>CM051624.1:39979379-40579379 GCA_028020825.1 Podargus strigoides | reverse complement strand
GGTTCTTTTTGGGACTGAGTGTGGGAAGATGAGGAAAGAGATGAGAGAACTGTCTTCCAGTTTCTTAGCTGTGAGCCACAAAAATGTTCACGGCCCAATACCACTTGTTCTGGATGTACAATATAGCCCTGGATTTTGACCTCTATGCACATGAGCTACTTTGAGTAGGAATGGGAAAGGTTTTCTTGGTTGTTTAGCCTCCACTTTGTGTCATTTGGCAGTCAAGTCCCCTTTAGATATAGACACAGAAAAGCTGAGAATCTTGGATAATGCAGACACAGGGGAGTGAGGTGTAGGCACACCCAGCCTCACAGAATCGGTGCTGCGTAGCCACTTGCCTGTCCATGCATTGTGCTTCATGGTGTTTCAAGGGCTAAATAACACCAGACTTCAGCTATACAGGAACAGCATGTGTGCGTGGTGGCGTGTGGGATTAGACAGGCATCAGCTCATACCACTCCTACGAGCCCCATGCCTGCCACTGCCTCCTTACCCCTTCTGGGAACGCGGCCAAGCTCGCTGAACCTATCCTGGTTGTGCAGCGTGAAGGTACCTGCAGTCCCCCGTGCTCCTGGGGATACTACACAGGGAAACCCCAAATGGGTTGGCATTATTTAGCAGCTCAGGTTTTGTCATAAGCGAAAGGTACCTGCTTTGCTTTTAGAACTAAGATATGTTACCCTAATTTTATTTCAAATGATTTTTTTTTTTAAAATAAATAATATTTGGTAATATATAGGCAAAGTATAATTAATTAATTTAGAAACTTGCCACATGTTTGACATTAATATTGCCTCTCTCAGAAGGAAAGTACAATGGCCATGACTTTGCCACATTTCTGAAAGCTCCTGAAATTCAGCAGTGTCACCCCTTGCTTCTGCTGCCTTGCATCTCAGAGACTGCAAGCATTTTCAGGGCAGCTGATGTTTCTCCTCCGTGTCCTTTCCCTCTGTTATCTGCCATACTTTGTTTCACCCCATCACTTCCTACATGACTGTAAATCTGAGAGCACTTGCAAGCATCAGGGTGGAGTGCTGCATTCCTCCCCCTGCAGCACACCAGTGGCGAGGCGAGGCACTGAGCCACCTGTCACGGAGTGTGCTGGGATCCCCGCGCCCGATTTGCAGCTGTTGAGAAGGGAGGCTGGAGGGACTTCAGCTCAGATATCTCGGAGGTGGAGGATGGAGAGAAACAATTGAATGAGGAAAAGGGGTGGTTTTGGCAGGATGGAAGATTCCTGCTTGTGCAAAAGGTTGGCTGGCCTCATCTTAGGCAATCAAAGCTCTGTCAGTTGAATCTTACAGAACTGATGCTAGATCCCCCAGGGTAGGTGGCTTCTTTATTTTTTGGAGGTTTTTTTCTTTAATTTAGAAGGCTATCACCAGTCAGTAGACAAACTACAAACAAGAGCCAGTATATTAATCTCTGAAAATAATCAGCATTTCATTTGAGTTGTTGTATTTATCAGCATCAATAGGAAATACACATACCTGTAGATTAAGTCCTGATGTTGAATGTTTTAGGAGAAATTTTTTTTCCTCTCGCATCTGCCTCCACCTTTACTACGTGTTTTGACTCCAGTCTCCAATCTTCCTGACTTTACCAGCCATGTTCTGCTGTCTTCATGTGGCCAAGAGTCACCGGGGATACGTCACGAAGAGCAGTGAGGAGGAGGACAAGCAGCTCAGCGTGGTCACTCTGAAGAAGTGACTGCGTGATTAGCCACGCTATGTGTATAGCTCCACTGCATGACAGGTGAGATTCCCTGATTTGGTGTTACCATGCACCTTGTAGGCTTACTTATTTGCAGTTCCTGAGAAGAAACTGTGGAACATTTACTGTAGAAGCCATACCCAAATTTTGTGTGCACTAGAGCGATCTTGAGCCACCGATGATGATCACTCTGCCTTTACTTCGTGGAAGCTGCACAGGTAGTCAATGTCTTGGTGATTCTACCCATTCACTACTCCTTATTTAGGCAGCTGCATTGGGCTCAGAATGATATGTTCCAGATCAGAGTATGTTTCTGGTTTTTGAAAATGACCAATTTGAGCTTGATGGTTCTAGCCCTTATTTAGCTAGGATAACTTTTTGTCTCCATAGGTGAGCTGTGAGTTGATTCTTAAGAGTCTTAAGTACTGTTTCATAGGGGAACTCAAAAGCAAGGAAGTGCAGTGTGATTGACAAAATGCAGGACAGGTCATTTCCCTCCTGTAAGATGGCAAGGCATCCTCTTCTCACTCTGCCTTTTCTTTGTGGGGTATGAGAGTGGATACTGAGAGCAGTGCTTCGGTGAAGTGGTCCAAAAGCATCAGGATGAGTTTGAGTTACAGGCGAGTTACTTGTGGAAGGTTAATTTTGCAAAGTAGTCTGCTCCAGCAAAGACTGGTGTGATTTTTGTTTTCTTCACTCCTGGCTTGATTCTTTGATGTAGCAGACTCCAACCATTGCTGTCCCTGGCCTCTTAACTTCTCCAAGTCCAGAATTTTGATGGCCCCACCACTATCAATGCTTTACATTGGTCTTCTGCATCTTGTGTCCATCCCACCACCCACCTCCAGAGAGACACAGAAGAATTACTGCAGGGAGGAGAGACTTTTTTAAATTCCAAATCATACTTTTATGGAAGCCCTAAAATCTCTAAAGTAGCTAGATAATTTAACAGTGCTGCTGAAGTGATTTTTGCCCATTAACCAGCTGTGCCTCAGCATTAGTTCAGTTTGAGGGTACACAGAGTCTATTCTGAAACATCACCTAGCACATTACTGCTCTGAAAAATAGTGCTAAATTAAATAATGCAAATATCATAAAGTATGTAAGCTCCCAAAAGAGAATCCGTCTGATCGTAGCAACTTTTCTACCATTTAAAGTGCTTTTCTTTTTAAAATACTTTTCTGAGGAAATTTTGGATAAAGATATGGATGGAATCTCTTAAGATTGTGACTGCTATGATGCAAAGCCTCTGGGCAGACTGTTGTTCCTTGTTCTTTTGTGTCCTGCTCTCCTTAGGGATATTACCTCAGGAAGGCTCCCATGGGTTTGTGTTTCCTTAGGCAGCCATGACACAGGCCAGGATGGTCCAGCTGGTGGCCTGTGAGATGATTCTGTCGGTATTGACCTTTGCTTGGGGAAGAGCTGCCACCGAAGTCACATTGAAGCAGGGAGGTAGCTGGAGACGTGCCTGCTTCTGCATGTAGGTCTGTTGTTAAAACTCTGAATTGCCATTTCTTCTTTTTGGCCTGTAAAAGGATCCCAAAACACGTGTATGGGACTTCTGTATCTGAAAAACGTTACACTTCCCTGAGGCATTCCCCTCACACACACCCACACACCAAGTTTGGTATCTCTTATGAAGGACAGAGTAAATCTAGATAACGAAGACTGAGCCCATTCCAAATGCAGCACATCAATGGGGGTATGGAACTTGACTCCTAGAGGAACCAGTCTAACTTTTTTTCTTTCAAAGATGTGTGGGAGAGTTGAAGTTATCTTCTAACTGGGCCAACAATCCTCTTATACAATCATAAAGTGCAGGAATCTATTGCTTTGGGTTATTATTGTCATTCGTCATAAAAGATCAGCAAGACCTGGATGCAAAACCTCAGCAGTGCCTTTGACAACTTCTATTGAAAAGGACTGTCACAGGTATCCAATCCAACAGTCAGTCGTGAACAGAGTTTTTCAGGTTGGTTACCTGCTGCTTGTTGTCCCTGAAATTGTCAGTGCCATATTTGCAGCAAATCTGTGACAGAGCTGACTTTAGTCCACAGGACCAGTCCATATTGCTAGCTGAGGTCCTCAAAAGGGAGGCTGAATTTTGTGCCTGGCAGAGTATCGAGCACGTTGTTGCAAGCATAATACTGCACATGTGTACGTGCTGGAGCCGTCTAGTCCATGCCTCACTTTTTAAGGCATGTATGTTTTAAGGCATGTATTGGCTGCTGTCTCCCAGGCTAGCCCACCACCACCAGTGCTTGTGAAAGGGGATGGCCAGAGAGGAAAGAGACAACCAAGACATCCCTGTGACTGCAGCTGATTGTCTCTCCCTGGGGTATTTATAAGCTGCATACTGGCGGGCAGGGGTGGGCAGTTGGCTCGCCGTGACCTTGGGAGCCTGACTAGCATTCCTGGGAGCCACGTGAGCTGGACTGGCAGGCGCAGCTGCAGCCAATGGGGGGGAGACCAGCACTGGCTGCTCGGATTGAGTTTCACTCCTGTCGCTTGAGATTTTTCTTTCTCTGCCTGTTGTGCTTTTCCTCTTTGTTTACGGGGTTGGACAGGCGAACGCACTGCTGGAGTCCTAGCGAGCGAGACGTTTGCATAGTGGATTTGGGATTCTGCCTTCAGTGCTGAGCAACCACTTCTTGCCACTGCTTACCACAACTCCAGCCCCCTGACATGGCTGGGCTTTTATGGCTCCAAGCCTTCTGAGCACACAACCCGCCGTCCTCTCTTAGGGCATTTTATGTTGTGTTCTCTTCTATGCACTTCCTTGTTGCTGTCCTTAGAGGTTAGTGTATGAGGCTTTTTAATGCATGGGAGATGGGTCAGGACCAGACAAAGCAACAGATAGAGAAAGGACTCCATCTTTACCAGTCTAATCAGACTGAAAAGGCCCTGCAAGTCTGGATGAGGGTTTTGGAGAAGTCTGCGGATCCTGCTGGCAGGTTTCGGGTTTTGGGTTGCCTCATCACTGCTCATGCAGAGATGGGCAGATACAAAGATATGCTGAAGGTAAGGCAAACTGGAGATGAATGCATGCCGTTGTGTCGCACCCACCACAGAGAATGGCTGGAGATTAGAATGTGAAATTGGGGGGGTTATTTTGTATATAGTAGAACATACCAGCTATTGAGTGCGTATTGGGGGCTGCCGTAATCGCTGTGTTGACCTATAGCTCCAGCCCACAAGAATACTACTGTTCATTGGGTCTGTTCCCTCTGGATTCACAGGTTATTGAGGTTCTCCAGTTAATCACAGGGACCTTTCTTGATTTATTCCCCACATACAGGCACACCATGTTATCAGGCTTCTGAAAAAGGTATGAAAACAGGGTCTTTGCTCTGCTTAAAGCTGTTTACAGTGTGTATGTCAGTGTAAAAAGGGATTTCCAAGTGGATTCTGTAGAATAAGCAGCAGTCTTGTAGAGACATGTCTGTTATCTTCTTGTTCAACTGCTGTTTGATATCTAATACAGCTCTTACATTGGGGTTTTTTTTCAATTATTTGTTTGCACAGGGGCTGATTGAGACAGGGAAATAGGATGCTTTTTTGGTGGGAGGGTTAAGAAACATTCCAGGCAAGGTCTGACAGTCGGGGTCACAGAGGGTCTCCCTGTTGTCATAGAAGAAAGAAGGATATGGGGCTTGGTGGAAGAGTGGTAAAAAGAAGCTGAAGTTACATTTCAAGAGCATGAGGATAAACGTGTTTGATTAAATGAGCAAAAAGAAGCCGATGTGTGGATCTGAGAAGTAACAGGATGCATATAGAAAGCAGCAGACTGTTTGGGACCAAGGGTGACTCAGGAATCTGGAAGACAAGGCAAGAGGCTGTTGTAATAGTCTTTAGAAACTATCCCAGCCTGAAATAGGGTCTTGCTCAAGGGCCTTGATACTCTTGTCCTGATGGTTTTGGTTGCCTCTTACTAGACTGGTGATTACCAGTCATTACCAACCATTCAGCACAAAACATGAAGGGGGTGCCCACATCTCATTCAAAAGTCTTGGTAGCTCTGTTTAGAATGGGGAGGGAGCGGGGAGCACATCTTAGTAGTAAACCCATGCACATGTCAAAGCCCTGTCTTAAAACCAGATGCTTAGGATGAAGAAGAAAAGAGGGGTATTAATACACTTGGAAAACATTTGAAGAAAACCAATTCTGATAAGTGATGTGGAATTAGGTGCTGGCAGAAACAACAGACTGATTAGGGAAGAAAGAAGCAAAAAAAATAAAAAAATAAAGGTAAGATGTGGCTACCTGAAGGGAATACTGAAGGCTTCCTGGAAAACAAGAAACAGGCAAAGGAGTGGGCTCAGTGTGCCTGAACCTTAATTTGCTACCTGAGAAGAGAACAGAAAGTGGGATCCCAATAGGTGAATTAATTTTAGTTCTCTCTAGTATTAGGAAGGAAAAATTACTTCAGTCAAACTGAAGATTTTACACCACAAGTGATCAAAGATAGAGGAAGGAGAACTTTGCTAATAAACCATTGAGAGAGGAAATAACAGGAGAAAAGAGGTCAGAATTAAAGGCATGAAATTAGCTGTGATTTAAGAAGGGTTATGATGCTTAAGCTCTTTTGGAGAAAAAAATTACTTCACACCAAGGAAAGAGGCTGTGGCAATCAGGAAATGATGAAGAACTTGTACAAAGGTAAGGGAACGCGAGGAAGCATGAGCTGATGCACATCACTGGGTCCACACAGCAGCCTTCCCAAAGTGCAAAGGAAACTGAGAACATACATACCCAAACATAAGCAATTTCTGGTTGTTAGGTTTATTTTTATTTTGTGGAGAATGTAGAATGTTGTAGTAGCTTACATTATTATGCATTGCCATTATTCAAAAAGGAAGTAATTGGTGCCCTTGGGAATTGTTACCTGTATACCTAACTGCCAGTCTCTAATGAAAACACATTCTGAGAAAATTGCTATATATTTATTTATCATCACAAAACACAGGAGGGAGTCACTGCAGTCTAAAAGACAAAGACTTCAGATCATTTAAGAGAACTGTATGCAATGAATCCTGAAGGTTATAGAACAAAAACTGTCAAGGCTGCAATTTGTTAGCATAAAATTGATGAAAGAAGTAGCCAGCATACTTTCTTTTATTAATAGAGTATTTTAATATCTTAAGAATTCCAGAGAAAGTGGAATAAATTAAGCTGAGTGAAAGAAAACTGAGCTGTGCTGTCTCAGATGTTTCCTGCCTCACCTGCTTCTCTTTAAGGCAATTTAACAGCTTCTCTCCACTAACTGCCAGCATGGTTCATCCTCCTTGCCCCAGAGGCTGTGTGGAGAGAGGGAGAGGTTTCTTCAGACTGCTCCTAGGGTTTTTAAACCACCAGATAACTGCTCGATATATACAATGCTTCTCAGTCCGCGCTGCTGGACTTCTCTGCCCTGCTCAGAGAGGAGCCAGTTCTCCAGCACAGGGTGCTACTCTGTCAGTGTTTGAGCTGCGTTAAATCAACAACACACTTTTATAAACGCCGCCTTTTCTACTTCAAGTTTGCAGTGGTACAGATTGACACAGCACGGGAGCTGGAAGACCCGGATTACCTTACAGAGAGCTACCTAAACCTGGCTCGCAGCAATGAGAAACTCTGTGAATTCCAGAAAACAATCTCGTACTGTAAGACGTGCCTGAACATGCAGGGCACCACTGTGAGCCTGCAGCTGAATGGCCAGGTGAGCCTCAGCATGGGCAATGCCTTCCTGGGCCTCAGCATTTTCCAGAAGGCTCTGGAGTGCTTTGAGAAGGCTTTACGCTACGCACACAACAACGATGACAAGATGCTGGAGTGTCGCGTCTGCTGCAGCCTTGGGAGCTTCTACGCCCAGATAAAGGTGAGGTGACCTATGAGGAACGGGAGGGTGATTGTCTCATTATGGATTCAGGAAAGAATTGGAAATGGTGTGAATTTCAGCTTATTTCTGTGCTACACTGTAAGCTAAAATCTCTTCTCTGTAAAATCATCAAGCACTCTCATTCACAGTAAGGATGGGTTTATATAGCACAGCAGAAGCAGCTGTGAATATTCCCATATGTTGAAAAAGATCAAACTTAGCTGCAAAGATCACATCAGAGGAGGTACTGTCAGCACACAGGGCTGGCAGCCAGAACTCAGGGATTCTCTGTCTATTCCTACCACTGTCTCAGGCAAATAGCTATTAACATGATGAGCAAAACCAGGCAGGAACTGAGGATGGGGATGATTTACCAGTTCCAACTCATATTACAAACGACAACAAGTTGTTCTTCCTCACAAAGTCTTGATTTTTGTCACTAATGGAAGACTCACCAACTGTAGTGTTGAAAACTTTCAGTAAACTTCCCTCATAATACCAGAAATAAAGAAAAGAACGTTATACTGGATACTTTTAAGGGATGAAATAAGAAGGGAGAAAGGGAATTTTTAAAACTTGTGGTTTCCTTCATCTTGGAGAAGTAAAAAATACGAGAACTTTTTCATTGCTACCGTCTCATGCAACTTACTTGTGACTGCTTTTAGGTACGTAGCTAAATAGTTTTATGTACTTATTGTAAAATAAGATTTCTTTCTGAAACACTTTTAATGCAGAATGATGCTTCAAAATGAGAATATGTTGTATTATTACTTACTGTGGATTTGAGGCCAAGATTTTTTGTTCTTGTTTCCTGCAATGAAGGCTAACCAGCCTCTTAGAGATCCTGACTCACCAGCAGGAGAACATGAGGGCTCCATGTAGATGTTGAAAGCAGAGATGATGGAAGAGCAGAGAAAGTTGTCACCCTTTGGTTATAGAGGCGGGTAAATGGGTTCCTGCAGAGCAAAGCTAATGGCATACTATATAACATTCGTTTGCTGTGTTGTTGCCCCAGTGTCCTGAACCCAGAGAGTAATATGAATTTGGTATATTGCAATTCCACCTTTCACAGTTTGATAGCCAGTGAAAACATATAGGGAAACAGGGCATGTGGAAAAGGAGCAGCAGGGGTTCAAAGGTGTCCAGAAATCTGCTAGCTGTTGCAGTGTTAGTAAATAAAAAATGGTTAGTTTTTTTTTCCTTTTTGTTGTAATTGCTGTCTGTCTGCTCATCTGCCTTACAGGACTACGAGAAAGCCTTGTTCTTCCCATGTAAAGCAGCTGAGCTGGTGAATGATTATGGAAAAGGCTGGAGCCTGAAGTACCGTGCAATGAGCCAGTATCACATGGCCGTGGCCTATCGGAAGCTGGGGCGATTGGCAGATGCTATGGACTGCTGTGAGGTACAGGGTGCAGGCGGATGCAGAGCTGTCGGAGCTCTCTGCAAGGGGATCTTGCCCACAGAACTGGGAGGAAGAGATACTCCTGGCATTCATGCGTGACTAGATCTTCCTGCTGCCTCCCAGTCTTAGAGCTGTGGTTTCAGTAGCCCAGGGGGCCTCAAAAGTTTGGGTCTATGAATGACCCTCGGTTGGAAACACGTGAACAATGCTTGCCTTAAAAAGACTGTGTAGTTTCTTCAGAGCTGACCTTTCAGTGGCTGGAGTGCACAGTCCCAGCCCTGCTGTTCTGAACCACGAATAAGCTCTTTTACTAACCCAAGGCTATTTCTTGCAGGAGTCCATGAAGATTGCCCTGCAGCACGGTGACCGGCCTCTGCAAGCACTGTGTCTGCTGTGCTTTGCAGATATCCATCGCAGTCGCAAAGACGTGCAGGTATGGCTCGCTCTTGCCAGGAAGGCCAGAGGGGATAGCAAGAGGGTGTGAAAAACAGGCCATAGCAAAGCATGTGTTTTTCCTCCCTGCTTCTGCAGACAGCCTTTCCTCGGTATGATTCCTCCATGAGCATCATGACAGAGATTGGAAACCGCCTGGGCCTGATCCAGGTGCTGCTAGGAGTGACTAAGTGCTGGATGATCAAGAAGGAGCTAGACAAGGTCAGTTCCAAACCTGCTTCTACAGAATTTTGTTAGACAAGTGCATACAGGCTTTTTCTGAACTGTAAGCCCATCAGAGCACAGCAGAGCCCCCGTACCCTTTGGTTCTACCAACGGGGTCTGTTGCTTGTACAGTCACATTTCTCCAAGTGGTGCCTCTCAGCCAGGAACTCGTTACTAACAGTATGAACATCCATTCTGAGTCAGACTGTTAACTTACAGAATTGTCTCATTAGTCAGTCCTGATGACTTTGAACACTACAGTGAGAAACCAGCACTGAGGGAGGGGAGCCTGCTCCTGCCATTGTAGGCAATGAGCTTATGCTTATGCTCTGAAATAGATTCCACTGCCTACTTTTTAGCGATATGACTCATTGTTGTGATAGCGATGATGTTTAGACAGCTCTACAGCTCCACCGTGTGCTTTGCAGAAAAACATGGCATCACATTCCTAGAGAAGGTTTGAAGGTATATAAACTGTGATGTGAAACAGAAATGAGAGCAGAAAATCACTTGGGAATAGGCACTGGTCAATATAGTACAAGGGGGTGACCCCACCTCCAGCAATTTGCCACCCTCTGATAATCACAAGCAGTTCTTGCATGTGAGGTCTGGTGAGGGCTTTGCACAGAGTCCTAATCTCGCCAAAACCCACACAAAAAGAGACTGAACAGATGAATCTTGCATTCTGTTCCAGCCACTAGAGGGAAGCCTGCCCTGGTGGTCAGGGACCTTGTGCACATGGCCCCAGATGTGACCTCCTCCAATGCCACAGCCCTGAACACTCACCCAACCCCGTTCCTCAACTTGCCAGTCCCAGTTTCCATTTCTCATGCTACTCATCCCAATATCAGTTACCTAATAAAGCAGTTTGCTATCTGTCCACTTACAGATTCTTGTCCTAGCTTCCTCCATCTTACTGGTCTCCTTGGCCAGTTGCTCCGTTGCCTTCCATTTGCATGTAGTCAGTGCTATTGCAGATCTTCCCAGGCTGCTGACAGACTGCTCGCCCAAACTCTTGTGCAGTCTCATATTCCTGTCCAAGACAAACTGTCCCCTGGACTTCTCAGCATCTCTTCCCCCACCCTATGTGCTTCACTTTGATTCTTAGTCCCAGTCATTCATTTCAGGCTTTTCCAGTACAGTCACCCTCCCCAGGCACAGCTCTGTTATGTTCTACCTGCTAGCCTTCAGTTCCTGCTTCCCTCTTCTACAGATTCCTTACTCTAGGCTGTTGCTGCCACCACAGGTCTAATGCCATCTCCACTGCATTCAAAGCACATTCTTTCATCTCCTCTGGTTCTCTTCTCCTGGAATAGCAGTAATGCCAAATTATCACGTAGAAATTTTATAATGTTCCTCCTTTGCATGTTTGTGTGTCCAGAGAAGGGCAACGAAGCTGGGGAAGGGTCTGGAGCACAAGTGTGGTGGGGAGCAGCTGAGGGAACTGGGGGGTTCAGTCTGGAGCAGAGAAGGCTGAGGGGAGACCTCATTGCCCTCTATAACTCCCTGAAAAGAGGTTGTGGTGAGGTGAGGATGAGTCTCTTCAACCAAGTAACAAGCGACAGGACAAGAGGTAATGGCCTCAAGTTGCTCCAGGGGAGGTTTAGACTGGATATTAGGAAGAATTTCTTCACTGGACAGGTTGTCAGACATTGGCACAGGCTGCCCAGGGCAGTGGGGGAGTCCCCATCCCTGGAGGTGTTTAAGAGCTGTGTTGCCATAGTGCTCAGGGATATGGTGTAGTTGAGGACTGTCAGTGTTAGAGGTTGATGGTTGGACTCGATGATCTTCAAGGTCTTTACCAACCTAGATAATTCTGTGATTCCTGAAAAATACTGCATCACAAGGGAGACCTCTTCTTCCCCTTGGACAAATCTGAAGCAGATCTTGATAGTTCTGGAAAACAGAGCCTGATGATCAGAACAGTGAGGAACACTGTGGCATCTAGGGTAAAGTAGGGACTCATTTGGTGTAGCAGCTGCTATGCTAAATACTTTCTTTCAGATTGAAAAAGATGGATAGCAGTATACTCCTACATCACACCATGTCTAAGTAGGACAAAGTGGATATATGAACAGCAGGGAAAAAATGGAAGAGTGTGGTGCGTTGGTAGTGCTGATCCCTTTCCTCCCTTCTTGTACGGGTGAAATGGGAACTGAACAAGCTGCCCAGGGCAGTGGGGGAGTCCCCATCCCTGGAGGGATTTCAGACCCGTGTAGATGAGGTGCTGAGGGACACGGGGTAGTGGTGACTGGGCAGTGCTGGGTTAATGGTTGGACCGGGTGAGCTTAGAGGTCTTTTCCAGCCAAGGCTGTTCTGTGATTATAGAGCCTCTAGGGTAGGATGGGGAAAAGGCTTGCTCTCCTTGTGCTTCATCCCAGCCCTGATGACCGTGTGCGACTGATTTTAAGTCTGTGTTCTCTCTGCTTGGAAACTCCAGCCTCTGCCAACATCATACCCTGACTTTGCACAGCATGGCTGGAACAGAAATGTAGCTCTTGAATTATTTGTGGTCTTTCAGAAACCAAGCTTTTCTTATGGGTGAACTTTTGGGAGGGGAGGGAAATCTGCCAGACAGCTATCTTGCATCTCCAGAGTTGCTCATTTATCCAACTTCTACTCTATACCTCTTTAACCATATGAATGCCCGTAGGGCGTTCATATACATCTGGCTTTGATATATCAGACTGAGAACTGATGATGCATGCTCTCCATTCACAGGCTCTGGAAAGCATTGAAAAGGCACAGGAGCTGGCAGAGGGACTAGGGAACAAGGTAGGATCCTACAGCTTCTCTTCAGCACTGTCCATACTTTTCTGTCAGGCAACTTAAGAAGCCAAGTGTTAAAGTATCCAGACTTATTATTGCTGATTAATGTGTTCATATTAAGCAGTCGATGCTTGGGACTTGCTTTGTTATGAAGCCTTTAGTTGTGGACAGTTGCATGGATGATCATCAGTGTGCAAGTCTGAAAAGTGAGGGAGGAGTCACAGGGGGATAAACAAAGGGGAATGGGAAGCAGTAAAAATGGGTATGAAACAAGCAGAGAGCTGGAAGATGAGGGGTCTCTTCTTGAAAAATATTGTTGCCCTGAGCAGCAGCTGAACTGTGTGCTAGCTGGAGGCAAAGGGAAGGGAAATGCAGTGCATGTCATGGATAGCTCAGGAAACCCATCTTGGTGAAAGAGCTGCAGAGTGCCTCAAACCCGGTGTCCCCTTTTGTGACACAAAGAAGTAGGGTTAGTGGCAGGAAGTGCTGAGAGACCAAGTGTCCTTGTGACTGATCCTATCCCTCAGGCAGCCTTCTGTGCTGATGTTCCTCTGGCTGGCTGATGGGGCTGTACTGGTTTCCAGTTCTCCTTTTACTGGTCTGTCTTCACCTTGTTCCCTTTTTTTATGTTTCTGCCCTTCGCGTGCAGCTTGGCCTGCTGAAGCTCCACTGCCTGTGTGAACGGATCTATCGCACCAAGGGGCAGCAGCGGGAGCTGCGTGACCACGTAGTGAAGTTCCATGAATGCGTGGAGGAGATGGAGCTGTACTGTGGCATGTGTGGGGAGTCCATCGGGGAGAAGAACAGCCAGCTCCAGGCGCTGCCTTGCTCCCACTTCTTCCACTTAAAGTAATGAGCTGGAAGTACTGCAGGTCATGGCATTAGCCCTAGGAGCACTGTTCCTGCCCAGAGTAGGACAGTCTTATGCACGCTGTTCCCCAGCTCTTTGTCCTGCTTCCCCAGGGCAGTGTTGTGAGTCTCAGCCTCGAGGGGTAAGATTCGGCCACACCACCCATCCACTCCTGTCCTCCAAGTGATTCTTCACCACGTCCTCCCCTTGTAGGTGCTCAGCCAGGTTCACAGATCCTTATTTAATTCCTCTTGGCGATTCAGTCTGTTGCTCCCAGAGCTGCTTTGGGTTCTTCCCCTGAATCCCCTCGCTCGCTCTCTGCTCTCGAGGTGCACTGAGGCGAGGAAGCCGCTCAGGCTGTTGTTGTGCTGCTGCCAGGAACGAAGTGAGCAGCAGCACCATCGTTTTATCTTTAGAAGAAACACGGGTGTGTAACAAAGCCCTTCATCCTGAAAACTCAGAATTTAGAAGCACAGCCTCGCCATTGGGGAGGGAGAGGCACCCCTCAGCTCTGGGGTTTGTCCCCAGCAGGTCCTTGTTAGAGGAATGGGTGGAAAAGAGACCGAACCTCTGCCGGGGCGGGGAGGGGGCGGTGACAGCACCGAGAGCAGCGGCGGGAGCGGCCGCAGAGCCCCTCCGACCGCCTCCTCCCTTTGCAGGTGCCTGCAGACCAACGGGACCCGGGGCTGCCCCAACTGCCGCCGCTTGTCGGTGAAGCCCGGCTACGTCTGACCGCCCGCGGGGCTCGGCCTGCGCCTCCGGGACCGTCCCCGGGGCCTGTCGGGCTGTGCCTGCCGGCCCCCGGCGCTGAGGGGGCGGCGGGGCGCCCGCGGTGCCCCCTCGGGGCGGGCGGCTCGGGTTCGGCCCGGCCCCGCTCCCCTCCCCTCTCGCCGCTCTGTACGGAAACTGACTGCAATAAACGGTGTGACCGGGAGAGCGCCCGCCTGCCTGCGCCGCCGGGCGGGGACTGCGGCCGCGCCGGGTGCCGCCCCTGGCCCGCCCCAAGATGGCGGCGGGGCCTCACTCAGCAGATTCGGGCGGCTCACGTGACCCGCGCGGCGGCAGATTCGGCACGGGCCGGGGCCGCACAGCGGGCTGAGGGGCGGCGGGGCCGTGGCCGAGGGGCGCTGAGGAGGACGAGAGGGGCCACGGTGCCGCCGGAGCCACCTGTCGCGCTGCCTCCCGCCCTGCTCCCGGGGCGAGGAGCGCGGAATCTGCCGCCCGCAACCCGCCGTGCCGTGCGCTCGCTGCGGGCAAGATGGCGTCGGTGTGGGATGAGTCGGAGGTGAGGGGCCGGGGCGGCGGGCTGGGGGAGGCGCGGGCCGGGCCCGGGGTGACGCTGCCGTTGTGCCCCCGCAGGACGGTGTCGGCGAGGAGGTGCTGAAGATGTCCACGGAGGAGATCGTGCAGCGCACGCGTCTCCTCGACAGCGAGATCAAGGTAGCGGCCGGGGGCCGCCGCTGGGCCGGGCCGGGGGGCGCTGGGGCCGGGCCGGGCCGTGTGCCGGTGACGGGGCCGCCCGCTGGAGCCCGGCGCTGCTGGTGCTGGGGCGGGGGTGGCTCGGCACGGCCGCGGGCCGTGGCAAATGGGACGCAGTGAGCTGGGCCGGGAAGGGCAGGTGGCGGAGCGGCGGCCCTCGGAGGCGGGAGGGAGCGCTGAGGGGGCGAGGGGCGGCGGTCTGCGGAGCCGGGGTGCTGCAGCCGAAGGGACACGCGTCCTCCCGGCCCGCCTGCTCTGCTCCGTGGGCTGGGGCCGGCAGGAGTGGGGCAGTTCGGGGTGGAGGGGACCCGAGGCGATCCCGGCCCAGCCCCTGCCCAGAGCGGGGCCTCTGCAGACAGGGACTGCCCCGCTCCTCTGGGCTGCTCCGCTCCTCCCGAGGATGAAGGTGTGCTTTCCCCGCGGCCCGAACGTCTCTTGTTTCAGCCTTTGTCTGTTGTCTCACCGGCTCTGTCTCCGGATGCCATCCCAAGCAGTGCTCTGCTCCAGCCCCGTTTATCAATGTCTTTACTGTACGGGGGGCCCAAAACTGAACGCGGTGCTTTAGATGGGATCCAACAAGTGTTGTATAGGGAGGAATAATCCCTCTTTATCTACGGGCTGCACTGCTCTCAGCACAGCCCAGGGTGTGTTTGCCACCCTTGCTGTCAGGGCACAGCGTTCAGTCGTGCCCACGGAGACCTCCAGGTCCCTTTCCACAGAGCTGTTCCCCCACCAGCCATTTCCAGCCTGTGTCACTGCAAGGCTCCCTTCCCCAGCACGGGGCGTTGCGTTTGTCTGTGGATTTTGTCAGGTCTCTGTGTGCTTGTTCCCCCGGTCTCTCAGGGTCCCTCAGTGGCAGCCCTGCCCTCGAGCACAGGGACTGTTCCCCTCAGTTTGATGCCATCTGCAAACACGATGAGAGTGCACTCCATCCCCTTGCCTAGGACACACCTGAGCAGACCTGTCCCAGGATGGACCCGTTTCACATCTTCATCTCTACTGCCCAGTGTTGGCAATATTGAGATAAATTATTTCATAAATTTTACAGGGCAACTTCATCCTGCTGCTTCAGTCTCTACAAGTAATTCTGACTTTTTAACATACTTTCTTATTCTTTAAAGACAGCAAAGATACATGTGTGACTTAAATTGCAGAAGAGTAAAGACTAAAAGCAGCCTTCTCTGTTTTATAGTAAGAGCATCATAACTGAGGTGGAGAAATGATTTTTGGCACCTTCCCTTCAGGCAGTTTTCCTAGAATATTTCTCAGACTCTGTTAAATTTCTAAATGTTTGTATTTTACATAACAGATTCTGTATGGGCTCCTGTAATAGATCTGTCCTGGGGATAATTATGTGTTACAGCACAGGATTATGCTTAGGCATCGAGAGCTTTAAACAGATAGTCTTTTAGAGGAGTGGATTTCCCATTAAACAGAAGCCTCTGAGCCAACTCAGGTGGAACCAGTTCTTCCGAGACCGTTTGGCATTACAGCTGCTTCAGTGGGGATCACAGGCGCTGTGTTTTCAAACTGGGTGACTGACCAGGAGAGGGAGGAAAACGTCGATGGGTGTCACAGCCAGACAGCACTGAGAGACACCTCAGTGTCTGCCTCACTCTCAGGTGTAAATGTTGGGTGGCAGTTGCAGAACATTCTTTTCTTATAGGTGTTTTACCTTACAGCTGGTAGTAAAAGCCTCAGAAAAGTTAAAATTATATAGAGATGGAAGAATTCAAGTTTTCTGTCATGCTACTAATATATTGAAGCCTAGGCCAGGGTTAATTCAAACCACACATTACTTGTCATAAGTTGAAAGAGCGAGAGGCTCCCCAGGGGTGTGAAGGTGACCTCGTCACTGCGAGGCGCAGCCAGACAGCAGAATGGGTTGTTCCAGGGAAATTGTGTAGTCTCCATCCTTGGAAGTTTTCAAGACTCAGATGGGTGAAGCCCTGAGGAGCTTGCTGTGAGCCCACAGCTGATGCCATTTTGAGCAGGAGGTTGCGCTAGAGAACCCCTGAGGTCCCCCTCAGCCGGAGTTGTCCTGTGAGCCCATGTTCCATTGTCTTCCAAAGCACCTGGATGCCTTTGTGGGGAGCAAGTACTGGATATTGCTCCAGTGTTGCATGTTTTGCTTTTAAGGAAAACAAGAAGTATTTTTCCCCTACAGAAGCAGTTGATATGTTAGTTTCTCATATGTAGGTCTTGATATGTGTGTTCCTGTTGAACATAACGGCTTTACAAAAATGGTACCTCTGTTCCCCACTGTTCCACTGGAAGCAGTGGTGGTACACCTCTCTGCAAAGGTGCTGCTCGTCCCACTGCTCCCAGGAGACACAAGCCTCAGCTCTGCCATTCCCTGCTCATACTTTCAGTTTACTTTGATGTGATGCTTTCAGGTTACAGGTTGTCTGGATGTTTGTTCTGTGCTATTGCATTTCATCGCTTCAGTGTTCCAGCATGCAATTCTTCTTTAAACCCAGCAAAACATGACTTTAAAATAGGTATGTGTATACAGGCACATATAGATATGCAGATGTGCATGTATATCTAGTTACCTGTGTGTCTGTGTATATTAAAAAAGGAAAAACCACAGCTGCATTATCTAGGGTGTATCCTTATCCAGGTCACATTGCAACCCTGTAAGCTGATGCATTGATCAGGCCAAGGTTACCCAGTGGCACTGGGAGGAAATTACTTGGGGATATTGATTAGCTGGAGACCAGAAGGGACTGGATTAATTCATTTTGGCTAATTTGCTGGCTTCTCCCCTTTTAGTATTACATCTCCCTTTATGCCCACTGTTCCCTCAGACTTATGTTTTTATAACTGTTTTACTTTTAGAATAATGTATGAATCTGATCTTGCCTTAGTCTTCTGGTATTATTCCTATCTCCTGTTCTGCATCCTTATTCCAGATCATGAAGAGCGAAGTCCTGAGAGTGACGCATGAGCTTCAGGCCATGAAAGACAAGATCAAAGAGAACAGCGAGAAGATCAAAGTGAACAAAACCCTGCCATACCTTGTCTCCAACGTTATCGAGGTGAGAGCGTGCGCCCTTCTGCAGCAACGTGAGGAGTGTGCACAGTAGGTACCGGGGGGAGAAGGGCAGGGAAGCTTGGTAATTTGAGGTACGGCGTGTTCTCAAGCTGCTGATGTTCCTGGAGCCAGGACTTTCAGCTTTTTCTGTGGGGTTTGTTTGTGACCTGGAAGCGCGCGTCTCTCGCCCAGTCCTTGCCTGGGTCGTTCCTTAGGTGTTGGCTGCTGTTCATCTGTACGTAACAGGGCTGTAAAGGGTGATAGAGCCTCGCTTAGTGGAGACTTGGGCATGTGAAAATTGGTGCGTGCTTTCTGTGACAGCGAATGAAAAGTGGTGGCTCTGTTACCACATCACATTCCTTTCTTAATTCATTAATTTTGCTGATAGGCCAATAAAATGCTGATAGTTTTCTGGGTTTTTTTTAAAAAAGGAGGTTGATTTGTACTAGTGTTTTATAACTCAATGAACTCAAAGGCATAATGTGAGCTGCTGTAATGGGAGGAGAAATCGGTGCCATTAGCTACCACTTTGTTCTGAACTTTATATTGTCATTCTGTGTGCTGTTCCGTGAGGAAAGGAAGAAATTAATTTTTATAGGAGGGCTTCAGTGCTGTCAGGATTCTATTGCCGATGTATGATGGGAAGTTTTATTTCTCCCACTGTGTGTAATTCAGAAACATTAATCCTGGGGTCGTCCTGCTAGCCTGGTTACGCCGCCATGAAATCTCTCACTCTGGTTTTCAGCTGCTGGATGTTGACCCCAATGACCAGGAGGAGGATGGAGCAAACATTGACCTGGATTCCCAGAGAAAGGGCAAGTGTGCTGTGATCAAGACCTCTACACGCCAGGTAAGACCTGTGTGCCCAGCTAGGTGTGAGGGGTGTGGAACAGGACCTTCTCCTGGTATGGCTGGTTTTGCTTACTTTGATTTCTTTCCTACAGACATATTTCCTGCCTGTTATTGGGTTGGTTGATGCTGAGAAGTTGAAGCCTGGAGACCTAGTGGTGAGTGATGCTGGCCAAAAAAATGCATATGTTTTGCCCTGTAGAAAGGAGACAAATCTGTCCAGATTTCTCCAAGACGATTTCTGTACTAAAAATATAATAAAAACATATTATAGGTTCAGTCATATTTGTAGCATAGAAAAGTAGTTGCGGGGGTTCTTTATACATACAATTATGTGCCTAAAATTTAGATATCACCCAGTAAGCTTTTTAAAACCAGTCTTTTATATCGTAAGTAAAGTGGACCCCTCTTTTTTAAAACGTGCTAGGTTAGCTGTGGCATTCTCCACTGCCAGGCTGTGGTGATGTGAAGAGTGGCAGTGTCAAAGCTGGGTATTCCAGTGTCCTTGAGGTCTGGTGAATCATCTTTGATTGTATGTTAATTAATTGCTGTCTGAAGGGCCTGCTAAAAGCAGAGGACTTGTGTTTACAGGGGGTGAACAAAGACTCTTACTTGATCCTGGAGACTCTGCCTACTGAATATGATTCACGGGTGAAAGCCATGGAGGTGGACGAGAGACCCACGGAGCAGTACAGTGACATCGGGGGGCTGGATAAACAAATCCAAGAGGTGATACTTTATGATTGGTTTCTGGTTTGACTGAGGACAACAGTCTTTGAACTTCAGCTCAGAACTTGAGCTCAAAGCAGGCAGCTTGGCTCTGTGGAGTAGAATGGTTTAATGTATTAACATTTTTCTTCTGCTGTAGCTTGTGGAGGCCATTGTCCTGCCAATGAATCATAAGGAGAAATTTGAAAACTTGGGTATACAGCCGCCCAAAGGAGTCCTTATGTATGGGCCTCCAGGAACAGGGAAGACACTTTTAGCTCGAGCATGTGCTGCCCAGACCAAGGTAAAAGGAACCTTTGAAAGCGTGTGCTGCTGTAGAATGGTACCTGAAAAAGAACACCTCCAAAGGGAGAGGGGTCATACATACAAACTGGCTGGGATTTTCTTGTCTGTTTGCTTGCTTGCTTGTTTTAATTAAGGGCTTCTTGTAGTACTCAGAACTGACCCTATTGAGAAATGAGGCACAGGATTCTCTTTCGCTTCCCAGGCTACGTTCCTGAAGCTTGCGGGTCCACAACTTGTGCAGATGTTCATTGGCGATGGAGCCAAGCTGGTACGCGATGCTTTCGCTCTAGCCAAGGAAAAAGCTCCTTCCATCATCTTTATTGACGAACTGGATGCCATTGGCACTAAAAGGTGAGGTGTAGGCCATGTAGGCAGCTCCCTTTGCCTATCTGTGTGAGGGAAGCCTGGCTTAAAGCACGGCCTATTCAGAACCAGTGTGTAAAGCCAATCACAGACAGCAGTTGCCACAGTCCTTGGGCTCATGAGTGAAGTACACAAGACTCAGGATCCATCTGATGGTCTCCTGCTGGACAAAATGGTTTTCTGATAACTGCATCAGGCACAGGGAGGTGTTTACCCTTATTTACTACAGAGGCCTGGACAACTTTATTCCCACTCAGCTCTAAGGATATAATAAGACTTAGCTGCTGCTGACAATTATTCTAGTCACAGTCCTCATCAAGGTAGGACTTCATGTAGTTTCAAGGAGGAATTTGGAAGACCTTGGCCCAGGAGTGTGAACTGCAGTCGTCGTTTTTATATGATTGAAGACATAAGGGCAGGATGGTCAGGTTCACGCTGATAGTTTTACCCTTGTTTCCTTCTCAGGTTTGATAGCGAGAAGGCTGGCGATCGGGAGGTGCAGAGGACCATGCTGGAGCTGCTTAATCAACTTGATGGTTTCCAGCCCAACACACAAGTCAAGGTTGGGATCTAGCAGAGAGTGCTACTGAGGTCCAGGGAACAATAGCAGGGGATGGAAAACAATGTCCAGGGAACAAGCTTGGTGGATCCCTGGGGAGGAGAGGCCTGTCCTGCAGGTGCCTCAGACTGATGACCCTACTTCTGCTTAGGTAATCGCTGCAACCAACCGGGTTGATATCTTGGACCCAGCTTTGCTCCGCTCTGGACGATTAGATCGCAAGATTGAGTTCCCGATGCCTAACGAAGAGGCCAGAGCCAGAATTATGCAGATCCATTCACGCAAAATGAATGTCAGGTATGGAAGAGGCGTGGCCTTCTGGGGCCATGCTTGTCACTCGTGATGGTACTTCAGGGCTGTGGAGCGGCAGGCGCTCTCTTTTTTGTTGAGAGCGCCCTGTTGGGGGCTTTTTAAGCTCCATACCTTGCTTGCTTTACTTGGTACCTTCTTCTCAGACCTTTTTTTTTCCCCCTCCTGTTTATATCAGCCCTGATGTGAACTATGAGGAACTGGCTCGCTGCACAGATGATTTCAATGGAGCCCAGTGCAAGGCCGTGTGCGTTGAGGCGGTGAGTATTCCTCTACAGCAGCCAGCACTGCTAGGAGGGAAGTGTGGGAGCTGGCATGGAGTAATTACTTTGAACAGGTGTGGTGCTCACACGCTCTATCTTGTTGGACAGGGGATGATTGCCCTCCGCCGTGGAGCTACAGAGCTCACCCACGAGGACTACATGGAAGGAATCCTGGAGGTTCAAGCAAAGAAAAAAGCCAATCTGCAGTACTATGCCTGATCTCTGCCTAGTCGAGGCTGTGGCCTTGGCAGAGGACAGGACTAGGCTGGACTGTACCACTTTCTGTCTGGAAAAAATAAAGTTTTTTTTTTTCCCTGTAAAAACAAATCCATGATGTGTTGGGACTGTTGCCCTTGCTCAGTGGGTCTGCATCTGCAAAAGGAAGGTGAGAACCTGCTCTCCACAGTGCCCATTGTGCTGCCTCTGGAGCCTCCTTCTGCTGCGACTGGATTAAATCCTGCTCTGCTACTTCTGGATGACGACAAACAGGTTATACTGGAGTAAGTGTGCTTTGAAACTCCTGACCTGCAGCTCAGACCCCGTCCCCAGCTTTTACCTGTGCAGGCAGTGAACAGCCTGTGCAGCTTTGTTAGTCTTTGAAACTTCTGAACTAACACTCATTTCACAAGGGAGAAGTGAACACGATTCACAGATGAATGATGTTTTAACTTTGTCATTTAAACGTGGAAGCTTTAACACCATTGCTGATGTGTATGTGAGCAATCTGGTGAATCAGTGTGGTAATTAGTCAGAAAGAATTCAAGGTTTCATCCACTGAGGAAGTCTTTCAGTACTTTTAATGCCAGTTGAGAATTACAACTTCCATTTAAAAATTACACTTTTCATAAATACACTGACTAGCATTAAATATCTTACATGCCACTGTATTGTATTTTAAATACAATGTAAACATCTCCAAATGCTGGCCATCTCATCTTTACCTGTGCAGTTTTTGGACACTTGGGAGAGGGGCAGGGATGTGAGGGAAGAAAGAATAGATGAACGAAAGAAAAACACACCCCGAAGTACTTTGGCTGATGTTCCTGAGTTAGCCCTAGTACTTGCACTGGTTCCAAGGCCCTTACTCACGTTTTGGGAGCTCGTTGCAGTGGAGCATGGTCTTGACGTGCTGTGCTCAGGGGGCGTTTGACATGAGAAGGGGTGGGGAGTGGTGAAGTGAGCAGAAGCCACGCGTTCCTGAGGAAAATACATTGCGGTTCCTTTGGACGTTAATACTGGAGGGGGCTGTACAGCTGCTGGTTTAGCAGTACTGCTGTTTGAGCTCAGAGAGAATTACTCATCTCCTTTCACAGAACGGGAGCTACACCCACAAGTTGATTCCAGCAGCTCAAACTATGATGGACTTTTAGAAATATTAGAAATATTCCCTGGCCTCTAGTGGCATAGTTACAAGCTGCATGTTGCATACAGCTCCCCAATAAAATGAGGGTATGTTAGTTAGTTAGGCAAATGAGTAACCTCACCTGTGTAAGAAGCTGAGGAAAACTCCCCTCCTTTTCTAAAGCCAGTAAGAGTGGTTTCTTTAGAGTCGTGCTGCTCAGTTACAGCCGGCTCCTTTTGGAAACAGCTTTAGTAATGAGTAATAGCTGATACTACAGCATGAAATAGCACAGATTTCCAATTTAAATGAATTAATACTAAGAATGGGCTAATTCTTTGGCCTAAACCTCGGCTTAGACCAAGGTTCTTCTGGGAAACGATGGCCTGAGCCAACACTAGACACGTCTGTTGCAAAAGTGTTCAAGCCAACTTCACATAGCTCCTTGCCCTAATTTGGGTCTGAATTACACAGACCTGCAGCAATAGAGTTGGTGCGTAAACATCCCTTACAACTGGACAATAACAGGACCATGGAGGTACAGTTCAAAAAACAGCACAAAAAAAGACACAGCCTTGGACTTAATCCCTTGTAAACAGAAGAAAACAAAAAAAAAAATCAAAAGAACTGTCCCCCTTAAACCATCAATGAGCAAATCGGCAATAATTCAAACCTGGAGTTACTTGCAATGTCTGTGTCGGCGACGGGAGGCTGCAGCAGCGTCCCACAGGCTGGTATTTCCACAGCTGTGGCACTGCTCTCCACACGCTGACACGCCACCTCTTCCCGGTGTTAACCCACAGCTCTGCCCAGGCTGCGCTTTCCAGAGTCTCTGCCACTCCCTCTGAGGTCACACGGCCCCGTTTTCTTGTCTGGGTTTTTGTACGGACGCCCGAGAAGTGTTGAGTGATGGGGCCAGTGTGCAGAGGAACCCAGCCAGCAGGGTGAGGCCCAGGCCTCCCCAGGCACAGAACATGGACCAGCCATAGCCATGACTGATGTCCTCGGGCAGCCCGTAGACGTAGCGAGGATAGCGAGATAACTCAAAATTGATCCCAGCTACGCAAGTGCAGAGGGAGATGATGCAGCATGTACCTGCAGGAGAAAAGCAAGAGGGTTCTACATTGCCCTCAGGTTAATTTTGCTATACTTTTGTTTTTCCCTAGGTATTTTCAAAGTTACAGATTTTTTTCTGACCTACAAGTCATTCTTCTTACAAGGCAAGGGGGAAAAAAAAAAAACCAAACCCCAAACAACCTACCATACACAAAATCCATCAGACTGTAGGACACCACTTCCCAAATAACCAATACTGCCTGAGCTCCCTCTTGCTATTTCAAGGTCAGTCATGTATAGTTCCTCATGCTTTGATTCTCCTGAGCCTGTATTTATTTCCATGTCATCAGGTTCTGGACAGGACTTGGGCAGTCTCTCCTCTGGCAGGTAAAGAGCTGAAGGCCAGGGCTGCAAAGTGCACCACTTGGTTTCTACTAGGAACGTCCAGAATCCTGCCAGCTGTAGCCTAAGCCCAAAGAAAGTGCCCAGATTTTTATCTATCATCTGCTACACATTCACTGAACACCTCTATAAAGGAGAAAAAAAAAGTCACAGAACCATATATTGCAAGGCACTCTAATATGTCTAATACACACTAGTACACTAGACTCAAGGTCAAGGTGATCATTTTATTCTCTCCAGCTCTGGATCTGTGTCTAAATACTAATGACAGCACTCACTGCTGAAGCATGCCCATCACAGTAAGTGCAGAAGCACTCGAAGGGGACCCAGTCTGCCTGTTCCACTTAAAGGACTTTAAACTCTCACTGCTGTGCACTAAAGAAATGAAGTTTCCCAAAGGAAACTGCAGTTAAGCAGCACATAAGGTGATCAAGGAGAGCACAAGTCTAATTGCCATCCTTTCTAGCATTACACCATGGCAGCTGGGTGATTGTTCTGTGCAGCTGCCCAAAAACATTCCTTCAGAAAAATTCTATCAACGTCCTCCTCACCCCCAAAAAAATGGCAATGAACTGGTGTGACATCTACTTGTTTAATTGATGTAGAGGCTGTTATATCACTGAGTTCCTTGCGTGCAGCCATTATAGATGCTGACACTGGGCCCCTGGGGTAGCAGCTCTGGCTTTCAAGTAGAGCCTCATTTTTTCATACTTGCAAATTGTCTGTTTACTGCTTGCAGCTTGAGCCCCCATCCTTGCAGCAGTGCAGTAGCCTGCCCTTCTGGTGTGTTTGTTGCTAGCAATGCCCCTTTCAAATAAAGGAGAAATACTGCCTGGTTTTGATCTGAAAAACCAAGGTTCAGAAAAAGCTTTCACCATGCAGAAAGTCTGTTCCCAGCTAGGGGGGACAGATAACACCCCTGGCAAGCACTGAGCTCGTGTCCTTACCACTGGGCCAATGTTCTCCAGGCTTGGCTGGGTCTGGACTTCATTGTTACCCAAAGCTGTGAGCATCTTTGAGCAGCAGAAAAGTGCTCTACATATTGATTTTTGTTTGTTTGTTAAGATTCCCAAGGGAAAACTGAGCTGAGCTGTCTGGCAGGAGCTGCAGGCTCCACACACTCAGAGCAGGCAAGAGGACTTGCTCGTTGTGCACATGGTCCCAGTGGCTACACACCAGCACTCCAGAGCAGGAGGCTCATGTATGTACAGCAGGGTCTGCTGAGAAACATGCAAACACGCATGGAAGCACAGGTCCTGCCCAGTACTGGAAGTGGTAACTGCACTGTGCTGATGCTTTGCTGCACTAAAGATCTGCTTCATGTGTTTGCTGTGGGCCGCCTTGACTTCTAAGAGCACCTCCCGACCCAGCAATACTGACTGGTGACTTCAGGAGCAGAAGCAAAAGGCTCTCACCTCCCATCAAGAAGAGCAGCCCAGCCACGTACTGCATGAGCTCCTGCTGTTTGCAGCAGCCCAGCACACCAATGATCCACCCAAACAGGATGATGGAGACTGCCATGCCAATGAAGCCAGCTGTCATCCTCCGCAGATCTAAGGAAAGAGAAAGGAGAAAAGCAAGAAAGAAGACATGAAAATGGCAGCACCCAGATAGGACCCAGCCAGGGGAGAGTCTGGACAGATTTAGACTTGCTGGTTCCAAAGTTTATACTTCACCCATGAACCCCTCCTCCTGTAGCTTCTTTGAGGTAGAGAGTTTGCCCATCACACTGAAGCTAAGGGAATCCAGCTAACTGGATGCTCTTCTGCTGGGCACTGTTCAACTGGAGAGCATTCCTGTCCTGACCAAGAGGAATACTGGACAGAACTCCATAATACTCCCCAGCATGGGACAGAAGGGGTGCATTATGAATTCAGCAAAGATTTGTAAATGTTAGTACTGCAAGGGCATTTTTTTTTTTTTTGGTGCTGTGTTTCTTCAGGATGGAGTTTGTTGGGTGAGTATCTGCTGAAAAGAGAAATAAAAGAAGTGAGAGAGGACGCTGCAGAGAAGTAAAGGACTAGGGAATGGAAGGCAGATAGTGTGAACTGAAAAGAGGAATAGTGGGAAGACAGAAGCAGACAGCAGATCAATACAATATGATGGAAACAACTCCAGTAACAAGCTCTAAGAGAAAGCTTGGGCACCAGTGATATGAACAGCACTTTGTCATCCATAATACACGGGCTGCTCTTGTCTCCTCCTAGTTCAGTCTCTAGCTGGATTTCCTTTGCACTGAGGATCATGTGACAGGAGCTAGGCAGAATTACATGAGGCAACAGAATCAGACAACAAATACAGAGAGAAGCAGGAGTAGAAAAAAACTGATTAAACCATTCTTAGTGACAGGCTACAGGTCAGTCACCTGTGTGGGAAGGACTTGGGCATGAGGCAGCTTGTGGGCCAGGAGCTGGTAACAGGATGTTGCGAAGACAAATTGAGATGTTCCTTAAAAGAGAGGGTTGCGAGGGAGCTGCACCAGGTCATGGTGTACACACAGAAACATGCAACAAGCTCTGTATACACTATATGGTGAAGCAGCACCTTTGCTGTCCCCAGAGCCAGAATACGATTACACCTTGCAACACACCACACACATCTGCATTCCTGAACTCACTGCTTAAGCCCCTCCAGATGTCATGTACCACTCCAATTATAGCCAGCTGCCTGCCCTTCCTCACTGCTTAGAGCCCAGTGACGTTGAGCTGATTCAGAGCCCGTGCTTGGCATTGCATTAAGGCATTAAGAAACCCAAATGGTCTTGCAGGCTGCTTTGAGTTACTTACGGAGCGCGTGCCACTCATCCTGCCGGATGGTGTTGGTGATGTTGATGGGTAAGTTGCGAGGCAGAGAGCTGGAGGTGTAGTGGTACTTCACAGCAGTGCAGCGCTGAATCACTCCTGTGAAAGAGACATCAGAGTGAAACAGCATGAAACCCCTGTGCCTTGCACTTGCTGCTGGCTTGGCCGGCCCTGCAGAGCTCACACAAGGAAAGCCTTGCTTCAGTAACAGAGCAAAAGTAACCAAAAAAGAGCTGTTTACTTCAAAGTCTTTGGGGATTAGGAGGGGAGGGAGCCTTGCCACAAAGAAACACCAGCGAAGAGGGAGTAAGGTGCTGACCCAGGCAGGCTCCAGGAAGGAGCAGCAGAAGGTCAACAGTAATGACAGTCATTAAAACCAGCTCCAGAAGCTTCCTAGAGGAACTGGTATGATCTCTTTGGGATGGCTGAGGAGATAAGAACGTGGCTGAGTACCAACAGGACTGCTTTGTCTCTAAGAAGACAGAGCTGAATAACTTTGAAAATTTTGAATGAATGCTGGGAAGAGAACAGCATGGGAGAAAAGTCTGAATTCACTCCAGTAGTCATTGGCTCTTTGCTTTACTTTCGTTGAACAATAGTACTCAAGTAGGCTTCTTTCCATTATAGCTTAAAGAAAAGCATACCCCAGATGCAAATGTGCAGACTCTTCCTGAAAGCGACTTTTAGTTTAGAAAACAACTGATAACAGAGAAGATAGCAGGGAGTGGAGGGACAGGAAGGTGCCTTGTCCTCCCTGTTAAAAATCAAGCTGGGGCGGGGGGGCGGGGGGGGGGGAGGGAAGAAGAAGAAGTGTGGATGATGGGGTGGAAGAGAACAGCCAGAAAAGTTAAGGAGCTAAATAGTACAAACAGTTCCCCTTAAACAATGGCTACGGGGTCATTACCACTGTTTGAATGCTGGGGCAGAAAAACCATTCAGAAATCAGTTGGCCAGTGAGCTAATTAAGCTGGTGAACAATAAAAGCAGGGAGCTGCAGACTCAGTGATCAGCTTTCCAAAGGACTCCAGAAATCCCAGAAGAAGAAACGGGCTTTGTGCTGCTCCCACAGCAATGGGAAGAAAGACTTTGTCCTTTAACAGTGTTCACTGGGACTGTACTGACCTGGTTCCTGCCTCCTGGTGGTGAATTCAGGACAAGGCTGTAGTGCTGCCTGAGCAAACGGATCAGCAGGACAGCCCCGTAACAGAGGATGCCAGTTCATTTGCAAAATGAAGAGAAAACATCTGAAATTAAAAACTTAGGCCATATACAGTACATGGCAATATCTAATCAAACCTCACCCAGAACTGCTGACGGAATTCAATTGCAATATTGACATAATTTACATGTGTTGTTGAGAAATATATGTCTGTGGTACAAACTAATGACATCAGATTTTAATTACAATGCACTGGATTTGTTAAAAGTAAGGTCTGTGCACTTATATTTTCTGATTGTAACAGTACTATCTATGAAGCAGTATTTATACACAGGAAGGATTGCTGCTTTTATAGCTCTTAAGGAAAAATCAAAGACTAGAGACGTACACTCCTTATGATCAAAGCTATGGAATCCTCAGCTAAAATGTCACTGAGAAAATCTTTGCTCTGCATTATTACAAGAGTTTACACATAGACTAAAAATAAAACCTCTCCACCTTCTTATACAAATCTGGTTATTTAGAAGTTTTCATTCTGCCCTGGTTTAAAAACTTTACTCCTAATCCTTTCTTCCCCACAATTCAAACTTCTAATTCTACGTAGGTAGCACATAAAATTCTATTAAAACAGCGAGTTTGCAAAGCAAAGAGCTCAGGAGTTAGTGAGTTTTAGGGTTTATGCTCAGCTCTGACCTCTAATCCACGGGCTCAGCCTTTTATTACACCATCACAAGCCATTTTTCCAGTAAGATTCCCATTTCCCTGAGAGCACAGGCCAGACCTGCTCTGGTGTGAGCCACCACAGGCAAACCAAGGGAGGCCTCTCTCTGTAGGTCTGCTAGGAAAGCTGAAACAGGTAGGCAAGAGAGGCAGGGGATCAGGGGAGTGAGGGTGATTTCTCTTGTTGAGAAGTAGTGAGTATCTACCCACTTTCTCCCAGAAAATTATAAAGTGCACCCAGACAATCCTCAGTAGCCAGATTTTCCATCTGCAGGCACTAGTTCATGGTTCCTATTTTCTGAGTCAATCTCTTTAAATCTAATTTTCAGAAACGCTGTGTGCTCCACGGGGCTGCACTGAGAGTGATAGAACACCTTGTTCTCTAGTTAACCACTCAAGAAAAAAAGAAATAAAATACTAAGTTTTCAGTCTCAAAGTTACAGCGAAGTCAAAGGTATTTCAAAGGTACTCCAAGAAGCCCTTTGTCCTAAGACCTCCATACCTTAAATTCTAAACTATAAAACAGGGACAGCAGCTCACCCTCCATTTCAGAAACCTGCTAGCAAAGTGATTTTGCTTTTGTTTCATACCACACTCAGACAGGCACCACAGGAAAGCCTGCCAAAATGAAAAACTTTGCCTTCAGGCAAGGGCTTGAACAGAATGGAGCCATGTGGTGAACAAGAAGTAAGCGAGCGGTGTCTTTTTTGGCACACGAGTAAATTGAGAACAGAGGACAGAAGGGGGCAGGTGCTCATGTCACGAGCTTACCATAAAGCACAACTACAGGAAAAGGTTGCCCAGCCAGCCTGATCCCAGCATTTCTTAGGGGCTTTAAAAGAACACTGTGAAAGTCGCACTGCACGTACAATTTTCTTGATTAAAAAAATAAACATAAGAAGCAATGAACTGTGTCCAGCAGTGTCACATTGACACTTTCATGGCCGAGCTACGTGCCTGTGCCCTCCCATGGCCAACATTGTTTCTCACACCTTGTCTTCAACGTCATTTTTAATCCCTCTCAGGACTGCAACTGCAGACAGGTTCCCCTCCTGTACCCTCTCACGACCCTTGGGGCACAACGTGTCAGTGTCCTTGGATGAGTCCTTTCTCCTGACTGAACACGAAGGCTGGGAAAGATGAGAGGACACTGGCTAGAAAGAATTCCTGGACCTCCAAATCCCCAGGCAGAGCACAGGCCCCTTGTCCCTGGGCTGCCAGACACCTGCAAACCCAGATCCAGGCCTGCTCTAACACAGTCTGAGTGAGTCTGGCTCTCATACAGCTGGGAGAAGCCCTCTCCTTCCAACCATGAGCAAGGCCAAGCAGCAGCTGTGGGCAGTTAACACTGAGCTGCCACACGAGGTCTGACCCTCCCCTCCCTCATGCCCCAGGACCAAGTGGCCTCTGAAGCCCCCATGCCTGTTCCTACCATTCTGCCCGGGGTTGTGGAGAGCATCACAGCTAGAGGATCACTCTGTCCGAACTGTCATCCAAAGGCCACTAGATCTGGTAAATCAACCTTCCTTTAAAACACCGTGGTAACTCTTACAGATCATACAACAGCCATGACCAAACAGATTGAGCTGATTAAATATGCCACTATAACAGAAGCTCTACAGACCTCATGGTCATTCCTGTAACTCTTCCAATTTATCACCAGTTGGAAAGGATGGGAAGCACAGGCATCAGGACTGAGCAGTTTTCCCTCAAGGGCCTCATTACTGCCACAAACTTGTGTTCCTCTGTTTAAGCATCCAGTCGTTCTTCTCACTTTGTCAGCTACATCATAGTACTAAGAAGCCATTTCTGCCCAGTATACGTGAGACCTACCAGTCCCATCCCAGAGCCTTTCCAGAGCAAGCTGGAAAAGCAATGACATCCCCAGTATATGAACAGTGATGAACCTTTTCTTTTTTAATTCCTTCAAAATTCACTGGTGTTAAAATGCATGTTGTTCAAATGAACCCACCAAGCTATCCAAAGCAGCCTAATCTTTCCTAATCAATCATTTTCGACTGTCACCACTTTGTAAGCAACACTTTTTTCACATTAATAGACAAGATCACTAAAACAGCACATAATTAAACCCTGCAGGACCTCACTACTTAAGAATTCTCCATGCAACATGTTTTCTGTTGCAGCATCAGTTATCCAGAGAGTAATCCACATAGCACAGGCTCTATATAATGATGTGTAGTGCTCAATTTCTTACACTCACAGAGTCCCTCCCTGCACACACAGATCCTCTTAGTTTCCCCACCAAGAGCTTCAATTCTTTAGCTGCTGTCTTTTACTGATCACTAATCTCCATTTTCCCCATTTGGGTTGTACATTATCTCTTCTTTTCCCTTCTTAATTGTCTTTTTAAAATGAATTTATCTATTTTTTCACAGTTCCAAAATAATGATTTTGTATTTTAAGAAAAATTCCACTCTTATATTTAAACATTTCCCACCTCTCCGTTTTGCTCAACATTTTTTGATTTCCACTTCTTCCTTTTAAAAATATAAAGCAAACATATTTTACATAATTTTAAAAAATATATCTTATATATAAATGCATGTGTGTGTATTCATCATCAGCGAAAATGCTCAAGTATGAAAGTTTCCACAGAGCTTACTTTGTATTAGCAGTAGATAAATATTGGATTAGAAATCCATGGAATTACCCAAATGGATATGGGCACTTATGGACTTAGTAATTTATTCAGACCTCAAGAAAGATTTGAAAGGAAAGAAACCTTATTCCAGAGGTACTAGAAAATTAAGAGTATAAACCTTAATCAAAATTACCCCTGGAATTTCACAGAAAAAAACCCCAAACAAACCAAAACTATTTACTCCTCAGTCCCTAAAAGCCTATAAAAATCTCTAGTTTCACGAATATTAGGACATAAAAAAGCATCACACATCACCAAAGAGCTAGCTGAAAACTTACTGCAAATTAAGGAGAAAGTAGGACTTTCAGAGGTGCACAGTAGTGATCTGCAGCTCACACGAGGTAAAAAAACAACATTTTTGTCTCTTTGGAAGCCCCAGAGCTATTATTGTGCTTGAGAGAACAGCTCAGCAACAGCCACACCTGACCATCGGCTGGAAAAGGCTACTTAATCACAGTTGGCCGAGGAAAGATAGACACAGCGGGAAGAAGAAAAGGCTGCTAGTAAAGCAGGTCAGGGGAAGGGATAACAAGAGAGTCATATCTATTTAAAGATCTGAGTCTACAAGAACTACTATTAATATTTTTCCTCTGTAAGATAATGCGTAAATCTTTACAGTAACAACTGCAGACCTAACAGGCAGAGAATAGGGGGGAAGCAATGCTTGTGGGGAAAGGCAAGGTCTTTTATTAGAAGAGCTGAAGAAAAGCAGCAAGTAGAAGGAAAACCTTTCGGATTCAGAGTCCCTCCAGTTTTACAGATCAGACCCCAGGGATGATCATTCACGACCCTGCAATGCCCTCGTGCATGCAGAATGCAGACTCTGGCCTCGCTGACTGACCATTGCAGCACTGGGAAAACACCTCAGAAGCAGAAGCACTGAGGACCAAACTAGTATTCTTCCCATCCCTTCCCCCAGCCTCTGCTGATCTCAATGGGAGCTGAAAGCATTTGGCTTCACGTGAAGCAAAAAAAATAGATAAATATTTTACATGACAGGCGCAATTAATAGAAAGAAATTAATGAGCTGCCTTTTAGTGAAATGAGATCAACATAGAAATAAAAATGAGAATGCATAAAATGGATCCTAGGAGATTAAATAGAGAAAGAAGCTAACCACACGGCACTGGGGTTTCTAAAAGTAAGAGTCACTGCTGTGCAGTGGGAAGAGCAGACAAAGATGAGGTGAGCTTCCCAGTGCCAGTCTATCCATCCTCTGCCGTGCAGGACTGGCGTCACAGTTGGAAGCCACACTGAAGAACTGCTCCCAGTTTCTTAAGATAGCATTTCCATTTTGTGCCTCAATGAAGGCACTTCTCCCAACTCCTACTCGCCCCATGCTAATATGCACCTGCTGGAACAGCAAGTCCTGTTATTCATCATTGTCCGTAGATGGCATTTCTTATCCTCAGCTGGTCTGATAGGTCATTTATTTTGACTTAGTGGGTCAGCCCACTACATTATTCGTACCATCCAGTCCAGGAATTTTACCCATACTTGGTGAGCTGCTTGGCTTTGTACCGTGTGCCACAGCAGCAGGACATCCACGGCTGTCACCCCCGGAGCTCCGAGTGACATCTGCCACCGCGAAGGCCTGGCAACCCACCGCAGCGACAAGAACTGCCCTGTGCTGTCACGGAACAACAGGTCCCTCTGCCCTCGCTGCGAGCAGCACGCAGCTAACAGCGAGGCCGTGCGTGTCCCAGCGCTCACCAGCGGGGTGTCGGGGTGCGGGGAGCGCCCAGCCGGACCCTGCCCGAGTGCCAGGCCCGGCGCGGGGCCGCGGAAGGGGCTGCCAGGACGCGGTCCCGCCCAGCATTGCAGCGTTAAGCGGACAGGGAGGCGCACGAGACCCCGGGATGGGGTCGGGGCCACGCTCGCCGCTCCCCGCACGCCAGGGAGGGGCACCCGGAGCCACTGGGGCCATGGCGGGGCTGCACCCGCGCCCTCCCCGCCGGCCCCTTCCCGCCGCAGCCGCGGCCCCGCCCGCAGCCCCGGGCCCCGCCGGGCTCTGCTCAGCACCACGGACAGCAGCGGGGCCCCGCCGCCTCCCTCCCGGGCCGGGGCCGTACCTTTCCGGATGAGCTCCTCGCTGTCCGGCTCGTAGCCCGCGCGGTGGCAGCGCCTCCAGAGCCCCGAGACGGTGGAGTTGAAGCGGCGGCCGCAGTGCGAGTCCAGAGCGGCGGCGGCGGCCGGGGCGGGGGCCGGGGGCCGGCCGGGCAGCAGGGCCCGCGGGGGCCGGGCGCGGAGCGGCAGGTGCGAGCTGGGCGCCGACATGGAGCCGGGCGGGTCGCTGCGCTTGTGGCCGAAGCCCCGGCAGCGCTCGCGGTGCCTCCGCGCGTCCGTCTCGTACCAGGAGTCGGTCCCGATGGCCACGGCCAGGAGGGCGAGGGCGGCGGCGGCCAGGAGCAGCCCGGAGCCGCTCAGCGCCTGAGCCGCGGCCGCCATCTTACCGCGCCGGGGGCGACAGGGGCGGGCGCTTCCCCTGCAGCCCGGCGGGGGGGCCTCCGCCTGCCGCCGCGCCGCCCCCGGAAAGGAAACGGGGCCAGCGCCGCCCGCTCCGAGCTCGGTCCCGCACCTGCGCACCCCCGAGCGCTCCTGGCCCGCGCTCCAGGGGGTCCCGGCGCCGCTCGCCGCCCCCCGCTTCAGCGCACGGCCAGGGCAGACCCTGCGGCACGGGGCCCCTCAGGGCCGGCAGCCGGGGAACTCGGCCCGAGGCGAACGGCGGGGCCGGGCCCCCGCCCCTGGGCTCGTAGCCAGAGCTGCCCGGCGGGGCTGGCTGCCCGCGGGCGGTCGGAGCTCGGTGCCGCTCACAGCGGTGCTTACGGCGGGGACGGGACAGACACCGGCACCAGCCGGCGCTTGGACTGCGATTTCTCGTCAGCCCTTCATTATCGGTTAGCGGAAAATAAGGCCCAAAGAGCTGAAAAAGGTCAATGCGAGCCGTTTTGCTAACGGCTAACTGCAGCATTTCCCTTTGACAGTGCCTGTTCCGCGGACCCGTCCCTGCAGCTGCAGCACCGCTGTTCGGCACTGTCCTCGCTCTGGCCTCCAGAGAAAACCAGCCAGGGACACAAGTCCAAATTACGCATTTAATGTCCAGTTTAAAATCCCTCGTTTTGTTTGTGAAACACACTTTAAAACGTCCCAGGAGCAACTGTTTAACTGTAGGGGATTCCGATCTGTTCCCCCCCGCCATCATCACTTCTTGCCCCCCGGCCACAGTGAGCACAACCTGCAGGACCTCCCCAGGACCCTGCCCAGGACACAGCACCACTCCTCTCCCCACAGCACTCTGCCTGGTGAAAACACACGACAACCACAGATACAGCTTGTTCTAACCACATTTCAGCACGATCCTCTTCAGCAGTTCACCCTGGGCAGAAGGGATTGCCATCCATGCAGCTGCACATCAGTGCCTTCAAGGCAGACAAATTTGAAAGGGCTGCTGTCAAAATAATTTCCTTACACGTATCGGCTAAATTAAGTCTTCCACAACAAGAATGAAAAATAATTTTCAAATACAATCACTGCTCTAGATAACATGGGGGAAAAAAACCCCTTCAATTGTAACAGCTCTGTCCTGGAAAGATCTGTACATTCACATTTCCTAAACCTGCAATCCTGTTATGTCACCCTGCTCTCTACATCCGATCCTCAGGCTACAGTTTCAGCAGACAGGGGCTTCAGGAACACCACCACCTTAGAGAGTTCCTATGTACGAGGTCCCTTCCAATTGTTCTCCCCTCTGTCCTACTGCAGTTGTGCCAGAGTCGCTCTCTGTGGAGCCTGTGAACCAGGCATGATTAATCCATGTTATTTTTTATTACTTCTGAGAAGAAAAAAGGGACAGGGGAGGGAAGCTCAGAGCACAGCCCCACACAGGCCTACCAACCACAGCCAAAGAAAGCAGCATGACAAAGCCAGTGACAAGAGATTCCAAAACATACATTGCTGGCAAAGCCCCCAGACAGTAAAATCACACCCTTGATCACCTACCTGCCTTCATCTTCTTCCAGCTCCTGGGTTATGGCTTTCCTCTTTCTTTAAAGACTACTTCCAGCAAGAACTGAGCACCAGGTATTTCCACTCAGTATTTATAGGCTGAAAATCTTTCAAGTAAAGAATAGGGTAAGACATGCTCTAAATGTTTTTGAAGGGCAGAGAAGATCCCCTCAGTCCTTTATGGGCAGTTTCTACATACAAGGTTTAATGTGTGCACCTTTGTCCCACATGGCAGGTAAGCAGGGCACTGTTAATTGACATCAGATACGCCTTGAGGTTTTTAGATTGAAAAATAAAACAAAACTGCTAATCACAAGGAAGTATGGTTGCAAAGCTCTCTGGATAGATAGTTAGCATGCAAGCCCTCTCCTCAAAGAGGAACAACTCACTTGGCGATGCTTTTCAGGGAACCCAGACAGCAACCAAGAAATATGGTCAGACCACACTGCTCCAGGTCCCTAGTGCCATGGCAGCAGGAATAGCAAACTGGATTAAAACCTTTTATTTCAATTGTGAAAGTCTGAGGAGGAGAAAGGAGGGCAAGACAGAGCTCAGACTTTTCTAGACTAATCCAGAGATGCTGCTGTGTAATTCAAACTGAATTTGAATTGGATTGGTAACTCAGTGAAAAGTAGTAGCTTCAACAACAACAAAAAAACCCCACAAACCCACACAGAAAATCATTTATTTCATCTCTATTGTCTCCATGCAGAGCAGACCAATACAGATGAAGGGGGAAAATGCATAAGAGCAGCTGAAAAAATAGAGCTAGAAAATATGTTTCTCTCTGCATTTCCAAAAGTGACAAATGTGGTGGAGTGATGCTCCACTTCCTCTCCATCCTCAGCCCTAGGGCTGATGCAGTGGAAAACTAACGGGCTCCTCCCTTCCCGTGCTACCTCCTACCAGGGTATCTTCCCCAGAACCGCAGACTGTCCAGCCCTGTGGCAGCGGCCAAGAAAAACAACTCAGAAATTCTTTCTTCAGTGTCATCCGCTTCACATTCCTGAACGCTGAGCACAAAATCCTGACTGTGGTTTTCAGTCTTGGCAGGGCCGAGTGCTGATGCAACAACGCCAGCTCACAGGCACTCACCTGGCAATGCCTCAACTTAAATGTCAGCCTCATTTCAAGAAAGACATCTTGGGAAACAGCAGGTACATCTTTCTGTGCAAACCTGCTTCCTCCAGAGCCCTACTACAGAAGCTTCAGTCCTGGGGAAGGGGCAGGGAGGAAAAAACACCTCACAGCTAAAACTAGAGGGTTAACATACTCCCCCCATCCCGCCAGGCGAATCAGATTAATCCTCCTTCCAGGAAAGCAGGAAGCGGATGCTACCTTCAGACTTCATAACTATTGAATGATAGAGGGACCAGCTGGCAAAGGAAGGCAATTTTAAAAGAGCAATAAAAAAATTGCACTAAGCCTGCCTCACTGTTGCAGCAAAACTCGTTACTGATGTAAGCCTGGGGTAAGGGAAGCTGAAAAAATTTTAGACAGCAATTCCTGGGCAGAGAGAGAACCGCAAACATGAGCTCTTCGGTGCTCTCTGAAAAGTAGGGCAGGAGCTGTCATAAAAAAAGAAGAACTGTGTCAACAGTTCAGGAGTCTCTTAGGGAAGTCAATGCCTCTGCTGTGGGCAGCATACCTGCCTCCTTGCTCTGACCCAAATCGCCCTCTCGAGGGACGAGCCCTCCTGATAAGGCCGGGTGCAGACTGGAGAGCTGTACTGATTTACACAAGCTGTTTAAAGACAAAGCTGAGCTGGTGCAATTCACATTGTGGCACCTGTTTTGCAGCCAGTGACTCCTTTCGTTCACTCGAACCTGTTTTTAAACAGATTTAAGTAAAGCAAGGATAAGCTGTGCAGAAGGGATCAGCTACTAATTGTGCACATCTCCATGCCAACAAACGTCCCTCGGGAACGATGGCCTGGTCAGCCCCGTGAGCTGGGATGTGGGCAAAGCACTACAAACATAATTTATTTTTATTGGTCTCAAATTGCTAAAAATTTTGTCCCAAGCGTCATACAACAGAAAAGTCCTTTTAAAGCATACTAACTGTCACCCTTTCATATCCCTTTCTCTCCTTACTTAGCACACAGCTTTTCTAGACCCATTTTAAAAAAATCTTTTCACCAGGAGTTTCACCCTTCCTATTTCACTCTTCCTCCAGTATCCTTTGCTGCTGTGCCCCTTCCTTTAAGGGTTGTCAGTATTATTTCTGATCCATTCATCCCCAACAGACTAACTCCACCGTGAGGTAAGAAGCCCAGAAATAGGCTGCCATCTATATTTTTGGTTATAGCATGCTCTTAAGTAGTCTACACTGAAGAGAGGAAAAGCTAACCAGGGGTTATTGGCTGCTGACCATGCTGTAGTGTTCAACTATTGCCCAAACTGCCCACATCTCTGCCCTGACAGTCGAGGGCAGCTGTAACATGCCAGGCAGGGCTAACATGCTACACGTCAAGAGAGCCCTGAAACATGGTGTGGGGCAAATGGTGGGCGAGTCAGGTCTGGAGAGCAGGAGAGAGAGCTCAGTCGCAACAGCTACATGGCTTTCCTTCCAGATATAGGTGAGCTGCTAGTATGGCAACAGAAGAAACATTTACTGACCATTTTTCAGATAAACAGTTAGGCTGTGTTGGCTACTGGAGTGGTTAGGGCTGAGGCAAGGAATCTCCAAGCTGAGTCATTTAATTGTAGTGACCTATCCTAAAGTGCCTCAAGCTTCTGGCTTGATTTCAACATAAACAAATACAAACCAGACCAAAGAGGTGGACTGCTGAGGCTAATACTACCTTTAGGAACAAGTGATGTCAATGAAAAGCTGGAGATCAAGTTGGAAAAGGTCTTTTCCCCTCTAACTCATAGCACCGTAACTTCTCATGGGTAGGGAGTTCTGGCTAAAGCTGTTACTTGATTGTTGCTTTGCCATCCCTGTTCTGCCTCCAGCCCTTAGAGTGGTAGGAAAAGTCCTTCCTCTTCATCAACTACAGGAATCACCTCTGTTGTTTTCACACAAGAGCTTGGGAGGTGCAGTTCCATCAGAATGAACCGAATGAAACATTGTCCATTTGCTGTGGAGCAGTTGTTCAGTTCATTTCTGCTCACTTTATCTTTTGCTCCATAAAAAAAAATAAAATAAAATAAAAGGAAGCCCTGATGTGTGGATTTTAGCAGAACAGGGATAGGAGAGCCAGGGAATGAAGTCCTGCACACCCAGACCTCTTTCTCACCTGCTTCTCATACTAGCAGCCAGATCTGCACGCACACATATAGGAAGTAACATTAGTGTTCCTTATTGCTTTGTAAGAGCTCAGAGTCACTGTGGTGGCTCTGGGAGGCATCGTGAGGTCTGCGCAGAGGTCACTCGGTTGTGAGCGAGAGTAGCACCATGACTGTAATGCCTGTACACAGGAGCAGAATTTGCTGCAGGGAGTTCCTGGGAAAGAAACAGTAAAATTAGGAGGAGCCATAGAATAGGCAGCAGTGTAGAGCTCACAAATGGTTTGTCCTACAACCTTCCAAATCTACCACAAGGACAACACAACAGCTGTGTGAAGCCACTAACACAGCTGAGAAGGCTGTTCCCCAGCACCCCAAGCAAAGAATCAGTTTAAGCTCAGTCATTTAAGCTCAGAGAACCAGAGAACCAGCACTAGTGCAGCACGTTCAAAGATACTTTAGGGACCTCATTCAGCTAACAATTACAGTTATGAAATTTTTTTTTTAAAAAAAAAGCTGATGAACTTTGCCATTCTTTTAGCACCATCCCAGGTTTATGCTGGACCGAAGTGACTATGTACCTACCACCTCTGCATACTCTGCCAACTGCTCTGCCAGCACAAGTAGCTACCAACCCCAAAGCAAGCTCTCAAGTGGTCCTTAACATTTCTCCACCAGAGGTTCCTGCCTCCTCAGATATAACTCTGGAGCTGTGTTTTGAGCACTTCTTTAACTGCTTCAGTCAAATTAACTAGGTGAGCCAAGGCCTCTTATTTAAACTACTGAAGTTACCTGCCTCATTACAACTGAAATAGGAGGGAACATTCAGGGGCAGCTCTGCCAGCAGATCCAAGAGGGCCTTTACTGTGCTACAGCTAGATTTGGACCTGCTACAGCCTTAATCAGGCTACAAGAAACCAGAATAATGCAGGCGAGAGGAGGCCAAATATACCAGGATATGCCAGTGTAGAGGAGAGATGACTGAGGTTGGATACAATAACAGACTATGAAATGCTGAATGATAAAGAGAAGAAAACTATTATTTTCTACTCACACAGCAACACAGCGGCATCTAATCAAAATTAATAAGCAAGAGGCTAAAAAACAAATAAGAAGCATCATTTAACATAGTGCAGTCAAACTATGCAAACTTGCTGCCAAAGGGAGATCGAAGAAGCCAAAAGTAATGGATAGGGTCAAAAACGGATGAGAGAAGCATGTGAGAAGGATAGGTTCACGTGTGGTCATCAGACACACACACCTCTATGAGGCCCTGATTCAGACAGTCCCTAAACCAGTACATGCCAGAAGCTGACAAGACAGACTGGGGAATGGGTCACCTTACTGGACATGTTTCTGAGCAACCTGCTCTAGCTGGTCATGCTACATGCTATGCTAGCACAACCTTTGGGATAGACACAGTTAAGGTTCTCATGTTTTATAGGGTCTTTGTAGTCCCATAAACACAATAGCTAGCACAGCAGTCTATCTAGATTCCAGCCTTGCCCATGGGATTTGGAAAGCTGGCATTCATGTGCTCCCAGAAGAGGCATGGGGAAGGGCTATATCCCTGCTCCCTGGCAGAACTGCTGCAGCAGAACAGGAAGGAGCACTTACCAAGGATTCTTTTCCTCCAGGAGATCAGGCACAACATTTACCAAGGCAATATACAGAAATCCTCCAGAAGTGAAAGGGAGGATCCAGGCTACCGTTTCCCCTGCACAAATACAGAAAGCTTTTGTTATTACTGAGACAAAGCCATGGGAGAGAAGAGAGAAAGGAAATAAGATACACATGTGGGGATGACAGGCCTCCCCTTCCTATTCTTACAGAGGTCCCAGGGAGCCTTACCTGCTCCTTTTGGTGACTGAGCACATATTGCAAAGCAGGCTCCTAGAATCCCCCCAAGAGCTGTGGAAAGCTGCATCTTGGCTGCACTCCAGCGGTCAAAGCCAGCCCGAAGTAGGATTGCAAAGTCTCCAACCTAAGAAAACCAAGAGCTGACGGTTAATATGAACATTCTCAGTCACAAAGGCCATCTGTAACAAGATCAGTGCTTCAAGACTCTTTCTAGTTTTCCATGTTGCCAGTCTCCCAGAGGGAGCAGCTTTCAAAAGGACAAGAAAATGGCAGCCAGACCCAGCCCTCCTCTTAGTAGATGAAACATCCTTGTAAATCCCTCATGACAGCAGGATACAGAGCCCTCTCACCTCATGTGGGATTTCATGCAGGAGAATGGCCATTGTGGTCAGGAACCCAACCTGTAGCAGAGGAGAGAAGGTGATTAGGAAACAGTGCCCCCAGCTCTGAGAGATGAGACTTTCATTAGAACGTCAAGGCCCCTTTCACTGAGTTAAGACTTCTTACTCGGAGTTCAGAACTCTTCAACAAAAAGCTAGATGAGCTAACCCTTCCCCCAGTGTCAGTACAAATGACTAACATGTCCCAAGTTTGATGAAGTTCTGCATTAGAAGGTCAGGATAGGGTTGCTTTTTACTGTAGTCTCCATTTTCTCAGAAACTTCCAGAACATAGGAGGGAACTCCTCACATCTTTGGGTTTTTTTGCACGTTGCATCACTCTTGAGAACAGGCCTCTCCAGTTCAGAGAGAGAAAACTGGTTAGAGAAACCTTACCTTTCTGCTGACCAGGAAGCTGGCTGCTACTGCCAGGCCATGTGTAAAGTTATCAATGGTGTTAGCCAGCAGATTGAGGTATCCACTGATCTGCAAAGAGAAGGAAGAGCTCTTGATAAAGGAAGGGAGATGACAAGATAAAAGAAAGCACATGACTTAGACACAGGTTATACAGAGTCACGATCAGATGGGAAAGGTCAGGACACAGCACTTCTGGTTAAGATCTTAAACTATGTTATTGTTCAAGTACAAACTAAATGTTATGTTCAGTTTTAGGGTAAACTAAATTCTAGGGTAGGCTAGTATTGTCTGCAATTAGGATAACATCTTATGCAAATGACAGAACTCTAGAAACAAAGAGAAAGGAAAAAGAAGAAAGCAAACATGCAAGAATATATCTGATTCTAAATCAAACCAATTTGAGGTAACACTGACTAATTTACAGAGGTAACTGGCTTCAAATATGACCTGACCTTGTTTTCTAGTCATGTATTTTAATACCCAACTGTTAAATAGCTCCTCTTCAAAAGATGGAAGAACAATGCAACAGAACAAATGCTGCTGAAGTTGCTTTTTATAACTAAACAAATCTTCAAGTATTGTACTAAAAAAGCCTGTCCTTGTGGGTTTGCTTTCCCTTAACAAAGAATAAAAAGAGAAGATAGTGATGACAGTCACCAAAAAAAAAACACCTACTAGAAGGCTGGATAGCATGTATATGCATTTGCATATAAACACATTTCTTACAATTATAAGGATAAAGCAGCTTCCTTCCTCACAAGTCCATCTCCAGACTTCCCCATGATGATAACTATGGTCATCTCCAGATAAATTCTGAGTATTTGACCTAAAGTGACTGATGAGGGCACCAGACCAGCTCTTCTGCTCAAAGGTTTTTGTGGGTTTTTTCTACCAGATTTAACAGAAACTACCACATGTGGGTCCAGAGATACTGCAGGTCACTATAGGGCACTGCAGTCTATTCTGCCTTGGTGAGGCCACATCTGGAGTATTGTGTCCAGTTCTGGGCCCCCCAGTTCAAGAAGGACAGGGAACTACTTGAGAGAGTCCAGCGCAGAGCCACAAAGATGATGAAGGGAGTGGAACATCTCCCTTATGAGGAAAGGCTGAGGTAGCTGGGTCTCTTTAGCTTGGAGAAGAGGAGACTGAGGGGTGACCTCATTAATGTTTATAAATATGTAAAGGGTGAGTGTCATGAGGATGGAGCCAGGCTCTTCTCAGTGACATCCAATGATAGGACAAGGGGCAATGGGTGCAAGCTGGAACATAGGAGGTTCCACATAAATGTGAGGAAGAACTTCTTCACAGTGAGGGTAACAGAACACTGGAACAGGCTGCCCAGAGAGGTTGTGGAGTCTCCTTCTCTGGAGACATTCAAAACCCGCCTGGACATGTTCCTGTGTGACCTGACCTAGGTGTTCTTGCTCTGGCAGGGGGATTGGACTAGATGATCTTTTGAGGTCCCTTCCAATCCCTAACATTCTGTGATTCTGTGAAACTAGGCAGTAGGCAATACATCACCAGGCTGTCTCTGGGCTGCGAGAACTAAGCTGGCATACATCAACTCCAGATACAGGGTAGCATCCAGCGAGTGGAGAGGAAAGACTGTCTAGAAACTGTGAGGCATTAATCTCTTATTTCACCATACCATCAGCTGCCAAAGTTCAGCTGGAAAAATACAAGTGTTGATGGGCTTCATGAGCCCTTTTTGGTCTTCTGCTTTTCCCTGTTTCTATCAAACTCTGCTTGGGGCATCTTTTCTTCCTGCCATCTGAATGCCACAGCTCAAGTGGGACTTTCTGTCAAGTCTTTCTCTCCAAAGCATCACTTTTCTGCAGAACACTTCTGCTGCACAATCTCAGGACACCTTTATAGGTTCTAAACTTTTAAAAGTGCATTGATGATTAAATATGAAAATAAAGAATTAAGCAAAACCTAACTACAAATCACATTTAAGTAATAACCTAAATAACATCTCTACAATGGATGCAGAAGTAGTTCCCTGCGTGTCTAAGCAAGAAGGGGAACACAAAGGGATGCGTGCAGGCAGACCCATGAACACAGCAGTTTTACTTCTCATTCCTCATTTGTAGTCAAATATGACTGACTAAAATATTTCCTTTTCATGTCGGGATTTTGTGTGACTGCGTTTTCCCCACAGGCTACTAATAATTATTCACATAAGTTTTACACAAAAATGTTTTCCCGCACCACTGTATAGGGAAAAAAAAACGACTTCATGATGAATTTTGAATGACTTCATGACTTCATTATGAATTTTGCTTGTCAGTGGCTCAGGCAAAAGCTGTCACTGAAAGAAGCAAAGCCTTGGAGTGCTCAGAAATAAATCAGATTGATTTGACAGTTATGAGCCTCTGACATTTACATTCTGCGAATTCCTAATAGGGTGTTCTCTTTGCTCATAAAGAGCACAGCCAGATGAAGTGTTTATGTTCATGCTTCAGAATTAATGTCACTGTGCAATAAAACATACTTCTACAAATCAGCAAGGACCCCATGTGCCACAGGGAAAAAGAAAGAATAAGCAAAGCAAAAGTACTCTCCAATGTTTTTGTTTGCTGAGGGAACAAAGGCTGCAATGCAGCACAGAACTGATCTATGTCGGGTGCAAAGGAAGGCTCCCACCTGCAGTTTTCAAGCTAGGACAAACTATTAGGGCAGCAGGTGAAGAGCAGAAGTTCTAATAAATATGGGCAAAGGCCAACTGATTACAGCTTACTAATTGTTAAGTCCTGAAGGGTGACTTTGTTTAAATATCTTTCCCTTTCTGTTTTCTGAGAAAAAAAAAAAAAAAAGAGGGGGTTACTGAGTGAACAGAAGAACCAAAGAAGTCTAGCTTGCTATGGCTTTCTCTCTTTTCTTTGCAAGCACCTGCTTTGCTCACTTCCAGCCAACATGGTTTCCCTGCATGTCCCTTGCCCACCCTGCACTGTGTGACAGCCTCTTCCCCACCAGGCAGGGGCAGTGAGCCTTACCTGGCAAACCTGCCGAGCAGCACGCAGCATCTAAATTCTGCCAGAGTCTTTCAACAGGGCATTAGTTTGCATTCCTCCTCTACCACCATGCTGATTTTTATGGAACTTGCAGAAATTTGATTACCCTCAAGTCTTCTATCCTCTCTTGAACTCGAGTAAAATTAATTATGGGTTCAAAAGTTACTGAAAATGAAGGGCAGAACAGATGGACAGGCAGATGGAATGATTGCTTATGTTGTTGCCTAAGGAAACAGGCTAACAACACAGGAGTCTCTTGGTAGTTTTAGTAATTTTCCCCCTACCAGAAAGACTATTAAAATATTCAGATTATATGCTCAGAAGGTAGAAAATTAGAACTAAACACTTTAATTTGTTAGTTTCTATTCCATGCATATTGACAACAGTCTGGAAGACTGAACAGGTGTGTTAGGATTTTAAAGGGCTCTCCACGGTTGTCTAGACCTTCTACATAACACAACTGAAAGGATCTCATTCAATTCCTGCATGAATCCCATTGTTTCTTAAGCTAGAGTGTACTTTGTAGAAAGCAGCTTAAATCACAGCTTAAAGCTCCTAAGTGACAAGGAATCTACTATGTCTCTAAGGGAAGTTGGTCCACTGGCAGGTTACCTTCAGTTACAGAGTTGTCTTTGATTTCTAGTCTGCTGCTGTTTGGTATAGCTTTAACTATTCAAATTTAGTCATGCCTCTTACATGTGTATTTCTATACTTAAAATTACCTCTGATCTGTCACATCTAAAGAGCTAAAGGCTAAAGAAAACCACCTGTCATCACATACTGCAAACCTAAAATAATTATTTCAGCTCCTTCCTGATCCCTTTACAAATTATGACTAGTATTTTAGGTATTGTGAATAACATACTGGAAAAAGTCAGACAGCTGTTTCATTACTGCTATGTACAGAGAGGAACACTTGCCTCTGCCTCTTCTATTACATACTATTTCCTACTCACCCATCCTCCTGGCTGTAGCATCATAATGGAAGAATGTGTTTAAACAGTTTCCTGCTGTAATTCTCATACCTTTTTCCAAGGCATTAACTTCCTAGAACTGTCTCGATCTTGTAAATATGATCTGCATTCTTTCTTCATCTATTCCTTAATATTTGCATGTATCAAAACATGTTAAAAATTCAGCTCTTTCAATGAAGTTACTCAGTTTAGCCGCTATCACTGACCTCATGCAGTCTCAATGTGCCATTTAAGTAATATATTATCTGCAAATGTGAAGTTATACTGTTTTTATAAAAAATCACCTAGAAAAATCATAAATCACCAGTAAACAGATTTGAGGGGGGCTGCATTAATCCAGTCCCTGTTGATAATAATATAGAATAATTGATTTTTAATACAGCTAATATTAGCAAAGTTGATTTCATGTAAGAGTAGTTTTATTAGAATGGGAGAAAAAGTTATGTTTTATATACATTTACCAGTATCATTACCTTTATCAAACAATCTTAAGACCAAATAAAAGGCAGAGAAAAAAGGTCTAGTTGACAAGAAGTTACCTTCCATAAGATCCTATTAATTAGCATTAGTTACATTATTTTTTTTTTTACATTAGGACCTCAGCAATTGTGTCCCCCATCAGTGTTTCATTTCTATTTGAAATCAGTGGTAGACCAACCATCCTCTAAGCCCACAGTTCCTTATGTAAACCTTTCTAAAATAATGGCACGATGTTTCATAACCCAGTAATATTGGTTTCTTCACCACTACCACTTCGAGAAACACCAACGCGGCACCTTGCAGTTTGTGTAGTGTTCTGTACAGATTACATGAATGTGACAGATACAAAAAAAATCCCAGTGACCTCAGCATATCTTTCACATTGCATAGTGAGAGCTGTAAAGTTACAGCAAAACAGACCTAAAATAGAACGACTGAAGAGCCTCTGACTGACCACATATCCAGGTTTGGGCTAATTCATACAACCACATTTTCTCTTCATAGTTACTCTCTTACAATCTTGCCTATTTTTATGGGTTTTCAAACTCAAATTATAGGTCCTCCTTCACCAAAGCAGTCGTTTACTCTCTTGGTTGTAATGTTCACCCAGACAGGGGCTTCCGCAGTGCAAAGATAGCAATGCAAATCTGAAAGCAAAAAATGGTACAGTACTCCTTTTCCCTCCTCCACCTCCAATCCTATGAGCTTTCTGATCTCCCTTATCCCAGCACTACAGGCTACCTGTCTACATGCCAAGCTGATTCAAGAAGTTAGGAGAGAAATAAACCAGGGGGGAGGGGGTAGAAGAAAAGAAAAAGCCAATTCTTTGGCTGTTTAGCTCCCTGAATAGGCTCACTGTGGGGTCAGGTGAGGTCCAGCGCAAAGGAAGTGATGGGAAACACAGGTTTGGAGGCAAAAGGGGACAAGAAGCCTTTTTTGGCAGCAGATAAACTGCTAATCTGAGAAACTGAACTTCTAAGTTTTATAGTGGATAGCTTCAACTGTCAATACACTTCCAAAAGGTGCCTTAAAAGGAAACGTGCAGGCACTGGAGAATAGAGAAATCATGGCACAAAAATTTAAGCAAATGAAGATATAATGACTACAAGATACAGAGCAACAAAATGTGAAAGTACTGTACTTTGGTCTCGGGATTCAGCCAAAATGCACATCATCAGACTTATGCCTTCATAATAGTGACTTTGCCTCTTTTGCATAAGCTGCAGTGCAGATTTTCTCCAAGTCCACTACTTCCTACCTGCTGTGACTTGGACAGACACTTTGACAGAGCAAAGTTAAGCACAGCTCACTCAAACACTGAGTTCCTCACTCAGGCACAATTTTTTTCACAGATAACTCATCCTCCTGACTGAATTTTAAAGTATGTGCCCTGAAAACATAAGATGCAAAGGTCAGTTGCTGGTCTCTTACCTTGATTCTGTTGTCTGTTGGACAAGAGTGGAGAGAGGAGCCATTACACTGAGTTGAAGCTGTTCCTGCTCTTTGGGATTGGCCTGAGACCTTTGGCAGGGCGTAACTACTTCCATTGGGAACTTTTCCAGCTGGTGCTTTGGAATCACAGCCCTAAATGAGGGGAAAACAACTTGTCACTGCCTTTCTGTCAGAGATGAACGAGCATGAATCAGGGTCAGAAATCCAATCTTCACCCTTAATCCTTTTGTTCTTACAATGCAAATCAGCAGCTTTGGTACCCCAGCCTAATAATGACAACTGCCAGAAATGAGACAATTTCAGAGAGCAGTTCAACACCTGCATTGTGAGACAAGAACAAAGACTTCCCCAGTCACCAAGAGAAGTAGGAGTGGATTGGAGTCATCACCCCCGCTCCCTTGGCATGAACCAGGTTCCAATGGAAACAGGAGTGAGCCTGCCACTCCTGCTGGCACCTGCTGCCCAGAGAAATACAACTCCATCTGGGCAGGGGATGGGGAAAAAAGTGTCTTGCTCTCCTCAGAGCATCAAAATAACGAAGTCTAGAGAATTATTCTATAGCTGGGATTGTCAGCTTCCAAACAATAAAATGCTCATCTCAGACTTCAGTCTCTCTGTAAATGAGAAGATTAAGTTCCTTTCAAGACTCATGTTGAGTCAAAGTTAACACCTAATTGCTCTTATGCAGTTTTGATGTCAGGAGGACAAGACAGACATCACTGGAGCCTGATAAGTTGAGGAGCTGAAGGAGATATGTTACCCAGGGATGCCCTTAGCCTTGAGCATTAATCACAAGGAGAACTGATAGTAGAAAGTGCTAATTGCTTAAACTTATTGTGAATATACCTCATTAACATACTAAAATACCCTTCCCTAGGCTGGAAAAGACCCCTACTCACCAAAGCCCCCTACCCTCTCAGCATGTGTAGCAAAAAACAGAAGTGCTGGCATTTCAAACAGAAGTGAAGAACTAGTTAACCAATCACATAGACATGGGATATCAGTACATTGAAAGATAAGGTAATTTTGCACACTTTGTTCTATAAAAGAACTCCTGTATTTCAGCAAGGTGTGCTGGCTTTGTGGAGTGACCCCCTGCACCCATCCCTGCCCACACATGCAATAAACAAGTATCTCATTGCACACCAGGTGAAGAACCCGACTTCTTGGAACAATGGTTTCACCTCTCAAAAGTCATGGCACAGCAAGGACTGAACAATCTATAGGAGCTGCTACTAGGAGTTGCGCAGATGTCTGAGGACATGTTGTTCTCCTCTATCTTGGAATTACCTTCTGGTGCCTCTATGTTGCCCCTTTGCAGCTGGGTGACTCTCCTCTGAACCATTACTTAATATTGCCTGGCCCACCATAAACCCCTTCTACCACACAAAGCTACCTGAACAAACGCCTGGTCCAGGCTGTACCCAAGAGGAGTGAGCAGTGAGGAACAACTTCCAGAGGAGGTTGGTCTTTGTCCTGACTGACTGTCCTGACTCCAGAAGGGGAGTGAGTCATGATAGCTCAGTGGAACATGCATCAGCGAGCTGTCATCCCTCAAAGCTTACTTGCACAAGTCTCATCTGTGGATCCATCTGGCTCCCAGCCCCCATAAAGGGGAGCTCTCTTTTACACATACCACATCAAGAACAAAGCCAGACCAGAGGTGAAAAATCTCGGCTAAAACCACAAAACCAAAGCCTGGAGATGAAACACCTTCTAGAGCCATGGCAAAGGAGTGGCAAAAAGCTCCCAAAGGGCATAAAGCTACTCACAGCTCCAGGGTCATTTGCTGAGCCTGACAGATAAGGCAGATGAGGTGTTAAGTACAGTGCTCCAAATAACAGCACTCCCTCCCCTCGGGCTGCTAACTTACCACACCAGGGCACTCCTTCTCTTCTTTCTCTAGGAAGATCTTCTCTAGCACCAGGAAGGTCAGGAAACCAATGATCACCCAGAGACCCAGAAGCTTCTGCTGCTGAAAGCTCTGCCCTTCACCTGAGGGACAAGAGAGAAATCTGCGTGTCACTATCAAGTACACAGCATTTCACACATGAACCTACCCCGCCCCAGTGTTTAACCAGCAGTTCCAAGAAAAGAAAAAAGTGCAGATAATGGAAACACCTCCGGTGAGGAATAAGGAGCAAACATATCTCACAGTAAATTAGTTTAACTTGCTTGTTCTTGATCTAACAGATACACTCAGGACACTCAGAGCAAGAGCCACCCCACCCCCCTCTTTTCTTCAGTAGTGCAATCCAGAATATTTCCTGACAACATTGGGAATTTCCCTGAGCTCCAGAGGCAAGTGAAGATTACATCAACAAAACCCCTGTAGCTGTGTCTACTGAGCAGCAAGCCCAAACAAGAATCTGCCACTAGTGGAGCTACAGACTCACCTTCTCCTTTCTGCCACACCTGTGCAAGTTATTAAGCCCAGAGCTATAAACTTTCTCTTCAATTAGAGCCAAGCTTGCAAGCTAATCATCCATTCAGTTTGGCTGCAGAAATGGAGATTGCATTGCAGTGGAAGAACAGAACAATGCTGTAATGGGGCTTACATGAGTCAAGGAAACCTTCATGCTTCAGGACAGTCTGGCAGAAGCAAACAAGCTAGAGCAGGAAGACAGAGTCATTTGGGAACCACTGCAGAAAGGGGAAAAAAACCCCAGCAGGTTCTGCTGGCAGTGCCAGAGCTGTGAGGAAGAATAGGACCGAAGGCCCAGCAGATTTGAAATCCCAGGACACAGGTGCAAGGAAGTCTGGGAAACCTAGGGCATCCTTTTCCCTCTCACATTTTCAATGGGGAAATGATTTCTTGGTTTCTCAACAGGTGGGATGCAGCAGCACTTGCCTTCTGTGCTATCAGTCTGCTGAAGCAGAGAGAGACAATCACTACAGGTTTCAACAGCCCTGGCTATCTAAGGGGTGAAGGAGATACACTGATAGCACAAGCTCTATCCCAACCCAAACAGTGTTTAGTTTGCTGGTGTACACAGGTTTCTGTCACCTGCATTTCCTTTTTCTCCCCCTGACCTGTCCCCCCATCTTCGTCATGCCTCTATGGACAATTTTGCATGACTTCTCCTTGAGCAAAGATTGAGAAGGTAACACATTTGGGCTCCCATAGATTGAAGTACCCAGTAGAGGGGCTCTAGTTAGTCTCACAAAAGAGGTTTAGGACTAACACTGTTATAGGGACAGATTTATAGACAAGATGCATCTGATGGTGCAGAATCCCCACCTGAGATAGTGCACATGTTCATGTACCAGACTACACACACATTCCTAACTTCCTATCAGGTTAAAGAAGCATTTTCTTTCTTTACAGAAAGGACAAAGGACAATCAACAGAGATTTACAGAAGTCCAAGGCAAGACAGGAAAAGCTGATAGACAAGAAATCCATTGCAAGTTACTAGCCATAAAGAAACCGTGGCCAACTCAGGGGGACTCCAATCGTAAAAATCTTTGGAGGACTGCAGAGTACAAAGGTAAAGTATTCCATGTGGTTTTATTATTCTTATATCCTTCCCTAGGCATTTGCTCTTACGCATTGTTTGAAAGAGAATGCCAGCCTAGACCAGTTTTGGGGACGACCCAGCTTGGCTGGTCTTGTGTTTTCAAGATGGAATGGACTCAACCATAGCAGTAGGCACAGCACGAACTGCTTCTAGGCACATAAGGCTTTCATACCTGTCGTTGCACTGCATGTGTAGGCCCAGGCTTCAGGAAGCAGGTGCAGAAACACATTCCCCAGTAGTCCACCAATTGCAAAACTCAACAACTGCTTCAACCGGTGTGATCCAGCTAGAAAAAAAACAAAATAACTGATCACAACTCAGCTGGGCTCCCAGCTGAGATTTTGCACAAAGACCAAAATTGGAAGCATCTGCAAAGCAAGCTTTTAAAGGAGAGAGCACAAATCAAAGAGCTGCAGTGCAAGAAAAAGCCCTTGCACCACTTGGCTGGGACAGTGGTGTGTGGGAGGGTCCTGGACCAAGCAGGGTGCAAAACAAACAATACTCTTTGTACAAGCTCTGTCCAGGGTTTGCATTTGTTCAAGGACTCCCTATCTTACCTTCTGACCGCAGAGCAGCTCCCGTCTCAAATGGGATCACCAGCAAGGGGAAGACTCCACTCAGTCCCACCATGAACGAACCGATGAGGGAACAGATCCAGGCATCCAGCCGCTCGCTGCTGAAAAGGTTTCCCCAGGACTCTGCCTCCTTCTCGCACAGAGGACCAGAACTAGCAGCAACATGACTCCTCGGGAGCTGCTGAGCTTCACAGGCCACGATCAGAAACAAGGACAGTGTTCCATCAAGAAGAAGCTTTTGTTTTGTCATCGCTAAGTGGTCTCAGCCAGGCTGGCCGATCTCTGAAAAGAGCAGGGAGAGCAGTTTTGAGAGCATGCCTGAGACTCCCTCCCACCATCCCAGAGGAAAGGCCTCAGTCACCCCATCCCCTCTCTCAGCATCTTAGCATAGGTATGTATCCCCATAAGGAACATCTGAAACTCTTCTTGAATTCAACACAGCACTGAAGGATAGAAACTGTTTATCATCAGGTGTATGAAATTGCATGAGACCCCTTGTGAAAGAGTCTGGCTTTCAGCATCTCCCCTCGGGTGGGCTGGACAACGACTCCAAGCACCCTTGTCCTTGCCCTTCAGTGTCCCAAGGCTTCAGAGAAAGGTATTGACCAGACATGCCATCCAGATAAGTCTTCTCTTTGCCATTGAAGAGCACCCAAGTAACAAATTAGGATGCAAGACAGGCAACATTAACAGAGGTCCATAAAATCATGAGTGGTGTAAAGACAGTGAACAGGGTAGATTATTCCCCCTCTCTTCAGATGTAAGTGCTAACAGCCGTCACAGGAAGCCAGTGAGGGTCAGCTTCAAAACACAATAAACAAATGTGACTCTTCACCAGCTGGTAACTTGTCTGGTAGTACTTCAAAAATGATGGAAAATTTCACATGGATTCAACAAAGACAGAAGAAGTACTAGAAAGACAAATCTATTGTTTGTTCATGGTTAGACAGCTCACATTAGACTTGGGGAGTCCCCTTATCTGAAAGGAGCTGAAGGCTGGAAGAGTAGTTGGAAAATATCACATATACTTGACTTATTTTTATTCTGTCCCAGAAGGATACTGGGTTAGATGGTCTCTTAGTCAAAATCAGCACAGCTGTTACTAAGAACTCCCAGTCACAAGAAAGCTGGAGAAAAGCAGGCATGTTAAAAGAGGAAAATAAAGATAATTACACTCTCATTGGCAAACAGGAAAGGAAAGCAAGTGATACAAAGGCTCAAGTAAAATGCTAGTTCAGTCTCTAGCAGAAAAAGCAAAATGTGACAAGCAAAATTAATTTGAAAATGGGAGAAAAGAGTGGGTTAGAAAAGAACGGCTTAATAAATGTTCACAGAACAGCTGCAGATTGAGAGGGAATAATGGCATTCGCCTGAAAGCACACAAGAAACCAGTCAAAGTAATCTCTGAAGCGTTAGTGACCATCTTTGAAAATTTACAGGAACACGGGAAGGCCACAGAAGGCTGGAGAAGCATCATGCCTCACCTACCTTTATAAAAAGAAAAAAAAAGGTGGGAGAAGACCTAAGAAGTTACAGACCAGTAACTTCAATCCTCTGAAAGATTCTTGATCAACTTAAATGATCAGTTTGTAGTTACCTACAAGATAAGAAAGTGATAAAGACAGCAAAGCATTAAGTAACAGCCAGACAGAAAGGGGCCTGAAATTATCAGGACAAAATTCCAGGTGTTGGAACCAATTTAAGGACTCACTGCAGCTGAAATGGGCGGTGTTGCCCCTTGTCCCCCACCCCCTCCTGAAGCATCCCCTCCCCGTGCTCCTGTCTGACACTGTGAGTGAGCAAGGTCAGTACAAACTAGCAGGAAAAAAAATAAATTTTCAAAGGCTTGGCCCTTTTCCAGTTTCAGTCCCTGCACTAAATCACTGCAGGAGGAAGGCTCAGCTGCAGCGAGCAGCCGAAAGAAGATTCAATGGCAGAGTCCCACGGCTCCCATGAAGGATGAGCTCCAAGCTCCAAGCACAGTGACACGGACATCAGGAGCAGGGAGGGTGCAAGAAGGAACCAGTGAAGACACTGGCTTGGCTAGCTGTGCAAGAACTGCTGCAACTTTTTGTGGTAAGATAATGCCTGATGAAGTGCAAGTGCTACTGACCCATACAAAACCCATCACTTGGTGGTTGGTTTTTGTCAAGAAAAACAAAAACCCACCTCAACATAGCAAGTTCCAACCAGCTCAGGATTTTGTGGCATCTTATTGCAGTGTTTTGATTTAGCTGCAGGAACCCTAGCTCTACCTATAGCATACTACCAAACCAAACTCCAGAAAGATCAGTACAAAACAGTATACCAAGGGGAAAAAAAAAAAATCATATGGACATGACAAAACAGTAACTCTGGTATGCCAGAAAAACAAAACAAAACAAAACCACATGCATTACATTGATTCAGAAATTAATTCCAAGCCAGCAGACTTATGTTCCTACAAAGCAAGCAAATGACATCCTGGGACATATTAGTAGCTACACTGTAGGTGTGACACAGAAGCAGTGATTCCATTCCACTCCATGAAACTTCAGCCAGCAGTCTGCACCCGGCCTCACATACTATTCTTTATAAAACAGATGCCAAAATCAGACATTCCAGTGGGAAGCAACAAAAATTAGAATGCAGAAAGCATGACCAGGAAAAAAACAACTGAAGGACCTGGGTGCGTTTAGTCTCAAAAAGATAACACTGAAGGGAACACAACAGTCTGCAGATAGGAAAAGTCACAAGAAAGGGGGAAGGTGCTCGACTCTTCTGCATTGTAGCAGCAGCTCAAACAGTAAACAAGATTGAGTCTGGATACAAAGAAACAGATTTACATAGTGCCAAAGTGGTGATATACTGAAAGAGGTTATCTATGACGCACTGCGTTGTTTTGTTTGAACAAACACCTGATGCAGATGCTATTTCATTGCAAAGAATAGATCCCTTCTAGAAGTTCCTCCAGCCCTACACCTGGAATTCGATGTAAACTAGTGAGATCCCTGTTCTACTGACAGGATCCTACAAGAGGGGACAGGTTTTCAGCTGTAAATCACTATTGGCACAACCACTTCAAAACACCAGTGAAAGGGGGTGGCAGCAAGGGACATTTTTGCTCTCTCACAGCACTCCATGCACCAATTCAATTCAGGCACTAAAATGCCTGGGCACTGGGATGATGCTCAGAGCACTAATAACAACTGCAAGGAGAGCCTGATGGGCCAGAGGTGCCACCCTCTGCCCAGCTTCACCACAGAGGTACCTGAGGGAAGCTCTTAAAATGTTAGCCATCCCCTAACTGAACAGCTTCTTCTGTCCTTAGTATCCATACAGGCTGAAGCCAGTAACCAGAGAGGCATCTGCACAGGGAGGTGAGGGGACACTTCAGGCAGATTACACAAGCCACAGCCTTCTCTCTGCTTCTCTTGTCATCAGTGGGCCTGATGGACATCTTCCTCTTTTATGACAGGATTAGACCTAGAACAACTTCTTTGTGAGGAACAGAGCAAAAAAAAATCAGGATATATACAATCACCACGTGCCTGTGAAGAGGCAACAAACACACACAGCAAACCAACTGCTTTCCAGAGACAAACTGGCCTCTTCTGCAACATCATCCTCACAGCTTTTGAGAATCAGTCTGGAAAAGGACTCACTGAAACTGATCCAACAGGTCCATTTCTTCATCTCCTCTCTGCAGTCACAGCCCACATCTGCCTGAGGGACATCTTTGAGACTAAGTGACCAAAATCCTGGAGAGAGACAGTAGGACACAGGACAAGGGCATGTCCAGCACTCTGCAAACAGACTGCATACCTGCCTTCATGTCCTTCCTCCAGCAGCAGAAGCAACAGGGTTCCTCCAAAAAGGGATGGTGGTGGACAATAAATGAGTATAAAGGGGGAGAAAACTGACTCCCCTGTCAGTCAACCTTCTGTGGCTCATGGGTCTTTCTTCTCATTACTCACACAAGGAAAAAAACAGTACATTTCTTTACACCTCTGCTGCCTGACCCTCATTACCTTGTGGCACAAGCACATCCCCTATCTCATGAAATAAATTCCTGATGCTTATAAAACATCTACAAGGAACTTGGTGTATCTCCCAAGACACACCTGCACTGGTCTTTGAGCCCAGCTCATTATTTAGGGCATATTCCCAGCATTTGCTTCTTCCGGGCATATTCCCAGCATTTGCTTCTTCCAGACATATTGTAACCACTTGCTCTAAAAATTGCACTTTTTATCTCTGTAGCCCCTTTGCCTATTTCATTACCACATGCTTCTCATGATACGTTAGGTTTATCTAATGTTTGTAAAGTCTTTAAATTCAGACTAGCTGCTCCTAAAACAAAGATTTAAGGGGAAGAAAAGGAGCAGTCAAGATGTAGTCCTAGGATAAAAAAAGCTCAAGTGAGAAAATAATACCCTGCCGCTACAGCTGCAGAGGGTGAAGAAGTCTTTACCTACCCCTGATTTTAGACAACATCTGGTTTAGGAACCCAGCTAGAGGTGGTCTTAAGAACTTTCTAGAGAAAGCACCTGCAGGTTCTGAAAGAAGTCTGTGGTCGCTACGAGGCATAACTAGGTTTACAGAGATGTGTTTTTGTCTAGAAGGGTGTATGACCTATTTAGGAATATGCATGAGACAGAAATAGCCAGTGCATCATTTACTCATCAGCTTTGACAGCGACATCATTTGGGATCACAGCTCCTAGCTGTGCTGGATCAGAACCTGGTCACCATTAACACTGGTAGCACTCTCCAGAGCACCACATGTCTCACCCAGGTCTCAGAGCTGAGCATTCAGGAGTCAGCTCAGCTCCTTCTGCAACAGCCTCAGGACTGGAATAACCATGAGGTTTTACCAGCTCAGGAAGAACAAACAAATGACAATTTGCCTTTTACATCCCCCTGAGTGGGGGCAAGAGGAGAGCTCCCTGAGCCTGCCCCACTTCACAGTGCTCACTGAGCACAGCAGCAGGCAGCACCTGAGAAAACACAGACAAAACTTAAAATGCCAAGTCAAAAACCTATTGAAAAAGATAAAAACTATTGACACGATGCTGATTCCTGTAGCAACCTGCCTCCTCCCCTTCTGTATGGAACGGAAAAAAAGTTATTTTCCAGGGAGGAAGCATAATTTTCAGCCAAAAAATTCTCCACAAGCTGCCTCCCTCCATTAGCCCTGTGGAGAGCTCCGAATTCCTCCTGGAAAGTCCCGACCTCGGTGGAGGCAGAAAAGGTCTGCAGCCCCTCCGAGCACTCCCTCCTCTCTAAATCACTTCTGCTCCGGTGGGATCCTTCCCCTTTCCCCCATCCCTCTCACAAAATAACCACTGCACAGAGAGTCGCATTTCTGCGAATCAGCGCATCACCGCATGCGGGGCTAAAAACCAGAGCTGCGCAATGGGGTACCGCGGATCAGGACAGATCCCAGACCGCGGGCAAACCCAAGAGCGGGCGAGGCAGTCAGGTACAACACTGACTGACCACCGCCGTAGTTCGGGAGACAGCGACTCCTTCCCACTTCTACCCGGGATGAAACAGGAAAGTTTGCGGACCAGGCAATGGCATCCCCCCCCTCGGGGCTACGTGGGATTTCTCTCCTCCCGGCCCACTCACCGCGGCAGCCCGAGGCAGAGGCCGGGCAGAACCACCCTCCCAGCCCCCGTCCCCCCCAGCAGCCACCCGGTGCTGCAGCCCTCGCCCAGCCAGGGCCACGATCTTACCTGCGGGCGATCGGCACGGCAGCCCCTCTCTGGTCACTGTGGCTAATATCACTGCGGGTTCTCCATTAGAGGAACGCTGACCAGTGCAAATATGTGCCAGCGGGGGGGGACACGCAGTAATTAACCCTGTTCACGCGCCTTACGGGGCCAGTACGTTAGTTCCCCCCAGGGCCCATGTGCCACCGTGGCGGCGCAGACCCCGGCCGGCCCGCGAAGTGGGGGAGAGCCGGAACCCCCCCGGCGTCCCGCGGGGGAGGCAGGGAGCGAGGCAACCCCCGGCGCCGCGGCATCGCCCGCCGGAGGAGCGACTTCCAAAACTTTCTCCGCCGCGTCCCGCACGGGCCGAGCTCCCCGCCCCGGGCGCGCACGCCGCGGCAGCCGCACGGCCACGCTCCCCCGGAGCTGCGGCAAAGGCGGGCTGGACCGCGGGGAGCCGGGCCGGGGGGAGCCGGGCCCCGGGAGCGGGCGGCGCGGAGCCTGCGGTCTCTCTGGGCCGGGGCACGGCTCCGAGCACAGCGGCCCGGCCAGGCGCTGCCCCCAGCGACTTTCCCAAACTCGGGCCGGGCTCCGCCGGTGTCGGACTCGGCTCCGCTGCGGGCAGCGCCGCCCCCCCGCTCACCCCGTCCCGCCGCCGCCCGGGGCTGAGTTGCGCGGCTGCGCGCAGCTCCTACCGTCCGTGTCCCGTCCCCACACCCGCAACAGCGGAGTGGGGTTTGCCCAGCGACCCCCCGTCCCGACCCGTCGTTACCGTGCACCGCCGCCGTGTACCCGGCCGCCGCTGCCATCCAGCCGCGGCTCGGCGTGGGCCTGCCCCGCCCGGCGGCCCCCGCAGCCCCGCCTCCCCCGGCCGTCCACGTCGGTCCCGGCCTCCCCGGCACCAGCGTCGCCGCCCCGGCGGGGACCCGCCGCCCCGCGCGCTTCCGGCCGTCGCCACGGGAGGGGGGGGCGGGTGCCGGGAGCGCTTCCTGCCGCCAGGCCCTCGGTGCCTCGGCCAGGCCCGGGGGCACCTCCCGCCCCCGCGGGAGCAGCGTCCCTGCCCCAGCCCCGCACAGCCCGCTGCCGGCGCAGCCGCTGAGGTCTTTTCACACATCCCCAGTGCGAGCTGCTGGGCAGTGAGTGCCCTGCGAGCTCCGCCTTGCCAGAAAGTGCTTCTCCAGATCTTTTTACAATTTTTTTTTTTTTTACAAATGGGTCTAATCACATTGTAAATCCTTTGGGTTACAGATGTGTAAAGGTGAGCAGAGTGGAAACCTGGGTTGGAGGAGAACTTGTGGAAGTTGTTAGAGGGGAGTACAGCAGCCTCCTCTAGGCCTTACCCTCCAGATGTTTTTAAAGGATACAGTGACTTTTAAACACATCTGCCTCCTCCTTACCGGCTCATTACAACCTTCGGGATGACACTTATGCAGCCCCAGAGCTCTGCCAGTGTCGCAGATGAATATCCACAGCTCTTACAGCGACGTGCAGAAACTGCATGTGCTGAAGAAATGAGGTCAGGGGAGAACAAAGATTTACTTATATACAAGCTGAGCTAGTTTGGAGCTATAAGATTTCCTATACATACACCTCCCAAAACATACTAATGTACCTTTGAGTTCCATCTCTTACCATTTCCCCTGACACACAGGACTTGTTTCTCACTCCAGTTTTCCATACGAATCCCATTCCCCACAGAGACACTACAGCCCTGCTCTCCTTACACCACGCCTGAGTCGTGCACTGGAGCAGGAGGTAGGAGCTGAGTCAGCCCCAGCAGCCTGCACTGGTTTGGCTGCATTTGTGTAACGGGAACGCAGTCCGACATGCTGCGTTACTGCAAATGCAGTTTAAGAAAAGTTCTGTCTTTTTCACTTGCAAGCAGAATGTTTCTATAAGAATCTAAAAGGGAATTTTCAAAGGAAAAATATTTTGCGTTTTGTTCTGAAGCCGTAAGATTTGTGGTTCCTGTGTTCCACAGACACACTGAGAATTTCAGACTATCAATCACAATCGATAGCGGTATCACAGCCTCAGGGAAGTGACTTCAGTGATGTAGGATTTCATGGCGAGACACTCAGTTTAATTTTTATCCCACTGTAAGCCAAGGCAGAAGAATTCTGGACAAAACACGCACTCAGTAGCTCATGTCACCAGGTGGCAGCTGCTAACGCACTGCGCGTGTGTTCTGGGGAGCGTTCGCACAGCTGGTGCCTGACTTCTACACTGTAGTGGATTTTCAGTGCCAGCCCAGAGATCAGTACAGCGACATCGGAGTCCAGTAGTCTGGTTCCTAAAGCAGGTATTTTGGCACAATAGTGACTGGACGACTGGGAGCTGGGGCCTTCTCTTGCCTCCCCCGAGCCCTGAGAGAAACTGAAGTGGCTCCAGTACCTGAAGGGGCCAACAAGAAAGCTGGAGCAGGACATATTACAAGGACATGTAGTGATAGGACGAGGGATAATGGCTTTAAACTGGAAGAGGGGAGATTTAGACTAGATATTAGGAAGAAATTCTTTCCTGTGAGGGTGGTAAGACCCTGGCCCAGGCTGCCCAGAGAAGCTGTGGCTGCCCCCTCCCTGGCAGTGTTCCAGGCCAGGTTGGATGGGGCTTGGAGCAACCTGGGCTGGCTTGGAGGTGCCCCTGCCATGGCAGGGGGTTGGAATGAGATGAGCTTTGAGGTCCCTGCACACCCAAACCGTTCCGTGATTCTATGACTTTTAGGTTTCTGTATTCTTTACTACATTATTTCCTCAGCTGAGGAGAAAAAGAAACAGGTCACTTTTAAAGGCAGACTAACAAACTCGGTCACCATACAACCAGTTCTCTCTCGCTCCTAACTTACGTCCTTGCCTAACATCTCTGCTTGGGTGTCTCCAGCTCTTACCCTTGTTACAATCTTTGTGGTCTCTCATGTCTTTCTTCCCAGAGTGGGGCAACAGTAGAATTGAGGCGGCTTTCCAGAAAAAAAATGTAAACCCTCTATAGCTCCCTGGCACCCACGAAGAGAGAGGCGTGGGGTACACAGAAAGCACAGCCCCCCAAGGCTGGCATGCTACGCACCCACACCAGCCAAAAGTATTAGTCAATGAAGAATGCTGAAAAGAGTTTGATTTTTAAAGAACTACTTTTGATTATTATTTTTTCTTTGAGTTTTTATGATTGCCTGGGTCACCCGTGTGAAAAATCTGATTAGAGCATTCAGGCTGAAAAAACCGATGGGATAAATATAAAAGGGAAAATGGAAAATCAGTTACTCCCACACACCCGGTCGGTTCTAGAGGATTTCTGGCGCTGGTCGCTCGCAGTGGCTCGGCAGCGGGTTGGTGCGGTGCTACCAGCGCTGTGTTTGCGCAGGGCCACCGCACGGCGGTGCTGCCTGTCCGTGGGACCCGAGCAGCTTCCCCTCTCCCTGCCGGGCCTGGAGCCGGAGCGGCTTTCGGTGGGGAAACGGGAATTTGAGCAGCGGCAGGGCAGGGAAGATGATGTAACCTGGTAGATTAGACCTGTTCTTTCACACAGCTACCGGACACGAGCAGTTGAACCCAGGGGTGATACTACATGAGTGGCCTTTGCGGAATTCTCCGAATGCCACGGGGAGTTACACGGCACCTTACAGCAGGACCCTGGGAATGACCTGGGTTGCCACTGCACTCGTTCTGGGCTCTGCGTGCAGTCAGGGCTGGAGAATGCGGCTGGTACAGCTGCACCTCTGGCTGCCTCTCCCCGTGAAGGGTCACTCCGGCGCTGTGGGACACTTCCCTCTAGCCAGGCAGAGCCTCAGTGGGAGTTAGGCCCCGAGTGTCTCATGAAAGCCTGGCAAGCATCTGCTTTGGTTGAAGGAGGGGACCCTCCGGAGGAGTCTGGCTCCTGAGCCACTGTGGAGGGGCTGTTCTGTCCTAGGCAGACATTTTGGCAGCTGAATTTCTGCCGTAAAACTTGCTAATAAAGGGATCAGAGTGGCTTAGTATATTCATGCTTCCTCGCACTCTGTCTCCAGAACATTCTTAAACATATTTTTTTCTTGTACAGTCACAGAATAGCCTAACTTGGTCCCATTTCAAGATGTGCACAGTTCCCAGTGCCACGTGAACGTGGCTTACTAGGAAGAGACCTAACAGAGGGCTTCCAGACTCAGTGCCTGGTCCCGACAGAGGGGCCACGGGTGGCTCCCACGGGGCACCCAGTGACAGTGCCACCGCAGTGTCTCTGTCCCCTGGGCAGCAGCTCCTTCTCATGTGAAGAACCCTCGGCCTGACAGCACCACACAGAACAACCTCGTTTACAAGCACACGCTCATTCACACACACACATTCACCTGCACTCAGACATACACTCACACACTGAGACATTCACACACTCATTCACACACACTCTTATGCACTCGCACTCACAAACTCACACACTCAGACACACACGCTTGCTCACTCAGACTCACAGACACACAAACTCACACACTGAGAGACTCGGACACACATTTGCACTCACACATTTGAGTGCACGCGCGTTTGAGCGCGAGTGCACTCACTCAAACTCACGCACACTCAGAGACTCATGCACTCACACACATTCAGACTCACACACTCACTCACAGAAACACGCCCTCACAGACTCATGCACTCACTCAGAGACACACACACAAATACACACATTCATACACTCACGTTTGAGTGAGCATTCAAGTGTGTGTTTGAGTGGGCGTTTAAGAGCACTCACACACTCACAGACACGCTCACACACTCAATCACTCACATGCTCACAGACACACTGACACACTCGCTCCCTCACAGACACACTCATACACTCACACACTCACCCACAGACTCACTCACACAGTCATTCGTACTCACTCAGACACTCACTCCTGTTTGAGTGAGCATTTCAGTGCGCATTTGAGCGTGTGCAAGTTTGAGTGCGCATTTGAGCCTGCAGTTGAGCGCACGTTTGAGTGTGTGTGTGACTGTGTGTTTGACCGCACTCAAACTCACATGCACTCAAACTCGTGCGCACACTCACGCATACTCACACACACACTCGCGCGCCCTCAAGCATGTGCTCACACTTGCGCGTGCTCAAACGTGCACTGAAACGCATGCACATTCGGGCATGTGCTCATATGCACTCACGCTCACACGCAAACATACACTCACGCTCCAGTGCACTCAAACACACAACTGTGCACTCACACTTGTACACACTCAAACACACGCTCACACTCGTGTGCTCACATGTGTGCTCACATGTGCACTCACTCAAACTCGCAAACATGCACTCAAACACGCACTTACACATGCACACTGAAACGTGCCCTCACACTTGCACACACTCAAACGCGCACACACACACTCACGCATGCACTCAATCACACATGCACGGGGAAGCAGAGAAAGAGGGACAGAGCATGAGTGTGGACAGGACAGGAAGATCTTCAAAAGCTGTTGTGCACGAGGGCGCTCAGGCGCTGGAAGAGATGCCCAAGGTTGCTGTGATATCTCTCAGAGATTTTCAGAAGCTCAGCTGGCCTCACCCTGCAGCAACCTGATGGAAGTGTGAAGCTTTGAGCAGGAGACTGGACTGAGGGACCTCCAGAAGTCCTTTCCAACCTAATGTTTTCTGTGATCCTACGATTCAGAAACAAACCAGTATCAAGGGGTAAGGAGTGAATGAGTGGGAGAGCCCTCTGAGTACAGGAAAGGAGGTGTGAGGCCCCCACAGTCCACATTTCTGCCTGCTGTTTGGTGGGAGCCCAAGGCAGTAACGCCACTGCCTGGAAGTCCTGCTCTGACTCATCCCAGGACATAGTTCTGCAAGGCCCAGCAGAAAAGGAGAAGTGACTGCTGAGCCCTGAATGGGGGGGGAGGGGAGCTGGCCCCATGGAAGCTCAGAACAGGGAATTTTAGTCTTACTCATCATATTATTTTTATATTTGGTTTTTCAGATGTAAACCTCAGTGTTTCTGTCAGCATATTAACTCTGTGTGCACCACAAGTCTGTCCACTGGCCCCAGTGACTCCTTTACGCCTGCCTCTGTGCACGGACACACAGCTCCCAGGTGGGAGCTCCGTCTGGCCCACTGCACCTTACTGGTGTTTGTAAGGAATAAATGGACTGCCTGGGGAGGGCTATTTAATCTGGGCAGATTTCAGTGTAATGCGGGAAAAAAGCAAAAAGAGGGGCCTGCTCTGGGAAAGATACAGCCAGAGAGCAGATTAGGGCAGAGGAGTGAAATGTGGCAGATGAGCAATAGAGGATGTACAGGAGTTAGAACTGAGATTCATCCTGAAAAGGTGCTCTACTTAGTCTTAACAAATGTAAGTGAGAAAAGGAAGGGAAACCTGTATGACCATGAACAACAAATAGTGCTGGAAGGTCTAGCAGAACCTAGACCTCTAGCAGAAGACCAGCATGGGTTTGTTCTTCGCTGGGGCTTCCGACTTAAATAAATGAGGCCACAATATCGCCCTGCTAAGCTGATGTATGTGTTATGCATTGGATACGTGGTCTTGATCTTCTATCTAATTGTAGTTAATGCTGGGTTCTGACCATGAAAGAGGGTCTTCTTATGTTCTTCAGTGCTCAATAATGAAAATCCTGCTTTCTACAACCTAACACATCTTCTCCATGTCTCCTGGGCACAGCGCAAACAATGGTCCCTGCCCTTCAGTTGACAGAGGACAGGCTGCAGTTTGGTATGGATGTTGCAGTGTCAGTGTTGCAGACACACAAATACTTCATAACCAGCATTCACACTTTCATTCTTTGCACAGAGTGAGATCCACATCCCTCCCTAGTGAGGTCTGTGTTCTGAGCACTAGTGCCAAGATTCACACTCTCAGCTACTGCAAGTAGTGAGACTTGTGATGTCAGTCACTCACCCTGAGTGCTCCCAGTTCCAGACCATACAGTCCTGCATACCCTCTAAGTGGAGTAGCCATCCCTTGGCAGAGTTGTAAGATCAGTGTTTACACTCTAAGGCAGGGTGTGCAGAAAGGGTTAAATATCAGGCCCCTGTAGTGGAGGGGTTCATGGAGTGCAAAAGGATCTCCAAAGCAGTAATGCTGTGATTTGGAACAATGCCCGCCTCAAGGCAGCACAGACAGAATTCAGTTCTCCAGTTTCTTAAACGCAGGAGGATCCATTATTAGTATTTACCAGGGAAATTCTAAGTCCAGGTATTAGAGCAATCTCCATTTGGGTGAAACACAAAACTACTCAGCAGGCTGGTACAAATAGTTCTGTAAGAAGACCAAGGAGAACATCTCCTGGCTACGAGGTGCTAAGGGCCATGGTTTAGTGGGGAACTGGCAGTGCTGGGTTAATGGTTGGACTTGATGAGCTTAGAGGTCTCTTCCAACCAAGGCTGTTCTGTGATTCCGTGGCATGCTGAATTATGGAAGACAGAAGAAAACTATGAGATGAGGGGTTTTCCATTTCTGTTTGTCTAAGGTGACAGAAATTATATAAAGCTGGCACTAAATAAAGCGCAATTGATAGCAAAGTTCATCTGAGGTACTTCAAAGTAGGTGGGGGAAGCCCTTTTTTTTTTCCTTTTCTAGTTGACAAAGCAGCCCAGGACTAGAGCAATAGTGGGAGTGCCACAGGCAACACTGAAACCCAGTGTTAGACATGATTATGGAGGAGGATTCAAAACAGGAATAGCAAAGAGAATTGCCACTGAAGCTCAGCTACCAATCACTGTTACCAGTTATCTGAGAAACTTGAAGGTTTGGTTAAACAGAACAATTCACACGCAACATGAGCAATCTAGTAAACAGCATGGTTTCCTGGTGCTGTGAAAAGTTGCAGACAGACGTAAATTTAGCAGAGACATCAAGAGGAATGCTTAAAAGAATCAACCAAGCAGCTTGAGGCAAGAAAGGTTGTGTAGAGACCAATTCAAAATAAGTCTTAGGAAGAGAAAATTGGGATGCAGGCATAGCATCTCAAAGACGAGGTCTAGAAAACTGCTCTTAATGTAGTTGGATATGGATGGTATCAGATACAATCACAATAGAGAAAAGGCCGAGTTGTGAGATACAGTGCTGCCAAATCTTTTCTTCCCCCACAACTTCACATTGTGTTTTTTTTGTTTTATCTTTTGTTTTGTGTTCTCAGAAGCCAAACCCCTTTCAGTAGTGTTTTATCATCCTGGTCAGGCAGCTTGAAAAATTGGAAAACACAAAACTGACAACATTGAAAAATCTGAACACACACAAAAAAAGAGAACCCCAAATTAATATTACAGGGATCTAAAAATGTTTTAACCAAGCATGACATTTTAAGGTACATCCTGTATTTTTGAGCTTCATGAATTTTGCACTATGAGAAATGGGCTATGCTCTGAACAGGGCACAGCGCGTTTTTTCCCAGCACAGGCATTTACTTACACTGAGTGAATGCATCTGCTGGTTGGCAGAGCTAGTGGCCCCACAAAGATCACAGATCCTGAGTTTGAAAGCTTATCTACCACCCTCATTTCTTGCTGTTGCCACAGACCTCTTCTCAGCAGTCTGGGGCTTTGCTCCCCTAATGCTGGGCTTGTCCTACAGCTGCCCACCCCTGATAACACAGCTGAGGAGCCCAGAGGAAGTTGTACAAGATGCTTTTGTCAACACGCCTTCCCACACAGACCATCTCCCATCTCCTTTGTTACTGTAAATTGACATCAGAGCTGCTGAATCATGGTATGGGAGTCACAAAAATGTTATTTATGCTGTAGAAACAAGGCCCCCTCCCTCTCATTGTTTCCTGCCTGTGTCAAAATGGAGTCACTGATTTTTGTCCTAGCTTCTCCTGCACTGGCACTTTGGGTGAAGCAGGCTGAGTTCTCATTCAGGCTAGGATGAAATACATGTACAGACAAACAAGATTTGATTCTGGCCTGCTAAAAGACAGCCTTGCTGAGCAGACACTGTCTGGACAGTTCACCATGAAAAGCCATTTGAAACCAGTTTCTAAAACATTTGCCTACAAGGTCAGAGCCCCAAGGGAATTTTTTCAATGATACACTGCACATTTAAAAAGTTGGCCTCCCACACAGAGGACTTACTTGTGCTGCAGAAATATTTTGTTAGGGTGCTGAGTTACAACACACTTTATTCCTAAGCCTGTAGATGGAGCTGAACTATGGTTTGCCTTTCCAGCACTGTAACTGATGTGCTGACGAAAGAAAACGATGTGGTGGTACCTGGAAAGGGATGCATGAAATAGAACGACTTGGAAAGCATTAGACAACATGGAAAGACACAAGAAGGACACAGAAAAGAGAAGAAAGAGGCAGAGGGAGCCATGGTTATAGTCAGGGAGACATTGATGCCCAGACACAATAAGTTACAGAGAAATTAAATATTACAGATATACAGGGAACGAGGGTAAATTATGTCAAAGAGGAAGTCTGAGAGGCCTGGCAAAACACAAGGAAAGGAAGAGCTTATCATTAATCCATCCAAAAAAACTTCATAATGGTCATCACTTTCTATGTATAAAGTCATAAGCCTTTAGAATTTTTTATGTGCAGATAAATGCTTTTTGAAGCCATATTTTCATAGCCCAGAGAGGTTTAACTTTCCTACATTAAACTAATACATAGACTCATGTAGATTTGCTGAAGTATGCAGAGGAAACTTCCAGACTTTGTCTGTCTAAATGAATTTATCAGGAAATTATACCTATAGATCTCTTGCAGAAATTCCATTTTAAACTGTCATATCAGTTAGAAAAAATCAGGGAAAATTCACAAATGAAAAGAACTAATTTCATTCACAAACAAAAAGAAAGTTGTAATTTCTTTCACTGGAATACTGTTCCTCTGCTGTTGTCTCCCAAATTCTTATTTTACAACCAGCTAACAAACAGACAAAGCTCTACTCAAAAAGAAAATATGGAAAACCAATAAAGATTTCAGTTCTTCATTTACTGACAGTCTTCCCCGCTAACTATGACTCACCCTAAGGTTATCAAAATACATAATAAATTCAAAACAACAAACTACTCTGGAATTATAAAATATTGCAGCCAACACAAATCACTGATTTTCAGCACATTACAAAATTGTTATTGTTGCTATTGTTATTATTTTAGCAGTAGGTGAGAAAAACATTTGGATGAAAAGATACATGCGCAAGAAAAATCTTGTAACCTAACTTGAAATCAAATACAACAAGTGAATGATAGAACCTATAGAAGAAATTATTGAAAAGAAAATAAATTTTAAAAAAATACAGCCAGCGACTTAAATTAACGGTGTGACTTAGGTCATGTGAAAAATTTCTTTTTTAACAACAAATGAAATCATCTCCCTTGCTCAGTTCAGCTATCACTGTTTGGCTCACAGCACAGGAAAACAGAGTACAACATTAAAAATACTTACATAGTCATTACCAAGTGGTTAGTTAAAAACAGACCTTAAAATGCTGCATAAACTTCCCTATCATGTGCTTTGTGTATCTCATAGTTTCAAATTCATCCATCCCAATTCTATTGAGAAAACATCCTGTCGTACCACTATGATATGAAGGTTTATACAACTGTGTTGTAACGCCATAGGCTGTCGAACTATCATTCCTATGAAATCGTTAGCATGGTTAATAAAGAAGACACCACTTTTGGCACCGTATTTCCATTAAATGTAGGGCAGATTCAAGACCCAGTGGGTTATTTATGCCCCATAACAGAGAAAGGGTGAATGACAGCAGGAGGACATCCTTCCCTGTATGTTTTTTCCCAGACCTGTATGGATTTTAAACTCTGTTAGCACAGTTTCAGCTGACTTTTCTTTTGGAGTGACGGGGAAAATAAAGGCATAGAGAGTACAAGTGGCCAGCTAATGAGTCAAGGAGCCACAAAATTAACCCAATATCCCAGATTACAAGACAGACCCCAAACAGTGGATCATACTCTCCTATGACAGCATTTGCAATTCTATTTTCTTTTATGAAATCTACCCTTACACAAAAGTAATTCAGGGGTTACAGGTAATTAAAGTGAGATTTTTACAAGTAATTGAGGATTTAAAGAGAACACCAAATATAGTAGGATGAGATCTCAAGAGAGAGGTGGTCAGGAAAGAGCACAGCAACGTAGCTTTAATACAAAGCCAGGTAAAGGCAAAGGAAAATTTTGGGGGTCTGAAGGGCGATATTATTGGAAGCAGCAGATTAGTCACCTTTCATGTTGAGGAGGAGTTATTTATAGCTCTTTGTTTCCCACATGGTTTGCTGTGGGACTTTGACAGAAAACACATGCTTTTCTATGTTTGGCAAGATGGGGAAGATGGGCTTAAGGGCTTAAGAGCCAGACGAGACTTCAGAGCTCTTATTTTGCCAATGCAGTTAGTAGCTTTCCAGCTGTGGCTCTTCAAAAAACTTCCATTGAGTATCTTTAGTAGTTTGTAATACAATAAAAGGTTTTAATTTTGAATAGAATATTCTTGGCCACTGAATGGCCATAACATTTATACAGTTACACATGGAATATTTACTTTGGATTTTTTTCCTCAGAATCAATATGAAATTGGTCAGGTTATCAGCAGGAACTCAGGATAACCCAAGTACAGGCTTGTCACAAAGTCTCTAAAATTTGCACTTGTGTTTATCAACTGTTTAATACTCTCCATTCCTAAGAGACTGAGAGGATAAGCAGATGGTCTGCAAAGCAAAACTATAATATTTGAGGCTTGATGGAAGATATGCATTTTGGCAAAGAGGCATGTACAGTCTTGCCTGCTATTTATTTCCTCTAACATTTAAGACACACATCCATCACTCAACAAATTGGCTGCAAAATAGCTGTTCCTAGTCATCATAATCCTATCCTAGGATGGGCTTTGTCATGTAATGGAACCTGCTGTAGAACAACAAAGGAATTGTTTGGATAATACAGAGCAAAATGCTAGTTTGACAGGTCTTTCAAATACAGAGGATATAGGCCTCTTTCTGTTGCAGGATGGACAGGAGTTCAAATTAGAAAAGATGAGGCAGAGACTGATATCTGAAAAGGCCTTTTCCCCTGAATAGGTTATTTAAGAAGCACAAAATCTTAAAGTCACCCATATCTGTAATAAAGGAGCTGCTTTTTCAAAGTCTGCTAAAAGGGGGCTGGCCCTGCTAACAGGCGAGGAGATGGTCTCAATGCACTGATGGTTCTTTCCATCCAAATTTCCTGTGTGTGTCACAGCTGCTGCTCTGTGCAGCTGTCTCTGGTTTTCTTTTTTTTTTTTTGGCCTACCCCATCTCATGTTTATAAAAGGCTTATCATTTTACGTTGCAGATCAGGCAGATGAAGAGCAAGAAATACTATTCTGATTTCTGCAACACATTGATTATGGAACCCTCAACAACCAAATTCTGTCCAGTGTGTTAGTAATTCAACAGTAAATACCAACACATTCTTACTCAGACAGATTTTTACCCTTGGTCTTTAGATTTTCCTTTGTTTTCTTTTTGTCCTCCAGGCACATATGCTCAGGGATTTATCCCCTGCCAAAGGCTTTAGAAGGCCTCACTCCTTGTGAACTCCAGTGAGCACCACTTATCCCCCTGTAGAGACTATTTACTGGAAATGCATAAAAGAGGACAGCCAGCTTCCCTACTTATTCGTGGGGTTCAACAAATTTCAACTCAGATGTGGGGTTTAGTGATGGAACCTAATGGGAGCTGCCACCAACCTCTGGGTACAATGAATATATCCCCCTGGGGCATGGGGGGCGGGCACCAGTTTTAGTCAGGGGTGCCTTCCGGCAGACTGAAGCAGGTGCTATCACCCTCCGATTCCTTCAGCTTTCTCTCATTTCGTTCAGCAGTTGTTAGTCAAATTCACTTCTCATCACCTAGAGTTGGAGGTAACAGCTTGAGACAAAAAGAAATGACTGATGAAAAGCCCATCCCAACCACTCCAAACCTCACACACTGTGGAGGTAGTTGATTGGCAGTGGTTTGCAAGGGCATTGCTCCATAATTGTTAGTCCTCATGCAGCCCACCCATCTTGTGTTCATGTCATCCTCCTTTTCCCTTTCCATTCTTTGGGCAGACAGACCTCAGTTGCTGAGTGTTGCTTCAGTATAAAATAACACGTGGTGCTTGTGGTGTGGGAAGGAAGCTGGCTGTGAGAGATAAAGGTTGAGGTTAAGAGCAGACCGACTGTTATGCTCCTGGGGCTTTGCTGCTCTTTGTATAACCTTGGTGTGGCTGAGTGATACAAATCAGCACTACCTTTTCTGATAAAATCCATCTACCAGAGGCAAGCAGCAGCCATACCTCCAGATCTTTTTGTAGTTTATTACAGCCCTGGCATTCCAAAGGGTCTGGATGGGTCAAAGGTTAATTTTCCATTATATAACTGAAAGAGAGCGACCAAGTTTGGTTGAGGCTCAGAGACTTAGGAAAGAAACTGAAGAAAAAACTGTATTAGAGGAGCTGCAAGAAACAAAAGACTTAAGGGAAATTCCAAGATTGCCAAAGAAAAGAACAGTCACTGAGAATATTTGTGCAAAACCACCATCTTCTCCTTCCTTCCCACAAGGACTACAGCAAGTCACTTTGAAAGAGAAAGAAAGAATCAAGAGAGCAAGAAGCTTTTCACCCACTCTGCAAAGCCCCACTGGTTTACTTCACCCAAGGCAGCAGGCAGGCAGAAATGCAAAATCATGTCATTTATGACCTACAGAAACAAAGCTCAATGTTTGCATGGGTGGGGGAGAGACACAGTCAAGCTTATCACCAACTGGAAAAAATGTAGAGTAGAAATGTTCTGGTTTCTTTTTTTTTTTTTTTTAAAATCCCATCCCCGCCTTGCAAACCTTAGTTATTTTTCTTCCCAGGAAATGCAAATCCTAAATGAAGCCCAGCTTCTTTGCACATAACATAATCATACAGACCGAGACTGATGGTTTTGAAGGCCAGAGACTGAAACTAATGGTTCTGCAAGATGCTGCATTAAAATCAATCTTTACCTCTTTAATGGAAACCAATAATTAAAAATAAGACAAGAAGCACTGAAAAACTAAAGAAGATCTGAGTTGATCTCCTCAAAGTGGTTCTTAACCTTAATCTTAAGGAAAATCTTCTACCTGATCTTCTACCCAAGGGCTATGGAATAAGCAAGTGTGGATTTGCCAGACAGGTCTATGGCAGCTGCAGCCTTACCTTTTGCAATGTCCAGAGCAGAACAGACATTGTCCTTGGACAACCTTGGACAACCATTCTGTCATCTGATTCACACTCAAGCTGTCTGCTCTAAGGGAAAAAGGACTGTGAGCATCTGCATAATTGAAACCTGGGACAAGCATAACTTTAAAAAAGGCTAGAACTGCTAAAAAAATCACAAAGAAGGGAAACAAAAATCTGCTCTTCCTCCGAGGTCAGCTTTATCCTGAACATAGCTCTAGCTCTGTCACGTAATCCTGACATAAAGAAGTTACTCCCTCTAAGAAAATTTGGTGGAAGCAGAATGGAATTGGCATGGAGAAACCCTCTGTCATTCAAAATTCACAATTTGCATATCTTAGATACTGATTTTATTAAAGCAAAGCTAAAGCGTTTCCTTTAAGCAATCAATGTAGCTAATGATACTTTTTCCCTTAAGCTCTGATTACATCAGGAAAAGCTGATAATATTTTTCTGCAGTGGTTTAGCTACAAAAGTACTACTGATCCTGTAAAATACTTACAGATCATATGCAGCTCTGAAGAGGATTATTTTCTTTATTGGTAAAATATCTAGTAGTCTAAATGTTCCAACAACTGCAGCTGAAAACAAGAGAGCTCAGGACCTATGAAATCAAGTCTTGAGTAAGAGGAGAACTGTTTCCCTTTCACACTGTAGAAACTGTGAACAGAGTCAGAGTTTGAATGAAACAAAATTGTGCTTCAATTAATGTAATAAAAAATATATTTTGATCGAGGTTGAATTGATAAATTGATGGACTAAAATATATGCTAGTCTGAAAGTGATGAAACTGTGTTTTGAGCTTTCAGCCTTCCTTTCCTTTTTCTCTTTCTCCACTGCTCTGATTTTTTTTTGGTCTATCAGTTTTGTCAGCTAATACGAACAACCAAACAACAAAATAACCAAATAAACCTGAACAATATTTCACTACTCCGTTCTAAAGAGTTCTAGCTTAGCACCATTAGGTTATGAGGGGTTAAAAGAAGCTGCTGACTGCTGAAAATGCAGTATAGATACAGAACAACCAGAGTGATTACATTGCCAGTGAATTTAAGAGAACAAATGAAGGGACATGAAGAGAACAAATGAAGTGTGCAGAATAACTTGCAAATAAAAAAATCAAAATAGATGGCTTTGAAGTAAGAAATGTGTGTTATAAAATGGCTACTGGAGAAATGATGCTGCTTTTTGCTCTCAGTGAAGGCCTACAAAGCATTAATGGTCCCTCCCTGAGGTCTTCTATAATCTTGGTAACAAAAGTTGAAAGGAAAACTGGAGGAGCTAGCTCAGAGACTGCCCAGGCAGAGTCACAGACAGGAGGGACACAAGCAGCATGGCCTTTTGAAAAAATTCTCTCTGCAAAAAATAGTAAGAAAACCTGATCAAAATATAATCAAATGTAACTAACTTAGCCACCTGTGGAATGATTTTGTTCTTCAAAACACTGATCATGCCCACATATAAAGACTGCTTTCCATTTTCCAGTCTGCACCCACATGATACAGTTTAATACAAGTGATACTTTGCTTCACAAAGGGTGGTTTTTTCCTAGCTTTAAGGGCAATTTTGTACCTACTTGATTTGCAAAGGGCCATGTCAAATCCAACCAATCAATGCTTTCTCCACTGAGAGGCACGGAAAAAGTCTTTCTGACTACAAGAATCTCTCAGCTTCCTAAGCACTTAAAAGTCACTAGTCCTTAACACTTTCTGAGTTGATTTGCATAAAATGTACCCCTTTCCTTCTATTTCTTGCCTCACAGATAAGATTATTTTCATACTGCATATTAGACCACTAATAAGGTACAAATTTCAGAGATCATGATCTAGTCTAATAAGCACACAAAGTTTAAGAGGACTGAAAACCCCGGTTTCCCTGATCATCATCATTGGCTCTGTGTTTTAGTGCAATGAAAATTAATGATAATGTGTGATTTTTCCTCTCGGAATTTAAATTTTTATGTCCAGAAGTTAATAGTACTCACTTTGGAGAGGTCATAAGGAAAAAATCAGTGTCAATAAATGCTAAGCTAGAAAAACAGGTTGAGATGAATCATCAGACCTCTGGAAAACATCTGGAAGCAAACTGTAAGCTGTAGTCAAAGCTGAATAAAGTAAATAAGGAAGAATAGTTTGTTTCTTAATGTTTGGTTTCCAGGACCAATTTTCACAGTAACAAGCATAATAAGGATCTCTTCCTCACTCAGGACAGGCTATTTTTCATGTTTACGTGGCCAGGAGATGAAGTCCCAGAAGTCCAGTCTTAAGGACATGCACAATATTCCCAAAGGGACAGAATTCAATGCAGACCTCAAATTTAAGTGAGCTAATGATTTTATTTGTGTGTGTGGAAGCAGAGTGGTAAGACAAATCTTGGAGTTTAAGGATACACTGATTTGTCCACAAGAAAAAATAACATTAAGCCCTCCATGGAAAATCTGTGACTAGCATGTGAATTGGGACATTTTACTAGAAACAAACAGGATCAGCCATATATTTTGCCTAGTCTGCCACCAAGAGAAAAGGAAGACTGTGTCATGGTTTTCAGGAGAAAAACATGAACGGCACTGCAGTATTCTACCCAGTAAACGTCATGATTTTATTTATTAATATTTTTAGAACTTTGAAAATAGCCAACAGATGGAATAACCAGCAGGAAGAGAGAGATGTTAGACCAAAATGAAGAGAATATGGATGTGTTAATTTTGGAACTAGTCATGTTGCTAATCTCTGTCCACACTTGAAATGAAAATGTATTTCATGGCAGGAAAAAAAACACAGTTATGAGCTTTAGAAAAATTCCGAAGTGTCTGCTGTTAGGAGAGTTAACGTAATGAGGGGAGTTACAGGACAAACTGAAGTCGCCTGCTGAATGACTGTGCAAAACAGAAACAATCTGTATAGAATGAGTTACTTCAAAAGGAAGTAGTATGAAGTTTTCATCTCAGATTAAGTATTTTCAAAAGTATCTGTACCTAAAGTGTTAGAAACTCCATTCTAAAGCAATTTGGAGAACAGAAATCTGGATAGAAGATTCCCCATAGTAACAGCAGCAGGTGAAATAAATAGTCAATTTATTTTTGGTAGAACTGCATTTCCATTCACCATAGAGTAAGATCAATTGAACTGTGACAGAGAAAGAAGACACTTAGGAGCTAATGCTGAGAGAAAAAGAGACAGCATTTATCCACTCTGCTGAGTAAGATACTCATCTGTAATCCCCACACAGGCAAGATCACTTAAAGATTTTATGTACAACTTTGCTGCTTTAGTAAAACCAAGCCAACTTCCTAGGGATATTTGTCTAATGCCACGCAGTCACAGAGTTCAAAAGGGAGAATGTTCTGATGACATTGTCTTCAAATCTACATTTACTCTCTGTGTAGGACTTTCAGCACTCTGGCAATATAGCTCTTAATATGTTCCATCTCCCAGTGATGCTGAAGACCAGACATCTAGCAGAAAAATAATGCCTAGATCTAGTCTCAATAGATAACATCACCTTCTGTTCCTGAGCCTCTCCTGCCTTCTTGTTACTTCACTTCTTCTGCAGCAGCTTCTCTAATTCACAAATCCTGCTTTTTTTAATTTAAAAGGCCCACCTAAAATTTTACTTGCCTATCATCCAGCACATAAATTTGCATTTTCCCCCTTTGATTTTGCAGAACAAATTTTCAAGATTATTTTAGTACGCAAACACAACAAAAAAACCTTCTCAAATTTCAAATCTTTTTGCATGTTGTATCTCTCTTGTCTCTTTTGCTAGTTGTGGAACATCTTGTTCTTCTCTTTCAGGCATTCCTAGCTCTATTCCATGCCCCACGGCACCCCCAAGGAATGGTGTTTCCTACTTAGAGCAGTTCATCATGCTCCTCCTTTTATATGCAGAAGGCAGCTCTGTTCTCTGAAATGTTATGGTACAGTCCTTTGAAACCATCAGAGTGAGAAATATTTTTTCTTGTTTAATATGAAAAACATCCAAATCACAAGATGTACATATAAATCTCCACCCTAAAAACACTCGCTTCTTCCATGTTGCCAAGGAAATGAGTACATAGTTAATCATGATGAACAAAACATAGTCCTCTCCCCCTTCTCTATTTCTATCTTTCATCCTGTCAGCCCTCCAGACAAGAAGCTTCTTACTGCATTTCTGTACAAATTTTAAGGATAAAACAAAAGAATTAAGAAAAAGCTTTCACATTTTGGGTAAGAGCACCCTACTATAGGGGATTTAAGCTGCAATGACTGAGAAACACAGGACATGTTGGTGTCTGAGTTAAGCTTTAGGCCTGAGAAACTGAAGCCAGGACTTGCACGGGTACCTAAAGGTCAGCAGATTTCTCATCTCTTTCTCTGTGTACTCTGCAGTGTTCTGTTAACATTTTGCAATAGGTTCAGCAGCTAAGTTTTTGGGGTGGGTGTAAGAGCGCACCACTTCCTGTGGTGGCCGTTGTGCTTCCTGTTTTCTCAAGGCTGATGGAGACGAGCTGGCGGGGCTGGTGATTTTGAAACAGGGGCAGCTGCATGATTGTCTTGTGAGAGCTCAGAATGAATCACCATCCCATCCTTATAGAAAAATCCCGAATCTTTCCAGAGTTGGAAGTCTAACTCTGGTGGCGTTGGGCTACCTGCTTGTGCATTGAGAAGAGGGTGGGGAATGCCCAGAACAACCAGTCAAAAATCAAGAGCCAGACCACAACAGATCATGAGATTAGTTCAAAAATCATAGAACTTTTGGAAAAGATTTTTTCTGTTAATTAATTTCCATTCTTTGAGATACATCCCATTCTCTGCAATAAGAGTAAGAAATACTTTCTTTTTTAATATGAAAAACATGAAGTATGAGATTTTTAATAAAACCACAAGTCAGTAAAAGTAGATGGACAGGAAGGTCACTGAAGCACAGAACTACCCTTATACAGACTTCTGACCATAAACATTCAACACTGGAGGGTTCAAGGACAGACTAAATTCTGCTTGTTGGTAAAAGAAAGGAACGTTTTGGTAAAAGACAGGAAAGGAAAGGGAAAGAAACTGAAGAAACCCCCATCCTCTGATGCAGAATAAAAGCTGCAGAACAAATGTATCCTGTTACAACTTTATCTGGTTATTATTATTAAAACTTTTGTATTATATGAGTCATTCTCCATAGCTATTTACAAATAACTACAATATAACCAGGATTAAAGGAAACGCTTCCCTGAGCAGGACACTCACAAAACTAAATGAATATTTGAAGCACCTGCCTGCAAGAACAAAAAAAACACCAGCACAAAAGAACAACAAAAAACCCAGTTAAATTCATACTGTGCTTTGAGCTCCAGACTCACGTCGGCCCCTAGATTGTCTAGAAATTCGGGGCTAACACCTGTCAGCTAACATATGCTAATAAATATGCTTGAGAAATCTTGCACAGACAAGGCAGTGTGCGTTTTACCATGCCCTAAGATCACTGAATTAAAAATTAGGCTTTTCTCTATGCTGTAAGTTATCCATCACAGCACTAGATGTTTTGGGCAAACTAACATGATTTTTTTTAACCTGTTTCAGTTCAGATTCAAGCTCCCCAGCCTGCTCCAAATACTTTCACAATTAAAGCCTTAATTCATTGCTGTTGACTCCAGTGCCATGCCCAAAAGCAGCCCAGGACTACATTTTGGAAACAAGACCTATACAAAATGAAAAGGAGACATTGAGAAAATAAGAGCCTAGAAAATCTTTCTGAAGGCTGAAAGGAGTGGTGGTAAAAGGAAGGACTGGTGGGACCCTCCTGGGGAGATATGTGTGGTCACTCCTGACATTTGGACCCAGCCCAGAGAGGAACAGAGACTACTATTCAAACCAAATAGCTCTGTTAGTCCTTGATCTTATTGTAAGCGTCATGCCTCAACGTGATTGTATGTTCAACCCAATTGACTGTCAAATGTTTACATTGTGCTGGATGCATTTAACACACACACACTAGAGAATGCTTTTGTATTCCATCCATGCTAACACCTCTGCTTTTAACCATCTATTTGAATCACATGCTATATTGTCTAAAATACTCCCAAATATTTGCACATCATTTTCCACTTCCTGGACTTTCACACACTCCTACTCTTGCATGGTCCCTCATAATCATAGATGGTATTTTACATAAATATTCAGTATGGATGAATGTCCCTTTGCTTTCCAAATTCTTGTCATGGGCCTGCCCTGAGTTTTCAGAGAGAAGTGAATACGAAAGAGCCTGAGTTCCTCTCCCCACTCTGCATTTGTTTCACTTTCTCCTCTTTTCACTCACTGATTTAATCTGAAGCTCTGTGAGCTCAAGTGTAGCGTTCCTGAGTTCCTAGTTCATAGGATGAAGACATTGGCACTGCTGGAGTGATGACATGCCATTGGGTGTCTTCCTGATCTGGCTCAGTGGCTCTGCTTTCAAGCATCCATTTCTTTACTGACATTCTTTTCTGAAAATCTCATCAAGCCTACTTAGTGGTACCTACACAGGGTTTTGTATATAAAACACTAGAATAAGAAAGGGCACATCCCAATTTCCCTACCATACCACTGAGCAAAACTCTTCTGAGAATCAGTCTACGGTGAGTTATAAGATAACATTTATTTTTCCTTCCTGGCTTTAAAAGCAGAATGACTGCACTCCCCAGTCACATACATCTTTGACGATCTGGCGTGCAGCTCAGCTTGCAGCAATATGGAGCTAGCATGGTTCCTGTGGAGCAGCTCTTTATAACCTCAACTGAGGTGTTCACAAACTGGAGAAGCAGTGTAGAGAGGTGCAGACAGGTCTTGGAACTTGAGAGGAAATGCAATGCTAAAAGACATGGAGGGTGGTAAAATGGATGTCGATGGTGGTAAAAAAAGACAAAATCTAGGGATATGTCATCTATGGGCTTTTCAGGGTCCATCATTTTGGGTGACATGATGAATGATACTGACTTTCCCAAAATGTCCAACAGTGTTTTCTGAAACTGAACTAACAGAGAGGATCAAATCACATCACTTTGCAGCTACTGATATACAACAGCAGCTCTAAAACGTCTGCATGAGGAAGCAGGCCTTTGCAGACCTGTGTGATAAACCTGCCCACACACCATGAGTGACAGAGCCCATACTGACCAGAAAGGCATGCTGCTATCTGGAAACTGGCTACCCAAGACTGCTCCAAGTCCGTGGCTAACCATCAAGTCAACTGTCAGACTGCTAGGTGTGGGTAGGGGGGGTTGCAGTGTTGTTATGAAAGTTGTTTATCCACTGATTATCAGCAGCAAGAACGTACATGAAATAACAGCAGGCTTTTACAGAAAGAGCCTCAAAATTGCATTATGGTAACAAGTGATGCACTGTGTCCATGGTTTGTGCTCCAGCAGAAGCCCATGAATAAGTTAACTAAAAACAATTCTACTCTTCTTCAAGGCTTGATAAACAGACTGATCAACACCAATAGCAAAGTGTGGGATGTAGGAGTTCTAGGGAAATCATGCATATGCAACTTTGGGCAATCTGGAACCTTGTTCTTTCCCATAGAGAAAATCATCATCAGAGCTCACTTCAGACACTGCTAGTCTCCAGTCTTGTCCTTTCATATAACACTTGTGTTTTAACTTCAGATGGTCAGGCGGTATGGGCATGAATACAAGCTTGAGCTTGTAGCTATCAGTTAGATAAATCTTAAGTCTGTTAAAGAGGAAAAGTTGCAGTGACAGAATTTCCCAGAATTTAACAAATTCGTATCACTGCATAAATGAACATATTTGTGAGAAGCTGCAGGGCTGGACTGGATGACCATTCAAAATAAGTAGTTAGGAATTCAGGCCCAATTCTTATTTTCCAGGTAACCTATTTTCTCTGCTCATGACCAAGACCACGTGTGTATATCAAACCTACAATTTTTTTAATTTGGATAAAATGGTATGGAATATGGAAGAAGAACAAGAGCTTCTGTTCTCATGGAAAAGGCCCATAAAAAGATACTACTGTTTTTAAAAAGAAAAGTCCTTTCCTTCATCTTGTTTTCACTCTTTCTCTTTGTGTTGCTTTCCTAATCAAACTGGGAGAGCAAGTAATATGCTCTCAACACTGTAATAAGAAACTAGTAAAAAGTAAATAAAAACCTTCTCAGCCTGGGTGAAACCTCTTTGACTCTCTCCTATATAGAAGCTTCTATATCTGAGCATAAGCACATGCTGGAGACAGATACAACCAAAGCCACTGCAAAATATCAAAGGAGTAGCAAAGATCAGCAACAAACTGTTCCAAGGTATGTTTTCTGATTGCTTTATGAACAGCTTTACATGTAATTTGAAGAAACTGGACCCAGGGAAAAAATGACTAAGGAAATCCTTTGTGGAAACTCCTTGCATTTCCAGTCCAGTCAAATACAATAAACACACTCCCCTGAAATATATATACAAAATCTAGAGATAAGTCTATGGATTTATCAATATCCAGATAAGGAGAGGCTCTGTTATAAGAAAGAAGGTAAATTCCTCACCTGTGCAAGGTGAATGTTGGTCATACTTGTGGTGCATGTGTATGTGCGAGAGGCCTTACATTTTTTGTCCAATAATTGTTACTGAACAGGATGTGTGCCCTTTATCCTTACATAGCTGGAAGAAAAATAAAGAAAAGTAGTACCTTGTCCTAATAGGCATATGTTTCACAACAAATCCAGCATCTCATTGGTAAAAGGCATGTAACAAATGTGAAGGAAGAAAGTGGCTTGGGGATCCATGCACACAAAAATAGAAGAACCAGAAACTGCAGAAGTATGTAATCACTTTAAAACTGCTTCAGATGTTTTGTTCATTTTGATTTCAAGTGGATTCCCTAATGACAAAATTAGCAATTTCTGACTGCTAGGAGGATGACCACTGGAGTCCTCGCCACAGATTCTAGAAGAGGTCTCTCCCAAATCTACCGTCTAATCTGTCAAGTCAGGTCACAGAGTAATGTAATGCAAATGCAATACATCTAAGACAGGCTGAGAAAACACTTTTAGCCTCAGTGGAGTGTGCTAAAATGCTAAAATAAGAGGAAGGTCCTGCTGGCTGACAGGATTTCTGCGAAAATTGGCCTAGGACTGAGACAAATTCTTTGGGGGAGATTTGTTTTTGTGTGCTATAAACTGTCTCAAAGCATGTCTATCCTGAATAACATATTAACATGTAGAAATCTTCAAACTGATGCCTAGGGGAGGTATGTGACGTACAGTGGCATGGCCAGGCCCCTGGCTAAGCTGAAGTTTCTTCTTAGTGCCTTACTACGTAGGTATACCAGTTAGTCTGGAGGACCTTAAAGATGCTGCTGCACTCCAGGGTGTGGACAATCCTAGTGTGGCCCTTTAAACCATTTAGTGTTATTCTGAGCAGAGAAGACACCCCAGTGTCTAAGGTGGGTGTTTAGCATGATAACACATAGGAATAAAACTTAGGGAAAAATCCCTGAGGGATTGTAAACTCACTGACATTTAAATCAGCAGCTATCTTAGTTTTATTGGCACGAGATCACCCTGTAAGGAGGATTTGCTAAGAGAACTCATTTTTGGACAACTCACCTTTTCTGAAGTGACAGCAACAATAAACAGTTTTTGATGAAAAGGTGATAAATAAACAGACCATCACAGATTTGACAAAATTTGACTTATCATATCTTTGGGTTTCCAAAATGGAGGTGGTTCTCTATAGGAAAACAAACACGAATCAGACTTAAGAAGAATATAGTGCCTTTTAAATAGGACTACAGGCTAACATATCAAGTTTCAAAAGTTAAGTCTTGATTGTTTCAAGAATGTAAAGAATAAAAATTTTGAAAATTAATCTGGGATGGATTAAGACTTTACTTGAAAAAGATCACTGAAAATGGTTTACGTTTAATTTTGTTGATAATGACTTCCTGATTTGGGTTATTTTTTATATTTCAGTCAAGTATCTTTCATCAGTGATGTTCCCAACACCAAGCCAGATGCAGTCCTATGCGATCAAGGTGAAAAATTTGTCCTTGTTTCTTTGAAAGCGTATCTAGACCATTTGGTGATGACTGACCATGAAGGTGTTGAGGATCTATTCACTATTCTTGCCTCGGGAATCATGATTTTATGAGTAACTACAATAGCTGCTATCAGTTTTGATCTTTCTAAGAACTGACTGGATCAGGAGAATAAACAGAATAAATATTTAGGAAACTTTCTTTTCATGATAGCAGAAAGGCAGGTGGGAGTGATCCCAGGCTTGTGCACACTGCAAAAGAACTAAGTGTATTTGTTGGATGGAAAGGGAGCTACACAGTGTCACTCTCCAAGTCTACACACACTGGCCGTAAAGAAAATCCTGGTCTCTTCTGACCTCATGCAAAATGGGAATAGAAAGAAATAGGGAATGTTCTCTGAAGGAAATTCTGAGGAAGAATACATATCCGTTAGGCCATCCATTCATTGTCAAGAGGTAACTTGTGAAAGGAAGTAATTCTATCATTGTGTCTCTTGAAGGTTTGATGTTAATGTTTCACCAAGAAAAAAAAATAACAACACTGCAGACCCCACTATCAACTCATAGCTGTTTGCTAAATATAAAGGGTTCTGGCACCAGAGCTGAAAACACCTTGGTATAGACTGATATTTCAGGCACTACAAGCAAATGTGCTAATAGGTTTGGTGCCAAAAAGTCGATGATAAAGGAAAAGAAAACATTATTGTAAAGTCTGGGTGCTTAAACAACCCTTTGCAACTATGCTCAGCATTCTCGCTGTCGGGAAAGTCATGGGATTCACGTGTTCTGTTACTGCCTTTTGCCTCCCTCTTACCAAGGAGAGTTGGCTAGTGTTGTGACCCATACTGCAACAAATATAGCACAGTTGCAGATTAAACATGTCATCAGTTTATCCTCAAGGATCATGCCCAGGTCTTCTAGGGCATGCCAGTGGCAGCTCTCTTCCTAGGACTAGCACAGCTACTGAAACAGATTATGACATCTTTGTATGGATTTTACTTTGATTCTTTGTGTTCAGATTCAGAGCAATGAAGACACAAAGAGATTCTGCCAGGTCCTTCTTTCAGAGAGCTAACTACACAGTGTAACACAAAATGCAGTTAACCTGCAGAGCCCCTAAGGTCTTTCCCTCTGCAATGTTTTGTTCTTCCTGAACTCTTCTGACTAGCTCTACAAAAGGTTAATTCCATCTCAACTAAAATACACAGAATCAAAGCTGTGTTCCTAGAATGACATAAAATAAAGGAGACTCTAATCCAATTAATTTTAGTCATCAGCCTTTCTGACATTATTCCTCTGCTTTCTGAGTTTAGCTTTGCAGTTACACTCTCCCTTTGATGCAGTGTACCTTCCATCACCTAGTTTAGCACTTGTAATAAGACCCAAGATAAAACCTCACAGGAGGCTTGCCTTCTGGCTAGAGAACCTCTGATCAGCTAGACTTCCTTCCCAAAGTGAAAGGAGTCACCCTCTGCCCCAGTTCCCAACTGAGCACCTTTCCATAGTCCTAACACCCAGTGCAAGACAATGCAGTCAATAGTGCCTTAGATGATTTCCTGCTACTGGTGGTTTGAGGATGAGAAGCAGTCTTTCACTTTTCAGAGGACAAGAAGAACAATCAAGTGAAATCCACAGCCTGAAGTAGATGGGAACATCAGGAAACAATCTCGGGAGAACAGCTCAGCATATCATGCAAAGGAGGAGTAAAATAGCAAAAGCTGTTCTAGTAAACTTCTATTTACTGGCAAGCTATTGAGCAATAGTTTTGGTAACATGGTGTATATCCATACTTACATACATACACAGATTCTCACATGTATGCACAAAAAGATAACGAAGTCCCTTAGAACTGAGATGTGATTTGCAGGTGGTCAGAAAGGGATAAATATCGTGGGGCTCTCAGTGAGGTTATCACTGCTCTTCACAGCCCCCTCAACAGCAACTTAGAGCCAAAGCTATTTAAAAACAGTAAAGGCAGAGAAGTGAAGTTGCCTTTGGTTGTGCTTTTTTTTTCTCTTTCCCGTTGTAGCTTCCTCTTTCTCTTCACCAGCTCAGCACTGCTGGCAGCTTTTTATAAACCACGATTCCTACTGCTGTCAGCTTGTTTGGAAACTACATGGTAAGCTCAGTCCAGCAGCTACTGCTGTGGGTTTGTGTTTAATTGCAGACTGGATTTGCTTTAAATTCTGTACCTACCACCATAATTTTCATTCTAAAACACTCAAAGAGTTCTGCTTATTCAAAAATATTCATTATTAAGCAGAATTTTGCACTAAATGTATGCAGCTATGTAGTATAAACTAAAAGTGGAAATGCATTCCCATAAATCAGTAGTTAAGAACTTCTGCACAATGCATAAGGGAGTGTTGGCCTGCGGAAGGTTATACCATGGCAGGGCAGTCACTAATGCTGGGTTATTCTAGGCTGCCAGTAATCTGCACTGAATATGCAAAGTGGTGTCATGACCAGAACTAAAGCTGTGAAGCAAAAAGCAATATTAAGGTCTTCATTTGTAGAGGAATCTTGTACAATACCTGCAACATGTTTAGCACCAGAGACAGAGGGGACGGGTGAGCAGAGCGCTGTCCAAAGAGATTATGATTACATGAATGATTAGGAACAAAACTGAAAAAGCTTCATCTAGCCATAGCATCAAGGAGAGATTACTAGGAAAGTAGCAGCAGAAGCAACAACAGGGAGGAGCAGGAGCAGGACTGAGGAAATACCATGGGTTGGGATAGTGAGATAAACAGCACCAACACTCCTGAAGTCTTTGCCCTCTGCCTGCTGCTCCAAAGGCAAATTTTGCCATTGGTTTGGTGAAGAAATTAACTGGGGACAAATGCATTATATGTCTTCTCACCATGGTAGAAATCCTGCAGCAAGTTAGGGATTGGGGGATGATGGCAAAATCTTGGCTGGAGCCAAACAGTACTCAGAAGAAAAGCTATACAAAGAAAATAAAATCAGAGGTTCCTCCAGGTCACGGAGTTCAAAAACTTTTTTACTTGCAGATCTCTAAAATGCTTCCATGTAGGTGCAAACAGACCCACAATTTACATGGTCCATTTAAGCCCACTGATAACAGGGTTACTTTTTTGTTATTTTTCTCAGATCCCTCAGAAATACTCCATAGACTTGCAGAGGCCTACAAAGCATGAGTTGAAAAGTCACTAAGTCATGACTCAAAAACATAGTATTTGTTTAGACCTAGTTAAACTAAATTTAATATCTGCATTACTGAATTAAATTAAAACAACAGTGGTAATAGCAGGCTATTCTATGATTCTGATTCTACGCTGCAACTGTAAACCATGTTAAATTTAATCACTGCTTAAAATACACAATCCAGTACTTGTATGAAATTTTAAATAAACAGTTAAGGCTTTGTATGTAGGTGAGTTCTGTGACTGAAGAGAGAAAAAATTTGAGTAAGCCCAGGGCCATGGGAGTGGGAATAAGGAGACTGCAGAAGAGTTGAAGCTCCGTTTATCAGCAGAGCACATTTTATCAGCAGTTTTACCTATATTTGCCCATGCTGTATGTAACTGCATGTAGTATTCCTAGTAGAACTGTAACTATCGCAGCTCGTTGTGTTATCAGTCACAATGGGTCACAATGGTTATGAAGAAGCCCCCCTCAACAGACACAGCCACTGGGAAGTCTGTCCCCTTCTCAGCTGGCAGGAATCCTGCAATCTGGGGACAGACATCCGAGTTATAAATACTCAGTTGTGGCTCTGTTTTGGTGTCTACTCCTGTCTCCTACCATCTCGTCCTCAGAAAAGAACCATTTCCCTTTTCTTAATGACCACTGAAATCATTTAGGGAATTTCCAGCACACGGTGTACAGATTCTGATTCACTTTAACCCCAGAAAATGTTTAACTCCTTCTGGGAATTACTGTGAATTGATCCAGTCCTACAAACTAAGATGCCCAGAGTTCCTCGTTCCCTTTTTCCCTTTCAGCCATATACAAGCAATTAGCAGCCAAAGCATTCTTCTGCTCTGCACTCCTCTGTCACTGCAGTGAAATCTTCTTAGTTACAAGACCTTAGGCTCTCCACACTGTTAATTGGGTCAGATTTGGAGGTCTCTTCTCCTAAAATGGGAAGATTATTTCATTTTTCTCATTTTTTGTGATACATATATACCTCTTAGCTTATTCTTCTGTAACATTCTTTAAAATGTTTCACTGCTACCACTAATATAACATGGTCAAAACAAAACCTCTCTGTTTTCCTTCCCTTCTACCTCCTTCTTTTAGCAAAGCTATTCTTCCCACTCTCACTGTCACTTGGGTGTTGCCTCTGACACTATGCCAGTCTACACAGGTGAGCTTTATCAAAGATGTGCAGCTTCCTCTTGCAGGACACCTGTAAGATCAAATTTTTTCACTTTCCTTTCATTGCCTGAACTCTCACCCACCAATGGCCTGAGCTATGGTGGTCATCTCTCCAGCCTTCAGACCCTCTTTGCCCTTTCTCTCCTTTCTCCAGTGTAAGGGGGAATCAAAACACTGCTCGAATGCTCTCTTTTGTATTTCTCCATTATATTGCTCTCTATTCCCACATGAAAAACAAATTTTGAAGTCCTTTTAAGACTCTTCACAAAACTGGTCCTCCTTAGTCTTTGTTTGTTTAATGTATAATAAAATACAATAATGTAATTGTTTAATGTTTGATGTAATATTTCTGGCACAACAAGAAGAAGAGTTAAATAGAGTTCAGTACAGTCAAATAATTGACTGTAGGTACAGAGAATTTCTTGTATTAAAAAAAAAAAAGACTGCAAAATTAGAAGACTAATAACCACAGTCATGAGAACAACAGGAGGGAAGAAATAAAGTACCAACAATAAAGTACTAATATGGTTAGCAGAACAACTTTACAGCAAATATAGTACCAAAATACAGAGCAAAACAACCGCAAACAAACAAAAAATTACCAACTCATTCAATGGGCCTGCATTCTTTATATAGCTGACATAGCATTTGTACAGCAGTAAGCAAACTGGGCTTTGAAAAAACTGAACAGATTAAGATGGAGCTACCTATCTCGAGAGTATTAATTTTTTCAACCAGATTAGCGAAAGATGTCAGCTTTTTACCAAACCCTGCAGATTTCAAGGCCCCTGAAAACACCCACAGGCAAGAAAGCAAAAATGAAGGCTAAATAATCTAACTGTATGTGACTTACCTAGTAAAGATGGTCTAAGGTTACAAAAGAATGGAACATAATTAATTCACACACAATTTTTCTTAGCAGTAACTACTTCTGTAGGTAATATACTACAGAGCATGTCATACACATCTGTCCTAGTCATGCACATAAAGCTGTGACACGAGGCTTGCATGCATGCTTCACCTCTTATAAAGCCAAATGTCTACAGTGAGGATGTATAAAGAGCGATGGTCTTTGGTACTTCAGTTCCTCTGTTTATGCAAAATTCCAGACACAAAGTCCTTGTGAAAGTGGTGGCAAAGAACAGGAAGCGCATTTGTAAACCCACCAGCTACCTAAAGACATGTTTATCTGTGAATAGTGTTTTTCTCTTTAGAATTCTGAAAGATTATAGTGGCCTTCCAGTACCTGAAGGGGCCGACAAGAAAGCTGGAGAGGGACTTTATACAAGGGCTTGTAGCAACAGTATGAGGGGTAATGGCTTTAAACTGGAAGAGAGGAGATTTAGACTAGATATTAGGAAGAAATTCTTTCCTGTGAGGGTGGGGAGACACTGGCCCAGGTGGCCCAGGTTGCCCAGGTAAATTGTGGCTGCCCCTCCCCAGAAGTGTTCCAGGCCAGGTTGGATGGGGTTTGGAGCAACCCGGTCTGGTGGGAGATGTCCCTGCCCATGGCAGGGGGGTTGGAACGAGATGAGCTTTGGGGTCCCTTCCAACCCAAACCATTCTATGATTACTAAGAGTTATAATCCTAATAAGATGCAAGTCTGGGAAGTATTATTTACATTAGGAGAGCAAGACCTGGCAGATGCAGCTGCACTCTCAAGAAAGAACTGCTGCCTAAGTATCCAAATCAAACTCCACACAGCAGAGGTATTTCTGACACAGCTTGGCAGAGGTCACTACGGATGCATGGAAGGAATACTCTCTAATAGTGGGTGCAGATCAGCAATTTAGTTTAGATCATAAGTGCACTTCTAAAATTAATATCCTGATTCTCCCCACTTACTGTACTTTAGTGTATAAACTGGATTCTTTTCAGACGAAACTGAAGATGTGGCTCAGGACTCCAGCTGTAAAATGGAATTCAGTCCATCGCATCAGGCTAGAGCCAGTCTGAAGTGACACCCCCCGAAGGAAATACAGGGTGGTTGTTGACCCTTCAGCAACAACAATTTTTTTCTCTACAGATATGCCATATCTGAGCCATATCTCAGATGCACCTCATATTTTGACTATTTGATTTTGGGAGGGGGAACCTCAATTGGACTGTAAGTTCAAGGCACAGCTCTATGAAGGGATGTTAGACAATACTGCTTGCATCTTGCTGGTACTACTGATTGTAAGTAGCATGTAGACTTCAAGAGTAGATGGCATGAGAGCATTTTTCCATGTTAATTGCTTGAAGTGATACAAAAGTTTTGAGAGATTGGATGCCTATAAACGATCGGGAATGTGCAAATTGAAAATCTGCTGCCTGCAGAATGCAGAATATCATTAAAAACTGACATCAAATCTTATAGCTATTTGAACATGCCTTAAAGCCAAAGCAAGTTTTTCTAAATACAGAAAATAATAAAATGTAGCTGAGATGTAAACAGATCGTGAAGCTATATAAACTGCCAAAGGGAGACTTTCTTCTTTTCTGAATTCTGCTTTATGGACAGTTTCAAAGTTGCTAATAAAATGAGAAACGAAGGGCTTTTCATTTCTGTAAGTGACTGCATATCATAATAGTTCTTAAAAAAAAGTTAGGCTTTCTGGATTAGTACTGACTCAAATTACTCCTCTTCCTTCCAAGGGAAATGGTTGTCTTCATTCTGATATGGATTTAGTCAAGACTATGCTTGAAAATCTTTGTTAATATAATGAAGTTAGTAAGACTGTGATATTTTAATGACATTTCCCACTGGCAAAAATCCTTGTACAGAATGATGTTACATAAAACTCGGGAACTCGTGAAAGCTGGACTGTCAAAAGCACTTTTTTTGCCAAGAGGAACTGCATCAACTCTAGAAAGAAAACACAATGCATCAATATAGTGAGGAAATTCTATGTTCAAATGTAGCCATGGTAATAAACCTGTGGGTATCACATCAGTAGGGATAACCTATGACAGTGGGAAGGGGAACACATATTATAGTGGAGTCTACATTCAGACTGTTAAGGATCCTAAAGTGAAGCTCCACATGAGAAAAAGTGGTAACAAACTCTTCTCAGCCAGTAACTTGCAGCAGCCATTTTCTGGCTCCCACTCTCTCATTATGGAAAAATGCAACAAAGATATTTCAACTCATATCTTCAACTCAATGGCAGTATATGCAACAAAGAGTTTAATGTAGAGGATTGTGCTCTAGCACTCCAGAGCCCACAGGTTCCACAGTCAGAAGGACCCATAGGCTCTCTTAAGAGAAGAGGACAGACCCCCCATGTTGTTCAAATGGATATTCTATGTTAAAGGATGGTATACAAGACCCACAAGCCACATTACCTCTAGATAAAACAAGTTCAGTGGAAAACATAGCTCTGGGAAGAATATGGAACATATGAGAGAATCTCTTGCTTGGAGGTCTTGTCTTACTGTTACAAGAAAACTCAGCAGCAGAATCTGTGTAAACACCTGTTTCTGATTAAAAGACTTCAGGATGACTGATGTTGTATGTGGTTTTAGGAGGGAGAAAAATTATCTTCCAAGCACCAAACAAGGTTTGAGGTAACGGGACCTCTCTGTGATGTGGCTGTGAGTTGAAACCCTTTTGCTTTGGTAGCTTGTGGTTAGAAATAGTTTGAAGAATAAGTGGGTAGAGGTAGGGGAAGAACTGTTTCAAAAAACTGCACACAGTGAGGTGATACTTAGAGGGAAAATCTCTCAGATTAATATGAATGCTAAAGGTTTTCAGAAACAATATTTCAGAAACTTAGTCTTTCAACTCAGCAGGTTTTTCTCTAGTTCTCCAAGTTCCCGTCATGGAAAAAGATCTCTACCCTACTTGAAAAGCCTTTTTGAAGGTCAGATTCCACTCTGTGAATAGCAGTTCACATCATATGCCTCTGGAAATTGGTTCTCTAGTATACAATTTTCTGGTAACTTCATCTGTTTTCTTCATGTAAGTCATCTAATAAGGTATGGCAAGGATCAGGGGCAAAAGTGTTCTCTCTAGTAGGCCTTCTTTTAGGAGTGAGAAGATTCTGTGATTACAAACATAGCATAAAACACCAGTTATACGCAACAGTGAGAAAGTAATCTGTGTTGAATTGTAGCAAGATTGTTACTAGTGATGTTCCTATAGAAATATGATAGTGTAAGCAAGCATTTTATTTCACTTTTAGCATTTCCATTTATGGAGCCATTCTCCTTCCTAGCAAGCGTAACTTCTAGACTCGTATTCAAGCTTTATGCCAAATTATTTTGTTCTAATTTATCATAGAGGAATCAATTTCATTATTTATATTGATAACCTCGGTGCGCTTATGATTACTTATGATTACAACATGGCTGATGAAGTTGGTAACCTAGCATTCCCTGAGTGCAACAAGGCTAGTGCAAAATATCTATCCATATTAGGCAATTTCCTGTGCTAAGAGACAGCGCAGAAATGTCCTCCAGCATATGAAACACAGTTGCATTCCACTTGAATAGAAGTCTCTCTGTGTAAAACACTACATTTTTAAACCTTCCAGTAGCTGCCTAAGCTATCTTTTAGTGTCTGATGAATCAGGTGATAGCATATCTTCTTTGTTCCGAATAGCCTTTTAATTGACACACAATTTCCACAATTACTTTTATCACCTATTATCCAGTTACCCACTTTAAGATTTGTGTATGCTATTGTTCACTCCCTTCTCCTCAGAGAAGGAGTGAACCATCAGAGAACCTCAGAGGAGTGAACCTCAGAGAACCATCTCAGAGACAAAGTAGACTGTTTAGCAACTTGCTTATTTCTAAGTTAATATCAAGATTTCATGGTACAAATAAAATAAGAATGAATTGCTTATGTATCAACTGATGCTGGTGAGATTCAGTTTGGGGCTTGAAGAGCTAATCTCCCATCATGCTCTTGATCTTATCCCATTGCTAATATGGTTTGCTTGTTGAGTTCCTTAGGGTGGGAAATGAGAGGAACTTGTGAGTGGCCTCTGGTTTTACCAGTGTACGAGGGAGGAAGTCTGCAGTGGCTGAAATTCCCCCTCGCACATAGAGCCAGGTGAGTGGTGAACAGGCTACTTTCAAAAGCAGAACCTGTGGCACATGGGCATAGATTGAAGGGAAACAACCCAGACAAAGAAACTTCACTTTTCCAAGCCATTAGTAACTTACTGCAAAGCAAGAAGGTATTTTGCAGAATAAGAGCGTTCTCCCTTTGTAGCAAGGCCCCACCCTCTACATCCTGCCCGGTGGCCCACTCACCCCTGCCCCTGCCAGAACCTCAGTATGAAGGGCATTTGCTCAGTGCAGCCAAATGCAAGTCAAACAGTGGGATAAAGAGAGGGGAGAACACCACATGAGAAGAGCTAAAGCAAAATCTCTACAAGAAATTTCAGCACCTGTTTAGGTACACGTCTACAAATCTTGTTTTCTACTCAATGTTAAAGACACTCAGGAGCTGAGAGGTCAAGTCATTGCATGGGACATGTAATACTTTTTCCTTTTTTCCCCACTCGGTTTCTCCTTGCAGGAGCTAGAAAAGAAATCACAAGAAACAAATAAGAGAACTAAGTATCTTTCACTGAATCATTTTGCTCCATTGCAAAGTTTATGAAGAAAGTCTCTTGGGCTTAACTTCATTTTTTTGTAGAAACCTAAGACTGTATATTTGAAACAGCATACTCTTTTTTTCCTTTTTGCTAAGTATTGCCACCTAATTCCAGCACAGGACTATTACTAAAGCAAGTCTATGCCACTGCACTGTCCTTACAGAACTTCAGGACTCTGTCTCTACAATACATCGTTAAACCAGAGAGCAACACCATTGTTATGGTTTATCTACAGTGGGAAGCACATAGTCTTCCACAGAGCACTGCACCCATATGCTTGCTTATTGGTGGCAGGCCGGGGCGCTGGGTTGCTGATTATACAGTCAGCACCTGCCCATGGCAGATCTGGCTCGGGGCAGACTTCCTGTTACAGCCCCGCAGCTCCCTGAAATGAGATTTATGCAAACTGGCTAAAGGCTGTGATGTCACAGCGCACTGATAGACCCAAGGGCTATCTCCCTTCTACACACATTTGATAAAATCAGGAACTTCACATACAACTCGGGAAGAAGTTCACCTCAGAACCTATTAGGGCAAATTATGAAAACTTGTTAGGGTCCTTCTCCTATCCTGAGATCCATCACTGCAGAGGGACTTCACAGAGTCCGAGGATCTCACTTTTTTTTTTTTTTTTTTTTTTCCTTTTTTTCTTTTTTTTTTTTTCATGTGATTTTTTCCAACTCAGTTATTCTGGATGTTTGAAAACTGAATTAAGAAAAATTCACTCGGGAGTTGGCTGAATGTTGCAAGCTTGCAAAATGGAAGGATTTCCCCTCATTCCCCCTGTGAGTATGTGAGGTTTATTCCTAATATGGATCATTGGGCTCAGCAGCAAAAAGCAAAGAAAACCAGGCTTTATTATTTGAGAATATCATTGATTTGGTCTCTATTTGTAATGCCAGGATGTCTGGCTTCAGTCAATATATAAAGCTAGTGACAACATTGCAATGAATGGGAAATTAACATTTCCTCCCTAAACTTGTATCTGATTTAGATCTCCATTTGTCTTCACAGATTAAATGTATGGTATTTTTGTACAGTATGTGTATAGTAAGTCAGTAAATTACTTTCTTCAGTGCCACCTCGGTGATATAAGGCCAAATCTTTCTTCAGGTTGTAATTCTTAATAATCTGAAGTCCCTGACATAGTTTATGTATTTAACTATCTACCAATCTGTGAGAGAAGAGATGCTGAATGCTGATTTTACATATTGCAGATATTAGGACTCTGTGTTCTTTCCATTTTAGTTTCTAGCTTCAGCTTCTCTTGAACTGAATTCATTTGAATTCACTTGCTATGAAAAAGCAATTGGTGAATGAGGGGAAAAAACCCACAGCCGTTAAGTGGGTCTTCCAATGTTTTCTCTAAGATACAATTGTTTTCTGTATGCTTATGAAGCTGTTTCTGTCCTTTCTTTAACTCTGACGTGCTGTTACATTGCTTTGATTTATGGTGAGTTCAGAAATTATTTATGAAGAATGTAATGTCACCAACCTATTGTTCAGAAACAAACCTTAATGGGAAATCTCTAAGCAGAATGGGTAAAAGAGGCCATAACTAGATGTTCTTAAGTTTGTAGAAGCTGGAGAGATGTCAGATAAGGTGTTTTACTTGGCTTTTTATGTGGTAGATGGCTTACGGTAATTGCTGGACGTGTTCAGAAAACAGAAAGAGACAATGCAGATCCAAGAGTCCTTTTAACAAAACTTGTATCAAGTTTTCTTTTTGTCTTGTCCCATCTAATGAAGGCTGAAGACATGTTTCCTCACCTCCTACCCAGAAAGATGGCCCTTTGAATTCCTTTCATGTTTGGTATCAATGTTGACTGAAAAAATATGTCTTCTTTTCAGGAGACCCTTTATTCTAGCAGTTCATCATCAGTGTCCCTAAAATCCCCTATCTACCCAAAGGGTGAGAAAAACCTAAAAAACTTTTTTCTTTTTCTTAAATATACCGAGGTGCCCAGAGGATCTACTGTAAATGCGTCAGGACAGAAATCTGAAAAGAAACTGAGAAAATGAAAAAAGTACACAGAGGTTTCTCAATACATTACTTATTGGGTTTTAAAAAAAATTAAAAAGAAACTCAAATCTTGTCCTCAACTACCCTAGAAACCAATAGCTCCTTTTATAAAAAGTATGTACTTGTTAATTTTCTGTCCATTCCTTCACTCATAGCCAAGTTTTCTGGACTCTTTTTTTCAATATTGAATTCTAGTGCATACACTGATAAAATGGAGCCCATATTCTAATTTGTTTTGCAGTTAATATTCTGGCTGAACTCTGTTCAGCTGAATGATACAACAGGCAGTGAAAAAAATGTCCAAAAATTAGTAATTTTGTGGTTTGTACTTTGAAAATTGTTTTAAGTGCACTTGGAGCACTGCCAGTTAGAGCCCCTCAAGGCATTGTTATAAATGTCTGTGCCTCCTTGGACATTTTCAGAGGGGAGACAGAAGTCTGTTTCTAAGCAGGGGTTTCTGTGAAGCAACACTTCCCTCCTCTGTCCCTCCCCTTTCAGTTGAGGGTGGGTCAGTAACTGCCTTCCTCTTGACTACGCTAGGAAATTTTTACCCCTCATTTGGAAAACGCTGCTCAAATGGTTTAAGAGTTCTGCATCTTTCTCTGAAGATTAGGAATTTTGTATGGAAAAGTTCTGCAAACTGGGCCCATGTCTACCGGTACACGATAGAATCCAGCTGTGCTATGGGCTGAGAAACGATTAAGTCCAACACCTTTGCCTAAAGAGGGCCCCAGTTATATGTGAATCCCTGAGTAGAAATTAGAAACCTGTAGAAATCAGAGCTTTGAATGGAAGTATATTTGTATGAGAGTGAAAATGCCCCACAAAAGCACTCTGTTCCACATAACTGCATTGCCAGCATGGTCCAGTGAGGCTGGCCCAATGAGTGATCGTGCTAATATTTTTACTCATCTTTTCTGAAATAGCTATACTGTATTTTTTTTCCAAGGAAATACGGTTAATCTTGGCCTTAAAACTTGTCTCAGCAGTACATCATTGGAAATTCTGTGGAGTAATTCTGAATCACATGCCAGTGAATAGTTATGTCAGGATAACAAAAAAAGGATCAGCATTTAGTGAATTTACAGTCACCTGGAATCATCTGGCAAAGTCCTGGTGAATAACAAGAATATCCAGATTGCTATTTAGTTGAGTTGCCTGTATCTCTCTTACCCAATGCCAACCTAGCTTTCTCCAAGTAGTTTTGTGGCTTTTCCCTTGATTTTCAGGGCAAAGAAGGATGGTGGAGGCAACTCTCCATTTATCAAAGTCTGTGACAGAAAAAGTATTGTTTGTTGACCTCTTGCTTGAGGTTGGAATATGGTTTTAGATAGCATACTGCACCTCATGCCATGTAGGAAAGGAGATATCAACTTCAGACCACAGCTAGGAGTTGCTAACAAAGCTTTCTGTTACCCTTTTACATGAAAACAATTGATAGAACAGTATTTAACTGCTGTCAATGGCCATTTAGGTTGCAACATAAGCCATTCTTTGCTTTTTGTCACGGGAAACAAAACAGTTTGGTGTCATGGAAGTGTTATTAGTAAGTAAAATGATGAAATGGGTGTGTGGGTGGGGAGGTTCCAGAGACGGACGGGGCAAATGGGCAAAGATTGGTACAAGAGGCAACAGCAGCGCATGGTAAAACCTCCTCTCTGTAGCCAGAGAAAAAAAAACTTTTAATAAAACTTAAAAAAAAACCCCAAAACCAGAGATTAAAAACAGGTTATTGGAAATAGTTTCTCTAATGAACAAAGTATCCCACCTTCCCATAGGACAATGATAATCAGAGAGAATCCATGCTGCAGTGTCTCCTTTGATCACCACTTGATTAAGGTTATGATACATGAACTTTTAAATATTGAATGTGTCTTCCCATATTAGTTATTGTAGTCTTGAAGATCAGACACCAAGATGGAAAGTGGTGCCAATTCAAATGCTTTGTGGGGATGGACTGGTCCAGGTTGCATGACTTAATGAGGATATACACATACATATTTTAACAAATGAATCGCTGAGCAGAAAATAAATTCAAGAAGGAAAATTCCCAGAATCCATAATAAAGAGATTTTTAAGCCCCAGACTTTCAAACCAGAATATGTAATATGTAATATGTAAAAACCCAGTGATCTGTGTAAAAGCAGACTGGTTTCTAGATGTTGAGTATCTGCAACTTGTTCTGCAGTCATCCAAATCTGTAAATATTAAGAGAACCACTTTTAAAGAGTCTGTTTCAAACACCTGCCTTTAGCTCTGGTCATTAAATACACATCTGCACTTGTAAAACTAGCTTTTGAATGGTAAAAGTACATCGTTCTCAGCCCTCAGACTGTGAGACAATATTCCCTGTTACAGTATATTGGACTGCAATGGGGGAGTTGAGAAAATCTTAGGGAAGAAGAGACAACAAAGGAAGAACATAACTAGGAAAAGTCAAACATTCTTTCCCATGCCTAAAATATATATTGTTTATCTGCTGTTGGACTGATGCTTGGCCTTCCTGCTAAACTATACTTCTGCAAAGATATGAGTGATAGAGCTTTTTTTTGTAGCAGTGGGAATTTTATACAAAACAAATTAAACCTAGATTGACGGGACACTGATTTCTTCAGAAATTTGTTTACTTTTGGCTAAATATTTCTCAGAGCTATAAACTTTAATGCATTTAGACATGGAAAATTTTTCTAATTTCAGTCAGTTTCTAGTATTTTAGTTGAAAGGAAAAAAAGATTTTTCTTTCAAACTATATACATTTATATGACTTTTTCAACCTCCATTTTTACCAACTAGTATGATATGCATTTTCCATTTGGATGTTGAGGTCTCCTTTCACAGAATACAAATGCTTGCCTTTGAGTTATGACAAATTAACAGTTCTTAATGTGAAGGCAAAAACTTCATACATTCTCCAGGGTGAAATGATTTAACAGGAAGCATGTATTTATGGAAAGGAAATGGAGGAGTGGGGTGGATTAATTTGCAAAGATAATGACCACCCCTCCGAAATCTGGAAAATAGGTTATACTTCCCATTAAATTTCTGTGTAGATGAAGGGCAATTCTATTGGAATCATACTGATCTGGGAAGGGAGACTGCACCTAGGTCCTCTGGAGACCAGAAATTAGAGGAGTTCCTTCACTGGTATACCTGCTGTGGATACAATTAAATCATGTTTTGCTCTTTTTACTTAGTCTTTCCTTTAGATTGTCTTTATTGCGGCTTATCATTTTCTCAAGATTTCCCCAAAACAATTATCCAGCACAACAGATTATACTGGGAGCTCACAGCCAGGCAACAGATTTGCTCCTGAGGCTCTGAATATTCCATGGATATGATGCCCAGTTAGTTTGTATTCTGGAAGCCATGATGTGTTAGGCAATCTTACCAGTGCATTTTAATATGATATGCTAATACAGCATACAGCTGCTATTAAGGATCTACCAAGGCCCAAAGTAATGTCTAAAAGTATTTCCTGTTTTTTTTGTATTCCAACTTCTTAATCCTCTGGGAATAGGCCCCTCTTTTTCTTGATCTAATTTCTTCCATGTCATCATGGAAATCACATCCCTAGAAAAGAACAATCACTAAATCTCCAAGTTCCAACAGAATGAAGTGAAGGAGTTAACTAGAAGAATTAAAGAGTTATGGGCAATGGTAACTCTGATGTAGTTTCTACCAGAAAAAGAAATCTTTTCCTTTTGCCAGCTGCTTATCTACCACCTCCATCTGGATTTTAATGGCAGATGCTGCCTTAGGTTTCATGGTCTTGAGTAGTCTAGAGAAGGAAGAAAAAAAAATAGCAGCTTGCCTGCATTTCTGGCATGTTGTCACCATAGCCTAAGCTTACAAAATGGTGGTGTTCCAAAAATGAGACAGATTTGTGGAGGGAGATAAGGATTTGGGTCATACAGATAGGCATACGAACATATAAACATATGAACATAAAAAATATGTCCATCATGTAAGTTATCATGTTGTTTTAAACATTTGTCGTCTTCTTTATGCTGAAGTCATTAACAGAAGAAGAAAGATGTTTCTATTAGTACCTACTACAAATAATTTCCTTTCAGAACAAAAAGCAAGGAGTTGTTTGAGTTCTGCATTGCTATTGACACCATTTGTTCAGATTGGAAGAAATTATTCTAACAAACTTAATTGGACAAAAGTTTAGCAAAGCCTTGTGAAGGACATTGCCCTGCTCTAACTCTTCATTCTGGAAAAAGACAAAATCTAATGTTAAATGAAGCAACAGAATTGTGCACAACTAACAATAAACAGATCACCTTTACTGAAATGACATAAGACGTTAAACATTATCAACACTGGAGTACTAGGCATGGGAGGAAGACGAGTGGGAAAGTTGTCCTATGTCACCTGTTTTAAGAAAACAGAGAGGACTTTAATTCTACAGCTAAGCATGCAATAAGTCACAACTAAATATCTGCCCCACATTTGGACTTTTGAAGTCTTCTCTGTGCATACCTATCAGCCTTGTGCAGCTGATTTGAACAAGCAAACATTAACAGTTCATCTTGGACAAAAATTGAGAAAGAAAGTGTTCTTATGCCTTCTGTCAATGTCATTACCCCCCTACAAACTGCCACCATTTAGTGAGACCTCCTAGAAACACTCATAATAACAAGCTTAGGCAAGACAAGTTTCTGCTTTCTCTTTTGTGTACAGGAGAAATAGTAATAATAAATACCTGCCACTACCAAAGAAGAGGTTTCCCTGCCATGCTGGTGTGATGGCATCTTGGCTTGGGCCTGATGTCCAAGACAGCCCTCTAAGTAGTATCCACAGGAGGCTGGAGGGCAGGATATCAAGAACTTGTGGAATACCACAGGACAGACTGGGTCTAAGGAGATGGATTACTCTTAATTTTTTTGCAAACCAGTGTTTGGTGTCACGCGTTTTATTTCTGCTGGTTCAATAAGAACTTGAAGCCTCCCCCTTCTTTCCCTAGGCAATATAAAATGTGTTGTCATCTCCCCTTCACTAACTGTATGAATAATTTTGAAGGGATTTGTGTAGGCTTACAGTTCTAAAAATTGCTCTTCTCTTTACAGCCCTCTGAAGATATGGTACCCTATGAGTCAGACCTCTACCGACAGCCCCATGACTATTACCAGTATCTCAACAGTGATGGAGAAAGTCACGGTGGTAAGTTAAAAAAATACCTCCTTGGAGCATAAAGTCTCATGGGATACCAAAGGAAAGAGATTTAGGACATTCAGGAAAACAACAAAGATGTTGCTGTGATCTATAATGTATAAGCACATACTTTCAAATCAGAAACCAAGAATATTTTATTCTGCTTAATGGCACTGTTCCAACCCAGCAACTGCAACACAGTTTCTCTGAAAGAGAATTTTTGAAAGCACTGAATGATGCAAAGAGCTTCCAGGACACTCGGTGTATTGCCAGGAAGGTGGGATCTCATGGTTTCTATCCTTCCTTACTTTTACTGTGTTTTTACTTTCCTGTGCAGATCAAAAGCACTCTGCTTGTTTGAGAACTCTTCGAGGACATGGATTTGTAGTACTGTATTTCTCTTCTTGTGCTCCCATCTCTAATTCCAGTTTGACTTAGGTCCTAGATATTATGTTTGTGCCGTCATTTTAATTATATTCTTTTGATATTCAGCCTTTTTAACTCCATATATTTCTCTCTTTCTTTTGATCTCTTTTCCATGCTGCCACACCTAGCTTTAACTTTCACTCTTCCTCCAGTACACCCAAGAACTTCCTCTCTCTAAATCTATGTAAAACTTCCTTGTAGCTGTTTGTACATAAACCTAGCTCAATACAGAAATACTGAATGATTATTTATTGCTTCAATTTATTTATGTGATTTCAAAGCTTTGGTGTCTTTATATTTTCATGTCATCTGGGCAGTGGACTCTAAATCAATGCAGAGGTGGGAGTCTGGCTTTGTGAATTTTGTCTGCTGTGCAATGTAATGGTCCAGGAACACCACCCTGGAAATATCAGTCAATATTGACTCAGGAAGGAAAAGCACCGTTCTACTGTATCACTCGTGGCAGTCCCTTCAGATCCTGGAGTTTCCCTAAAAGACTCCCACTGATGTAGCAACTAGACCCATCACTGCTTCATTTAAGACATCTAACAACTTGACAGCATAGCACTGTTTTATCTGTGGCAACAGAAGCTACCTTAAGGAACAGCAAGTTACAGAACAGGATTTGTTCTTGACATTGCATCCAAGAAACACCTATAATATTCTTATTGCCTGGAGACAAAGAAATAATTCAGTTTTTATAAGTTATCTCATGGCATCTGTCAAGTCACATTAATCAAACCCAGCAAATTCCACATGGAAATCCAGGGTTTTTACATTATAACCTGTACCTGTTTACACACCCATAAAACGAGGATAACATTTATTATCTCAAGAGGCAATTGTGACAATTAAACAATAAATGTGAAAAATGCCATGTAGGAAAACGCACTAGGAAATAACTTTTCTGTCATTAAATCTAGGCTACCTCAAGCAACAACATCCCTTTATCTTTCATAATCTTATCATCCCATCTGGTTTACTGCCCATTTTTCTGTTGGAAGGCTGTTCCTAAGCTACACTGCTCAGATCATTAACACTTTTTTACTCATCATAATTAGTACCCTAAGCACCCACTCTGAACAGAAAATTGTCTCTTCCTAAGCTTGTATTGTACTTGTCCTAAAGACCAAAAAAGCATTGTTTAATGTTCTAACTCTTACAATAAGTGGTTACGGAAGAGGCAAATTAATTCCAGACTGCACATGTCAATCAAAATTTTATTCATGAAAGCACCTGTAAAGTAGTTGGTTGTTTCTAAATATCTAATATGCCCTATGCTTTCTTGAATTGCTCACAGTCCAAAAGAGCAATGAACTACTAAAGAATACAAAGAGGAGTGAAAAACACAAATTGACACATTTTGCTTCTTTTCTCGAAACACTGACAAACCCAACTTTGGCTTTCATTTTGTTAACAATGACAAAAGTGGTAGGCCTTGGGAAGGGCAGGAAAGGGACATCACAAACTACTTTCAGAAATACATACTAAATGTTCAGAACAATGTGGATAAAAGCCCAATGATTGAAAATGGTGGGGGAAAAGAGTAATTAAGGTGCTGCAGTGAGAGCAGTGAAGTGAAAAAGGTGAGAACATGACTAGGTAGGAAGAAAAAAGTAGGACAGAATTGTGAGAGAGGAGTTCAGTTTGGGGTACAGCGAGATAACTGTCAATACACAAAAAAATAATTTTGCAGGCCTACTAAATACAACTATGGACCTCAAAGAAAAGCTACCAGATAAAGTACATATAGGTACTACAAGAGAGAATAATACTTTGGATTTTGCTGATAAGGGACTACTAAAGAAATAGAAAGTCTCGTTCGAGTGTCAGACTACCTCTCTCTCACCACTAGTAAATAATTTTGTGAAAGGGAGATGGCAATATCTTACTCTGTAGATCTGTGCTACATGTGATACTGCCACTTTTCTAGAACACAGTGCTGAAGGCAACCCTTACTCCATGTTTACATGAGTAGGTAGTAAAGTACACACAGTAGTGTGTCACTGATTTAATATGTAGATCATTGACAATAATAAGTGAACAGGAAATTTAACAAGCAAAAACACACCATAAAATTATCCATATGTTCATCACAACATGCATCATTTGCATTTATTTTGTATACTGTAGTTCAGCTAGTTTGTGAATACTATAATAAATACAGATACACAGTCATGCTGGACAGAAGCTACTTCAAAGTCCATCACCCTACCCTGAGCTTGGATGCTAGTAAATTTGTACATGTAATACAGCATATTTTGTAACACTAATGCAATCTTAGTAATTACAAAATCCCACTGCAGCTTTGTCTCCGAGTTATTACTAAACATTACTGGTTTAGTAAAAGTCACTTTCTGTATGAAGCTGAATGCTGTCCCTTGTTCAGTTTTTTGCTGGTCTCACGGAACTTACTAGATTTTGTGATTTGGGGTTTTATTTTCATTCCACTTCCTGGAGTAATATGATCATTTAAGAATCTCAGCGTTGATTTTGTTAGGATTTTAGCCCACACAGAAGTGGAGGAAAGTCCAATCATGTGAACCTTAGTCTTAAATGCTGCATGGAAAACAGAAAGAACTCCAAACTTCATTAAAAAATCCCCTCACTTCAAAGCCGTTGTCATGATTTGCTGGAGCCTGACTCATAGATTTTAGAACATTTGGCTTTATTAAAATCATGAAGTTTGTAAAGTGAGAGCTAAAGAGATCCTACTGTCACTATAGATAAGACTGCTGCACTGCCTAGGAGCACAGCATTTTACTCAACAGAGAACCATTCTGTAGGGAATCAAGACACTCATTTTTCAACATCCTTCAATATTTTTCTCATTTCCTCTATGGATTTTTTCTTGGCTTGTTTTTTCAGATGGGCAAAACACAGTGGGAACATCTAAGCTGTGCAATGAGGCACTGTGTAAGAAACCCTCTCTCAGTTCAAAATGAGCTGGAAAACCTGCACAGCACAGAGCAGAACCATTCAGAGACGCTAGCTCAAACATCACAAGTGCAGCCATGTCAACATGGTCATCTCCTCAGACCGGACAGAGTGCTGTGCTGACATTGCTGCCATGTTTCCGGCCCAAGAGCTGGCTCATGAATTTCTATGTGGTTTTGCACTGCGTGATGCAGACTCAGCCTGTTACTCCATATTATAATAAATACCTTCCTTAAGCCTATTTCTCTCCTATATAAGGGGAGACCTAATAGTGGCCTTCCAGTACCTGAAGGGAGCCTGCAAGAAAGCTGAAGAGGGACTTTTTACAAGGGCATGGAGTGATAGGACGAGGGGTAATGGCTTTAAACTGGAAGAGGGAAGATTCAGACTAGATATTAGGAAGAAATTCTTTCCTGTGAGGGTGGGGAAACACTGGCCCAGGTTGCTCACGGAAGCTGTGGCTGCCCCCTCCCTGGCAGTGTTTCAGGCCAGGTTGGATGGGGCTTGGAGCAACCTGGTCTGGTGGGAGGTGTCCCTGCCCATGGCAGGGGGGTTGGAACAAGACGAGCTTTGAGGTCCCTTCCAACCCAAACCATTCTATGATTTCATATTCTAACTGCTAGTTCTAACATTATTCATCTGTTAGGAGAGGAGCAAATCAATTTACATTGGTCAGAAGATGACTGAAAAAGTTCAGTTATGTTTTCTCACTTGTAGAGTGAGAATCTGCCTCCATGGTGAATATTAACACAATGCCTTTAGGTCCGCTATTGCTTCCCAACAGGCTAACGTCCTCTCTGTCATGGGAGGGAGTTCAGAATTCATGACTGTCCTTCCTCTAACCTTTCACTACACACAAGACCAAAACAAACACTATCTCCATGTCTCTATAAGAGAGAATTTTTTTCACATCCTCTTTCACATCACATGAAATTTCTCATAATGACTCCATAGTGCAGCTATAGCTTGGCTTTTAATGATATTTTCCTTCACCCAAAGAATAGACACTTTCCGTTTCTAGAATTTTTCTCTCCTTTTTTCTTCCTTCCACCTTTACATTTTTCAGAAAAGAACAGAATCACTATGCATTGCAGACATAACACTAACAAAGAACAGAGAAGTAAATAGCTGCTGATAACTCTAATAACTGCAGACACAGATATTTAGATTTTTTCTATATTTTCATGTGCAATAACTTAGCCAGGATGGTTATTCACAGAGAGGCTTGGGGAGACAGAATTGGGAATTTCTCTTTTAATGTAACTAAAACAATTTTTTTTCCTAAGCATCACTGTGAAATTATTGATAATTTTGAAAGAATAAGGACTTTTAACAACTTGAATTTTGGAACATAAGTTTGTGGTGAAGTAATTTCTGACATAGATTTATTTTGTAATGTATAAGTGTTATGTGGTCACTGTAAGTCCCTAAATGCTTTGCTATTAGTACTATTCCATTCTAGTATTTTTACAGCAGCACCTAATTCCATAAGACAGGAATTCAGTAATGACTAGGCTCAATATTACATAGTGATTAACAGGAATACGCAGAAACAGTGTTCCATTTGCTAAGGAGGAGTTTAAAAGAACATTTCTGCAGGTAGCAGAAACCTTGTCATAGGCTCCAAAAAACTAAGAGTATCTTGAAGTATAAAAACATGACTGCTGATAAAAAATATTTAAGAAGAATCAAACGTAGACCACTCGGAGCATGCACAAATACTCCTGGCTATGCATGTTGGAAATGTACTGTGTTCTCTCTTGACCACCAGAGTTACTACTAGTAAGACATTCCACAGCTGAAGACCTGCCATAGCCACAGAGACTTTTGCATGGGCTTTGTCATCCTCACAATTAGGCATTGATCTCATTTTCCTTAATAAATGATCAAAGGCAAGGGGTCTTTGGGAATATACATTGCCACCTGACAGAGAACTTTCTGTACAAGGAGCAGAGCCAGATCACTCTAAGGAACAAGAGTATAGATTACTCCTGCAATGTATTCTCAACATAGGGCTGCCAATGGTATATGGGGCCTCAATAGTTGGCTCTACTTAGAGAAATCCGCAGTAATTTAACCCAGAAAAAACCTGAGTTAGTGCGGATCAGTATTCCAACTAAACAAAAAAGTTTCAGATTGAAAGTGCCCAAAACCTCCTACCAGGACACAGCCTTAGGTGACCTGTGCATTCAGTCCCACACACCCCCTGCCATTTCTTGGGTTGGAGCAGATGTGAATGTAAAAGTACCTGGGTACTTTGCAGCCATAAACCCCACTTTTTTACCAGAGAAAACAAAATTTTTCTCTAGCACTACAACATGAAGAAGTGCTACCATGCATTGTGATTATAACTTTGGGCTATAAAATCCGTACATAGCCCACAGAAAGCGCTATACAACAAAGCAACAAATCTACAAAGTCATGCAGCAACTCTCTGGGTGCTTTTATAAGCACTTTTTCCATCCCTTTCACATGCAGTGACATGGTTTAGCCAAGAATCAGAAAAGCAAGAAGGACAAAAAAATAAGCACTGGTGTGGTAAATGGTCTGTTAGAACCCCCAAATAACTTTCTACAGCCTAAGCCATAAAGGCAGCTAAAAGAGCTTATGACTTCCCAGGTACAATTATGTTTGGTATAAATATATCACTTAATTCCCTCTAAAGGAAGCCACATTCAAAGTCACTATCCTGGATTTCAAATCCTCAATGAGATTAGACCTACTTATTTGAAACATAAGCAGGGAATGAAGAGGAGATAGAAGCCGAGAGAAAGAATGAAACTGGTATTTAAGAAAAAACATTCACAGCACGTTGGTATCCAGCTAATGTCATACACAATAACATCATATTGCAGAACGAGACAATTGTTCCTCTATAAATTCAGTACAACTACACTCTGAACAACACGTTCAGCTCCGTCCGTAGCATTATCGGAAGGATGTAAACAACTGGGAGGGAGCTTGAAGTGCACAAGTATGATTAGAGGGGTGAATATACCAATTTATATTGAAAGACTGAGAGCTAAATACATGCAGCTGAGTTACGTGATAATTAGGAGTAGATTGCAAGGGTACAATGATAGCAACCTGAAAACATGTGAAGGGTTGGACAAAATTGATTTATAATAATATAGAGGAAGAAAACTCAGAATAGTAAGATATAAATTAGAACTTATAAATTACACTGAATATTATAAAGACATTTTGGCCACACATAAAATGATGCATAAAAAGTTAAACTATGGGAAATCAGTTCCTAGCTCAGCCAGAGCAAAGGACGTGATGTTGACTTTGATTTTAAAAAAACAGAGTGCACACAAATATGTACATAATTATGCATGCAGCTACTGTAAGAGAGAAATAGGATTTGCGATACTTCACATTTCCTCTAGCAGATTTTAAATTTTGAGCAGCAAATACAAAATTCTAAAACTTTTGCAGGCTGATACTGAACTTAAAAAATCAGAAATCTAAACCTGAGAATTATATGGAATTTATTTTCAAAAGTAAATAAATCAGGAAACAGGATAGTGGTTATCTGAATACTTTTTTAGGATTCTGAAAAAATTCTAAATTATCATAGAAATTTCAGACATACTAAAGAGATTAAAAAGGTAGAGAAAGACTCTGCATTAGAATTTAACCTCACTGTAAACAGCATACACCAGACTGCTGCAACAGTTCATCCTTTTATTCTCTAGAATCGGTACTGAAAAACGTGTGACATACCAACACATGATTACAGGAAACATCCAGCAAAGCGTCGTGCCTTTTCTGCAGCATTCCTGAAATTTTGCTAGCAGAGTAAAATAAAGACTGAAGATAACTGCAGAATAATCTGTAAACTTTCTCCATCTCCTCATTTCCATGCCGTGGGGAAGAGTGTAATGAGACTATAACAATAAGCAAATCAGTAGAATTTGTTGCCTCAAGTGACAGGAGTAGGAATCAAAGAAAGACAAGTAAATGCCATGTTTCTTAACCTTGTAATGACAGACAATCTGGTTTTATTTTCTTTAGATCATTACTGGGATTATCACCCACACCACATGCACAGTGAGTTTGAGACCTTTGGAGACAATCACTTCACAGAACTGCAGAGTGTACAGCCTCCCCAGCTGCAGCAGCTCTACAGGCACATGGAGATTGAACAAATGCATGTCTTGGATTCTGCAATCCCAACTACACACATTGGACTCAACCATCAGGTATGGTTACCAACCATCACACAGAATTTAGGGTGATAGTTAAGGGTAAGGAAAATAATGTATCAGGGAACGCATACTTTCATGTGAAAGAGATTGCTGAAATGGACTACACAAGTTCTCACTGCACAAGCACTTGACATAAAACTCTTCATTCTCAGGACAAATGTGGCTTAAGGATAGAGCCACAAAAATGATTAAGGGAGTGGAACATCTCCCTTATGAGGAAAGGCTGAGGGAGCTGGGTCTCTTTAGCTTGGAGAAGAGGAGACTGAGGGGTGACCTCATTAATGTCTATAAATATGTAAAGGGTGAGTGTCATGAGGATGGAGCCAGGCTCTTCTCAGTGACATCCAATGATAGGACAAGGGGCAACGGATGCAAGCTGGAACATAGGAGGTTCCACATAAATGTGAGAAAGAATTTCTTCACAGTGAGGGTAACAGAACACTGGAACAAGCTGCCCAGAGAGGTTGTGGAGTCTCCTTCTCTGGAGACATTCAAAACCCGCCTGGACATGTTCCTGTGTGACCTGACCTAGGTGTTCCTGCTCTGGCAGGGGGATTGGACTAGATGATCTTTTGAGGTCCCTTCCAATCCCTAACATTCTCTGATTCTGTGATTCTTTTTATCTGAACAACAAGGAGTCATGTTCCTCAAACTATGCCTAAAAAGATACCTGTATTTTATGGAGGTTTCTGAAATTTCAAATTTTTGTTTAATTTGGAATGAAAATCAACTGTTTTGAAATTCTGCAGAGGAACTGGACCTGAGAAGTCATGCATTGTCATACCAAAGGTATCCACGACTACTGAGAAGTATTCTGAGCCTCAAAGTAGTAGGAAAGTTTTAAATATTTCCAAGCAACCCTGGCAATTTTCCATGACCTGTACAAGAAATGCTAACAAAGACAAGTCAGTGGTAATTTTACCATAGTGAAACAGGCTGAGGATAACCATTTGTGTTTTTACCTAAAAGTAAATAAGTCATGAGCCAAAACACACTGACTTGTCTCTGCTCACATTTTACATGAAGCTAGTCAACTCCCTGTAAAAAAAGACACTCCATTGTGCAGTATAGTCACCAAAGTGACAGTGAATTCTCACTGAAGCTGAAATTAGAAGGTGATCCATTGTACTGCAAAGATAAGAAGCAAAGTGGGTGTGGAGATCACTTTAACACTACAAGAAGATGCCCAAAGTCATTACCGGGAGGAATAAGAAAGCTGGGACATCTTGTGCTAAGGAGTTTCCCCGAGCAGCCAAGCTGCATACAATGCACTGAATCCAAGACAGAGTAGGACTGAGGTCAGAGAAAAAAGTGTTTGCTGATTACAGTGCTGCATATAATGGTGTCATTGCCAAAGTTTTGTAAGAGAAACTGAATGCAGGGAGTCATCATTTTGACATTTTGTTCAAAAACTGAAATTGCATACAAATACTGTATTAATCAAAAAGAAAGGAAGAAAAAAATGGAATAATTTAACACTGTCAACAGGAAACTGACTGACAGCAAGCCACCAAACCTCTCACCTACTACTCAGAAAAAAAAAAAAATCAGGAATAGAATATAAGATGTAGATACAAACAAAGAATTAGGAACAGAAAGTTACAAATTTAAAAAATGCTTCATGGAACAGCAGTCTGTGGGAAGCTTCAAGTTGTTTCAGTTGCTCACTGCAACTGCTAATGCATAATGACCGACCGTTACCTCCAACCAACAGCAAGGAATAACAATTAGCTCCTTTATGGATGTCTTTGGAAGCATCACCAAAAAACAAGACGGGGTCCATCTGCTTATCCTACTTAATTCTACTCAGTTATCATCTTTCATTTCAGGACAACAGGTAGAGATTTAATTTTGTTGCAACTTTTGATAAAGAGCACTGTGCTTTCTCTGCCCCATACCAAGCTGCAGAAGATTCTACCAAGAATCTACCAAGAATTCTACCAAGCTGGTAGAATTCACCACTTTAACCTACAGTAGCTCATGCAAGTGGTACTTGGCATGCTCTGAGGTTCAGGCTCTGGTGTGTCTCAGCCACAGTCCTAGGCAACACATACTATTATTCAAAGAAATAGAAGCAGGAAGCAAGTTTTAATCCTCCGCTGAATTTGCCAGTTGCTAACTGCAGCCATGCTTGTCATGCAATATCAGAGCTACAGTTTGCAGATAAAGGAAGAACATGCAAAGATATTTCTCTAATTTTCTGTTGATATCACATTATTTTGTGAAATCAAATTTGAGGCTCAAGCAGTTCTTGGACAAGTTTTCTTCAAAAAGTTTTGTTAGACTGCCAACAGGTGGTCTCACAAGTAAGAAATTAAGAATAGTCATTGTGAAGACAGAAGGAAATAAAAGGGTGGGAAACTGTGAAGAGCTTTAGAAAGAGGAAAATCACAAACGGATGCCACAGGCCCTGAGACAACTCCAGGATATGGAAAGCAGCTAGCAGTTTCCTAAGCTTTCTCTCTCCAGAACTATATGAGTAGCCTGGCTCTTTCAGATGCACTAGCAGGTCCTCTGTGACTGTGTAACGCAACCATGTGACACTGTTTATATCAACCTATGCTGAGTTTCAGGTGCAAAATAAGTGTAAGCAAAAATACAGCAGATAGAGTGGGGACAGCGTGGGGGAAGCTTGCTCAACTCCCCAGCCTGGCCTCTGCAACACCTTTTGCTCCTGAGACACCATTCCCCTTCCCTTCTCCACAGCACTCTCCCACCATCCTCCCCGGCCCCAGAGGAGCTGGTTCCTTACTCCCACACCACCCCCTGACACACTCCAGTTTTCCACAGCCTTTTACTCTACAGGGGCACCCACCTCTGTTCCCTTCCTCTGTAACATTGTCCCACCTTCTCGTTCCCCTTCCCCCATGGCACTGTCTCTCCCTTCCTTCCTACCCTTGAGGCCACAGCTTTCTTAACTGTAAAAAGCTAAAGGTGACTGTGTGGTGAGGGCCAAAGTGTCGCTCTCGGGGACCTGACAGGAAGCTTACACACACTCTTACCCAATCCTGGCCTTCCTGCCAGACCGGCTCCAGCCAATCTGCCAACTCATCAACCGCCAGCTGCTGCACCCCAAAACCGGCCCTTTGCACACTCCCTGTTGGGACATTTTAAGCTGGTGCAAAACTCATCTGAAAAGCGCCACTCGGCAAAGCCCGACGTGGGGTGGGTGGTGTGACTCACGGAGAGAACACCTACTCCCCGCTGCAGTGCCTGTGGTCCCCTGGGAAGGGGGTCAGGCTCAAGACATCCTTCCTCAGTGGAGTGAAGGAGGAACAGTTCAAAAGGAGCTCACCGGCCAGGCTATCAGTCTGGCCCATTTCATGAAAACCACATTCCATATGCTCCTGGCTTTGGGTGATCTTCAGTTTTTGTTTGTTTTTAATGTAGGAGCTGGGTTCTTACTCCCTGCCCCTCAGACTGACCCGTTTCTAATTCTTAAATAAGAAGCTGCAATAATTCATGGCAACTGGTCATGATCCCTAACAAACCAGACTGCAACTGAGCTGAGGTATATTCCACACTGCTCCTGACAAGAACTCTATATAAGGCAAGCGAATTTAGCACAAAAACTGCCTTGCTAGCTTTGCAGATGAGAAATCCCCATTAACAGGGAATTTTCAGATGGCCATTTAGGGAAAGAGAACGTGAGTCAATATGATGTATCCTTTATCTTAGTGCTAAGGCTATTCCCCTCCTCACGGGGAAAATTCAGGACAGGAAGCTGACAGACACGTGTAACCCCATCTCCAGAGCTGGATGCAGTCCTGTAGGGATTCAGTGCTGTCAGAAGGTACCACAACCCAGCCAAAGCCAGTCAAGGCAGCCATGCTAGGGCAGAACCGTTCAGCTCTTTCAAATTTGAAAGAGCAGTTCCAGAAGGTCTGTTAGAAAAAAAAAAGTTGTTCTCAAAAGCAGTTTAACACTGGGGATAGGCAAGAGGGATAAGAAACTCCTTAGGAAGAATGCTAGCTTTGGGAGGGGTATGGGAGAAGAGGGGCAATATCACTTGCACAGGACATAACATATGGGAAAATTCCAAGATTCACGACCGTGTTCCTCCTCCCCTCTTGTAAAGATGCACCTTTGTAGATGTGTAAGTGTTGATTGTTAGCTGGAAGTGTTTCTTAATTGCATAGTGTTTATGATAAATGACAACAATTAAGTCAGTATTACCCTAAGCAATCTCATATACCTCTTTACTTTCTCCTCCCTTTTCTCTCTAACTCTCTCCATGACATTTCTTTTTTCATCTCTACCCCCCACTCTCTATCACCACCTCCTCCTTCTACTACTCTTTTCTCCCAAAGGTGTCCTATTTGCCCCGGATGTGCGTACAGTACTCCTCTCCACCGCAGCCCAGTTCTGATGAGGAGGACACAGAGAGGCAGAGCCCCCCATTGGAGGTATCAGATGGGGAGACCGATGGTGTGGACCCTGGGCCTGGAATTATGCATGGAGAAACAGGTCAGTGAAGACAGAGGGGCTTTGTCAAGCTATGTGCTGAGCAGCTGTTACATTACCATGATGATAATGAATAAAACTAGAACTGCTGTGTTAGTATTTTATCCCACAGCCAAAGCTTTGCTTTCCCTGACTCCTTGCACTCTACTGTCTTCTGGATCTTTTATGACCATAACTATGTCTATATTTCAAATCTCATTTCTTCATGTACTGCCACTTCCTGAATGGAAATGGCTTTTGTCTCTTCTACTCCAATTTCCATCAACAGATGGGAAAACAAAGGCACGAAAAGGCCACAGAACTGATTTTTAAATTTGTTTGCTCAGTACCTGGAATTCAGGTTCTGCATAACCTGCCCAAGCTTCAGATTAGTTTCAGATAGTTCAGATAAACAATGTTTTTCAGTTAGCTTCAGCTTAGCAAATTAATTTCCAAACAAGAGTTTGGCTTTTGGAATTCCTTGTTCTTGTTTTTTCTTTTTGGTACGTCAATCCACACTATGTAACACTGCCTATTATAAGTGTTGCAAGCTGAAGAAGTTAAGTGACTGACAAGCTAGCTGAAACAGTTATATGAATTACATACGTTCTGCTGTTTTGCCAAGACTAATGCTCCACTGCCTTTCTTCTCTGACTCTCACACAGGTAGCAAGAAAAAGATACGTCTGTATCAGTTCCTTCTGGACCTTCTTCGCAGTGGAGACATGAAGGACAGCATCTGGTGGGTGGACAAGGAAAAAGGTACTTTCCAGTTCTCCTCCAAACACAAAGAAGCATTGGCACATCGCTGGGGCATCCAGAAAGGCAATCGCAAGAAAATGACCTACCAGAAGATGGCACGGGCTTTGAGAAACTACGGCAAGACAGGGGAGGTCAAGAAAGTCAAGAAGAAGCTGACCTACCAGTTTAGTGGAGAGGTAATGGGAAGGGGGGTCACTGATAGGAAGCATTATCCTCACTGAGGCCATGGGACCCTAAGCAACAAAAATATTAAGACCTCCTGGCTGGATACCAGCAGAGGAGATGGACGCATCTTTCTCTTTGCTTCCTGTGCCCCCTTCTCTGCCTTTCAAGGGCCTTTACCATCAGATGTTTCTGGTACGAATTCCCTTCTTCAGCATCTGAGAATCCTAAACGTGACAGAATTCTTTGCTTCCATCCTACCAGTTGGACAGAGTTTGAAAATTTAAACAATGTACAAATATATTATTGTCAGGAAATATTTTTTTTTGATTGTATTGTAACTAAAGAATACAGCTGATGAAGTTTTGCCTTCAAAGGTGGTGCTGTGTCATTCACAGTGACACTGCATTAGCTTACAGCTTTCAAACTAGCATTAATACAGGCTCTGCCGCAGCTCTCAAAGCTAGAGAGAAGTTTGCAGGTCTTGGAATGATACTCATTCTTTTGAATAGTAATAACATGTACATATTTAATAAAATTTGATATAATGAAGTTTTGGTGTTTGCAAAATAAATGATTACTTCACAAGCAAATCTCATGTGCATTCAATTATGCAGCTACAGCTCACGTGTGGCACCTGAACAAAACACACACTGGGTGATAGGGACTTACCCATCTGCCACTATGTTTATATTTACTTAGAAACATCATAAATGCTGTCAAACTAAGTAACAAGTCTAACAGGTGAGATACATTACTATGAAAGACTACAGTACTGAAGTTAATTTTAAAATACATATACATATATATATATATCTGTCACTGTTTTTTCATGTGCAAATGAAGCCCTGCCAGTTGAACAGTTGTGTTCACTTATACCAAGAATGGCATTTATAGGTCTATCCAGTTTAGAACATAACAATTAACCATGTTCTTCTGTGGTTTCACTCATTTTCCTGCTCCTGTTCTTTCCTTTTGCTTGCTTACCTCCACAGTGATATCTTGATTTTAGCTTATGAACCTGGGAAATAAGTTACATTTAATCACATCTTTGCAGAATTCTAGTAGAAAAGGTTTGGAAGCTTTTAACTGTGAATTTTAGTCCCTACTGTAAAACAATAGTAACGAATAAAAAACTGCATTGTATAGATTACACTCAAAATGCAAAATAAAAGATAATTCAACACCTGAGATACAATGGTTAAGTCACCCAGCACATGTAAACACAGAAAACCAAAATCAACATCAAAAAACCTAGCATTTTAACTTTTAACATTATTTAACATATCTCAACTGTGCTCAAGCACTCAGAAATCAGGAAATATCATCATGCCTCTTCCAAAATAGATGAGGTGAAATAAGATAGGTCTAGAATGAAGAGAAAGATTTTGTTTAACAACATTAAAATGTAGTAGAACATGCCAAATATTACAATTTTGAAGTTTTAACTAACGTAACTAACTAACTTGAAGTTTTACAGAGCTTGCTCCTCACTGAAACCAGAAAGAGTGGAAAGTGATGAGCTTCTTACAGACTTGTGTTCTCAATATTATATCTAAGCATAGTCAGTTTTACCTACACTAACAATCTCACTGTGAAAATAAGGCTGGTGACATCACTGGGCTACAGTGCCTCCTTGGAGCCGAAAAGAAAGAAGCTCCTGCTTAAAAAAAAATCACAAGGTAGTACTTCCCAGTTCTTCTTCCCAGTTCATGAACATGATAAATACATCAGTCAATGCCAGAAATCAACTGCGAGTTAAAAGCAGGTGAGGGCTTCAGAACTTTGGCTGTCCAAGACAAGAATAATAAATAGAAATTATCTTTCAGTCTTATAAAACATCTTGCAACCCAACTTTATGTGACAGTTTTTTAAAGATCACACACATTCTCCTCGTGAAATATTTTTCAATTAGGGTTAGGGTATGCCAAAGCTATAAAACAATTTAAGAAGAGATTTTGTTTCTAAAATTGTACTGAAAGAATTTACTTCCTATAGGACACAATGTAACACTCATTAAATTAGACTCTCATAAACTCCATCTGCATCCATACTGCAATTGTAGGATGGAAGCTGAAGGCACTGAAGGTAGCTCTCAGAAGACTAGAACAACACTCAACACTGACATAATTAGGGTTTCTCCAACGCTGAGATAGAAACTCAGGACTTTTCTGCTTGGTACAGATAATCACTCTCCACCACTGCCTTGCCACTAGAAAGAGATAAAAGCCATTTGCCCTCATCAGACTTGATGTTTAAGAAAACTAAAGGATTAATTCCTCTCTTCATAAAAATATCTTCATGACAAACACAGCTTGAAAAGCAGAACTGATCATTCTCTGACACTATAATTTGGAGGAGAAGGATCATTTCCTCTTGCAGGAAAACTGATGACTGAAAGAGCTAACTGGTGAGCTAATTGTGGAGATGTTTGGGATATCAAAAAAGCCATCGCAGGCTTGTCAAAAAGCCTTCTTAGATCTCAGAGACCTAGTATTCCATTTTCCTAGCAAGTCTTGGATAGAAAACAACTAAATTCTGGAGAAATAACACAAAATTAAAATAAACGTTCAAACAGCAACAACAAGAACCTTTAAATGAGTGATTCAAGCACTGTGCATTACTATAAAATACTATTTTAGAGCAGCTACTTGTACTTGAATTGAAGAATTTGCATTTTACACTGGTTTTGGCCACAAGCAACATGGAAATGAAAGAAACTGGGGAAAAATATTTCTGGGGACAGTATTATTTATAATCAAAACATACTTAAAAATACTATTGAATATAGTTTAACAAGCAGTTTTAAAATTTTCTTTGTCTCCAAAGTTGAAATCTTTTTCTCTTCCTCTTGTTAATGCTTTGAAATGCTGTTTCTAAAAATATTCACTCCCCATCTGTTTCTGGTTAGGTTTTTTCATCTGTGGCATAAAGAGACTGAATAATCATGTCCTGCAGCTGTGAAGAAGACCAAATGATGATGTTTCTCGGCCACAGTATCATTTGTATCTCATCCAATCAAACTGGACTGGATAGTAGGCTGTCTAATCAAGCTAAATTATCACCATTCAGTTGCACACGCACACAGAAGCTCTTTGGCTGTTTTAGAGAAAAATACAAAACTTAATGTGATGATATCACTGGTTTGGGAAAATTACAGAGAAGCAAGCATCCTATTTTCTCTCAAAGTGGCCAAGCACAGGACAGGCAGACATGCTGGAAAAAGGTAGGTGAGGTCATCATCTGGAGAGATGGCCCACGATTAGGACAAGTTTACTGGGACATTTTGCAGCCCACTGCTGCTAGAGACCACCAGTCTTCTTTCAAAGCAAGCATTCATACTACAGCTAGATATTCAACTTACAATCTTTGCAGCCTGCTTCCAAAAAACCAACCAGCTGCTGACTAGTTCCCAATCAATTCTTGTGGAAAGATATTATTCAGAAAATAATTGCCAAGCTAAATCCAAAATACTGAACTTTCTACAATATTTTAGACTCCCTCCAGCCACACATCAGAGGTGTAGAGGGTAGAAAAATTGCACAGGCTATACTGAGGGGTAATCTGCCTATAATAATTTACAGACATAACATATATTTTTTAGTTCTGCCCAGTCAAAGAAAATTTTAGACATTTCCAGATCTGAGCTGCCACTCACCTACATCAGACAGAACTGCAGTTAAAGGTGCTATCATTTGTTTTTGCCTGACTGTCCACATGTATCAAATCCCCCAAACTTCCTGAAAAATACAAATATACATATCTTAATATATTTACTGGGGTTTTTTGTCTCCTTCTTCATTACATTTTATTTCCGTAGCCTCATTTTGAGATCCATACGCTGCCAGAGTCTTATAATCTATATTTGTCTTCATTTTTTATTATAACAGGGCTTATGCTCTGTACTTTCCCAGGGTTTTTTTGTGTCAGTAAACCTTTTGCCTAAGTTTATTTTTTCTATTTGTATCCCTTAATCTCTTTCTTTCTTCCATTTCTTTCTAGTTTTTTTTCCTCCCTCATTCAAACCTCTGCAACAACAAAAGTCACTTCATAATCATCAAGCTTAATTCAAACTATAGTTCCAATTTCATAACAAGTGCATACATCATGTGACAGTTCAATTCAGTTTATTTACTCCATTGCTCTAATTTTACTTACTCTAATTGCATGTTTTAAATTCATAGCAGAGACTTTATTGCCAATGACAATACAATAAGTATTTTTTCTTTGACAAAGCCCAGGACAGTATCACTCAGTATCAATGTCACTCCAATCTATAAAAAGGGCAAGAAGGAGGACCTGGGTAACTACAGGCTGGTCAGCCTCACCTCTATCCCTGGAAAGGTGATGAAACAGTTCGTTCTTGGAGCCATCTCAAAGAATGTTGAGGAAAAGAAGGTTATCAGGAGTAGTCAACATGGGTTTACCAAGGGGAAGTCCTGCTTCCCCAACCTGATAGCCTTCTATGAGGACATAACTAGATGGATTGATGAGGGGAGAGCAGTCGACATGATCTACCTTGACTTCAGCAAGGCTTTCGACACTGTCTCCCATAGCATCCTCACAACCAAACTTATCAAGTGTGGACTGCATGACTGGGCAGTGAAGTGGATTGGGAACTGGCTGAAGGACAGAGCCCAGAGAGTGTAGTGGTCAGTGGGGCAGTCTAGTTGGAGGCCTGTGACCAGTGGAGTCCCCCAGGGGTCAGTACTGGGTCCAGTCCTATTCAATATATTCATTAACGACCTGGACTAAGGGACAGAGTGGATCCTCAGCAAGTTTGCTGATGATACCAAGCTGGGAGGAGTGGCTGACACGCCAGAGGGCTGTATTGGACTAGATGATCTTTGGAGGTCCCTTCAACCCTTACCATTCTGTGATTCTGTGATCTTCCCTGTGGGAATCCCACTCTTGTGTATTTAAAATGCATGGATTACTGATATGACACAGACTACAGCACTCTGTTGGTACCAATTTCAAGAATTTGCATTTATTTCTAACTTATTTTTTGTGTTAAATTGCTATCTCACCACCTTTCCTTATTCTAAGCAATATGCAAATCAGACTTGCATGATTTTGCTTACCCATATACCTAAAACACTAAAAATGTAAAGCTTGTAATAAACAAAGCTACTGTAATGAACCCACTAATCCCATACTACAGTCAAGCAGAAAAAGAGGTTTGCTCTTTGAAGCTACTGTGACATATTTAAAACTTCACCAAGCTTCACCTTTCCTCTCTAACAAATTTGCATGTTGCAATTCAGCTGGTTCAGTTGAGCCTGTGGTATTAGGGAGGTCTGTATAGAACCCCAGACATCCTATTCCAAGAGCTGGGGAATGTGAACTTCTTCCAGAGAACATGAAAACAGCAGTAGGCTGTGGATATTCTTTCTCATTTTCTCAGTCATAACTCAGCTGTGTCTGCTTTAGCCTCGTTTATTTCTCTCACAACACCTCATGTCACCACACAGGATCACAGAGTACCTCAGGTTGGAAGGGACCTCTGGAGGTCACCTCATCCAACCCCCTACTCAAAGCAGGCCAATTACAACAGGTTTCTCAGGGCAACTTTCTTGCCATTCTCTGTTTCTTTCTATTCTCTCCACTTATACAGCCACATCCCCCTTCTTCATGCCTTCAGTTCCCTGCAGTGTTACTTTTTACTATTGGGGAGTCAAAGCAGTACGTGAGAATGAGCAGAGCAGTCTATGGACAGGAGGAGAATGAGGATGTGGTAGAGCAGATAAGGTTTAGCAGGAGGTGGTGGAAGAGAAGGAAGGGTGGGAGGAGGTGTTGAGGAGACCAAGGTTATGCAAAGGATTGGGGAAGCGGCTTTGTGGTAGGAAGAAATGCAGTTTCTGTGCTTTACAGGCTCCCTCTGAGCTTTTGTTTTAACTCTCCAGCAGCAGAGCAGCAGTGTTCTTCGTAGGAGAAGCCATTTGACCACTGACTGTGCAGAATGCTCCAATGCCTCTGCCTCATGCAAAGTGAAGAATGTTTGGGTGCTGAGCTGGGCATTTGCATATACAAATCACTTTGGGTTTCTTTTAAATTTAACTAATTTTCTGAATTTTGAGTGTTTGCTTTTAGAAACGCAGTTCTAGAATTTGTCTTTAGACATTCCCTCTTCCACTTTTTTGTGCCCACAAACACGCTGTCCTCTGTTCCTTTCTCAGCCAGTCCCAGCTATCCACTCCCCGCTCTTCATTCAGCTTTTCTCCACCTCTAGACTCAGCCACCAGACACCTCCATATTTAGTAGATCCCAGTTGCTTTATTCTCAATGTCAGGTTTCAGCTTTTGCCCACCTAGTCTTATTTCTTCCTCTCAGACCAATTTTTCTCACATGTGCCTCCAGTCAGCTTCTCTTCACATGAATTTTTCTCAGTTCCAATGTATTTGTTCAGCCATTTATAGTTTTCCTATCTCACATCCTCTTACAATTTCAGTCTTATCACCTACTGACTCCCAGTTCTCTTCCCTCACTCCCACTTGTACCCCAGCTCCTCATTCTCATGTTCTTGTCCTTTGAGGATCCATTTCACACCCCTCCCACAACCTCTAGGTTCAGTTTTCTTCTCCCCACCCATACCCTTCAGTCACATATTTTTATTTCCTTGTCTCACTCTACTCAGTCTGTTCCCTTCTCTCTCTGAAGGTCCAATTCTTTGCCCTTCACAGCCCTCCCCTCTATTTGGTATGCACCTGAGGGAGATGCTACTTGGAACACAGGACATACACACTGTTTGCTCTTAGGTCAAGTGTGTGGATGCACCCCAAGTTCCACAGTAGCCCAGAGACAAACACAGAGAAAATTCTGCTGACCCCTACACTGGACCCAACCAACACAGTAAAAACTTCTTCAGAGGATAAAATCTAGAAAGTTCTCACTGAGCATTTCTAGAGTACATTTTTTTTCCATAGTCTAGAACATGGAGCAACTCAGGTTGGTCATCTTGCAGCCAGTTGAAAGTACATCTCTGAAATAAAAGCAATGTGCAGAAAGATCCCAAATATGGTGTTTAAAGTGTAGGAATACAAAATGTTTGTGCAGTTTATGCAGCTCAAATAAACAGGATCAGCATTACCCAGGTCTCGTAAGCCACTGTAAACTCAAGATCTGTCAGCGAGGCCAAGTGCCTTTGCACCATACACCCCAGAGGTCCATGTTTCAAAAGCACAAAGGAAACAGTCTGCCTGGTTTCATGGGGTGCAGCACTTCAGTGAATGACTCCTGCTGGACCTGTGCTCTGTGGTGAGCCAGCTCAGGTCTCCCACCATTCACACCAGTAAATCTGCAGCACCTGAAAGCAAGAGTTAATTATACTACCTTGTTCTCAGAAGGTGACATTTTTGCAAAACCAAAGTAAGAGGCAGAGAGACAGAGAAAAGAAATCAAATGGCAGGACAGAAACTAAAAGCAAAAAAAACCCCAAAGTAGAAAAATAATATACAGATTTTCTGCCCAGACAGCTACACTTGGGCAAAGCCATCTTAAAACACAGCCTTTTGATGGGAAGTTGGATATCAGAAGGAGGTGCTTCTAACTTTGTCCATAAATAATAAATCCTCAGGTTTCTCTGCAAAAGCCATGCTGCAACCATCCAAAATCAGGAAGATACATTACACAGCCTGTCACTGCAGGCCACCTATTACTGTCATTTTTGAACTTGACTTTGAACTACATGATGAAAGCTGCTGTCTGGGCACAGAACAATAATTTCAGACTTGCAAGATAATTCCTCTGACAAGGAAGGACACCCTTTTCACTCTCATTCGGTTTTTTTAGCAAAGCCCCAGTGGCATTTATTATGTGTTGATTCACTATGCTCCTACATCAGTTGCATTTGAATATAGGATGGAACTTCACACACTTTCTACAAAATTGTCTAGTGTTGTGATGCACTGGCAAGTAGTTATCACAATCCACTACACATTTGTTTTGGGTCAGTGTAGACATTGCTATTATAGATTTCATTTGCATAGCAGTTTTGTTATTAAAAGTGGCTAAATAAATAAATAAATATCATGTAGAAAACGCTAGAAAAAAGTTTACTATTACAGCAATGCTGCCACCTGGCAACCAGAAGTGTACTAGCAGAGGAAACATTCATTTTGCTCTGCCCTGAACATGGAGTCACTATTTTAAATAACATTTAAAATCACAAAAGCCACAAAGTTATAGCTGGAATAGGATAATCTCTTTGCATCATGTTAAATTATTCTTGTGGCTCTGTTTCCTTGTGGGGAAGAAATAACTCATAACCTCTCCAGATTAAATTTGATTCTGAGTCCTGGAAAGCATCTATGGAGAATAACCAGCTGAGGGACTGACTCACCACAGTGCTTGAATTAAACATGCCTGATTTTGTGCAGACAAGTAGTCAGAATTAATCCACGTTTAAAGTTATTCATGTCCTTCAGTAGCCTGCTGAATTAAAATATACCACTAAATGCTTACAGAATGAATCAAATCTACAGTGAGAAAGATTAGGGATAAAATGAAATCCTGAGAAAAGGAAAATACTATAACCACATTAAATAAAGAATATTTATTTAAAGAGAGAAAAATCACATACAAAGGTAGGGAAATACAAAATGCATTGGGGAAAAGTTCCCAGGCACTTATGAGAGTCCACAACTCTTCAAGTTTAAAATAGTTTCTAAGTATCTGTGATAAACAAGCAGGAGAGAGTACAAAACAAGAAACTTATCTACATGATCCCAGCAAGCATCATTGGGATGAACTCCTGCACACTGTACTCCCTACATTAGTAAAGAAATGGAGAGAATATTGTCTAGCTTTCCTTTCTAATGCACAGTGCAAATGCTTCATCATTTTATTATTTATTTTTAGGGACCTATTATCATAGCATATTAGATTTTTTAAGATTAGCATAAACCGCTTTGAAATTCCCTAGAAATTAATGGCTCATAGATAGCTACTGGGATACTACCCTCAAAAAACACACCCTTAGAATTCAATCTAATGAATTACTATCTCCTTTGAAGGGCAACATGGTTTAGATAATCCCTTAAATTTCCAGAGAAACATATGAATGCAATATGCCGGCATGGCAGGCAATGGCAGGATGAACTCCCCATTTGCCCTGGAGGAAGCAGAAGCCCTCCATCACTGTCAAAGTGATGGAAGTGACCTCTTACAGATACATCATCATCAGACACATACCTGACAAATTTACAGACAAATACCTGACAATAAGAAAGCCACAAATACAGGAAAATGCTTCCGTATTTACTGACAGATTTAAAAGTGTTTTAATGTAGATTTACAGTTTTCTGTCCTAAAAAATTGGAGGTGTTGTGACAAAAGTATAGACAAAACCCAATATTCAGACACGAAGTGGCAATTTCTGTTCTCCCAGAACAAGAGGATATTCAAATTAAAAGTTGGAAAATTCAGAATCAATAATAGAAATCCTATTTTTATGATGTGTATTTCAAGAGTGGAATTACCACTATTGGAAAGCACTGAGCCCAAGGAGTTAATGTCATTTTAGAGAGAAATGAATATTTAGGTGCATCAATAATACTGAGACTTCCAAGAACTCAGAAGAAATATTTAAGATGTACTTAAACCAATATCTATTAGCATTCAGAATGAGTAATGTGTTAGATATGCATTATCCCATATTTAATTATTCTAAAGTTCTCAGTTCTTGCTTTGAAGCACCTCCTACTGGACACTCACAGAGAACAAATACAGGCTTGGAGTATATGATAAATCCCACATGCCTGCATTTTAAAGAGTTTGTATATAACTATGTATTTCCTTTAAACCCAGATGGGTTTATTTCCACTTACACTATTTTATTTAATGGTAATAAAAACCTATGGTGCTAACTGTAAAAAAACCTTCAGAACTGAACAATCTTTGGAATCCAAATCTAACATAACATGTCAGCATACTATGTATTTTATGAAATCAAGAACCTCAGAACATAGCAGTAAAGGCTTTCAGAAAGATAATTATTTGCTAACAGGTCAGAGGAAAGGACAAAGTAGCAAAACTAAATTCTCTAGGCAGAATGATTCGTGAGGAAGATTAGCATATTCTGATGGCAATTACAAGAGATTGTTTCAAATACTGCAGAAGTGACTCCTAGTTGGTTAATTTTCTTTGTAAATATTACTTCAAGGACATATACTAAAAAGGCAACTAAATTGGGCAGAAGCCTGGCTCTAATCACAGTCCACCTCTGGATAATCTGCATAGATTTTTTTCTTTCTCTGTATCAGTCTGTAGTAGCTCAGCCTCTGGTGGCCTCCAATTCCTAAGGCTGCAGGGATACAACTCTCTCACCAGAAGGGACCTGTGTGCAGTTCCAAAAGTGTGCTGGGGATGAGCTCTGGAGAGAAGAGTGAGTTAGTGGCAGCTCTCTAACAGGGAGAAACATCTAAGAAAGGAATAACGATCTTCACTAGTCAAGTGACAGATTTTTCATTCTGTGAGATCCAAGCCCTTTCAAAGAGTTCAAACGAAAGGAAATAGCCAAGATTTCCAGACTCCCAGTGAAATGCTTCAGGTACAGGATAGTAGGTCAAAAACATATCATGCTAAGTGGTGCTCCATCAGAAACAGAAGCAAAGGAAAATGTACATAGGTCACATCCTGCCCATCTTCCTCACTCATATGTAAAAAATTCCTTCAGGGGAAGGGGAGGAAGTTTTTGGCCAAAAATCAGGAGAGGCAGCAGCAGTCATTCTTGCAAGTTCACATTTGTCCTATCAGTCTACCCAGAGCGTCAGATGCGAAAGACAGACACAAAGTGCAGTGACTGATGGCCTGTATGCACACTCATCTCTTCTGAGCTCCCTGCCAAAAGCAGAAATCCTTTAGACTGCGGTTTTTACAGGTTTTCCAGTTTTACTAGCCTAAAACCCACATTCTTTTCAAAATTCTTTTTTCCCAATACTAACGGTAGCTAAAATGTGCTAAACGCTTGGCCTACGGAGTTACTCTGATACAGCTCAAAACTCAAAATGAGAGACAAAAGTGACAAGCAATGGATACACTACAAAGTCAAGAAAGGGATGATTGTCCACTGTTACTATTTTGACATATTCCAATTGTATGAATAAATAAGAAGCAATGACTGGAGCATGAAATGGCAAGGCCAGGGTAATTTTCTAGTGAGATTTCTCCCAGATCTTTTCTATGTAATTAAGCAAAATTAAAACTTCTAGAGGTATCAAATAGAACCTTAGAACTATTTTATTAAATTATACTGAAAACAAAAAGAAAAAAAAAGTCTTGCTAGTTTTCAATAAATATTTACTGTGGATCAACTGGGTGCATGGGGAGGGAGGACTGAAACGATTCAAGTAGTGTCATGCTTTCTAGTTGTGACTGCAAATGTCAGTAACGTATAAATGTCTCTGAAAAAGAAAGTTCTTTCCTGAAGGTTCACCCTTAGTCCTACAAATTCAGTCCTTGGTAGGAGAGAAAAAAAAAAAAGAAAACAAACAAGAAATAAAGCTTTCTGAGGGACTGTTCAGTTCTGACCCAATTATAACAAAGACTGAAATAGGTAGCAAGAATGCAAGCAGATACACACTTACAGCACAGAACCAGCATACAGGAGATGTAACAATCAGATCTACTTTACTGAATGGGCTATAAACATGGCAATGTAGGAATTCTTAATGCAATACATCTGTGAAGCTGGAAAATGTACTGTATGTGTGTGCAATGTCAGACTGTGCTCTGGTTTGTACCAACTGATCAGTGGTAGCCAGTCTTGGGTGGTTTGAGCTCTCTGGCTCCTGGAACTTGGCTATATTTATCCCAGCTGATGTAGCCTGTCAAGTGTGTCCTGCTGCTGATAAGATGCCGTAGTTGCCAACAGTGAGGGATCAAGGGGGAGGAGCAGGATGAGGGCTTCTACTGAGTGTTTCTTTAGGGGGTCTCAAAAGCCTCTGCAGTCTCATTCCTGTTTAGCTCAGACCCTGCTTTCTAGAAACAACTGGGGGCTTCTTCAGAAACAACGTGAAGATGCCAGAGCCTGTAAAGAAAACAGGTAAGGATCATAACTGACAGACAAAACATAAGAACAGCTTGATAGAGAAAAATGTGAGTAGCTTTTGTATGCTAGAGAAATGAGATACCTCAGTGGAAAAATAAATATGAAAAAGATACAGTATTTTATGAAGTTATAAATATAAGAGATATTGAATGATCTTGCAGAGAAATCAGTAATTAGTTTGGCAACCCTCAGCTAAAGAATTTTCTCAAGAGACATTGGATGAGCAAAGAATAGAGGTGAAAAGTGTTTAATTCTCAAGATTCTTTTTATTTCTCCTTTCCTTTCCCAGTCACCTTTACGACTGAAAAAAGCCTGCAGTCTCTCTCGGGCAGTTAGGCACTATAAACGTCTCCTGATTTGGTTTTGGTTTTTTCCCCCTGATACTTTTGAGGAAGTGTAAGCAGCAAACTTTGATGATATTTGTTGTTAGTGAAATCCCTGTGAAAATGAAAGCAAATGGCACCTGCTTCAGAGCTTACTCTTTTTTCTAGGTCTTCCAGCCAGTGACAATAGAGCTCTAGGAAAAAAGAAATTGTACTGTAAAGAATATACATGTATTTCTTTTCACTCACTCTCTTCCATCCTTTCCCCTTGAGCCAGCAGATAACTAGCCATTTTCAGAAAGCCAAGGTCACAGAGCCCAGTGCACGTCCTGCCCCACTAGAAAAACAGCAGGAAAATATTTCGGATTTAGGAAAGTTCTAATTTAAATTTGAGAAATAAGGAATCACTCAGAGGCTGCCCACATAGGAAAGAGGGGGAGGCCTAGGATGGGGTGTAAAGTGCAATGAATCTGTTCATCTGAGAAGGAGGAAGAGAGCCTGGGAAGCAGAGGTAGGGAGAGTTTAGCTTCAGGACACCTGTGTGTGGGTAGAGGAAGATGTGCCAGGAGCACTTTGAGTCCACAATTAAGTTTGGGAAAAAAGTTGTCAAAAATTAAAGTTATGATTGAAAAATGCCTCATTAATAGCTGCAAAACTCTAAAGCAGGATTAGCTCCAACAAGATTCTTTATGTTCTCTCTACATGATAATTCTAAAGCAATAATGGTGCCACCAGTCCTTCAATCTATCACAACTATAACATCATTTGATGTTCTTTTAAAGCTGCAGTTTCTGAAATCAGATGGAAGTAGAACTGTATATAAAAAAAAGCACATACCAGACCTTGTAATTGTAGAGAAAACCTTGAAAATATAAGCTGAAAAGGTTCAGAAATCACCCCAAAATTAAGGTATCCATAATAATATTCTATTTTTAAAGTCACATGATTTTTGAGATTTATTGAAATATCTCATGCTTGTGATTGACAATGCTGGCAAAAAGAAATGTGACAGAGTAGACTCAATTTGGCAGTGTGATCACCAAGGCATTGTGACTTTTGATTTCTAATGGTTTAATTGCCTTTAATCAATATTTTCAGTCTCTGTGGAGAAGAGGCAACTTCTCTGCTTGTGAAGATGCCTGCCTTTGCTAGCTAATGGTGAAGAGAAATTCTATTCCAGCTTATTTCTCCAGAGAAACCTAACAGGTGCTAACATCACTAGTCCCACGCAATTCTTATGAACAAACCAGCCCAAACACTGTGATTATCACAGCAGGGGGAGGAAAAGCTCTTATTACCCTCTCTGACTGAGACAGAACCAGTCACATGCCCCATAACTTCTAGAGGGGATCTTCTCATTCTCCCAAGAGACATTAATCCCTTTGGTTTTCTATTTCGTGTTGTTTATATAGTTCAAGCCATTTCAAGATGGGATAATGTTGAGCATGATCTCAGGAGGGCTGAATAATCATCTAGCAATTCATACAAAGGAAAATGCTTCATGCCAGACAATGGCCACAGATATTCTGCCTATATCTGCTGTTTTAACAAATCTTTTAACATGTTAAAAAACCCAACACCACCAACAAACAAAAAAACCACAAAACTTTAAACAGTGAAGTAGATTTTCCAACATTCTTTTACTTTAAACCATCCAACTAAAATACTTCAGGAGGAGTCACTGCCCTATTTATTTTCAGAATACCAAAAGAACTGTTACAGCTTTCCAGAAAATCCGTACGCTCCCCAAGAGCAAGAGGATTCAGAAGACCTGTAGCAATTTAGTGTCAGAGCAAACACTGAAAAGCATCACTTTTTGCAGAGTTCAGTTGCAGAAACTTCATGTTCTTCTCTCTCCAATTTAAACATTTTGTAGTTAATCTCTATTCAAAAGCTCTCTTTTTAGTAAGTTTTGATTGCTTTTTTGGTTGTGAAAATTCAGAAAGGTTAAAAAAAACCTAGCAATACTTTGTGACATTAAGAGGAAACAGTTGACCTTTTAAACACCAAATTTAGTAGATGAATGGGACTTAATGGGAAATGTATGCTTTACTATATCTGGAAAAGGAGAAGTCTGGTATTATTCACTTGGTCTGAAAAGCAGTCCATTTTTATTCACATATTTTATAGATCGAGGAGTCTAGATTTTGCAGTTCAGATTAAGAAATTTTATCAAGGGTTTATAAATAACCTGGTTGGTAAGTACACAGAGGCTTTCGGTATTAATAATAATCAATGTTGTGTAATGAAGAGTAGACTGTAGAATATTAGTATGATTATAAGCTCATCATTTTACATTTGCAAGCACCTAACACAGTCAAGTAGTGCCCCATGATAATGAACTTCTGTGCACTGCAGTAACACAAAAATAAATAATACTTCAAATAGATGTATTTTCCTCTTTTGCAAGTTAAGATGCAAAGCAAGCTGAACATTATCATCCCCATTTTACAGAAAGTATGATGGATGCATAGAGAAGTGACTCTGTTTGGTGAAACTATTCCTTGCCTGTTGCTCATGTTACAGGAATTTACAATCTCAGCTGCTGAAGTAGGGAAGGAATGATAAGATTGAGTAGTTCAATAGCTTTTGGATGATGGAATGATTAAGCCTGTAATTGCAAGAAGCCACTTAGGTCCTGACCAAGGAATGTGCAGCATCTTTATATAGTTCCTCAGCAAGGAATTTACAAGCTCTGTTACTGAAGTTTGCTTATCCACAGTTTGGCTTTTAACTCAATGGAAGAGCAAATGGTGTAAAAGGAAAACTAGATGCCAAGTGTGAGTACTAAAGCGAAGATAAATTTTCAACATGAAGCCTTAACAAATTAAGTCATTCCAAAAGCTGAGAATTCCAAATGGCTCAATTCAGAGCCACCATCTGAAAAGCAGGATGATATTTTAAAAAACCCACAAACTGCAAGAGAATGGCTCTCCTCTATCACTCTATCTAGTAAAAATCACTCTTGTGGAGTCCACACTTCTTCCTCATTTCCAGTTCCCATACTTCACACATTGAAATTCAGTGATTTTAGGAAAAAGTTTTCACCCAATGCTTGTGATTCTTAACAAACCAAATTATTTAGAGAATGTGGCTAGGAACTGGAATTATTCCAGTCATTTAAACATTGTTTTCAGATACATGTCATTTTGTCTGACAATAATCAAATAGGACTGTTTCTTCTAGCTTCTAGTACTTTTATTCTCATTAGGGATACAAAAGTACTTAGTAGGTGCTTACTAACAATTTCATGCTTTACAAAGACAACAGAAAAACAGCCTCTGCCTCAAAACACTTACAAAATAAAAGCCCAGTAAAGAGATAGATAGTTCAACAAGAGAGCAGAGAAAACAATGATTAGTACAATAGATCGTGACCTGGGTAGCACTTTAGCCATTTTCTAGGGTTTTGCATAGAAGAGTATGAAAAGGTTTTGAAGCAGAATAGTAAACTAGGTTGATGGTGGATATTAGAAGGAGATTGCTTCAAAGCAGGTCAGAAAGTAAGGGAGAAAGCATGAAGGTACTAATTTGAATATTTAAGAAATGGCAGCTGTAGGAAGGCAGAACACTAGTTTTATTTAGGTGAAACGTTAAGGAAATCATTTTTGAATCTTAATAGTTTCATTCTAGTTTAATTTGACCAAAAGCAAATGTATTTCTTCAGCCTCCTGATTGAAAGACTTACTAATAAATTATTATCAAAATGTGATCTGATCATGGACTTCCAAATAGAGCTTTTTATTACTAATTAATGAAGCTGTAGCTCATGTAACATACATAACTGTATAGCTGATGTGTACATCTTCAGATGTTACACGACTTTTAAAAGATGGGTGTTGCATGCAAGTTCTGGTATCAGCACCATTAGCCACCGAAAAGTTTTCTGCAAGACTATTGCAGACCACACACTCCCTGCTTCCTCTTCTGCCTGGGGGAGAAATTTGCTAGTTTACATTACTCAGAAGTTATATGAAGTTCTTTGCATTATGGAAGCTAGAAGTGATTAGGAAGGTGAGGGATATGAGAAGTGCTGAAAAACTGGTTAGTACAAAGTGACTCTAGCCTCATTTTCTTTCATTAGCTCCATGTCCCTCTTCCCTCCCCGTGTTAACTCCACCCAGCAATTCCATCCCCACAAAACACACACAGAGCACCTATCACTCTCCTTCCCTTCAATAATTCCTGTCATCATCAGCACTGGTAACTCATGTGCCTTCCTGCCCTCCAGAACTGCTATAGTATGTTAGCGCTAATGTCACCTTTTTTTCTCCCTTTGCGCAGGGTGGGTTAGAATTTACTGGGAAGCAGAGAGTTAAAGTGGGTGGCAGAGGCCATGGGCTACTCCGTCATCAGGTGCCCCAGCTCAATTGCTCCTAAGTGCATGTTCAACCAGAGCTTGGATAAACATGTGACAGTGCCTGAGATATGCAAGTGCCTGACAGGCACAAGAGCTGTAAGAGATGCCACAACACTGCATCAGAGGTGTCACAGTCGTCAGGTTTTCCACAGCCTGATGGTGGTGGTCATATCCACGAGTGTTTTGAGCATGGGATGGATATATGGAACTCAGAGGGGTGTACCTGGGTAGAAGTCAAATATTGAAGTGAGAGAGACTGCCAAATGGGGGATGTGTTTCTGATAAAAGCCAGCAAAAGTGAGGGTCTCAGGACAGTCAAGAAGTTTTGAACAGTGGTCTTTAGGAACATTCCTAATGAGGAAGTAGCGGGATTAGACTCGTATAACTGCATGAGAAAAAAAAAATCTGCTGGTGAACTTGGTTTTATGTATTACTTTACAATAGCAGCCACAATGAAGGAGACCAGGAACAGCCGATCTCTCACTTAGCTTTCTTCTGTTAAGCAGCTAATTTTCCCCCCAAAGGAAAAAACGATAGCACACTCTTCACATGTTTGTTCAGCAATCTCTCTTCTGCAACAAAGTGATTTCGTGTGAAATCTCCAGCTGTACATCACTCCTTCTCCTTTGCAAATATGAACAGTGAAAGGGAATACAGATGGATATAGAGACACTACTTTGAACATTGGCACCCACTGACTCTGAATCTCAAGTGCAGGAAAATGACTTTTAGAGTCTCCTGTACCTGTGAAAATGTGGGTTCTCAACAACTGTTCTTGCAGGCCTTTATTCTTACAGGAGCTTTTGGGCTTTTCCAGTTTTATGCTTTAGTGGAAGTATTCGCAATCATTTTAAGTTGGAACTGAAACGAGTCTTTTGGCAGGAAAGGGAGAGAGAGGAAAAAAAAAAGACAAGGAAACTTACTCGTAAACTTCTACAGATGTATTTAGATATCCCAAAAATTATGTGGTGGTGGTGATATCTCACTGTGCATGTAATTCTGGCCAACATTCTGGTTTTGTTGAGTCATCTAAAGTAAATGTAAGAAACCTCACCACTTTGCAGGGTGTGCCACAGAACAAAGAGTTACTTCCAAGTATGGATGTCTTGAAACCCCACCATTTGTAGGCTGGAACTTTTACAGGCAACATTGCTCTTAAGTAATTAACATATTTATAGATTCTTTTGTGCTTAATAGAAGAGTGATGATGATAGTATTCAGAGACAAAAAACATGCCTCTTAGCTGCTTTATCTCTAGTGTCACAGGGAGAGGAGCCAGGTCATAGGTGTTTCAGGAGTGGGTTCCAGAACTGACCTGGCTCCCCACTGTGCAGTAGCCTGGACACCTTTACATGTCTTTTGAATTCTGTACATCAAACCTGCTGTCTACAGTAACCCTTCTGCAATTATTCACCGCATCAAAGTATACCCTGCTGTGTTATTTACTGAAGTGCAATACTATATCAAAAGATATGCAACTGATAACAGGCATTTGAGTATTATACTATAGTATAGAGCCCTATATTCTATACAGTACTACATTCTGTTTAAGAGCAATCACACCACTTATAGGCCTGAGGTTAGAAAAAACTCAAATAAAAGCATGCAGGAACATTCCACTCCCAGAGAAAATTTCACACCCTTCTACCTTAGCATGGAAGAAAAGCATGCAGAAATACAACAGGAGCTCAGTCAAGGCTACTGTAGGCTCAGTGCAAATCAAAATCATTTTTTCATCAAATATATAAAATATGGGGGGAAAAGAAACAGAAAAATGTTTTTGGTATAACAAAGAGAGTAAAAATACAATACTTACTAAATACAAATACTTTTAGAAATTGATACTTTAATTGATGTTTAAGCAGCTTTGAATCCTTTGCAAAACAATGCAAGAAAAGTGAACTGTACTATTACTGAAGTCCAAAAGCCATCAGATGCCATCTTTGCAGATGTAACTCAATGTAAATCAATTTATGCAGTCTGAGAACATGCTACAGGAACAGATATTGTGCAATGAACAGATGATATTATTAGTAATATACCATTTATACTAAGTAAAGCACCTGTTTGAACATGAGTATAAACTATTTCTTTCCCTTTATTTTTTCAAAGCAGAGTCAAAAGTTTAAAGCTATTATGACCATTGTGGTGGTGTTTGGAAGAATTTTTGTTGCTGCCCAAATAGAAGAACCATAGACATTTGCCACAGAGCTGACAGATATAATTAAATGTGATGGAATTACTAATATTTTATAACAGCATAGTTATGCAGGGGTAAGTCAATAAAAAGATGGCATAATGATGCACAAAAAACACTCAGTGTATGAACCAGAATGTCAATTACTGGTATTTTTAAACATGAACATAGCTCATAGCAATTAGCAAAAAGAAAAGAGATTTCATTAAGACCAAACATGAGCATAAAATGAAAAAATTGATCCAAAATAAAGTTGAAGAAATCAAAATAAATAAATTAGGTTAAAAAAAAAATAGTAAAATAAGTTACCTTATTAAAACCTAATCTTGAGAAAGACTAGGATACCAAAATCACGACATGCTTGCTTCCCAAATTCCTACCTATTGTGCTACTTTGATTTCATATGAACCAAACCAGATAATTTGGTTTATGCTTGTTCACCCCATATATTACTAATTAACTAATTCTTGTTATAAGCATTGTAAGTGCTTCTTGACGCAGAGGAAATATTTTGGTCACCTTGTAATTAATTAGAAAACTAGTTGTTGCAGAGTGCTACATAGGCAAGCACTTTAACTTTTAATGCTGAACTAGACATTTGAATGCGAACAACAATTGATATTATTTTAGCTGGGATGAAATTACAAAGGCCATCATAGGAACGTGAATCCCTTTCCACTAAAGCCTTGATGAGTCAGAACAGAAGGACTAAAGATGAACCATTAATTCATTGTGGTATATTAGCACACATGTTACTGCACAAACTGCAGTTTTCTTGGAGGAACAGATCCTGATCATGTTTAACAACTCTATTAAGCAACTGTCAGGACAGAATTAATATCTCTATATAAAACTGCACGGCAAATTAATGTATAGAGTTTGATATGTAAGAATACCTATCATAACATCTTGTCATAGACCAAAACATGCACTTACAAAAAAATCAGATCTTGTTATGGGGGAAAGAGGAAGATGGACAGTGAGATGAGTTTGCTATGCCTTGCATTTTATTTCATGAAAATATGGAGAAGATATGACACCTCAGTCAGAGACAGAACTTAAAAAACACAAAGACAATTCGACAACTTCTCTGTGGAAAATGTTGTAATTTATATCTTGCATGGGCAGATGGGAGAGAAAGGAGGCAGCTGGTGCAGCCACAACAGCTGACTACACCAGATATGCCACAATTGCAAACCAGATTTCAGTGAGCCCTCTCTCTTTTTTTAGTTTCTGCATTTACCAAGAAGCCGAAGACAACAGAGGTGACAGCCGGAAGCACAGCTGTGTTCGAGGCGGAGACAGAAAAAGCTGCCATCAAGGTGAAGTGGCAGCGAGCTGGCACAGAAATTACTGAAAGTGAGAAATATGTCATCAAGGCAGAAGGAAACAAGCATTCACTGACAATCAATAATGTAGGAAAAGAAGATGATGTGACATATGCTGTAATAGCGGGAAGTTCCAAAGTGAAATTTGAACTCAAGGTCAAGGAACCAGGTACAGCATTTCCTAAGCAATTCTAATTTCATCAGTATTTCTGGTCCCACATGCAAACTTCATGAATGAGGTTCATGGAAATCAGCCTAACTTAAAGCTGTAAAATTTCTCTACCAGCAGTACATTGTTTTGCCCAGTTATTTGAAGCCACTCATTAATATTAAGCTGAGAAATGCATTTCCTGTGGCTACAACACCCATTTCCAGATGTCAGGAGTCCACACAGTGGAGATCACAAAGAGAATCTCAATGCACATCTTCAGAATTCTCTGTCAAGCTTTTCAACTTAACTATTGAAAAGCAAAGCCAAGCCAGTCTAACCTAAGCTGACCTAAACTAAGATGCCTGCGTCTTCAGCCTGGTTTGATTTTTAAATTATTTTATTTAAATACAAAATTATAACAATCAACAAAAATGCACAAGTCACGCTATAATGTTTGTAGGAGCTCATACATTCCCACAAACTGTCTCAAAATCACCTAAATTCAAGCCCCTCTTGAGATATGTTAAGTGTAACCTTTGTATTATTTGTGTATCACCTGTCATTACTGCCTCTGGGAAACTGGAAAACATCTCCATGCTTTTCCTGGGAAAGACTATAAAGAGCCACATTCTCTGAAATTTTTTCATGGAAAATGTCCAAAGATGCTGCAGACAGATGAAATCCCTCATTTTCTGAAACATTTTGACCTTCCTGATCCCTTTTTCCGCCCTCCAAAATGCTCCCCATTTACCACTTCTAGCATTTTAATTTTCCCTTTTTATTTTGGCAAAACACCTTAAACTCAGATTGTTAATATCACCTCCTCTCCTTTGTTATCACTCTTTATTCCAGTAACATGATGGTAGTGAGATCTTCTGGTCAGCTGAAAAGATGCTGGTGAATATTTAACAGGAGACAAAGACAGTACACGACAGGTTATAAGGAAGGGAAAATCCTAGCATGGTTTAGTACAATTTAACAGCTGTCAGAGCATATAAAAGTCTGATCCTGCTGACTATCTCATCCTGAAAGTAAACAGGTACATATTATACTAGTTATACCTTCCTCATTATCTTCAGGTTAGACTGCTACAGGCAGCCAGCCTGCAATAACACAGTTAATGAATTTGAAAGCGTAATCATTATCTAAAAGCAATATACCTCTGCCAAGCACACACTGGTGATGAAGATATCAGGATGCCAAAGGAGAGATAATTTTCCTGTATACTTGATATATCAATGCCTCAAAATAAGCCTTTTCTAAATAGCTACACATCCAAGTTATGGGACCATCTTTGCTACATTATATAGAATAAGGTTTACTTCTTTCCAGTAAAAATGAGTTCAAATTTATTTGGACAAGAGCCAATGGGATACCTTCTAACAATAAAAGTAGTAGAATTTGATACTTATTAAAATATTACCAAATTAAAATTACTGTTTTCTTTCAAGACACAAGTACAGTTTAGTTTAAAAGGCATAAGCTTGCTGAGAGTGGGGTTGACTCATGTTCAGATGTTCACAGATACTGTCTTGTTTTTCAGACCTTACTAAGATTAGATTGTTAAAGAGTAACTTGATTACCCATTATTATTTTGAAAATCAATAATAATTTCAGCTCGTCATTATCAAAAAAATGGAACCCAACCTGCCCTGGCACAGTCACCTCCCTTTGTGACAGAGGAGCCACTCAAATTAGTCATCACATGGCACAACAGGGCCAGAAACCTCTGGTGGAAAAGACATTGCAAATAGCTAGGAAACTGAAAGTGGGACTTGTGTGAGAGGTAGGCAAGGCCCTTTGGAAGGGGCTCCGCTACCTATGGAAAAACAACAAAATCTCATTAATAAGCAAATTGTTTACAAAAGTAGTAATTGCATCATTTTTCATTAACTTTTCTATTTAGACCACTGAAGTTAACCTCAAATGTTACTTGACAGCTGACAAATTTCTACACAACAAGACTATAGAATTTAAAAACCCAGGGACCAGTTCTTTCCAAGCTCAGCAAAAGAGTCTCATCACCCAGCTGCAGTAGGCCCCTTCTCCTTCCAGCACATCCTCTAAGCTCGAGAAAACCACAGTTAATTTCTCTGCATTTCTTAACATATATTAAAAGCTGTTCTTTTGCAAAATTACTTCAGAAAGGAAGTAGAAACACGATTTCTCTAATCTTGTCTTACATTCATTTCCAGAAAAGAGTGAGACAGTCACTCCTGTGGAAGCTGCTCCAACCCCAGCTGCCTCAGAGTTGCCTGCTCCACCAGTAGAAAGCAGCCAAAACACAGAAGGTAATAGAGAACTAACAGTGCTACCAGGTCTGGTTCATTAACAGAGTGGAAGAACAGGAACAGGGAATCCTTAGAGTCAGTGAGGTAGAGACAGTAGCTGACCACTAATGATGACTGACAGAAGATAAAGAATAAGGGATCTCAGAGACGGAAGAACCCTATGGAGATATTTTGAAATGCCTTAACACTATAGGCTGTAACAGAAGGTGATGCAGAAAGTTCTAACTAGTAATTTTGATGTTTATTTCAGTTGCATCTGCTGGGACTCAACCAGAAGTGTCTGTGGACCCCATTGGGATATTTGTGACACGACCCCAGGACGGAGAAGTTACTGTTGGTGAGTACAAAATGTGAGTCAAGTGATGTTTGTAAACTACACCTGTTGCTTGACTATTTAGCTCTCCATGTACAGGATGACAGCAGTGATATAACAGATAAATTAACACTATTCACAATCTTATTTTAACCTACTTCCCTTACAAGGTGGAAACATCACATTCACTGCCACAGTGGCAGGTGAGAGCCTGCTGAAGAAACCATCAGTGAAATGGTTCAAAGGAAAGTGGATGGACCTGGGAGGCAAAGTGGGGAAACATCTCCAGCTACGTGACAATTATGATCGAAATAAAAAGGTACAATTGGCAGAGTAAAGTCCTCAGACTCCCAGATACTAATCTGGGAAAAATATAAACTAATATGGGAATGTCATAGAATCATTTTGGTTGGAAAAGACCTTTAAAACAATCAAGTCCAACCACTGACCTAGCACAAAGGTTAAGGTACGCAAAGCTACACACAATGCTGTACTACACATTGAAGTCAATGCTTTGACCATGCAGACAAGAGACAAGCATGACATACAGACTCTTCCATACCTTATCTATGATGAAATGCAAAAATGTCTGGAGAAGTAGGGGAGCAGTTTTGCACTATCTACTACAGTATTTCCTCCATCTTCTTCTCAAGTAATAGATACTCTTTTAGAGAAAAAAAACCAGACAGATATTTTAGTATGGTCTATCTTGGGTTTAATAGATCAAGCTTTCAGCTATTAGTATTGGAATTTATTGTTCTCTTGCATTGTCTAGGCTACTTTAAATAGCTGAGGAGATCCATTTTTACCAGATACATTCAAAGATACACAAACAGGAACACAAGAGTCTGTACCATGACTCTTATCCTGTGTGGTGTATGAAACACTACTACCCTCTCCTGGAGGGAACAGAACAGACTTGCTCACATTAGCCACTCCTTGTGCTGAATGGTTAAATGGACTGTATACATTCTGGGCAGAGGCTGTATTTGTTTAATGAAAGCTCTATTCCTGTTTCCAACATATATACAATTAGTGTACATGATGACTGCACACACCAGTACACCAGCATAGTTTGCTAATACGATATCATATCCTCTGGAAGATCTGTACTAATACTCTACAGCTGTTCCTACAGAACTAGGGGGAGAAGGGAGAGGTATATGCAATTTTTATGACAGTAATGAGTTACATGCTCAGGGGGTCCTTAATTCTAAAAGAACACAATGGCATATTTCATCCCTTGTCTATCTCTCTCCATGCCTTAACATGCTGCATTCTCTCTCTATTTCACCATTTCTTTTTCTAACTTCTGAATCGTATCATTGGTGTCTCATCTAGGTGTACACCTTTGAAATGGAAATCATAGAAGCAAACATGACTTTTGCAGGAGGGTACAGATGTGAGGTGTCTACCAAGGACAAGTTTGATAGTTCTAATTTCAACCTGACAGTCAATGGTAAGATGAGTTCCTGCCACCTTGTTTCCTCCTTTTATGTATTTATTCACCCTGTATGCCCACCAACAATTCTTTCTGATACACAGTGGCTACTAGACAAGCACAGATCTGAAGTATAAACCAGAAGAGCTCAGAGAGGCCCACAGATGAGGACTGGGATGGGTTGGCAGAGATACAGAGCACTAGAAGTAACACTTGGATGTCACTCAAGTCAGAATTGTGATACTCCTAAAGAAAGCACACAGAAAGATGCAAATCAACTTTTCTCTGGCTTTAGTCTGATTTCAGCTCCATTCTCTCATGATATCTAATTCCACTAGAGAGGTCCATTCTTACTTCGGTAAAAGCTCAGTAATGGAAACAAGCAGGGGAAATGGAAAGATTTACACATGTGACACTATTATCAATTCCTTTCTTTCCAATAAATTCAAGTCAAGAAGAAGCACCTTGTGATATAAAACTGCTGTAAGATTAGGTGATTCATTTTACATAATATATGGTGCCACCCTCACAACTGCTATAATAGAAAGCTCATTAGCAATTGAAAAGGAAGTACATTTTAACACCAATTTCCCCTACTGTGGAAGAGTTTAGGTAAAACAGTTTAAGCATGGATCTCCTGAAAGAGCTGAACATTTGGACCATTTCCTTTGTCAGTGGTTCTGTTGAGGGGACTGCAACATTCATTTGCCTCCATCCACCAATGAGCCCAATATGCAAAGACAAAAGTTTATTGAAGGTACTCAATCAGCAGTGTTCATCTTGTAGGACTCATGAGACTTCAGGGCTGTGACTGATAGCAGTCTTTGTCCCAGGAGCAGCAGTACACTATTCATACCAACAGAAGCCTAGAAGACAGTAATGTTCTCTTTATGCAACATCCTCGATGAACATTCTGCACATCTCTATATATTTCCAGGAATTTACATTTGCTTTCAGAGGATGGATTATAATTTATTAGTAGTAATAATATTCAGTTGATATTAGAGTGATTTTCTCATTATGGTTTAAATACTCTGTGAAGCGAATATTGAAACTACAATTTATCAGCAGGAGAACTGACAAACGAGATAAGATGGTCCGTCATGCTGCAGGTTATTATGAAGCATGAGACAGAATTCAGTTATACATGAAACACTGGATGTTAAAAGCTAATTAGTGAAGGCTATATGTTTAAAGATGATGCTTCAATATGTAATGATAATAATTTACAACATAAGAACTTCAGGAAAAAAAATGTCTACAAGAAAAAGCTTTAGAAATAGTAACATATTTTTTCATTATTTTGACTTGCTCTCCCGTTCTTGTTCATGACATTTTGTCAAATCAGAAGGACCAGTACCTGGGGACTTGGATATTCGTGCTGCCTTCCGACGCATGTGAGTATGTACAGTGGAATCTTACATAGATCAGAGAACACTTCCATGAGGAATTCATTACTTTCCTAGACAAAACTAACTAAAAGCAAAGCTGTTGTACAAACAAACACAAAGATACGGATGTCTACTAAGAAAATACTTCTATTAAGACAGTATTTCTACTATTAAAATACTACACAACTCTAGAAATCATCTAAGAGAGTTTAGACTTTGTACTAGCGTAACAATCATGTTTGTCTTCAATTATGCAACTGATAATGTATATGATTCTACTGAGAACTTCAACACTTTTTTTCCAGACCTGTAAAGAGCACTCCAGATGTAGACCAATAGAGAAGAAAAAGCTTCTGTGTAGTACCTAGTCTTGATTTGGTCTGGCTGAGGAACTACATGTACCTTAACACAAATCTTTGCTAAACAAAGAGCTGGAATTTGATGTGAGCTCTGTAAGCAGCATATCAGTGATAACATTAATACAAGCACTTAGATTGTATTTGTTTTCATGTTCTATAATTATATTAATTGAATGAAGACAATGATACTGTGTCTGCTTAAAAACTCAAATATATGTAGGTCTTGGATATTAGAGACTGCAAGGTATTGCACTGGTGGTGAAAAGGCTGTTTTCCCCACATCTGCAATACTGTCTGAATTTATATGTGACTTAATGGAATGATGTTCCCTTCTATTAATAAAATTTGCCAAATTAGTTGGGGTTTGTTTTTTTGTTGTGTTTTTTTTTTTTTTTCTATTTAGACATCAACGTGTTTTTTCACTGTTGAGTATTTCTTCTCCCTTTGTGTAATTCAGTTTCTTAGTTCTTATATATTTTTGCAAAGTTACTAGACCAAGAATATTCCAAAGTCATCATTTCTCTAAAACTACTTGAGTTTTTCCCTATAAGTGCTAATTTTATATGATTTTTTTTTTCACATTCTATCACAAAGAACTAAAAAAGGCTTGCAGAATTTATCTGCAGTCAAATTCATCTACAGGTAGGTGACCAGCCTCGCTGTGATGCCTATTAAATAGAGGACATTCAATGCACAGCCATGTTGTGTTATCTCACTGCAGTGAAATGAGGCTTCAAGAGTTTCTCTTCTTGTTAGCACAATTAAAAGAATTTAGAATCAGCTCAGAGTGAGTGCAGTGTGAGCAGCTTCAGGCAGTTTAGATTTTCTTTTTTTTTTTTTTTTCTGTAAGAATAGAGCCATAGTTTGAACTGAACTGTTTAAATCTGAAGCTTTGTTTTTCATACCCTCACTCAGGAGCCTGGCAGGAGGAGCGAGACGGATGACTTCAGCCTTCCTCAGGTAGCCACTATCTGTGTCAGCAGACAAATTCAAGTCTAACAATGAACTGCCTCTCTCTGCCTAGGAAAAGAAAAGCAAAAAAAAAAAGAAAGAAAGAAAAAAAAAAACCAAAACAAACATAGAACTATCTGCAGCTTCAATTCCACATAAATCATAGTTTATAGTATGTATATGAAATGAATACATAGAAGTAAGCAGAAATGTGAGTGCAAATAATGAAAAGAATAGTTTGATAGTTCAGCAAGAGGCAGATTCATCTACAGAAAAGGCATGTGTGTAGCAAATGGCACCTTCTCACCATTGTTAGAAGGAAAAAAAAAAAGTAATTTTAAATTATATGCATGTCTGCCCCCTCTGTTTTACATGTTTTCCTCTCCACTGAGTGCACCCTGACTAACATTACCACTGCTCACAGAAATGCACCAACACACACATATGGATGTGAAAACCTGTTGTTTCCTGGCACACTTTCTCCTAGTATCATAAAATTTCCCACCCTAGCCCTTCTGGTCCCAATGTCTTCTGCCATAACAAAATAAGAACGTGGAGTTTGAAATTAACTCTATGCATGTTCAAGCAATTACTAGGGTCATCTTCTTCAGAAAAGCTAACCACTGACTGCTGGGCTTTTCTGAAAATCTGATCTGAGTACTACCTGGGAAGCAACAAATTGACTAGCTGTTCTCCCAGCTGTAGATTCTGATTTCCTGAATATTTGATTTTTATGTACATTTTATGCCCGCAAACATTGAAAATCTTCTGAAAGTAGGGAACAAAGTGGCCAAAAAAACCACTCTTCTGTTTGAGCATTATACTCTGAAAATTATCCTTTCCAGTACTGTACCATTTTGAAAGCAATCACAGAAGTAAAACTGGTACTTTCTTAACAAAAAGATCTCTTCTCAGAACATACTTATAATGACACTGATTCAAAATTGTTACTTATTCTCACTAACCTTGCAATTTCAAGCATCACAAGAAGTCTGGCACATTCACTCCCATGGCATCCTCACAACCAAACTTAACAAGTGTGGACTGGATGACTGGGCAATGAGGTGGATTGGGAACTGGCTGAAGGACAGAGCCCAGAGAGTAGTGGTCAGTGGGGCAGTCTAGTTGGAGGCCTGTGACCAGTGGTGTCCCTCAGGGGTCAGCACTGGGTCCAGTCCTCTTCAATATATTAAATAACGACCTGGACAAAGGGACAGAGTGGATCCTCAGCAAGTTTGCTGATGATACCAAGCTGGGAGGAGTGGCTGAGGGCTGTGCTGTCATCCAGCATGACCTGGACAGGCTGGAGAGCTGGGCAGGGAGAAACCTAATAAAATTCAACAAGAGCAAGTGTAGAGTCCTGCATCTGGGGAAGAACAACCCCATGGATCAGTACAGGCTGGGGGCTGAGCTGCTGGAGAGCAGCTCTGGGGAAAAGGACCTGGGAGTCCTGGTAGACAACAGGCTGACCATGAGCCAGCAATGTGCCCTCATGGCCAAGAAGGCCAATGGCGTCCTGGGGTGCATGAAGAGGAGTGTGGCCAGCAGGTCAAGGGAGGTTCTCCTCCCTCTCTAACTCTGCCCTGGTGAGTCCTCATCTGGAGCACTGTGTCCAGTTCTGGGCTCCCCAGTTCAAGAGGGACATGGAGCTACTGGAAAGAGTCCAGCGCAGGGCCACTGAGATGATGGAGGGATTGGAGCATCTCCCATCTGAGGAGAGGCTGAGGGAGCTGGGTCTGTTTAGCTTGGAGAAGAGGAGGCTGAGGGGGGATCTCATCAATGCTCATCAATATCTAAAGGGCGGGTGTCAGGAAGATGGGGCCAGACTCTTCTTGGTGGTGTCCAGTGACAGGACAAGGGGCAATGGGCACGAACTGGAACACAGGAGGTTCAATCTTAACATAAGAAAACACTTCTTTACTGTGAGTGTGACAGAGCACTGGCACAGGCTGCTCAGAGAGGCTGTGGAGTCTCCGTCTCTGGAGACATTTAAAACCCATCTGGACGTGTTCCTGTGGGATCTACTCTGGGATCCTGCTCTAGCAGGGGGGTTGGACTGGATGATCTTCAGAGGTCCCTTCCAACCCCTACCACTCTGTGATTGTGTTTCTCTTCCATTTTATTAAAAGTATTGTTTAAATGCCCATGATTTATCTGTTGAGGCTGGTTTTCTACTTTTTAAAGTACTTGTTCCTGCAATATTGAGTTTTCCTGACGTTCTAGCTTATACTTCTGCAGACAGACTGATTTTTCTCTTAAGCAGCTAACATTGTGTATTGACAGAGACAGCATTCTACCACTACCACTGAAAAGTATTATTTCTGTGTATAAAACAATAATTAAATGTGAGGTGTGGCTGCTGGAAGAATCTGAATGCTGGGAGATGGCACCCCCAGATTCTTGCACTCCAGACAACAGAGATGTCAAGGAGTAGCTGAACATTGATGATGGGAGACTGAGATGAACAAAATCCATTTTGACTTTCTAAACACTGTCTGAATGCAAAAAAGATTTATTTTTTTTTTTGCTAGGTTGAGTAATCAACAGTCATGAAATCCAGTGTAACTCCCAATACTTTTATATCAAATCCCTGAAGTGATTATTTTAGTATTTAAATTCAAAGAAGTTATTTTAGTGACTTTACATTTTCAGAGTAGATCTGTGCTTGAAATGCTCAGAAGCACAGCTAAAGCACATTTGATTCAGAACATCAAAAATAACACTGAGCATTCCATCTGAGTTCACCATATGTAAAAGACAGAATAACATATCAAAAGAACTCCTGCTTGTTGCTTCTTGTTCTCACGAATCAATTCATCACAATATTGCTTGCCATGATGCTTATCACACAACCAAATATTGAACCTCACCTCAGAATCAAAGCCAGATCATAGAATTCCTCTTTTAACTTTCCCAAGTACCAATGATGTGACACTTTTTTCAGTATAGTGATTTCTGGAATCACAAAGAGCCCTAAGAAACAATTACAGCTGGGATAATACTAGGGGAAGAAAGTGATTTGAGATTGTAAAAAGTCCCACAAAAACATTGGTTAAACACTGCCCCACACTGTAAACAATATCCACATTCCTGAAACTGCAGCTTTCCAAGAGCACCAATGATTTTAAAAGAAAGCTTCTGCAACATCTTTACAGTAATGAATACATTCCAGATCAATATGACCACCAAATTAATACCCTGTACAACTTTATCCATAATCAGCAAAGAAAAAATACAAGTTCAGTAGGTACATTTCTTAAACCTGTATGAAGATCAGTATAGACAAAGGCTCATTAATTCCACATCAGTGAACATTGTAAGTAATTCTAAACCGACCTACTACTCCCCTACAAAAATACATCATCTACATAATGATATAGTCTCACAAGTTATTTCCATTTCCTTCTCAAACTAATTATGGTTTTCTGTTACTATGCAGTACCGAGGGACATGAAGAAGGTGGAGAGTTTAATTTCAGTGCCCTTCTGAAAAAGAGGTAAGAATCCATAGACTTAGAGAAATAAAGTAACCAGCTTCTGTTGAACAACTCTGAAAACACTAAAACTAGAATAAGTGAAAGTTTTATAAACTCAAAATCCTTGTAGTTTTCCTAAAACAGCTCTAACTGGAAAAAGGCTGACAGCTAATTATGGCAACTTCCTCAAATACTCAGCGCTTGCTGCATTTTTGCTAGGTTTATCCTGGAGAAAAAAAAAAAAAAGAAAAATAAAAATTGATCTTTCCCAAGATAGAAGAGGCTGGGACTAGAGTAATTACATGCTTCCACCAGCACTTCTCATTTAAAAAAAACAAAAACAAAAAACAAAACAAAGCAATAATTTACAATTCCTATCTATAATCCTAACTTATTAAGAGATTTCTGTACTAAGCTCCCACAATACTTCTCATCAGAGTGCTGGGAGGACAAATCTTCTTATTAGATATCTAAATGTTACCATTACACTATACAACTATATACCATATATAGCTGTTTATCATATATACAAAAAGATATCCTATGTTGTATAAATATTATATAAATATATTTTCTCTTCCGATTCTAATTCTTGCTTCTTGCTCTTTCTTTCTTTTTTTTTTTTTGGTGGAATTTCCTCTCCCATTCTCATCTTTCCTTGCCACATCTGTTTTCATAACCTGTCTACTTCTGGCTTTCTCTTTTTACCACCATCATAATCTGGATGTTTTAAATTCCTCTGTTGCCAACAGAGAGTAAGATTTCTATTTCATTTTATTATAAATGCATGTGTCAGACTGAATATGAGAACCATTTGGTTTGAAATAATGCATGCACCTTTATCTTTCTCATGTGTAGAGTGTGACAAAAATCAGACTGTATGAAAGAGAATTATCAGCTGCCAATTTCTGAAATGGTTTTAAATAATTAGTAGAAGTTAAAGGTGAACCATTCATTCAATAGAAATCACTTTATCTCTCTGAATGTCCTTTGGTTTTCACCATCACTTTTATAAGCAGTTTTTAGTTGTCCTTGAGTCTCCATATTTTCTCAATATCCTGGTACTTTAAATTCCTATTATCATAAAAATTAAAATCAGAAAAATCATTTGCATAATATGCCTGCTGGTGCCTATCAAATATGCACTGAAGTTTTGTTCCATCTGTCTTTAAAGGTGTTAAGTGAGTGTATTACTGAAGTCCCTCATTCCATGAGTGTACAGGCTTCTCTGTTACAAAATATTATTTTTTATTCCAAGTAAATTTTCCATTGCTTATTATCATCCCATTACTCCAAGCATGCTTCCGTTATGGTCCCTGGCTACTCACTGTCTTTCCAGCTCCCAAAGTTACTATAAACACTTGTCACTAGGTGCATGTTTTGCAAATCTAAACTTAGTTTAAGTTTTCACAATCAACTACTTGGGTGAATGTTGTGAATTTGTGTTCAGTCTCTGCTCAGGTATTGGTATCACAATTTATAAATGAAGTGTTTTATCTTCAGTACAGGATCATGTACACATCTGAAGTATCTTGGTTACAGAAGGCAGTAAAGCCACAATAGCCACATTTCACTCAGGTTAACTCACCCAAATCTGAGTGGGGCAAACAAGGTCACAGAGGTATGCCAAGCCCTGTATTACGCAATATGCAACACAGCCAACTAGAAGTGAATTCTGGCTTTGCAGTAACACTACAACCAGAACTCTCAAGGGGGCCAGCTAGACAAGACATTCTGCACACTTATCAAACTTCCTATAGCTGACATCGATAGCAAAGTTTCTTGTTTCATCATGAACCCCAGAGGAGTCTGAAACAAAAAGTGCATTCAAAGTTCTTTGTAGTTCTGAAGTCGGGAAAATTTTCTTTCTGAATATTTGCAGTAATCCAAACTGTACAGGTTTGAGGGCTCAAACAAAGCAGTTGTACACACATTCTAATTTCTACAGAAAGTGTAAGGCAAAAAAAGAATTCTTGATCTCTTTCTTAAAATTGCAAATAAATGGAGACCAACATGAAAATATTTGCATAATTTCATAAAGTGACTCCAGCTGGAATGAAGTACCAAGTACTATGAGCCTCTCTCCTACTGCCTTTCCCTTCTGCTTTCAGAACTTGTTTTGAGCTGTGACAGAACTCTGAAAAGTAGTAAAAACCTCTAGCATTTCCAGAAACATTCTATTTGTGGATTTAACTATTCATTATTTATTAAACTGGAAATATAATTCATTAAAAGAAGCTTATAAATTTCACTGCATTTTAGCAGTGTTCTTGACCTTTCTTTACTCATAAATCTTTGTTTTGTGAATTTAAGCAAACTAATAAATTCACAGGTCCTACTTGTTTTTCACAGCCACTTTAGAAGCAATTTGTGGAGCCTTCAGGCTTTGCACACCATAGGCTGAAGACCACTCCTATATTAATAAGAATGGATACACATAAAAACTCACCATGGAATGAAAGTATTCTTCTTTAAAACAGAATAGAAAAAGGGACCTCATGCTGAGGAACTCTCAAGAGCTATGCAGATTCAAATAGAATTGAAGATTACTCTTTTACCACTCTGCCTTTTCCCACCTAATTTACAAGTGCCCCTCAATCCAGAGGTAATAAACATTCCCACTATAATAAAAAGAGCTCCATTTAATACTATATCTCCTATTGCTGTAATTTAATTAACTGGTGTTGACATACAGATGTCATGGGCCAAGGAGAGGTCATCAGGAAGAGGAAGGGAACAGCTGTCACAGAACTATTAAATGAGATAGTGAGCAGAGACCTTGAAGGAGGTGACAGCTGACAGGGTCCAATCAGATGACAGTAATGGGATAGGAAGGAACCATCTCTGGGATGTACAAAACTATTTTTAACCCCTCCACATATGTTTAAAACGTATCAGCTGCATATTCCATTTAGAGCAGGTTCACTAAGCTGCATCTTAATGCCCCCAAGTGCGTAGTTAACCTATGAGGTGATCACTCTGAATAAGGATCCCCAACATCAGGGAGAGTAACGTAAGGGTGGGAGAAACTTCAGGAGTTCAGGTGCTCTATTCCTTTACGTACACTGCTTAGTTCCTGTTGGTAGTGGAAGAGGACAGCCTAACTGTAGAAACTCTCTATCTTTATGGGACCAAAGAGAATGTTTTAACAAATGCAAAATGGTGAAAAGGAGTACTGGGATGGGGAAACCTTTGCTCAGAGGCAAGAGATTTTTTCTTTTCTTTTTCACAACTCAATCAAATACTATACAACCTTTAGCTTTTAGTACCATTTTACATGCAACTTACAAGCCTTTCCCTGTAATTAGAAAATACTAGTACTTCCAAAGAAGAGGCTATACTCTCACAATCAATTTTCTTGTATCTCAGCCTGCACACACCAAAACAGTATTGCCAGATTGAACAAAGGGATGACACTGAGTAATGGAAAAGCTAAAGCAAAAATTAAGGAAGTTGTCTCAACAGTGAGAAATACTAGACTATGGAATTGCTTCCAAATTGGAAGATTTTTCTTATGATGTATTTAAAAATAACTCACACAAAATATTTTTGAAAACTCCATGAATAATCCTACCTGCAAATTTTCAAGTAAAGGGTGTACACAGATGAACATACAAAAAGGTAGATAGACAGAGAGACTACCAATATTTATACAATGACTGAGGGAAAATAATAACATTTGAATCTGATAAGTCTTTGTTATTTCCTATGATTTTATATTTCCTTTTGAGATACACTTTGCTCCACAGAACATTAATTGTACTAGTACAAAGAACTCAGCACATATTAGAAATATTCTATAATCTTGTTTTTCTGTACTTATATATCTGTTCCAATTTATACATATTTAGAAATATTTTAAAGTTGGTCACCGATATGATCAGGGCAACTAGTCTAGGAACTGCTTATGTTAAAAAAAAAAATCTTGGTCTATTTGGCAGATCAGTTCAATTGTTCTGCCTTCAGTTAGGCAAAACTATAGACCACTTGTAGCTGCCCAAAATTAAATGACAGATATATAGAGAAGATGAATCTTGACTAAATTTGTGGGTAATGTTGATGCACTGTTATGACAAAGCAAATACTCAGTAGGCTGCACTTACTGCAAGGTGTCCAACCTGTCAGTTCAATGAGTGCTAGTGAGGGCTTAGTGCTCAGTGAGTGCTAAGCCACTCCAAGGATATAAGATATTGCGTGCCATATTTCAGCTCAAACTCACCGAGCTGAAAACCTCTTCTCTTGCTTCCCTTCTGTTCAAGAGCTACAAGGATGCTGGAAATCCCAATCTTGGACTTCAGGACTTTAATAAACATAGCATGCTCGTTACAAGCAAGCCTTTTTGGGGCAATAAAAGGAGTACCAGAAATGTACTTGCTGTCTAGACTGACTACAGTCAGGCCTGTTAAGTAGTAATATTTCTCACAAATAGGACTGTTCCTTTCCTGAAAAAAATGGAAATACACCAAATAATCCTCTACTTTTCTCTGCACTACCTGCTGCACATATTGTCTGCTTATTGGGTTTACCACTGACCATGGCTTCATTACAAGGGTGTGTTCTGCTGCACTGGAATCTCCTTGGTCCTGGTGAAATCAGAAACAACCACCACAGAAGTTGCTTTTCCTTAAAAGAAACTTTTAAGAAAAATGTTACTTCTTTCATCCTTTGTTTATCAAAATGCAAACTATGACAGGCAACAACTCCATGACGACAGGGCAAAGTAGAGCTATTTGTTTCCCTGGAAGGCAATCAGCCATAATGAGGAATAAGCAGAAGTGCTTACACTTCTAAGTTGCAAAGTGGAACTGTACACAGTGTGAGAGCAAGTGGTTTCAGTAGGCAGCAGCATTTCTCTTAAGCCTATATCAGAGCTTTTGCATGAGCTCCTTCACCTCCCTGCTACTGAAGCACAGGCATGTTCTGCTAAAGGTGAAGATGACATCCATGGCTCTTTTGTATTAACACATGATGCCCTCTTTCTTGCCCATCGGGATGCTGCATGTTTTATCAAACGGTTCTCTGCGTCTTCCTGGAGTACAGCAGCTTCTTGCGCTCAGTAAATCGGTAAGGCTCTGCCATTTTGTTTTTCTAGTTATGATCTTTTAAATAAAAAAATACAATGACAGAAAAAGAGCGCCTTTCCAAGAGCCAGATAACCAAGTTTTCACTTGGTTTTGCTAAACCAAATGTTAATTCTTCCATAAGCACTCGTTCTTTGGTTAAACTATAAAATAAGCAGCCCATTGGAAATACTGTCCTGTTTGCCACTGCTCACCAGTCCATGTGTCTTCATGTTTTATAGATTACTATAGCCAACAACTGCTTTTATAATAGACAAGTATTTTAATAATCTGAGATTCATTTTAGTAAAGAGAAAAAGTCCTGAGTAGAAAAGGACTTGCTTCTTATTAACATAAACCAACTGCCTCATTTTAAGGCGTTCTCAGAATACCAGGTCAGTTCTTTGCTTTGCCACATGCTTTGTGTATGACTGTGACAGGAAAGTAAGCCTCCTTGTGTTTCCATTACCCACCATAAAGGGAAGTTAATATTTATTTGCTTTGGTTACTAGAAAGTAAACCCTTCAGGAGAGCAATTGGATTTTAATCACTGTATACATAAATACAAGTAAAACTAGTAACCAGTTTTATCTCAGTATTTTAGGTAATAATATAGTAAAAAGACTGCAAAATTTTAAATTAAGAAATGTCTTCATTGAGCCAATAAGTAGCTTGCCAAGCCTATGGCTGTTTTTAAATCCTCTCAAGAGTGGCATTCAGATACTCTAATCCCTTTCTGCAGAGGTGAAGCAAAATCTGAATCACAATCTGATGTTGATGTCTGGGAAATCCTGAGGAAAGCTCCTCCTTCTGAGTATGAGAAAATTGCTTTTCAGTATGGTATCACAGATTTGCGTGGGATGCTGAAACGCCTCAAACGCATAAAGAAGGAAGAGAAAAAAAGTACAGGTTGGCAAACTGTATTTATTCCAAATATATGCATTCATATCTTCTTCTTTGGGAGTTCTTCAAATATTAACGTGAGCTGGGTAGCAGCCAAATACAAGAGCATGAGAAGTAGGAGTTTCCTATTCCAATTGTTGCACAGTCTTTGCATGTGAAATGCTGATTACCAAAGATTAAAGCTATGCCCAAAGCTCTGAGCTACCTTGCTCTGAAACTCAGGATATTCAGAACCTGCCCATTTTACTAGTTTCTTCTGCTCTGCCCCTTATCTTCCTTAAAACATAAAACACCACCCCCTCCCCCCAACTCTGGCCACCCTCAAAGCTGGTCAGTAAATGTATCACTGATGCCTGACAAAGAATTTAATTTCCGTTGGGATAATACACTCAGAATTCTTGAGCCTTTTCTAGTCTTGTGAAGTATTAATTACCTAATGTTAACTAAAGTCTGAAACAGAGAAGGCAAACTGCCATTCATTGGTACTGAGATCAGTATCACTTTCCTACATGGGCAGATGTAGCTGTAACTATTTAAGACGTGTTAAAGTATACATTCACATCTGATTTAGAATATTCTACTTTGCTTATTTTAGTTTATATCACATGCTTTTCATCCTATGTTAAGGAAAACCAGAAAACAAGAAGAGGATGAAGAACATAACAGAAATGGTAAAAATGCAAAGAGATGCAGAAAGTGGGGAAGGTTTAAGATGATGGCAAACAACAAGAAAGGGAATGATGATTTGTTTTCCTGACAGATAATAAAAAAAAAAAAAGTATAAAAATTAAGATATTTCTTTAAAAAAAAAATAAAATCATTCTTTATCATAGCATTCCTGAAGAAACTGGATCCAGCTTACCAAGTGGACAAAGGGCAAAAGATTAAATTAGTGGTTGAAGTTGCCAATCCAGACGCCGATGTGAAATGGCTGAAGAATGGACAGGAGATCCAAGTGAGCGGCAGGTAAACTGGAAATGTGGGAAATCCAACAAGGACTGAGCTACAGCTTGGACAAAGTGGGAAAACTAGCTTTTCCTAGAAAGAAAGGAATAAAATCGGGAGAGATAGGAGCTGAGAAAGAATTTACATAGTGCTTTGGCTCAGGGTCAGTTTGCCGTTCTCATGACTTTTTCTTCTCTCTCCTCTGTATATCTGCACATGGAACCGGATGCTTACATCTACCTACTTAGCAAGTAAGTCTTCAGATTATATTCTGATCTTTATCTGTACATCCAGGATTCAAAATCACTTTCTGGTGATAAGGGATATACTTCAGTGTAGCTTGTTTGTAAAACCAGTTTTCAGTGATTTTGTGCTGAAGCCATGACAAAACATTTTTAATGGTGGTTGGGTCAGTTGTATGGCTTGATGTTAGAAAAGCATCCAACACCATCTGCAGGAGTCTGTATGTCACACACTTGCATGAAGATTTCTCCATAATTTCCTATACTAGTTTTTCCAACACTGCTGCTGTCCACTGCACCAGGACAGGGATATAGGGCTCGAGTCTTAACAAACCTTGCCACTCATGTCAGAAAAAACATAGGCACCTTTTTCTCTGCCAGGCAGGAGAAGACAGTGAGTGGGTCCAAAAGAGTTACTCTCTGATAATTACACTTAGAATCTCTTTTCAGATATATTTTTGAGGCTGTTGGAAATAAGAGAATACTGACCATAAACCACTGCTCTCTGGCCGATGATGCAGCATACGAATGTGTGGTAGGGGAGGAGAAGAGCTTTACAGAACTATTTGTAAAAGGTAAGCAATGGTGGCAAAACGAAAGACCTCCCCTAATATTTAGCATTGAATGACTGTCACCTTCTGTACTCTGATTAGCTAATCTCATAGAAAAGGAAGTTATTTAACATATGAACAAATTCTGACATCTAAGAAAATAGATATTTTTCTTACAGTTAAACGAAGGAGAATTTTCCCTATAGCTGCAACTAAGAAAGCATAGGAAAACAGCACAGTAATAATTACCGTTAATTCATTAATTTGGAAAGTGATTTACATCTTCCTGACAACAGGGCTAGAACCTTACTTTAAAAATCTGATTACACTCCAGATAAACATGTGCCTCAAGCTCTACATAGAGATCAAGTAGTACAGAAAACTAATTCCTCCAGTTTAGACCTTCAGAATACATATGAAAACTGATGAATCCTGTGTTTGTATTCTGTCTCATGAAGCAAAACCCAAAAGCTCATTTGATAATATTGATAACGTGATCCAGCATAGTAAATTTTAAAGTTCAACACAGATAGCATCACCATGTCTTGAACAAGAGTTCTTCCTGTGGAGTGCAGAGCTATGAAATCTACCTGTGGTCTTCAGTCTTTCAGAACACTGTTTTACTGAAAGTCTCTTCATTTCCAGAACCTCCAATCCTGATCACTCACCCTCTGGAGGACCAGATGGTGATGGTTGGAGAGAGAGTGGAGTTTGAGTGTGAAGTGTCTGAGGAAGGAGCTACTGTGAAATGGTAAGGGAATAGAAAAGGGTGAAAAAAGCCAAACAATGTGAAATCATGTCCGTACACAGGACATTCTAGTGTTTGTGGACTAAAAGGGAAGAACGCATCCTACATAACTGTTTTCAGGAAAAGGTTGATCCTCCTCCTATATGTCAAACATGGAGGAGGCACTGACAGGCCACAATGTGGCAGAAAAATTAATTCTAGATATTTTATAGCATCTCTAGAATTTCTTGTCCAGTGTTTACAGGATGCTAGTGACTGCACCAAGCTGTTACCTTTAAAGTTTTCTAAACAGTTGACAGTAATGTCTAACTATTGCCCAAACTAATCAGATCTGTATTGTGATGAGTTTGTTGTACTTCATGGAATCTTCTGTTCTTCTCAACTGCGGAGAAGTTGAGTGTCTCTCGAGACAGAGAGGGAAGGTCATTGACTTATTTTAAACCTATCTGTTGTGATCCTGCAAAGCCAGTCATTATGCATATGCAGCGAGCAGGATTAGGATGACAAACATTTAGACCACAGAGTCTATTTTTTTGGGCATTCCAGCTGAGCAGAAGCTGGAAGGCTCATGCTGCTTGGGCAGGCACAGCAGGCAGTGCTCACATACCAAGTTTTATACACACTGTTCTCACTTCATTTCTCTACCAAACGAAATTCTCTCGTGCTTGTTAACACTTCAGGCACATGGTTATCAACTGTTCCCACATTGCCCATTACATTCCTGGAAAGTGCCAACCACTCATCTGCTCTCCCAAAGGAAGGAACTGAGAATTTCAATAGAGCCTGAGAGCTAGTACAGCATATGCATTACACTATTAAAGCCACATGCAAAGACACACACATGCTATTGTTCAGGAACTGCTTACAGATGCCTGGTCACAAGAGATGGGGACAACCAGAGCACAGTGCAGCTGCCACACTTTGATCCTATGCCTTTGAACAACTCCCATACATGTTGCAGAGCTGGTGTCTGTGGGATGGGCATTTGGTATGACAAGGGCAAAGCAGCAGCTGTCTCAGCCTCAAACACAGCAAGTGGTCAGAGAAACTCTTCAGCAACAGAAAACTGAGCAGTTAGACATTCACACGCTAATTTTACTGGGTTTATTACATGCGGCTCAGTCAATGCTCTTTGGCAACAAAGGGAGCATTTTGGACAACACAGAGAAGTGTCAAGGGAAAACATGAAACACAGCCTGGAGAAAGAGTTCCAGTTTTGTGGCTCATTAGGGAAATGCTCAACAGTTTAAGCCAAGTAATAGGCACTAACTCAGGGCACCTGTTGTAGCTCTTGCACCCTTTAAACCCGGGATATGAAGTCACAAGCACATGAACAAAAGCAATTACATGACTTGCACAAGACAGAAATAAGGCTTACAGCCTCCTAAGCATGGCCATCAGACTGGGGCTTGGAGAATTCATTATGTGGGTCTCTTCAAAGCCATCAGGAAAGTATGTTCTCTTGATCACTCAGAAAGGTCTCTTACTATTATGATGCAGTACTGTGACATAGTTCTTTCTAAAATTCAGATGGTCTTGGAAATAATATAATTCTTGAAGAAAAAGATGTAATAAAATACATAGTTTTGACCTGATTTTTCCATCTCTGAATGCTGGAGTTATCGGCTCCAAATGAAAACAAACTATAGTAATGTAATATTAACAATAAATCTGTGTGTCCTCATTATCACATAGCGTCTACGTCAGTGGTAGAAGACATTAACAAATTTATCCTTAGAATCTAAACACGAAATAGGAAAGCATTTCCAGACAGAGAAAAGGGGCACTGAGTGGCAAAGTTGAGAGCAGATATTTGATCTTACAGGCGTTCAGGACTCGGACAGACTGAACCATCTCTGACCTATCTATTATTGCACTAGTCCTGCTTCAAACGTGAGGCTGGACCAGATGACCTACAATGGTCTTCAAATCAACACTTTTATGGTTCTATAAAATCCTCTACTTACACTTCAACATCAACTGATTCTTCTACTTCATTGCTCTAGTTACCAGAAGGCAGCCTGTATTATTACCTTATATGAGGTTTCTCACTTTTTGCTGCAGCAGTATATTATTTTAAGCCAAACGATATCTGGGAGTTCTTTTTTTGAGGTTTACAGTTTTATCTCTCCACTATTCCTCAGCACACCCCTCTGCAAACACTACTCATACACAGCATTACAGCAACGTGCTAGTCAGTAAAAAACCTACAAGTTCAATACACTACTCCCTTCCCAGGGATTTAAGACACTAGTTGTTGCAAACAGTTTATTTTCATTGTTTAGATATGACTTCAAGAGATCTCTTTTGTAACAATGGCTGAATAGGCTCGTGAAAGACATCTGAATATTCATGTTATTTGGTGATTTATTCTGACACAACTTTAAAAGTTCAGCTTTGGAACACTAGCCACAGTGCATGTGCCTAGTTTTGCCACAGCAGTGTGCTGAACTTCTGGATTACAATCCCTTCTCTGCAGTTCAGCAAAGGTTTACACATAGCATTATAGCACTTGTTCCAGAACTAATCTGCATGAACAGGAATATCAGCCTTCTGACCCTTGCCACTCAGCAAGCAGAGAACACACTATCCTGACATAACACCAAGTGCCGTTTTAATGTGGTGGTTATAGGCATCCTCTTTTTCCTCCCTTACTACAGTTGTAGTCCTGTGATCTGGAAAGCAGGCCAGTGTTTTTCTAAACAAACTATAAATTCCAGTAAACTGTGCTGTAAAGAACAGTTAGGAAGGAGTAATCTGTAGGTATTTTGAAACGCAATTGCAGCAGGTACATCTAAGTCACAAGCTGTAGGATTCCTGTCTCTGCTTAAAGTTTTCATTTTATGATTTACTGCATCAGACTAACAGAGGCAAAAGGTTTTCTGGCATACATCTACGTAGAAATTAGAGCTATAGTATTTTAATGAATCCCTAAGTAGCATTTCAATTTGCTATCCTGTAAACTCATTTTTTAAGCTGAACAGTCACAGGTAATAAATGAGGGAAATAACACGAGACAGAACAAAAATTCTTACTCTATTAAAAGCATCACGTCTTTTCCATTTCTTTTTCCACATGAGTAATTATCAAATAGCAGAATTTTTTCATTTACAAACTGCAGCAGTATTCAAGTGACATAATATAAATATATTCAAATAATAATGAAAAATGTAAAATGCTAAAAAAGGAGTAACTTGAGGAAATTACAAGTTATTTTCTCACAGCCTCTTTATGTTATTCAGGATTAGGAACAGGAAATCTTTAAAACATATTATGTATTTTTATGTGACCTTGACTAAACAGCATAAATCCCCTCTGCTCACTTCCCTTTGTGACGATTGGAAATTACAATAATTAAATTTCCTCCCAGGCTGGATGGTGAATCTTAATTTAGTAATGTCTGAAATATACTGTGGCATCCTTGAATGGAAAGGGCTACAAAATCCAAAATACATCTTAATTTAAAGCCATCCTACAATTTTCTTCTTTTACTGATGCCCACAAACCATTAATTTATAACAACTTTAATTCAGATCAGGAAAACTAAGGCTTTTAAGTCACTTCCCAGCAAATCCCTTTTACCTTTTGGCAGCTTTTAAGATAGTAAGTTCCCTATTGATAAACTGTGTCTTCAGGCCTATAGCTTCTACAGCATTTAACATGCTTTCATGTTTATCTATAGCTTATAAAGAGTAACAATCAAGTAATTCCTTGTAAGTGAACTCTCTTTAACCAGAAGTCAAATATCTAGTGAAAATTAGTGGTCAAGCTAGAAGTATTCTGATTCTGGTTCCTCTAACATTTGCGCAATAGTCTCTTTTTTGCTAACTTAAAATGCTACAAAGATTGGATTTATCTTGTGTCTTCCAATCTCTAGTGACACCAAGCTGACTCTTACTCTCCTCTTCCATAGAAAAATGTCTCAACACTATTTGGCATTGCAGGGAAAAGGACGGAATTGAGCTGACACGGGAAGAAACATTCAAATACCGATTCAAGAAAGATGGAAAAAAGCAGTATCTGATTATTAATGAGTCAACCAGGGAGGACAGTGGACACTACACCGTGAAGACCAATGGTGGGGCATCAGTCGCTGAATTAATTGTTCAAGGTAGGCACAGGTAACATTACAGAATCAGGGAAGCTGAAAAATAAAAACAGGCTGAAGGTAACCTTCTCCAGGATAGTCCATAGGGGTGGCATAATCCTCACGCCAGAGAAAAAGAAGACTTAGTAAGGGGCACAAGGTTTGAGAATAAAAACACAAGTTCTCCACAAGGAGAACTCAGACCTATGTGCCGGATATAACAGATCCTCTGTTAATAATGGGTACTTAGCCATCAGCCCTGTTAAAGCCCTGCATGCAGTGGATTTCCCTTCATATTTCACCCTTCCGCAAACAACCTGCTCAGCCCTGGCCTTTTCTGCTCAGTAAATCCACACCAGCTGTTTACTTACAGAACTACTCTGATTTGTTGATGTGTCTATCAATTATTCTCACAATATCAGAGAAAAAGCTGGAAGTTTATCAGAGCATTGCGGACCTGACAGTGAAGGCACGTGACCAGGCAGTCTTCAAGTGTGAAGTTTCCGATGAAAACGTGAAAGGAATCTGGTTGAAAAATGGAAAGGAAGTGGTCCCAGATGAAAGGATAAAGATCTCCCACATTGGCAGGTTAGTCTTGTCTCAGAAAGCAGGTATTCTGTGCTCAAGATTCTTAGTAGTCTAACTACTGCTGGAAATGGAGACCAAAAAGATTCAGAAGATACCATAAGCATCACATGCTAGGTAAAGTCTTCCTTGGTACTCCCTTTCTGTACACTGTTTTGAATTTACATTAACACAGGGATGGAGCATCAATTTTTACCTTGTTTTTCCAGAATTTATTGTAGTCACAATCTGAGCAAATGAAACCAGTCAACAGTCTTACAGCTGCCCTTGTAATGGTAAAGGCCTGGACTGAAGCAGAAAAACTTCTTCTATTCAGATTATTCTATGCATCTACCTTGATGAGAAAAATCCATTCAAAGATAACATGCTGACATTGGATTTTCTTGAATACTCCAAGCAGAGCAGCCTAGAGCCCTGGTGGTTGCTGACTTGATGTTAGGGCAAGGGGAGAAGAAACAGTAATGTTCATTATCCTACAGCCTGCACATTGTCTCTTGAGATAGCCCTGTTCCTCCTGGAGAGGTAGGGTAAGGGAATGGAATATATTTGTTCCTGTTTCCAGAATCCATAAGCTAACTATTGAGGATGTAACGCCAGGTGATGAGGCTGATTATTCCTTCATCCCTCAGGGATTTGCTTACAACCTTTCTGCCAAGCTTCAGTTTTTGGGTAAGTTATCTTATAATATGTAATGAGAATTCCAGAGGGATAAAATGATGGCATTAATCATGGTTATACCAGGAAAGAGTATGCAGAATTGTTTTCCTGATACCTCACTACAGGCACATTGCTCTTCCCTGTTAGCATTGTCACATTGTTTTACAGAGCCTGTTTTCCAGTTTATTGCATTAATCTGTTAATGTACATGCTTTATGAGGTTTTAATGATGAATAGTTTTTAATTACTATTTGGGTGAAAATGCTATGTAAGTTCTGTTTTCTGATCTACTTCTCCTACCCCTTCCCTGTCCTTTTTTTCCTCCAGAGGTCAAGATTGATTTTGTGCCAAGAGAAGGTAAGAACAGCAGCCATTATTCATATGGAAGCAGTGTTTTTTCATTTTTAATTTAATTTATGAATATTCACTTTTTTTTTTTTTCCTATACAGTACACTCAAACTATATTTAAATCTTATTTTCTCTGCCTTTGCTATAGAACCTCCCAAAATCCACCTCGACTGTCTGGGCCAATCCCCTGACACAATTGTTGTGGTGGCTGGGAACAAATTGAGACTGGATGTCCCTATATCAGGAGATCCAACACCCACTGTCATCTGGCAGAAAGTAAACAAGGTAATGTACAACCTGACACAATATCTGAGCCTAGGAAGTCACAACAGGACATTAATTTTCTTTTGAAAATCTTACTTTGATTTACAGTTCTTAATTACAAGTATTGTAATCTTCCCTTCAAGAAAAACAAAAAATAAATATCTGCAATGCAGCTTTTTGGGAATTTAGGTGGTTTTGTGAGAGTCGTCCTGAATTGTTTTTTTCTGACCTGTTGTCTGTTTTTCTATTCCAAAAGAAGGGGCTGAGTATATATGAGTAGACATATATACATGAAGACAGTAGGATACCACACCTGTTTATTCTCTTCCTACCTCAGAAAAAAAGAACTAAATGATGAGCTATTCCAATCACCTTCTCCTGACAGGATGGACATGTTTTAGAGATGCCAGCTTCTTTTTTAATCTTTCTCAAGACTTCTACAATCCATGAAGAAAATGTCTTCTTAGCCGATCGCTGGGGTAGAACTGTATTTGATATAATGGAAATAGAGGACACTTGCTATTTGCCTTATCAAAGCAATTACAAAACATCAAAGAAAGAATTTAGAAGCTAGGCACAAAATGTTAAGTGAGCTTCCTTTCTGGCTCTCTCAGAACATCCCCACCCATCCCCATCTGTGGGTTCTTGAACTATAACTAGCACAAACCCCAGAAATACTTTGTATAGTATTCTACATCATGTACACTTTCCAGAGGAGTAGATAGAGACACAATCTCCTTTGGGAACCAAGGGAAATTGTCTCTCTCACACACTAGCTTCTCTGATAAAATGATGACTGGGTATCAGACAACCCATATACAGTGTAATTTCCAAGGTGTGAAGTTTCAACGTACAAGCAAAGGAAGCCAGTCTTGATTTGAAGGATGTAGAACATATACTTACTAATGAAATCCTAAACAAATAGCAGCACAGCTTCAGAACACATTGTTTGATGTGTGTTACAGACCTGACTATTTCTGAGTGTTAAAACATTTACATCAACTTAGTGTCCTGTTGTTACAGAAAGAAGTAATACTTGTTTTTGTAGTTACACAAGATGAGCAACTAGTACCACAGAACACAGATTCACAGCCAGTTACACTTCTACTGCAGGAATGTCACACATCTTTATTCAGCTATAAATTAGGTTTTGGTGACCTATCCTTCCCTTAATTCACTGCAGTCTGATACCTCTATTTCCATTTCTGCTTTTTACTTTTGTACCAGTTGATTTTCTTCCTAGGTCCGCTTGCTGCCTTGCTTTGCTCTTCACTTTTCTCACACCTCCATATTCAGCCCCACTAACAAACCTATGGACTCTTCTCTGTCTTGCAGAAACAGCTTTACTGCTCTGCTCAGAAAGACTTCACTGACTTTCTATGGTTTCTTTGCTTATCTAGAAAACTGACCTTGTGCGAAGCAGCGATGATTCCATGACTGCCTCAGAAAACAGCAGTGATTTAAATACTGATAGTAAGGTAAGATCCCTATTACTTACACAGACACACAAATATACTTAGTGTTTTCTTCAGAAGGAAATACTATTAAAGTCAGTAGGTATTAAAACTGGTGAAGCAAATAGCACATCAGTCCCAAAATCCTGCCTCACAATGGTAATTACCAAACACTTTGAATGGGTACAAGAGATCTGGCAAGTAATTTTAGAGTAAGATGCTGATTGAGGAAATCTTTCTAATCAGCATTACATGGTGGCTGGATTACAAAGAATCAAAGCAGTTATTTGAGAACTCGTTTTAACATATTTGTGAAAGTTTATCCCTTTTTTTCCCCCCTCACTAACCAGTAAGCTTCAATAATAACTAGAGGAAAAAAAATAGGACAAAATCTTACAGAACACAAGATAACAACGAGTCAAGAGAAGAGACGACAGACATACAAAACACTGAAAGAGGATTCATTTTCCAACAAGTTTCCTTTTTGTCATAGTTCACTATAGAGTCAAAAATTTTTTACATTTATTAGGCAACAATAAACCTTTCTCAGGGTTAGGATTCTGCCATCCTAGTCACCATTCAGGCACATGTGCTTTCTAATGGTTCTTGTTCTAAGTCACACAGAATCGCCTTGGTTGGAAGAGACTTCTAAGATCAACAGGTCAAACCATTAACCTAACGCTACCAATTCCCCACTAAACCATGGCCCTTAGCACCACATCTAAAGATACACAGGCTCATAAACAAAGGAGCGTGTTATAAGTGTCCAGCAAAGTTGTGGTCATTATGTTTAGACTTCAGCTCAGAGGAGAGTAGAAAATTACCCCATATGACATTCTTGAGTGACAGAAATTACACTGGTGCCATTAACAGTTACAAGAAACCTGGCAAATTTTTTAGAGGGAAATTGCTCAAATCCATGTGATCTGATGCCAAATGTAGATATTGATGATTGGGAATATTTGCTCAACCATTCGAATTTGCAAACCTTCTTGAATTTACACAGTACCCAACTGTTACCCATGAAATTCTTTACATTGATACTATCAGCTATCCTAAGTAGAAATTTGTGGAAGTACTTAGTAACTCCGTTAAAACATAACTGGGTATGTGTAACTAACTGGGCATGTGTAACTAACAATGAATCTTAACAACCTGCAGATTTTTCAGAACCAATTTTCCCAAATGTTATTTGTGTGAGCCACTTAGTCTGTATTTTCTCTCTTCTACATACACATAGAACTTGAAAAGCTTCATAGCTTTTCAACAATTTTTATAATCAATGATTTGAAGATTTTCAGCAGCTTACATACAGGATCATCAGGGTGTCCTTGGCCCAACTGACAATGACTTTATCTGTTACTTTCACTGCCCACAGCTTCTGTCTGAATCCGAAGGCAGAGTTCGTGTGGAGATGCATGAAGACCACTGTGTCTTCATCATTGAAGGAGCAGAAAAGGAGGATGAGGGAGTATACAGAGTTATAGTTAAGAATCCAGTGGGAGAAGATAAGGCTGATATCACAGTCAAAGTCATTGGTAAGTGAAAGAAGGAAACAACCAGAGCATGAAAGCATCTTGAGTTCAGTGAAACTCACCCTTCTCTGAAACTGAGGCAAGTTCTGACTTCAGGTTTAGAAAAACAAAAGAGGATCATAAAGGCAGTAATATTATCAATCACAAAATTGGCAGAAGTATTTTTCACAGGTAGTTGCCTTCTGTGTGAAAAGGTAAGAGAAAAACTCCCTGTAAAAATCCATGCATTTTCTTATATATATTTCCAGTTTCAGGTGTTCCTATCATTTTATAGATGACATTCCCTTTTCAAGTATATGCTTCATGCTTGTCTGAGATAAGAAAAAACTTCTTGTCATTTTGTTGTGGCTTATTTTTTTAAGCAAAGATTACTTCATTCTATAAGCAGTAAATGGTTAATGGAATAAAGAGATATAATATATCTGATATACGATAAACAGATTGCCACTGTGAGTCACGGAAGAGCTGGGGGGAATATGATTTTGCGTCAGTAAATTTTATAAAATTTTTCATAATATTTAACTTGCTTATACCCTGCCACACATAGAACTAACAGGTTATAAGCAAAATTATAAATGATGAACTAAAATTACTTTCATCTATAGTATTAAGATTTAGAATTCACTGCTTAGGTGAATACTAAGTCTCTTTTCATTTTTATAAATCCTAAATCAGGATATTTACTATTAATATCTCCAAAATAACAAAGTATGCGAGACATGCAGCCATCGTATTCTACATAAAGATCATTCTAAAGAAAATAGGAAACCTTGAAAGCAAGCCTCTTCCTACAGAATTACTTTGTTACCTTTCATTTTTGCAAAAAAGTTGATTATTTCTGGGAAGAAACAAGGGACCTGAATAATCAATGGTATTTAAAAGAAAACCAGCCTAACATGGAAGCATCAAAGAGCAGGATTCACTCTACACTAAGATAATACATTCTCAATTGTACCTACTGTTGCTATCTGACAAAGCCATACCAATATGATACAGAGAAAATATTTTTTAAACATTTCATTGACTTGTGTACAGAAATTGAAACAGTAACAACTCTTCTTCATTCTCACACTTTCCTCAGATGTTCCTGACCCTCCAGAAGCTCCCAAGATCAGCAACATTGGGGAAGATTACTGTACTGTGCAGTGGCAACCCCCTAAATATGATGGTGGGCAACCAGTGCTTGGTAAGAAGTGCTAAAAGAGAAAGTCCCCAGCAGCCTGGCCTGTATTTGTTGCTGCTCCTTTAAAATGGCACAGAAGAATTATCTATGTTTATTCACTCTAGGAAGGCTGACCCTCAGAAACTAGTTAACTACTCTAATATAGCAAACCTTCAAACTGCTCTAGATTCTGGCCCTTCAATTTTAGGGAGGGAGTGCCCTCTACCCACACTACTGGAATCAGAGAAATATTTCACCAAATAAACTGCCAAAGCACAAGAAGGTGATACCAAAAATAGTTCAAGATAGACATTCTCACTCCAAACTGAAATCTGAGGTCATTATACAGGCCTTTGGACCTGCCTAGGAATACCAAAACAGATCTGTGGCCACCTCAGCCACCAACTCCAGTCATCTGCAATCTCAGCACTAATGAAATATATGTTTCTTTTAGAAAACTACCTCATAATTCTATTCATTTACAACCACACACATTTTTCAATCATTATAATGACCTTAAAATCTGTACTAAAAACTAGAGGCCGTGATGTGATACAGGAAAATGAGCAGAAGCAATCAAGAATATCACTGGTATCATTCCAAGTTCTCTGCAGAGCATGGTATTTTTTCAGATAAAACTCCGTGTGATTCTCAGAAGGAAAAGGAAATAATGCAGGGTCTTGGCCAACTTTAGGAAAATTGAAACAATTATGTGCAAAGATACATACCAGCAGCTGTCCCATTACCACAGCCAAACCCTCCCCAGGACTATGCAAAGCCCATGATTTGGTTTTGCAGTTTTCAGGACACATAATTTAGGAAGTTCTTTGTTTTGTTTTCTCTGTCAAAGGAAGGGTTTTAATGCTGCACTAACAGCCCTTTGTGCTACGTGAGGAGGTTTCTTCAGTTAGCACAGGACCTTACTACTAAGCTAGAATATAACACCTGGTTGGGGGCGGTGTGACGGGACACAACACAAAAAGCTGAGATGCAGCACTATCCATTCAAACGAAACTTTAAAAGCAAGTTAAAAAGGTAGGGGAAAAGACATATACATTCTTATCTGTCTTCATATTGTTACAGATGGCATTGTAGGCAGTCTGCTACAGTCTTTATTAGCTATATCCAACAGATATAGAAAAGAAATTCACACCCCATCTTCACTGTTACACGAACTTTTCATGGGGTCTCATGTACTTTTTATATTACTAAAGCATATTACTAAAGTAGTAGCTTTATCTACCATACATTGTGCATTTGGGGAAATAATCTGCTTTACCAAATGTCACCAATAATACCAGAATTGTCCATTTACCTCTTTTTTTTTTTTTTAAAAATGACAATTCTGGTTACAGCATTTAACCCTGTTTAAAAGCTATTGAAGACAAGTATGCCAGAAGTAACTTTATTCATTAGAAGTGATGATATGACTTAGCTCAAAGGCCCTTCCACCACTCATTTCCCAAAACATTCTGTAGGCTCCCATGCTCTTCTTGCAATTCAATGTAGACAGAAAGGCTGCCGAGGCACTATGTCTGTGCCTCTAACATGTCAGCAAATGTGCCTGTCATTCCCCATCTCCCTTTAGATGCTCTAAGTGTGAATCATACTTCCCAGGTATTACAAAGGGACATCTACCAGTTTGATTGCCTCAACCTTCATGAGCAGCAGGGATTGAATCGCTGACCTGCACAGCTCAATTCATAAGTCTTTACAATGTGTTTGCTGTAGATTTATACTGCTGTAGCTGACCACTGTTACAGACCTCTCCTCTGCAGACAGTGGGTAGAAACAGACATACAAGACGTACAAATACATGGTATGTGTAAATCACTATTCAGCGTGTGTTTTCTGGTTATTCACTCCATAGTTAAAAGATTGAATAGCTTTCAAAATAAAACCTGTTTCAAAGAATTCTACATGCATCACATTTGCAACACAGGAAGGTAGTAGAAATTTAATATAGCTAGGTGGAAAGAAACAGTTGATAACGCCTTTGTAGGAGGTCACTGGAAATAATTTCTACAAACGTTTCCGATGTGATATACAACCATCCTTCATATTAAGGACGAAGAATCACAGGTTCCATTCCTGGTTTTGGGAAATGAGAAGTTTATCTTTTAAAGTGATAACTCAGCCTGACTTAGTCATTCAAAAATCAGCATGGTAGTGTGGGGAAGGCTGTGGATGTTGAGGGGGTGAGGGAGATGTACTAAAGACCTGGATTCTGGGCATATAGACTCCATCTAAGCTGTACTACAGATTTGTTCTGCAGTGCATCCAGCTTTCTTGGTTCTCTGCAGTCATACAGGTTCACTTTCCTTCCCAAGGGAATTAGAACAAAAAGCTGGTACATGGCCAGGACTCACTCCACTATAGGGCTGAAGCACAGCTGGGATCTGCATTGTCTGGGAAGCACTCTGCAATTCCACCACTTACCAATGGACAAAGATCTAACATCAGTTCTTCGATAAATCACTAAAAAACAAACAAAGAAAAAGGGGGCAGGGGAAAGTGTCAAACTGTTCTTCCAACTGATTTTTTTTTGCTTTGGGATTTATGATGTTAGTCAAGATTACTGAATTGCAGTAGAATATAAGAAAGAAATTAATTTTTAACTGTGTGTCTCATCTTGCACCTTTCAAGGCAATTTCTCCTTCACTGAACGGGCTTTCTGTTGAACTGCTGTGTCTCATGGATTTCTCTGCCATTAGGAATAAATTGCCACATTCTCATCAGAAAATATTTACTATTTAAACCAGCTCTGCTAGTATCTCTATTTTGCACAGATCTAAATACCTTAATAGTGGTGTATAGCATGCAAAATGTGCTTAAAGCCTAACACCAGACAGACACCTGTAAATAACTTCTACTCTGAAAATTATAATGGTTGAGGTAAGAATGTCAGATAGAAGGAAAGTAATACAAAAGGAAACTGCAAGAAAATGCCAAAGCTTCACACAATTCAGCTACATGCAATAATTCTGGACCACATTTGGCTCTTTTATGCCACTGGGGGGAAAAAAAAAAAAAAAGTTATTTTCTTTTTTCCTACATGTGAGGTAATAATTTGCAGTTCTTCTACATCATAAGAGCTATCCCTTCCAGGGTATATTTTAGAGAGAAAGAAGAAGAAGAGCTATCGATGGATGAGACTGAACTTTGACCTTTTAAAAGAGCTAACCTACGAAGCCAAGCGAATGATTGAAGGAGTAGTTTACGAGATGCGGATTTATGCAGTGAATTCTATTGGCATGTCCCGGCCAAGCCCGGCCTCGCAGCCCTTCATGCCAATTGGTGAGTTTTATCACACTGTATGTTATTTCTAGGACAAAACCAAATCAGGACAATTTTCACCTGTTTCTTCAGCTGCCCTTATACCTAATAAGAATGTGTTAGGAAAGAGGCTATCAACCAGCTCTGTATTCTATATTTAATCAACCTTTTCCTTTGTAATCTTCCTCTTCTCTAGCTCTCATTGCCTTTCCTGAGAAGCACAGAGGTTCCAGTTTCATGAAATTGCTGATGAATTTTTAGTTGATATAATTAGAAGTGTGAGAGTCAAGCTGGATCTGGAAAGGAGGAGAACTAATTGACAGCAATTTCCCTGTCCCTCTCAGCTTCTCCCATTCCCTTATAGGTACAGATATCACAGTATCCCACCCAGTACTCCCTTAATCCTGGCCACCTCCATCGCTAAAAGGATAGCTGATTAAGAAAATATTTGAGGAATGATTTTCTATAAATAATCCTTCCCAACACAGCAGTGCAGTGTCTCCTGCAATCCCTGAGCAAGGAGCAAACTAAAGGAGTCCTCAGGAAGCCTGTCTGCGAAGAGCTTTAGAAAGAAGACCCAAAACCATACGAATAGGTGGAGATTAAAATGACTAGAGTTGCTAAATCTACAAGTAACAGTGAAGGGAGACAGCCTGCTGAAGGAGACAATGTAAAAGCAGATGATGCAGTGAAGGGGTCACAAGGAAAGGATGAATTGCAAGAAGGGTCTCTTAACTGTGGATTTCAAACACACAACGGCTGGTCTGCAACAAAAAAGGGCAAACGACAACCATCAAGCGGAGCTACTGACAAAAAAGGTCCAGAGTTTTCCTGGGATAGGCAGAGTTTTACTTGATTAAGGATAAAGTTCACACTTACTGCTTCAGAGAAGAGGTTTGGGGTTTTATCGGTACTCTGGTTGTGTATGCTCCCTTTGCCTCCTGTGTGCTGTTCACAGTCCTTGCTACCATTTGAACATGAAAAATTTTGACACAGCTACAAAAAGGAAAAACTGGGTGATACTTTTTGGGTTGGGTTTTTTTTTTGTTGGGTTTTTTTTTTTACAATAACTTTAGGAACGAAGAACAATTTCAACCAGTTTCAAAATTTATAAACCTGTATTTAACTTCCTTTATATATGAAATATGCAAAATCTGTTATGTGTATTCAAAATACGCTCAATTTGCAGTACATATACACAGAGTATGCCAAGCACGCATTTCTTTAACATGATTGCTTTTATGCCATGTATACTAAATTTTATGTTCCAGCACTCTAAATGTTATTTTGAAAAAGTTACCTTTCTGTTTGCTTTTTGGAATCAATGATTTCACAGTAGCATTTGTGTGTATTTGGGATTCTCCAGTAAGGGCTTTTCTTGATTGCTTTTAATTAGTAGACAACAGTCATGCTTAAGACGACTGAATTTAGCTAATGGTCTTTCTGAAGTATGTATTTTAAAAGAGCCATGACACTCCTGAAAAAGATATGAAATAGCTATATCCATCCAAAGTGAAAGTTTTTCAGCCCCAAAATATTTTTCTTAGGGATGTCTCTATTACAAAAGCACATATCAGAACCGGTGTGTCTGTCAACATGTAGTCATAACTTCTGGTCATTTTCTCCACTGTTAGAGGAAAATGAGTGAAGTCAAATTTAGCCACTAATGAATTTGGTCCTCTGTGTGAATTCTATCCAATTACAGTCAGGGTGTAAGTACAGCATACAAATTGTATGCATTTTTATTTCTAAACTTTTCCACAGACTTCTGCTGACAATTTGACTCCCTTCTGCATCTCTTCTTTTTTCATATATGAATAGGAACTACTGTCTTACCCTCTTGCACGCCTCCCTACTACAGGAATCTTCTGCTGCTCTTGTATTAAATGAAGTATCAGGCGTTACATTTTATAACTGGACTTCAGTTAAATTTACTTTATTAAAACAGACAGTGGTTTATAATTCAGCTGCCAATCACTCCTATGACCTTTGAATTCTCACAGTTATATTGCTGTTTCTCAGAATTCACTTCTGTGTATTTCCTTACAGCTCCTCCAAGTGAACCGACCCACTTTACAGTGGAAGATGTTTCTGACACCACTGTTGCCTTGAAGTGGAGACCCCCTGAGAGGATTGGAGCTGGGGGATTAGACGGTTATATCGTGGAATACTGCAAAGACGGATGTAAGTAAGCATGAATACTAAGCAGCACCAACTGAACATTATTAAAACACTACAATTGCAATAGCTTCACTGCAATATCCCAATATATTAACCATATCCAGTATCATTAAATTTGAACTCTAATCTATGACTAACATCCTTGCCAACCGTCACCAGACTTACCACATGACTGTAAAAGCATAAAAGTCACATCAACCATAATTTCACCTTTACAATTGTCATAAACTTTTCTATATTAAAGTACTACATAAATACCAGTGCTGTTCTATAGTCACTACTATAACTGCACCATATCTACAACACCCAATTTACTGTGATGCTACAACATTTATGTCATAAAAATCAGATAACAAATTTATAATCACTTCAACCATGAAATTTTCTCTGACACGAAGCTCAATTGCCATATAACCTAGACTAGGGTATTTACAGGGTGTAATTATTTTTAATGAGATATCATAATGGAATTACCAGAATCCCTATATCATTCTCATAGAAGAATTTTACCAGTCATACTCTTTAACTCCATATGTAAAGACATCATCTAGATCCAGAGTTCTTTTTCCAGCTTAATTTATTCCCTTTTAAGTGTGGTATTGCATGTTAAATTCATTTTACCTTAACATAAATGTACTACCAATTGTAGACAAGGCATCAGTTAGGAAAAATAATATATTATTACAATATGCAAATCCTGTACTTGCAGCTACAGAATGGATTCCAGCTCTTCCTGGCCTAACAGAGCGCACATCTGCACTGATTAAAGACCTGGTCACAGGGGACAAACTCCACTTCCGTGTAAAGGCTATAAACTTGGCTGGTGAGAGCGGAGCAGCAATCATTAAAGAGCCCGTAACTGTTCAAGAAATCCTGCGTGAGTATCTAGACTGAATAAATCTTATTCATCTATCTCCTCTGGTCAAAATCCTAACCATGTACATGTGCAGAAAAACTCTGGGACTGACAAGCCTGTGCCCTCTTCTGAGAATAACACCCTGTTTTGCCAATTACTAGGCCTAGCACACAGGACACAGCCAGCAGTAGAATGAACCAGTAACCAGATTCTATTGTATACAAAAAGGTCAGTACATAGGTGATCACTGGGGGTACAAGCAAGTCAATCAGATCACACATAACAGACATCAACCCCAGCAACCCCAAGAATGATACAACACGGCCAACAATTGGTGGAACAAAGAAAGCAACAAAGTCTCCCATGGCAGAGATGGGAGACAGCCAAGCCAATAGGCTGATAACATAGGATAGAGATAGCCACATATTGTTCTCACAGAGCGCACATTAACAAGCACCAAACCTGACCAGGGCCCAGTTGCAGGGAGAGTCAGGAGGTCCTTCCTCAACAGAGAAACTCTGCTAAGTGCATCCACCTCACAGATAGACACTCCACCCTTCCTGCAAGTGGTCCCAGCTTTTACCCCCAAAGCAGGACACCTGGCACTCATTTACCCAATGTGGGGCACCTGGGGCTTGTTTACCCAAGGGCTTTCCCTAAAAGGTCAGCAACACTTTGGAGGAAAGCCAAAAGGCAAACTCATCCCCTCCTTTTAAAGGACCATGGGAACCACCCATATGTCAATCTTAATTCAGGGCTTGGGGTTCAGACCCCAGCACTTCACACCCAAACAGCTTTTTTCCTTTGACTAGGTGCCCAATATCTTCTGATTCTGTGAACATTACTATACTGTCCAAGTCTTATATTTCTAAAGCAGACCTCTTAAAACAAAAATCCTACTTCTTACTTCCAAAATATGGACATTTCACCTCTTGTAATGGCACTATCAGCATTCAAGAGAGACTTTTTAATATTTAGGTCTCTGCTGGAAAAGCTGTTACATTACTGCAAAATGAGCACATTTGCTACAGCAAGAGATCTATTTAAACAAAAGCAGTTATCTGTACTTGATTGTCCTAGGTTATTAATTATCACCCTGTATATCACCAAACAGCAGTAGATTAAAATTCATTTGACTGGCGTCCAAAAGATGTCAAGAGCTGCTAATAGTGGATTCCTCAACCTTGACTCACACAAGGTGTCTGCCAGAGTCTCACTGACAGTAAAATGACCCAGTGTAAATGAAACGAAGTTGTAATGCATCTCGAAACCAAGTGGACGTGAAGACAGATACTCCAACTGTATGTTAAGGAATTCTTTCTGTAAATAACTAGAAAAAGAATAAGGAACACATGGAGAACACAGAAAGCTTTCCAGTGAGGTAAAGCAGGGACTAGATGAAAAAAACATACATTACAGTCCTCTTTTTGTTAGTGAAAAGTAAGCTGCAACACTGAGACTCTACTCCTCCCACCTAAAAGAAAGAACTATAAGTGACTGTAGAAAGGTAAAGGAAATCCATTGATTGCTCTGCTTTCTGAGTAGGTCCATAAGTATCTCCAAGTGGCAATTTACAAGGAGCTGCAGTATCAGTACAGTAATAGATCACAGCCTATATTCACTCTTTTACTCCAATACATCCTTTGTCCTATCCCTTCTACTGAACTGACAAAGTTCACCAGAAACACAGTCCACATGAAAGCCCACATTCAACAGAAGTCACCCAAATCTGGCATTTCAAATGCAACAGCTTCACAAATCCTGCTGTCATTGAAACCTGCTCAGTTGTAAATACATAACTGGGATTGGCTCCTAAATTTGTATCCAGTAATCAACTACATTTGAAAGCAGTTAGAGAACTAACTACTCCCTAACTGTATAATCAGTGTTTGCACAATTTTCTTACGCTTCCAAGTACCCAAGCCTCTCCTATTTGGTGTTTTGTCTTATTTGTGCTCTAAGTAATATTTCAAATTATCAAAAGGTTTGTATTTAATGTACTAATGCTTAACTGCAGAGCGTCCCAAAATCTGGCTGCCACGCCATCTCAGACAGACTCTGGTGAAGAAAGTGGGAGAGACAATCAATATTGTAATCCCTTTTCAGGTATGTATTGGTTTCTGTTTTGTCATAGTTATTTATCCTTACTACCTAAAGTAGTTTCCCTTGCACAAGTTCCCATTGCTTCACTGCTTAAGCAGTGTTACATAAAGTATGGCTGATGAGTTTTAAAAAAAAAAAAAAAAAAAAATAATCACTCTTCTCTCAGTCACAATTTCTTTCATAATCCCTCCTTTTGGGGAAGAAGAAAAAGTAAGTGCTGTAAGTAAATGCAAGCCTGTTCTTGCTTATTGACCGTAGGATGCATCTTAAAGAGAGAAATACACAAAACCATAAGAATTCAACCAATTACGTTTCTGGAGCCAAGGTACATGATGTCACTGGGCAACTTCTTTGCCAAAAGCATGTATGTTCATTTCTGAAAGGCTGACTACAAAAATTAGAGTTTGTACATAAACAGAATATCACAATTTGCCCTATGTAGAACCTGTGCGTGTACAAAGAACAGCTTGGGTATTACTGTACATGAGCTCAAGGTGTAAAAAGTACAGCACGCCATGGAGTATCAAGAGTACGTGCACGTAACTACACATGCTGCTACGGCATGCACAAAACTCCTAAAATATACAGACAGACTAACCTAACCAGTTACCCTGTCTTTGCACTTTTTACAGCTGTCTAAGCAACTATAACAACTATTCATTAAACCTCACGTGCATTTTTTCAGATGCAAGACTATAATATCACCAGAGTGCAAGAATTAGTGTGTGAGAGCAACAGGTTTTCTGAGTGAGACCCAGGAAAATAAATTGTAATTTGGAGATTCTGCCTCTGACAGAGATATGCTCAGTAATAACAGATATATCATTTAATCTAGTCCTCATTTATAACTTGAGGAAGTTTCTCTGCTGTCCAGGGTTGACATTTATGAAAATGTAATCACTTATTAGTGAAGAGTTTTAAAGTCTCATGTAAAAGATGCTGGAGATATGCAAAATATTTTTTTCAGCAAAGGAGACATATAGGCACACATTACCTATATTCTTTAGTTGGACAGTACCAATGGGGTGTGTGTGTGTAAAAAAATTAATATATATATATATATATATAAAAGAACAAAATCTATGTAAAATATTATATACATGTCTTTTGCCCTGTGGTTAATGGGTTACACGAAGAGTTGCTTTTTCACAAAGATATATCTAATCAGTAAACAGTTGCAAACCAATACATGGAGTAACTGCCTTGAATTGCAGGCATGGACTACTTGGACATAATCACAGGCTTATATTTTTCTTTCACATTTCTTATCTCCAAAATTGCTAAAGTGGTCCCTTCACTGAGGTCTAGCCATGTGCAAAATTCAAGATTTTACATCTGATATTTCTGAGTTATGTAAGTCTTAAAAAAAATAAATAAATTAAATGATCAGACATTTTTGCTGCTTTAATGTCCAAGTTGAAGAAAATTTGCACAAAACTGACAGGCTGTCCCATAAGCAGAGGAAGGATAAAGTTTGGCATTGTATGGATTTGTGCCTCATGCCCCCTACATCACCATCTTCCCAGCACAACCACCCATCTGTTTTGCTTAGAGCAGCCTCACTGCAATATTCCCCAAGCTTTGCCCCAGTCCCTCAGGCAGTCTCAGCTGACATGTCCTCAGTTCCCCTGGCCAGAGAAAGCACATGTCACAACTAATCCAGAGCTTCGCTTACCCTGCCTGATCATTCAGCTGTTGCCAAACAAAACAAATAAAGACCAAGTCTTCCCTGACTTTTCCTCACTGAGGGGACACTAACTGAGGTTTCGGTATTTCACCATCATCTGTTTTCACAAAACCGTACTAAACTAATCTGAGAGATTTCTAGTGCACTGACAACTGTAGTTGAAATGAACCAACTGATTCAAAAGTTAGAGTAGCTGACTGACAGGCAAATCGTGTTGGTACAAACTCGTCTCCTAAAAGGCAAGGCTAACAAAAAAAAAATGCTAAAATCTACCCATCAACACCCAATTTTAGCCTGAGAACAAAGCAGATGGTTTTAACTCAAGGGTTGTTTTTTTGAGTGAATTACATTTGTCATAGTGTTAATTGCAGCTGTAGGTACAATTCTGAATACTGAAAAAGCTATTTGGAATATGCAAAACTGAGTATCTTTCAAAAAAAAAAAAGCACAGTAAAAAGAACATTTCACGTTACATTTTGAAAAAGTTTATATCACTGACAATTTCTACTGAAGAAAAAGACTCTAAATAGATATGATTGCAATCTTCAAATTAAAAAAATAATATAGGAGAAAATACATAAATACTGGGATTACTGTGAACCCTGAGGTAGGGAACACAAGCAGGCAGAACGTTATCTAACTAAAAAGACAGTGTCTTCTACTATTTACAGTTTCTCTGAAACCCTACCAGTGACCTCTGTGGTCACTACTGTGTCATTTAACACTGAAACACTATTAAGTACCTTGTCAAGGTATCCTGGGCTAAATGCTATTTGCAAATCTATTCAAATCTTTAGATTAAAATGTACAGAAAAGAACAACATTATTACTAACCCTTTTTCTGTTGAGTGTATTAAGCAGGGGAGACATTCTGCTGAAAGCAAGGGAATCAACACACTTGTTTCAAAATGGGCACATGATTGAAGGGATATTACGTGCTATTAGTGGATAAAATTCACAGTAGTACTGAGCAGTCTTCTTGCGCATCATATATGCATGAATATAAACATCTAAAAGCATTTACATTTGTTCTTCCCTGGCAGTAAGCTCCCTGAAGTTTCTCTAGTGTGCTGTTTACCCGCTGTCACTCACTGTTCTCTCACAGATTAGCCATTACACATTGCAGAAACCCAATCCTCTGAGATATGTATTAGGAACATGCTTTCTATCTGTTTATGCTTTTCACAGTCTATAAATATAAGAGTATATGAAAACCAACACTTTGAGCACTTGCAATCTTTCACTGGCACTCATAGCACTTCAAACAAGGAGGTGCTGTGGGTGAACGTATCTGATCAACCACACTATAACACCAGCAGTAGCAAAGATTGATTGAACGTCAAGACACTTCTTATGATAACAATAATGCTATGGTTTCTCATGCTCATTTCTGACAAGATATTTAGGGCCAGATCCTCAATTCACCTCATTACTCAATCCCTCCAGCTGAAAAAGGGAAGACACGTCCTCCTCTACTAGGTTTTTGTAAGGTTTCTATGAAATTAGACCAGGGTGAAGGCACACTTGAACTGGACAAAATAATCTTGTATCCAGTGTTTCAGAGCTACAGGCCACAGGTGACTGTACTCCTTGGCAGAATGCAGTAAGAAAATCAGTTACCAGATGGGGAAAATAGAAGATGCAAAAATATTGGTCATACAAGGTTTATCATCAGACCTGATGTAAAATCAACTGCAATACATCTGATGATTTAGATGCCAGACAAAAAAAAAAGCATCTACTAAAGAACAGCAATTTCTAAGTGTTTTAGAAGCCCTTTAAGTGTAATTTTGGACAGATCTTGGCCTGACTCTTATAAAAGAAGTTGCTTTTTTAAAATACCACAGAAACCCACAATGATGCTGCTCAGACTTTCTGAGCAAATACCAGACAAACCTGAAGCAAAGGTGCAGCAAAGAGTCTGAGTATCCTAGTCTCCTTCTGTAGCCTAAGGAAAAAGATGCAGTCTTACAGAGTATGCTCCAGACACCCAGTGAATTGAGAAGCCTTCTAGAGGTGGTTTCTCTGCTGTTTAGTAGAGGCAGTACATGTCCTAACTTCAGTACCTCAGACCTCAGTTCCAGGGCAGCCTAAGAAGAACTGACTGCTGGCTTGGATGGTCTCACTTTCCCTCCCCACCCATTTGAGCTACTCCTGGCATTCATCTAGCCCCGTGCTGCTCTGGTTCACTATGTTAATATGGCAGAAACTCAAAAAAACCCATTGAGTTATTTTCTGCTACATTGACTATAAATACAGTTAATAAATATGATATGGCCCTTATCCATTTTCTTGGGATTCTTGGTTTGGAGCTGTACTGTGGAAGTACTCAAACAACTTTTGAAGAACTAAATATTATCTACCAGTTTTCCTGGAAATGGCTGAGTGATGGCAATGTAAACCACAGATATCTTACTGATTCCACAATGTCATCTTCCCAGGGTGTAGCAACACTGACTGCTTAGGTTGTCAGTCACCAAAATAGTTTTTGTAATGCAGAAAGAATTATACAATAAGTCTCACACCCCAAGACTTCAAGACTATAAAAATTTTTTGAAATATCTTAAAAATGCCTTGGGATAGAGAATCAAATGTTTTAAGAAAGGGAGGAGAAGGGGGAGAAAGCTAATAAACCCCTCAAAGGCTTCTAATACTTAATAATAATCAGTGAGCCAGATCAACTGTTGGCTTCACAGATGTGCTGGTCTGGTACTCTTTCCCAGGCAAGTACATTTTTTCTGGATTTGATCTCAATATAATTTCAGCCTCTAACTGTAACTAAACAGCACCCTTAGTGCATGGTGCCACTAAACCACACAAATATTTGCCTGCAAGAAAACAGAAATTAGAAAGTATTTAGAGAGTTTACTATCTCAATTCTCCATATTAAATTAGGCTTTATAGACTTACAGATCACTAAACAGAAAAATGAAAAATGGAAATCTATTATAGCCTAAAAAAAATAAATAAACCTTTTTTTCCCCTCTCTTCAGGGTAAACCAAGACCCAAAATCATTTGGATGAAAGATGGTCAAACTCTAGAATCCAAAGACGTGGGAATTCGAAACAGCACCTCAGACACAATCCTTTTCATCAGAAAAGCAGAGCTTCATCATTCAGGAGCATATGAAGTCACTCTTCAGATAGAAAACATGACTGATAAAGTTGCAATAACAATGCAAATCATAGGTAAGAACCTGACATCATCAAAATTAAACAGATCATACACAATAAAATAGTGGCCATACTGAGGCAATCCGAAGACCCAACTCCCTCCGAATCCCTTCTCTGACAATGGCTGATGGCAGATGACTAGGACAAAGCTCAGGGCAGGGCTAGCACAACAGTTGATTTTCCTACCATATTTTCGCAGCGTGAAATGATCTGTGTCCTTGAGACTTCTGGAGGGAGAGGGGTTATCTGTGTGTCCCATAGCTCTTGAGGGATGATTTTATCCAGCCAGTTTTTTAATCTAGGTCTAGTTTCAGAATCCAAATGTCCTTCTGTAGGGAATTTCAGTTTAAGTGCATGTACAACTGCCTATTTGATTTGTTTTGAGTCTCTCTCCTAATCATCTCAAATGATGGCCATACAGTTCTGTATCAGAAGAAACATGAATAATCATTTATTCACCTTTTCCATTCTACTCATGATTTAACAGCCTTCAGTCACGCTCTCCTTAGTTACCTTTCTCAAGTTTTAGATTCTGTTCATTTTCAGAAAGATGCCATTCCATACTTTCGATCACTTTATCTCCCTCCTTGCTACCACTTCGAGAGTGACAGAAAGAATTTGAGAGTTCTGGTGTTCTTGGGAATACTCATATTGTCCTCAGGGAAGGAAAAACAAGTCTTGGAATTGATGTATACTCCTTGAGCTTCTTCAGCAGATAAGGACAGTGAAGATAAAATCATTACACTAATATACCTCTACTGTTCCAAGAATTTGAAATGACAAGAAGACAGAGTCATGTGAATTTGGAAAATTCCCATTTAATGCCTTACTTGGTTAAGAACATCTAGTTAGCTTGAGGCTTAGTGGAAGCTTATACTCTATACAATTTCTAGTCTCTTTTCTAGTGTCATTTTAAAGGAATGCGTTTCAGTAACTTCCTTTGGGATTTTGTGAGATCTATTCTGAGATCTTGCCTGATCAGATTTCGTTAATGTTCAGCCAGAGCTCTTCTATTTCCCCTCATTACAGCTCTATGCAACAATCTTGATAATTGTTTTTATTTCTCTTTCCCCACACTTTCACACTGTCATCCCAAATTTCCTCCAATATATCCATACGTTTTTAGAATATGTATTTGGGCACCAAAAAAAGAGTATTTAAATATAACTCCGAATGCTTTGGAATTAAAGATATAATGCCGACTATATTCTGCTTTAAGTTTTATAAAATAACATGGGCAGAATGGGTATGCAGTGGTGCCAACAGCAAACAAGAAAGGCATAACAAATTGGAGTAAATATGTCTTCATACCATGAGCTGCTTCTGCTCAAGAGGATGGCTGCAGTTCCGCAACAGCAAAATAAGTAAATGGCAGCTAAAACAAAGTAATCCCAGGGGGCTCGGATAAAGGGAACATATCTGTATATACCATATATCTGCAGGTAATCACACAGGCAAAATACTTGTAAAACTAGGGAGATACTGTGGAGGGTTATAACAGTAGGTAGACTTGACAATAATTAACACATTGCTAAGCATCACAACATCTGTCTGCTATTAGATTAGAACACACTTACTCAGGGCTTGTAGAGCTTTGCCCACATACTGCTGCAGTTTGAAAACCCACACAGGTATGCAAAATTCTTCTCTTTGAATCAGAATAGATTAACTGATTTCCACACAATGAAGATACACAGCTAGAAATATATCTAGATTTTTTCTTTTAAATTGTGATTCAAGATAACAAATACATTTCCACATCTTCATAAGCAATGTTATTTATTTGACAACACACTGCCATTCCCTGCTTCAGAAACAGGGAAGAAAAAGAAAGGCTGGTAGCTGCTGAGAAACAGAGATGACAGCTTTTTCCCTGAAATGTCAGTGTAAGAGAGGAAGGAAGAGAACAATAAATGGAGTGAGCACAAAGCATTCCATATTCCTTACTGAACTTCATGCAGTGTTCTAGCTGGTTCCAGTGTTTAACAATTTGAAGGAAGAGAAAAAGGGTTAAAGCTAATTTGTCTCCGATTCCAAAGTATGCCAGCGAAAAGAGAATTAGCATGTTATGCTTTGACATAAGAAGTCAAAGTTCCCCTAACAGCAGTTAAAGGCTAGTTTATTACTTGTTTGGGTATCCTTCTTTAAGGAATTAAATTACAAGCAATCTGTTCCTTTGTGCTTTGCTCATCTCAAACCTATATCTGTCAGATTCTTACTATATTCTTCCTTTTTCCAGCTTAGCTACAAGAAGGGGAGACAGCTTCCATTCAGCTATCTAGAATGATTCAAAACTATAGAATCATAGAACAGCCTCGGTTGGAAAAGACCTCTAAGATCACCCAGTCCAACCATTAACCCAGCATTGCCAAGTCCCCACTGCCCCATGTCCCTCAGCACCACATCTACACGGCTCTGAAATACCTCCAGAGATGGGGACTCCCCCACTACCCTGGGCAGCCTCTGCCAGTGCTGGGGAACCCTGTCCCTGAGGAAATGTTTCCTAATATCCAATCTAAACCTCCCCTGGCACAACTTGAGGCCACCACAAGACCATCTTCCCAGGCCTAATGATCATTTCTGCAACAGGCCCTGTAACTGCAAGCAACAATTTTAACATATCAAAAATGGAAACTAGCATCTTCAAGTTAAAACAGGCAGGAATATTAGTTAATAAATCCAATTTAAATGTTACGGCAATTGACTAAACAACATCAGTATAAATATGAACAAAGAAAAAGAAGAAAAAAATGATTACAATTTTATAATATATATTCTTCTATATATTTCCAGGTATCTTAAACAGACACAGACTTCTGTACCTCTTTGAGCGTTTGTTCTTTTCCTAGTTATTACAGAGAAAAGTTACTAGTGGGCAAGCTAAAAAGCACTGAGGCAACAGGAACGAGTCAGTTATATTCCCAAATGGCCGGCCTTCCTTAGTGGGGAAGAATAAATGCCCAGTTGCCTTTGTTGTTTACATGACTCTCTGTACCTAAATGGCTGAGAAATTGCACTGAGGTAGCAAAGCAAGTAATAAAACTATAGTAAAAAGAGTTAATCACATCCATCCAAACAACACAAGCTTCTTATTCCATTTTAAGGAAGAGTTCCTATATAACTAATTCTGCTGCATTGTCTATTTCTAAGTACGTTTCAGGCCTCTCAGAAGAGTATTAAGAGGGAATTTGAAAATTTCCAAACTTTCCTGTTTACAGTTTCAACTTCACATAAATGAAGTGTACTGCTATGGAACAATTATAGATTGCTCTCAAGTTCTATTTTTTCCTTGCATGGAAGGAAATGACAAAGCTCTTCAACTTTGAACCAAAAACTAAGGGACTGGGGTTTTTTTTTTATGTCTCCTCTGCAGACAAGCCTGGTCCTCCTCAGAATATAAAGCTTGTAGATGTTTGGGGATTTAATGCAGCCCTGGAGTGGACACCACCACAAGATGATGGCAACGCACAGATCTTGGGTTACACAGTCCAGAAAGCTGACAAAAAGACAATGGTAAGAAATTGCACCGAGTCGGTGACTTTGTATGGAGTTTGAAATACTACATGCTCTAGGAGCACAGAGACATGAGGAAAACAGCTGAACTCCTGACTTTCAGTTGTCCAAGTTGTCCTATGGCACATCAGAGGCAGTTAAACATTGAAGAACAGACTCTAAAAAGAATGAAAAGGTTAAGTATAGAACTGTATAAAATGCCTAGTAGAAAATATAAAAAGAGAGATAGCCTGCCCTGTGTCTAGTGGTGATACACAGATAGCTCTGCTCAGAAGGTGGAATTATATTTTTTTATTTGGAATTATATTTTTCATAAATGCAGGGAAAAACTGAAGGGGAGGGAGGAAGAGTTAGACTTGAACTCAGATGCTGGGCATACTAGGGTATATACTGGGAAAGGTATGTATGCCAAACTGGAAAACATCTTTCTCATGGAAGTCCCCATCAAGTAGTCATGTTCTGAGGACACGTCCTGTATCAGGTTCCCCAGACAGGAGTAGGACTAAAATGTAAAGAGCTTTTTATTTTTTCTCAAAATGCATGTATTTCTACATCTATCATACCAGCCAGAAAATAAAAGTAAGAAAACAGATCAGCTGATCTTCAGAGGAAGCAATATAATATCCATTTTGCAGGCTAGTCTTAAATACCTGTCTACCTGTCTTTTCCTTGTAGCAAGAAGGATCTCTCCATACCAAATCTAGCACCATGTCTGACCTCTCATAGCATCTTTCTAAACAGTACAGTCTTGTTACAGGAATGGTATACAGTTTTTGATCACTATCGTCGCACAAACTGTGTAGTGTCAGACCTGATTATGGGGAATGAGTATTTTTTTCGAATCTTCAGTGAGAATTTGTGTGGATTAAGTGATACTGCTGCAACCACCAAAAATCCTGCCTATATCCAAAAAACAGGTAACATTCTTCAAAACAAGTATCACAAAAACTGCTAAACACCAGAATTAATACATTGGTAAATGGAAAACACTAAAATCTGTTAGATGCACCACTAGAGATATTTTCATTTCTTAATAACTAACACTTGAAGTATTTTAGCATCAAGAGCCCTTACCTAGGCAGATCTCCTGTACTAACATGAACACCTGTTAAAAAAATACTTAATCACACGGTCTTCCTAAACTGGGGTGTCACATTTATATTCTGGGGTTAAAAGTTTAAGATGTCTGTGCTGAAGACTTCCCCTGCAGACATATGGCTTTCATATTTTTAAGAGAAGCTGGAAATCCATGATTGCCAGGAGCTTTTACTTACATTAAAGCATTAAACATGAGATGTGTTTTAGAGTGAATTCAAAGATTTGTTATATCATAAACGCCATAGCTTTCAAGCTTCTCTAAATCATATAGGCAAATTAAATGACAAATAGATTGTACACAAGTCAGACTCAAAACCACAGTTCTTACTATTTTGTTTCATTGAATTGCAGGCACCACTTATAAGCCACCTAGTTACAAAGAACACGACTTCTCCGAACCTCCTAAATTCACTCACCCTTTAGTAAACCGTTCTGTGATTGCGGGATACAACGCCACACTCAGCTGTGCTGTAAGAGGAATCCCCAAGGTACAGATTACATCAACTGTCATTGATATTGTTGCAACAAGCCAAGATGCTGCCTTAGAACTCGTGCCAGTTCGGTGTGACTGGAGTGCTACATGACTGCATTAAGAAAAAGTCACCCAATGATCTCCCACCTCACTCATAATTGATGCTTAACCATAATGCATGGTGCAAGCATTTGCGTGGTTGTGCATAGAACCAGTGGGGCAGCACAGTAAAGGAGACAGAAGAAAGGACTGTCATTGCTTATGGTAACACCATACCATGTGTATGTAAAGTCTACTCACTGAAGAACATAAACAACAAGAAGTATCTTCTCACAATGTATATTTTGTTCTCTTCAGTCTTTCAAGAAAGCAGCCAATGAAATACATAGGAACACCAGTTTTTCAGTTACATCAATACATCCACACAACTTTTTGAGTCTGGATTATTTTGCAAAATTAACTAGAATAAGACTTGCTGTCATGTGTGAAGTTTTGGGGCTTTTTTTTTTTTGAAATCTCACAGGAATATTTTCTCAGTCTAAATATATTTGTTGAAGTCCCTTCAAAGAGTACAAAAAGATGTACTTTTTTGTTAGTTGGGAACAAGCAGTAAAAACTGTATCAGCTAGGAGCTAAATTTAGGTTTCTCAAAAAAGGGAAATAGGCTTTTTGTCTGCAGTGAAGGAATTTACCATATTATGACATAATCTTGTCATAAATTTAAATTAGTACAATCACAAGAAATGCAGTACCCTTTTCCCTTCCCCTTCTGGCCCCTTATTTCTAGCTCCTCTCCCTTCCTCATGCTTGCACAAGGATCTGGTAGCTACGCAGCAAAACACCTAAGATAATTGCTCAAAATTCAAATTAACTCAAGGAGAAAGAATAAGAAGATAGTCTTAATGCAATCACTTGCTGCAGTTCATTGGATGAAGAAGGAACTCCAGACAAAACTCAAATATAAAAAAAGGAAGCATATCCATGTAAATAGGTACAAAAGAACAAGGAGATTATAGAAGAAATACCAGCAAGTGTAGGGAAAATCCATCCTCCAGCAGCTGCCTCATCTTAGATTCATTATGAAATGACATGAAATTACTAATAGGAATGATATTCCCTCTTGGTGAACTGACCTTTTTGTGCATCTGTATCCACTTCCTTCAGTTTCCATGGTTTTAAGAATATTCTAAGAAAAACTTCAGATTTTAGAGCTGTTAAATACAGTAGTTGCAGGCTTTTGAATGTGAGTGTGCTAGCTCTTCCTTCCACACAAGCCTGAAGGCTACAAACAGTCCTCATCCTTCACTACACCTAATGCTCTTCAAGCAGTTTTTCCAGATACATTTCGGTACTTGCATTGCCCAAATTAGCCTTAACAAAAAGTTTCTGTACCTGCTGCAGAACTCTGAAACAGGTCTTTTTCACTGAGTATCTTATGTTGATAGAGCTTTCCAAATCTGAATAACCTTAGATTATCAAGCATACCTCAGATATGATCTGTATGGCATGACAAAGTAACCCCTTCAAGCACAGCCAATATTCATGCCCTGGTAGCAGCACTGAAATAAAAGACATACCCAGAAAGATAAAGAGGCTCTAGAACAAGAAGCAACACATTCTAAGGCAGGAAAAATTTCAGCAGCTATCCTGAAAGGAAATTAAGCATGGCAACTGGGATGCACTGAATTGTGTATCACACGTCAAAGACACAAGTGATTCAGAAGTTTGCATGCACTCTATAAAACAGTGCAGAAGTTTGGGGGTTTTTATGGGTGAAGAAACAGATGTTAATTCTGAAAGTAAAACAGATGAATGAAGAGCTTGGTCTTCTACTCTTTAATGCCTGTTTCTTCACCATAGGTACAAACAAGCTTGAAATAAACAAAAGCCGTTTGCTTTATATAGGATTTTTCTGTTATAAAGCAGATTTTCAAAATTTCATTTATAAAAATTAAAAGGCACATTTTCAGGTACCAGAAACAAAACACAAGGGCTTGAATTGGTACAGAGCCAACCACTTCATTGCTCAGCTGAAGCCAACAGGAACTTTATTGTGAAATTCCTGAAGTTGATAAAGATATGCTAAATGGTTTGGAAAATCCTTTCCCAGCCCAAACCTTGGCATCCCAAGTTGGCCACCCAACATCTGTGGATCTTTATGACACTTCTGCTCTAATAATCTGTGCAGCAGCACAATAATCTGAAGAAATGAATTTATGGCGGTTTTAAATACTGCCATAAAATAGGGTACAGATCTACACTCTCTCTGTGCTATTCAAGAGTTAAAGAAAATACTGAGCATTTGAATTATTAGTTTGACGAGTTGGTACTGAACAAGAAGAGGTTCCTTGAAAAATTATTACCACTGCAGTGTAATATATAGCCCTCATAATGCATAAATCTTTGATGGCTAAATTAAAGCTGTAAGATCAGCTGCAAGTCTTCAATTTCCTACCTTCTATTTTAAAATTCTTCTTTTGTGTTCTTCAGCCAAAGATATTCTGGTACAAAAACAACATGGATCTCTCTGGAGATGCCAAATACCGCATGTTCAGTAAACAGGGTGTGCTGACCCTGGAGATCCGGAAACCCACGCCGTTTGATGGTGGCTGTTATACCTGTAAAGCTGTTAATGAGTGTGGTGAAGCTGAAATAGAGTGCAGACTGGATGTCAGAGGTAATCATATTAATCCAATGGATAACATGAATACTGCAAAGAAAAGTAACAGATTAAAAAAAAAAGAAATCATAGTTCCCCTTTATCTAATGCTGACTTCTTTGGTGATATCTAAAAAGTCTGTTAATTACACACAATAGCAAGAGTGTGTTTTACATTCTACATTGTTATGATAGGATTAGGTTACTTGCTATGAATACAGGTCAGAAGGTGGACAATTATTATGCTTCTGACTTAAAATGCTCATCAAAACCAGAAAAAGTTATGAAAGTGGCCTGCGTAACAGCCATTGATGGAGATCAGTCTTCAGCACGGCAAGCCTGAAGGTTCTGCACAGCAGAGAGTTCAACATCTCACTCAGTGCCAAGGCAGAAACATGTACACAGTACACCTTGCAGTACTAGCCACTGAGATCCTCTTTGGGCTCTTGGCAAGTTAGCTGCATTGGTATGATGATGAACTCTAAGAGCTCTGAAATGTATAGCTAACCTATGCAGCAGCTTATTAAGACACACTAATTTCAGTTCAACAGCTTGCTCAAGAATGGCTCAAAGCTTAATGTTATCATCTTCTGAAGCTTGCTTTAGGAACATTAAATCTTCTTGGAATCATCAAATAAAAGCAACTCCTATAAAGTTTCCATATTTCACATTCAGCAGCAAGTCTCAATTTAAAATGAGCATCCTTTAATGTCTGCTAAATTCTTTTCTTTTTATTCTCCAGCACCTCAGTAAAATGCTGAATCTCAATTCATCTGCAAGTCAAGGTATGACTCAAAATAATTCAGGTGGATAAAGGAGCAATGGCTATTTGGTTAGATATAAACAGTCGTTAGATATTCATGTTAGACACATAGGAATTTTTATAATGGGGGGTGTGTGTGTGTGCTTGTTTTGATTTCTTTGTTTTTTCAATAATTGTGTTAAAAGCACATTCCTGCAAGGTAATTTATTTTGTTTATTTTCAAGTCAGGATTTCATTGGTCTCAGCCTTTAACACACTGTGCCACTGTTAAATTCTGTAAGAATAACAGAATACTTTGTTGACTTCTTTTTCTTAACTCACTACAAGCACTCCCTCAAGGAGACTTATTTATTAATACAGAGCTAACTAGTATCAATAATCTGTGTGCATTATTTTAACCAATCAAGCAGAGTTAAAATTACAATGCATCTAGAAGTGTAATGTGCATTTTAGACTTTAAAAAAGAAAAATATAATAAACAATCAGGTAATGTTTTGACAGTAACTCCTTCTCCCCATTCTGTCTCAGCATTGAAATGGAACTTGAAAAGAAGAAAATTGAAGAAATAAATGAAGGATAATTTCAGTTATATTTAGGAGTACTGCTCATCTTAGGTGTCATTTAATATATGTGTACTAGGAGGCAGCAGTGTCTTGTAGTGTCCTGCTTACTCGGCATGTTTTCAGACCGTATTTCCTCTTTCATAAATCTGGTTTAGTAAAACTGCCCCCATCTCCATGTGAAGCAATTCAGGAAAATCAAGATAAAACATCCCCCCCAACCCCCTTACATACCTAAGATGTCACAACTACATGTAAACCCAGTCCATTCCTAATGTCTGAAACATAAATTCCTCAGTTTTACAGTTCTCTTCATTTTCTCATCTCAGAATTCTGACATTCTTCATAAGTAAAAAGCACCTCAGAATAATGATACACTAACAATTTATTTGTCATATTTAATCACCTTTCATCGTACTGATCTCTGCACAATAACTTCCATTCCTACTGGTTGTACTGTCAGTGCTTGAAATACCCACTTCCATGCACTTGAGCAGATCTTTGCAGAACCACATCCAAAACACACCATTTGGGAATATCTGGCTAAAGCCACTCTTCTGCTTTATATAGAAAACAGTTTCTTTGATAATTACTCACTACTGGTTTTCTAGCTTTTAAAAAGACACCAGCATAGAATTCCAGTTATTAGATGTTTCTGCAACCAATCATAGACACCGTACTAATCTACAGAGATAATTTTGTACATCAGATGAAACTACGAAAGATGTATTGAGGAAGATTATTTACAAGTAAATAAAAAAATTCAAAACAGAAAGCTTGTGATGAATGCAATAAACTTACCATTATCAAATATTACTGAAGGCTTCTGAAAGTCTATAAATGGAACATATGTATTTTTGCAGATAAATTTGTCAAATCAAATGACACAAAAGCATTTCTGGCTTCTCACCCACTAGTTTGAATAGTATTTGGGGTGGGGTTTTTTGGACCTGTGATAGTTGTTAGTTTCTGGCTGGAAAGTACTTCGTCATGATCACATTACAAGAGAAGGTGGGAAGATGAAAAAGAAGCTTTGCCTTTTGGAAGAACCAACACAAAGGAACTGAAGTTATACTGCTCCCCTGCCTCCAACGTGCTACTTGAGACGGGAAAGCACATCTGACAAAGCATGTTAGTTGTAGTAAACAAGCAAATACATCATCATAATAAAAATACTGATGATAATGAGACGTGTATTTTGATTATTTTATTATGGTATCAGAACTATGAAGGGCACTCCTCTAAAATCAAAGTCAGCTTATCCAAGAGTAACATTTGTCTATTGCACATTATTATTCAACAAGCAAATAAAACATGATGGAAAATATGCTTTGTACTTTCATTTTCTGAGCAACATGATTTAAAAAATACGGCATATAGCACACATAAAAGTCAGAGACGTTCTCTGTCATAAAGAGCCTATGACTAGAATGCAGTGGACTCAGACAACCATCCCAGCATCTGTGGGACAACATCGACTGAAAAGCAGGGACTGAATCGTAAGAGCTGAGATTACAAAGCACAGTTTACCCTAAGGAGTTAGGTTCTATACCAAATACATTACATTATCAGAAAGGAGTTTCACAAAGAGAGTACATTTTCTTAGTGTAATAAGGTACAATACTGAAAGAGTACAAAAATAAATCAAGAGTCACTAAGAAAATGGCATTTTCTGCTCAATCCTTAGCTATTCAACATGAATACAATGTTTTTGGGAAGAACGGTGCTTTCACAAATGAACATTTATTTCACCTCTCAGCTGTGAAAAGAAGTATACTGCAAACTGATGCTTTCACTAGATGTTAGTCAATAATTTTTTCATGAAATGTCATTGTTTAAATGGTCTTAAAGTATGAAATTCTACTATGCATATGTACAGAAAAAACTAATTTCCAGTGGTCAAAGAAATGTCTCCTCAAACAAACTGGCTGAGATATTACTTCTGGAATTACTTCATGCAGTGTAGCACCAAATTGTTAGCATCTAATTCTGTAGGGCCTTCTAAGATTATACTGTGCTTCTACATGAAAAACACAAATCGGTTTTAACTTCCAAAACTTTCAATGTCAAGAAGTGAACCAAATCCAAATCTGAACAGTTACAAAAAAGCAGCACACTCTAGTAAGGTTTCTAAAAATTATTTCTAAATAAATTAAATTCTAAATGAAGTAAATTCTGAAAATCCAAAATGCTAACCACTCCTCACACACTGAAAAGAGGAAAAGGGGGAAGGTGTGCCTGCAAGATCTGAACCTTCTGTGATTAGTTCTGGAAGGGTCTTTAGAAAATTGTAAGTGTTTATTGATATAGTATTGTCATTTATCTGTTCCATGGCTGATATTGATCCTGAATGTATAGTTCACTAATTACCAATTAATTTCATGCTGTTAATAAATAATAAATAATAAGTTACTTTCATTACGATCTGTTTAAAACTACATAAACTGAGCAGTTTCTCCCAAATCTAGCTAGCCAAGAACAATGAAGTATTTCACAATTTTTCCCCATCACACCTGAAAGACTTCTTGACAAGAGATGGTTTTAACTGTCTTTTCCTGACTGGGGTCTCCTCTGATGCAAAAACCAGAGAGACTTATCTCTAAATGTCATAGTAAATGTTCTTACCTCGTAGTTGTTAAGTACTGTCAGAAAGAAGTTTGCAAGGTTAAGTCAATAGTAAAAAAATTAACATAGACCATAAATTTAAGAAATTCTTCTCTACTAGCATGATCTTTTAGCATATTAAATGCCTTTCACAGCTGACAACAACTACTATCAGAAACAACAGTCCCATTGATATCCTTTCCGTACTTCTCCCTAGACAAAAAACTCTGTTACTGCTCAAGTAAGAGATCTTTCCATGTGAAAAGCATATGCAACTTATGCAAACATAACCTCTTCAGGCATTTTATTTCTATCCAGTTGAATGTGAAATTGACTTCAACTTTTGATGCTACCACACTTTCAATTTAAAACCTATCAATTCAGCCTGCTTGCTGCCAGTTCAGTGTACATGCCCGTCCTTCAAGGAAATCACTACTAACTATATGCCATGAATAGAGATACTTAGATGCTTTGAATTAATGTAAAATGTAGACTCTGAAGCACAGGGATATTGCAGAGTGTTAACAAAGACACCATACCTTACAGCACAGAAACAGACAAGCTAGCTCAGTGTTTCACATGAGCTGAGATACCACTTACAAGAAATATGAAGTAACTCCAAAAAATTAAGACAACAAACAACACTTCCAGTACTCCCACTAGCTCAGTTCTCTCAGCGTGGCACTGTCTGCTAGCCAAACAAACCGTCACCTGAGACTTCAGCCCAGGATAACACACATTTCACACCATAGCATCAATTCTTTTGTGCCACATCCTGTATTTCAGCAGTGTTGTGTAAATATCATAAGCAAACAATGTTTACTTGCTACTGGCAATGGGAAGCTTCACTTAACACTCTTTATAAAGCCACAGGAAGGAATTAAACTGTCAAACGCAAGCAAACCTTACCAGATCTCCTGTTTCCTTCAGTGACTTGAGATTCCCTCAGTGCTCAAATCCTGACCGCTACTCTGTGAACAAAACAAAATAACAGCAAAATGAGTTAACGGTTGACCAATACTTCATAAAATAACAATATAATTTTAAAAAACAGCGTATGAAAGTAAGGAAAAAAACCTTCAAAAGCCAAATCATAATACACATTCAGAAAACGTTCTATCTTTTTCCCTAGTGTAATTCTAAAATTGAGTAAACTTCTCAGAGACAAAAGTTTGGCTTCTTCAAGCATACATCAACTATTTTCATACTTACTGATCTGATTTTAAAGCATCACCCAAATCTTCCTGAAAAGGCCCAAAACTGAGCTTCTTTTCAGGATGCTCACATGCTGAACTTCACAGCAGTGATATATCATAGCCTTGGTTGGAGAATACCTCTAAGATCATCCAGTCCAACCATTAACCCAGCACTGCCCAGTCACCACTACCCTATGTCCCTCAGCACCTCATCTACACGGCTCTGAAATCCCTCCAGGGATGGGGACTCCCCCACTGCCCTGGGCAGCCTGGGCCAGTGCTGGGGAACCCTTTCAGTGAAGAAATGTTTCTTAATATCCAATGTCAACCTCCCCTGGCACAACTTGAGGTCGTTACCCCTCGTCCCACCACTGTTACCTGGGAGAAGAGACCGACGCCCCCTCACTACCCCCTCCTTTCAGGGAGCTGCAGAGAGCAATGAGGTCTCCCCTCAGCCTCCTCCAGACTGAACACCCCCCCAGTTCCCTCAGCTGTTCCTCAAAACTTGCACTTGTTTTGTGATATTTTTTGTTTGTTTGTTTGTTAGTTTTCCCCTTAAATGCCAACACCTGAATTTTCAGTAGTGGCTGTAGCAGGGTTTGAGGAGAATTTAAGCCCCACCTCCTTCCAGGCCCACAGGTGAGAGCTGATGAGCACACCTGAGCTCTGCCACCCAGCTGGCACAGCACTCCTACCCCTTGTGGCAGCCTCTCTGCTCCGGGGCTGCCTAACTTTGTCCCCGTCAGAGCCCAGGGACACGTACATGGCGGTGTAACGGTGGAGCCCCTCAGCCCGGTGCGGCCGGCCCCTGCCCCTGAGGCGAGGGCGCGGGGGGCGCTGTGTGATGGCGGCTCCCGGCCCGGCGCTTCCCGCCCAAAGGCATCTCGCGCCGCGGCCTCCCCCCTCCTCAGGGACGGGAGATGGCTGCCCGGGCCTGCAACGCCTGAAGGGAATCACTTCTCTTTCTGTAACAGAAGTTGCGCTAGCGTGGTTATCCTGAGAAAAATAGCCTACATTGTAAAAATCCTAAATTTTCACACATTCACATGTCTTCTAATAAATCATCACTTGGAAGATCACTCTAATGTTAGGCAGAAATCAAAGTAACACAAAGAAAACTACCTGCGTTCAGTGACGTGTTTAGAAAAATCTCGCTTTCCTCAGCAGGTTGTAAACTCTAAACGTTGTCCTCGATGGATTGCTTCTGTTTAGATGATGCATGACCTGATTTTAGCACACGCTGATGATCTGTGCTCCCACTTTACTGCTTAAGTTAAAATACTTAAGTGATACAATGGAATAAAATGCAAATTAAACAGATTGAGCTCAAATTGTCCCAACAACATTTAAAATGGTATAAAGTGCCTTACCTGTCATGAATTTATCTTCCTGATCCCTCTACAAGAGGGAAGAATTATCTTCACTGACTTTTTCAGATTTGTTTAAGCTTATTATATAAAATTATATATAAAAATTAAATTCTAAATGATGAAAATTACAATGAGAGGTGAAGAGGTTCCCATGTACTATTGTAACAAAGCTTTTCAATGCAGGGCAAGACAGGTATTTGAGATAGCTTCAGCACACCTCATCTGCAGGTTTCATTCCTTCTAAGACAGGATTGTTGTGCAAGCTGTTCCAAGGGAGATCTACAAATAAGAAGAATGGATAAAAACACACAAAAAAATACTAGTTGATATCTTTTTCCCTTAATTTAATCATACAATGGCCATTCAAATGAGAGCAGCAAGGGAAAAGATGTTTCTGGAAATCAGAGAAGTCATTTATGTTGCTTTTATCACAGAATTTCTTTGCAATAAAATCCTCATATGTGTTTAGGCGAGAGGTTTGCTACTAACATATTGTCTTGGAGCAGATTTAGAAATACAAGCCATTCCTGCCTCCTTACGAATGAATTTTTTACGAACAGTCTGCTGAGATTAAAAATAGCCCCACTGATACCTTTCAAGTGCTTCTCAACCACAGAACTCTATTTTAGGGAAACAAAAGCTGTCGGTGAGATATCCTTTACTTGTCTTTGGGCAGGGTCCACACAGCAGACTGCATAAGCACCACGTCTTAAAACAGGTTGAACTGGTGAAAGTTTAAAAGAAACAGATAAGAACCAGCTTCATTTATTAGGTCCTGATATGGAAAAAATAGCCTAGCATCTGTTTTCCGTGCCAGACAGAAATGTTGGCAATAAGCAGCTCTACACCCATAGATAACTGTCATAGCTATGTACATGTTTCAGTCATTATTCTGCATTAGGGTAGCTTTACAGAAGATAAATAATCAAAAAAAGTGACTAATGCTATATATATCAAATATCAGTGGAAATGAAAATGTATGGAAATTGATGTAAGGTGGAAAAAGTGGTGTGGCCCCGTTTTCTTCTTCACTATGGATAATAATCAGAACTTGATTTTACATTCATTATGGTTTATTTAACAAACATAAATAATATCACACGTAGTTTTCATTGTTTTGCTTGGAAGTATAAGTTGAGGGACCCAAATACATGAACCCAGGATGTGGATGAAAGTAGTTTAACCATCAGTAAGCTTCCATTTACTTGATACCTGTCATAATGTTAATAACTGCCCCAGTAATCCAGATCTACTCCAGGAAAGTATGACCATGAAAAGACTAATTACTAATGTAACTCTCAAATATAGTTTTGTTGTTTACTGTTGGTTTTCATATACCAAACTCAGGGGAAAAAAATGGCTGAAAATCCAAGCTCTTTTTCTGCTTTGTAGGTCAGTTCATGTCTATGTTGCCTTAAAATACCCAAGTACAGTAGATTTTGATCATTGGAAAGTCCTCAGTAATTCCTACCTGGAAACAGGACTTGTTCTTCCTCATTGGTACAAGGGGGGCTAACAGGACTATGTATTTACAAAGTGTGGTATTTCCTCTTATGCTTTTTTCCTACAGCACTGAAAAACCTTAACAGTTTAGATAATTTGTTAGGTTACAAGTCTGGTTTAGACAAATTTATTTACTTTTAATATCAGATGAAATGCTTGAGCCATTTCTAACAAGGAGCGTAGGGAAGATCTGCTGCTGGGAGCTATCACAGAGCAGCAGAACTAAGACTGGAAACCTTTTCTGTTCCATCAATAACAATCTTCAGAACTCCACCAAAAATAATTTAAATGCAAAGAGAGTAAGAGTGGAATGAGGCTGAGGGATGAAAGAAGATGACAGAGAATAACAGAAACTGAAAAGGCAAAAGAGAGTGGAAGGAACGGAAATACAGAACTAGAGTTTTCACATACGTGAAGGAAGCAACTGTTTAGAGTTTTACTGGTGTTTTTCCTGCCACCGTTTGTTCCTTTTTATGTATAGCTATTTGGGGAGAAGGGGATTTCTATTTCTATGTAGGTTCCTAAACCACGTTTATCACTATAGTAACTGTTGCAAATAGAAGCAGGACTGTTTGACCTTGTCTGTTGTAAATATGATTCTTCGTTGGACTGATGCTTTAAAACAAAATTAGTCAATGCTAGAACTACTATGCTGCAGAAGGTTCAAAACACTGCACACAAGCAGACACAAAATTAACTTAAAACTTACAATTATACTAAGCACACACGAACAGAAAATAAATTTATGATCTTACTAACCTTGATATAAATGCTGAGCTGATTTTTATCACATCTGAATGCAGAATCTGCCTGAAAGAAGTCCTCTCAAAGTCTGGTTTATACTCAACTGCACTCAAACCTCATCTGTCACCAACATCAATCTTTAAATCTTCACATACAGCGCTAGAAAGAGAGGTCACATACCCACTATTATTTAAAGCATCATCACATTTCTACTGTTTTAGTAAAAGAGCCACACTGGGAATGGCTGTAGGAACTCAAGCTGTTGCTCACACTGCACATTTTACAAGAGCATTACAGGGTGTGGCTCTACATGAAGCCATTGCTGCTAGCAGAAGCAAAGTAATGCTACTCCACTGTTGGGAAATGTCTTGCCCTTGTGAGAAGCAGACCCTGAATGGCTGAATGGCAACTTCTGGAAGAGCAAGAAGCTCTTCAGCTTTTGTCTGGCAAGGTCCTTTGCACAAAGCTTCTGCTTCTTGGTCCCGATTCCCACTTCTTTAGGAGATATCTTCCACCAAAACCTGGCTTGTCTAAGAGCAGTGGCTTGGGAGTTCCAAACTACCACTGGAGTCAGAGTTGAGCAGAAGCTATTTTTCTCACAGAGGGAAGATCTCACCTCAGAGGCAACAGCTTCTGACTTCCATCCATTTGGCAATCAAAGGGAACTGCTCTTTGGAGAAGCTTAGCCTCTATTTTCTGGTTAGTTCTGAATTCAGTGGTAACAGGAGCCTATGCCTGACACAGGGGCAAGCAACTGCTTTGTTCCCATTCTAGGCAACTGCTTCCTTATTAACAACACACTCAGTGGGAACCAAAAGCCCTCCTCTCACATAAACAGCATGATTCTAGAAAGATCTTCAATATCTTTGCAACATAAACATTACTAAGAAGGTTTAGAATCACAGCCACATGTTTCCATCCACTTTGATCATTAAGACAGAACTTTAGTTGGAGTGAAATTTCTTCATGATTTACATTTACAAGCAATTTGGCTTTTGAATGCCCAGCAGAACCTTTTATCTTACAAACTCTGCTATCCTGAAAGTGTCAAAACAGGGGGGCAGGGATTATCTGAAACTAGTAATCAGGGTGTAGGGAATTTTTACAATGGTTTTCTTAAAATGTGGACCCACACATATTAGAAATGACACTGCATTCACAAACAAGACAAGAGCATTTTTTTGGAACATCACAATGCAGATCTGCAATCAAGAAGACAGATGAATTAGTAACCTGGGTTCCACTTCAAAAACTGCCAGGAAGACTAGCCACAAACCTGTGTTTGCAGAGAACACTTAATGGTCATTTTGAAAACCAACTTTTACAAACAAGGAATTTTAGTAGAGAAAGAAACTTGTTCAGGATAAGCAAATACCTTAAGTTGTAAGGCAAGTTCATGGATCTTCATCACATTTGTGCAAGTGCCTGGGAAGTATCACAAGTGTTAAAATTAAAAGGTTGTCATCTTGAAATACTTAAAAACTAAGACACAGGCTCCTCCTAGTGGTAAAAATGGAAGGATTATTCATTTTGTTCCAAGAATCTTCCAGTACTTCTTATTACCAATTATTCTCAGTTAGTATTCCATTTGGTTCTGGAAACTTTAGAAGCCTCTAAGTTCTAAGTGCTGCTAAGGGACACTTACCTAAAGATCAAAATCAGTGGGACATAACAAAACACATGCAAATCACTGTAATAATTTGTTTCCTCTAAAGCAAAGTTTATGTACCAATCAGTGCTTAGGCATGATGAAGTGAAGATGGAAAGGCTGGAAGACAGCATTCCAGAAGACTTATGCTCTTACACCAATTTTAAATCCAACCTCTGGATCTGCATTTGGTATCCAGAGAACAGCACTGTGTATTTAGCAGTGGGCTCACTGCATGGCATGCCTTTGTCTCAGATGAATATGCTGCGTTCCCACCGTTAGCAGAACACCTGCCAAGTCACCATCATCAAGTACAAGCAAGATTTTGTACATTTAAAAAATCTCTTCAATTTTGAAGCCAAGACAGTTGTTCTCGCCTAAAGAGCAGAAGCCCAGTGTCTGGGGTTTTTGCTGATTCTTCCTTGCCATTGAACAAGTGCTGTAATTATTTAGACACATCTATTCTTTAAAAAAAGACCTGTGAAAAGGGACAGAGGGCCATTTTTATTATCAGGTCTTATTCTGGACTGAGGTTTCTCAGCAGTCTAGAGCATACAGCACTATGTAATTTATGATTTTAAGTCACAGAAAAATATACTTGCAAAAATACACCTACAGAGAAAAAAAAGGAGCTGTATATAGTAAATGATGCTTTGCATTTAATTATTTTAAACTCTCATAAACCCCCTATATTTTAACTGGTTTAAGTGTTAATAGGCCTGCTAACATAATATTTACAATTTAAAAATTAATATTTTCTACTTAAGTGGGATCCAGTACTGCAGTAAATTGACCATCTATTTGAGACCAAAGTGATTTTAGTTTTAACTGTACTTGTAATAATAGTAGTATCAAGAATACAATTGCTAAAAATTCATGTATTGAGATAAGAAAATTCAGAGTCTCAGAAGACTAAAAAAGAGAAAATAAATACAAAACATGCTAATTTCAGGGTTTGCCAATTTCAGTTTTGCCTTTATATTAGGACAGGATGAAAAATCCTTTACTTTTTGCTTCTATTTCAATGTATGCAAAAAAAATTAAATCAATATTTCATATATGTTTGGTTTCCCTATTCAAGTTTTTCAGACAGTTGTGGTTTTTTTTAAAGACAAATTACATGGATGTTATGATGGAAGGAAAAAAAAAGCTTCAATTGCTTATGTGGAGAGAAATGTAGATTTTCCATTTATAGTCTTCTCTTGTGCATTATTTCATATATGTGTATGATGTATTTTGTATAGAGTTACATTCATTTCAGAATAAGTTGCATCAATAGAGAAGCACAGGAGGATGAAAACCAGTTGCTGGTTGAATGACATTTTATTTTCACATTCAGACAGCTGTACAGTTTCTATAAATAGATGTGGTACTATACTATTTACATCATTTTCTCACCCATTAATAGTGTATTCCATCCAAAACAGTAGATACCCTGACCAAGCCAAAACAGGGTTATTTCCAGGTGCATTTACTCAGCATTCTATGTCAAAACATACAATACATCAGTTTGCATCAGAGCATTTTTCCATGTATTTTACATGTAACATTATTTTCTCTAGACAGTCTCTCCTCCCAGCATCCTATGAGCTTTCCAGACACGTGCAGTACAGTTCAAGAACAAAAACAGGGTGCAAAAACAATTCATATTTGGCCTACTTAAAATAAGGAATGTGATGGATAGTTTTAACTGTGGGGGTTTTCTTCCTACATTAACCCAGTATTAGCAAGATTCTTTGATGTACAGGTAAAGACTGGAAAAAAGCAAGAGCTTAAAAAATTTGGACACGGCATAATCCTCTGGGCTTCTGAACGTGTTCTACAGATGGCTATAGAAATATCTTGTGTAGAGTACAGTTACAAACCCAGAAAGACATGGGTCTGCTGTGTGCTTCTGCCAGTAACGTTGTCAAGTTTTACATTTCCTTAGTCATTTTCTAATCCCTGTGATTAACTGCTTTAGGTAGTGCTTATATCTGTTAACTCTACTGCTGGGATATCTACAAATGTTACCTGAACTCCCTTAGAAAATCCACACAATCCAGGAGGTGTCAGGGTTTTTCACAATGTACTAGTTTCTCTCTCCACTTCTTTTCCCACTTGAGAAGCAGTCATCTCCACAGATGGATCAATTTAATAGCCAGACTTCAATTGTCACACGATATTTTAAGACTACGGCAGCTAAATTGTTTATCTCTACCAAAAGGGTCTGAAGAACTATGTGACAAGAACTCCTTGTTGGTGAGTAAAAATGGACAACACAGAAGGAAAACAATAAAACCACTAAGTTTCAACAACATGCAGGACCAGACTGCTTCCACTGTGCACATACCAGAGAATCTGAAAGCAGAAGCCTGCAGTTGTAAAGTGATTAATCTGTAGTACGTAGCACTGGAAACAAAAAAAGACCCAACCAAACTCAAGCTGTTACTCATTTTAAGAAAAAAGGAATTCCAATGGAATGGCCGGAGTAGGTCGCTCCCAGCTGGATGCTGATACTCAAAACTGTCTGATTAACAGCTCATATAAAAACTCCACTAAGGATTAATTCAGGAGGAGACTGAACAGTGAAGTCTTAGGTTTTTCTATGGGGAAAGACTTGCACAGTCATACATTAATAATCAAGTTCTCATAGAAGACAGTAAAGTGAGCTCCAGTAACTTCAGTAAAAACAGGAGTACTGCACGTCAACGTGCCATAGGGTAGGTATGTCCCAATCTCGCAATCAACTGGAAACTGGTCGAGGTGGTTTGCTTTTGTTTTCTGCCTCTTTTCCACGAATGGCAGCCACGTAAGAGAAGAGACACAACACGGAGTAGCAGATCTCATGAGCCTACAAGAATTTAGAAAAGGAGATAATGAAATTCAGATGATTTAGTGTTTTACAAAATCCACTGCACATTTTGTCTTTTGCTGCATGTCTTCCTTTATGGGACAACTACTCTGGCTACAGACAAAAATCAGGAAAAAGTGTCCCATGTTACCTTATCACTGAGGTGGATAGAGAACAAAAGCATTATAAAACCTCCTCTGGGATAAAAATATTAGTTGCTTGGTAGTATGAGTCTAATAATTTTTAAGAACAGTATGCTAAGATAGAAAGTTGACCATCTGGCTTTAGAAAAAACATCCTACATACTTGCTTTTGGTCAGTTGTATGAAGTTACTAGAAATTTTCTGGGAGGGGTTAAAAGAGCCAAGAAAAAAACAAAACTAAACATCCAGTATTGTACCTTGATTCATGAGATGGTGGCATTCTTCCTTATTCACAACCATCTTTTTATGCTCAAAAGTACTGGTAATCCTTGTAATTTTTAACCAGTGCTAGTGAATCCATGGATAATACAAGATTTTTTGTTGTTTGTTTTTTTTTTTTAAATTAAAAAATCCCACAACCCAACACTGTATGTTTCATATGAAGAATACCAAGCAATTTCATCACTACCTTAAAGCAGAGGGTTTCACCCAGAATTAGCAAGATTTACAATTATTGCTTTTAACTGATTAAGTGTGCTATTATTTAACAGAAAATCCTCTTTTATTGTGCAACTGTCAGCACAATTCAGTGAAGGTACGACTTAGACTTAGTTTATATGCTAGTTCTAATATTGGCTCTTCTGGTGATCTTCAAAGTTCTTGCCCTAGAAATTGACATTTATAATCTTTGTAAAGGTAATAAGCATAACAATGTGTTTTGTTGTATGATAGCACAAGTTAAAACACTTCTGTAAAACAGAATTAATTTTCATTAAACTGGGTTTTCTTATTAAAAGATACAGCTGTCTGCTTCTTAAATTACATACATTCTAAGCATTTTGTTTCTAAAACATTTCAGGTAATCTTTCTCTCTCTTCTCCTGAAGGACTGTGAGTTTCCATGCAATCACCAAAGGTACACACTGCACTTCAGACATAGAATAACTGAAGAAATTTCAGTTCTGATGATAATCACTGACTTTCATTTCTTCCTCATAAGCCTGATCATCGAACTATTACATGGAAAAGTGCTAAGTACCATTATCAACTGCTGGTGTTCAAAAAAATGTTATAAAAACTGAATACTAAGCCACAACAGTAACTCATATGGCGGGAATTTATACTTATACTGTTCTCTTGTATCTCACTGCTCACTTTCATGAGGAAATGAGAATTTTTCATGAACTCATCAATCATTTTATACCCAGGAACTAGTCTCCCTTTCCATCCATTCCGTCGATCAGGAATTGTGTTCTGCCCTGTCTTAAATTTAACAGTTTTTACTAGCTGTGCTAAAGTACATGCCAAACCAGCTACCTTGCATCATTATCTATCATAACAAAAGAGGCCACGCTGTCTGCACTGCCTGCGAGTTCCCCTAACAGGGGGGGACAACAATCACCAAGTTTTCTTGTCTTCCCTTAAGGAAAACTATCATAAAAGAGCAGCTGTTGTTTCACTGCTTTATTAGCATTGCAAATCCTGCAATCTCAATGTAATTCTGCTCACCACAGGAAAACGTAAAGATATATTCTCTTAAGAACTACCAGAAGGCATCACAGTTGACTCACCATTGGCGTCTTGTACTTGTGGCTCACCACTTCTTTAGTTTCAGGAACTAAAACCGGACGGGCAAGAGACAAAACAAAAAGTTCAAAAAACGAGAGGAAAAGGGGAAAGAAATAGCACAATGTTCCCATAGGAAAGGGAAGGGATGCACACAGACAGCAGGTGCAGGTACAGGGCACCTCACTCTCCCTCACTTCTAGATACTCGTCCTTCTCTTCATTTACATTACATATGTCCTTGCAGATACTGTAATGTCATCATAAATTACTCAGGTTGGCAAACATATTTCACTGCCTCTGTTTGGAAAACCATAGTAGGTATTTGATGGCTCTTAGAGACTCTGGCTTTTCTCATACTGCTTATTCCTGCTAGACAGCAAAATTAATGACAAAATATGCTTAATGACAGAATATGCCTAATGTCTACTAGGATAAAACATAAACCAACAATTCCATAGGAATTTCTCAGTATGCAATTCCCAGATATTTTGTCCTTTAGATGTTTGCATCCTTCTCTGCTGAAAAACAGATCTCTACAGAACTGCTGGACACTCTAGTAAGTTAGTGAAATCCAGAAACAAAAAGGAGCTGAGGGAGAAAATTTTCTGAACTGGAAGACTGCTTCCCAGTTCTATTTCAGGAGTTTCTCAAGACATTCTTTCTCCTGTCTAGGATGTGTGTGATGGTATTTACTCAACATACTCACTGAAAACGTTCATTGCTTTTGAAGTTGCCTTAAAATAAAATACTGATTTCAGTTACACATATTCTTAAAATACCAGGCTTGTTGATTTCTAGAAGACTTTATATAGAGGATTAGGGCACTGATGGGGAAAAAAAAAAAATCTATTATCCAGAAAATTTCATCTTGCTCCCTTGCACTGCTTCAAACTAATAGAAAAGGAAACAGGCATAATATAGCTAAGGAAAATTTGCCTTTTGTTCTCATTGTGGAATGCATAAAAAAGCAAAACCATTAGCACACATTGCATCTGAACTGTGCCTTTGACCCACACTTGGTCTAGATGTTGTAGTGAACAGATACCAGGAGAGAACAAAGACCACACTAAGAACATACAAATGGCAAATTTAAAGTGTTAAGATCAGTGGAATACCAAGACCAACTTCGAATACTTCCCTTCCAGAATAGCTGGAATTTGCCATGGAATTTCTGGGTCACAACAAAAAAATTTAAAAGCAGCAATACAGAAATTATGCAAAACCAAACCATACCAGTCATAGAGGAAGGGTAAATGTTTTATTACACGTAGTACTAGTAACAAGAAAAGAAAGAGAGGCAGATGAGTTCAGTATGAATAACTAGGAAAAGTCCACATCAAAACCTATCCATGCAGATGTCATCTTTTCAACTACAATATGACACAGCTAAAGGCTGGAGAGGGAGACGGATCACACTCTAAGGGGCCAGAAGTAAGCAGTGCAGACTGGGTCTGAGAAAGTACTCTAAATGTAAACTAGTGCCTATCAATTCTTGTGTGTTATGGTATTGTATCTTGAAAAAAAAATAGTGAAAAGTACAGAATATGATTGTAAAAAGTAGTATTTTTGTGTAATTTTTCAATTCTCTCTTTTCTTAGAGTTGGCAGTTACGTGAAGGACTGAGAAACAAGGGAAGTGTACACCCAGGCTGCACTGCCCCAGTGACACCAGTGACTAAAGTTGGGGAGATAAGGAGGTGCACATCCAAGCTACCTTACCCGTTGGCACCAGATGTTCCAAATTAACTCCATGTCACCAGGAGATAAAAGGTGGGAGTGAGGCTGGTGCACAGCCAAATAGGGTAGGGCTTTTACAGCTGTGTAAGTCTCACTGCCCCCTGGATAACATACAACTGTTCATATACTCTTCAAAAAGCAGGAAAGGAAAGCTGTAAGGACCTTGTGCCATGAGGGAAGGAGAGAAGGGAAGCTGTAAATTCGGTATCATAACTGAGAATAGGAAAAGAGGGAACAGGAGAGCACCCAGGCAAGGTGCTGTCTCCCCACTTCACAGTCAGTAAGTTGCCTTGTCTTTAAGTACTCCTTCACAGTCCTTCCTATGGGGAAAATTCTCCTGAGAGGACTGAGTTAGGAAGGGTAAGAAGAATGGGTTTGGATTCACAGCACTACCACTACAGAATACAAAGAAAAAAGACCCATGCCTCAAATAAGAGATTAGCTGTTGAACTAAGTGGATGTAGGGAGTAAATTGTTAAGCACCATCCTGCAGCCTTTGGTCCTGTGAATGAAAATATGTCTCTGGCATAGAATGAGTTCAGGGGACATCACTTTACCTGCTGGAGAATGAAGGTTTTCATAGCAGCGGCGGTGAAGGGGCCACAAGAAAGTAAAGCACAAGTACACAGCAGTAACTCAAATTCCAGAGGGAAGAGCCTCACATTTCCTCACTTACTTAAATCTCCACTTCCATTTGTGGGCAGCAATTCCTGAACTTGTGCTTGCATCCTGCTCTGAAATCACAATTCCAACTTTCATGCTGCCATCTAAACCCAGTGTTAACACAAACAGACCTTTAATTTCCTGCTGTGATATCACTAAACTTGGAGCAGTCAAGCTTGGCAAAGTCAAATAAACAAATCTGGCATTGAACTATTTCCTATCAGACTGGAGTATGCACGCTTACCACTCTCTACCTTTCTAAAGGAGACAGTACTTCAGTATAGTCCTACTGCAATGAATCTGACTGCAAGGTTCACAGTGTTTAACACGGCTAAATAACTTCATTGTTAAGAAGTCCACGCAAATTTTTGGTGAATGCTGTTAGTTTACAATTAACACATTCATGTGTTGATTTCTCTCGAACAGGACAGATTGGCATATCTTCTCATCTTTATAACAATTTAAAAAGCAGCTCTGAGGTAGTCTCATCTCTGCACAAGAAGAAAAGTCAGCTCTCCTGCAACATCTTTCTTCCTTACTTCTCTTTACTAGCTGGATGGGCAAATTGTAAATCTCATTTGGTACATTTAGATTGGTTCTTGCCTGCGACTTCTATTTTGGGAGGAGGGTATTTTTAATTTAATTGGTTTAACTTCTCAGGTTTTGCTTATAGTGTCACACTCCCAGTTTATTTTAAATTACTTCTTAAAATTACCCTTTCATAAGTTCCATACCACAATTCTAGCTTTTGCAATAGGCCCTTCATTATAAAATTTTCTGTAAAGAAGTTATTTTTCTTACCATTACAATCATTATTTAGGGGCTAAACACTGTATTACAGAGTTACCAATAGAAGTTGACTGGAAATAACTCAGTCAAACACTGTCTTTCTTCTTGTGCAATATAAACAAACTATTAAAAGAAATACTTTGAGTTAAAACCTCTCAAAAAATGATCCAAAATTCACTTCTGATCCAAGTAATTCCTTTTAAGTTAAGAATTTCAGAAGCTGAAGCCATTCTTTAATCTAATTTTATGGCTTCTGAACTCTCATCTTTGTAAAACTCGTCAATAATCTTCTAGAGCCTTAAACAATCTCAGTAAGTAGTAAAACGAATCATGCCCATCAGGGTGAAAACATGGCATCAAAGGAACACAGAACCATAAAGGGCAGACAACTTCTGAACATCTAAACTACTAGAAATTTTCCAGGGTTTAAATACACCAATCTGATCATTTGAACCATGAACAACATTTTCAGAAAATGGGAAAAAATTGTTCACAGATTCAAATCCCAAACTTCTGGGAGATTAATTTATGGCAAACAGCAAGCAAACTGCAACAGTCAGAAAGGCTTTATCGTCTTAATACCTTATAACTCTGTATCACTGAGACAACACATTATTATGGACAAAGACATTACCTTCAGCAATCTCATATTAACTGTCTTTTATATTCTAAGAGAGAATGCCTCAGCCAGAACATACTATTGACAGCACCAAAGAACGTCAAGAGTCTTGGTAAAGGGTGCTGCTGATTTAGATTTTGATCAATGGCAACAGTATGGATGCTGATCTACTATGAAAGAATGTTATAAATTTTACCTTCTTTTTAAATGTTTCATACATGCACTTAAGACCTAGACAAATGTCTCACAGATGGGTGGAAGAATAAACCAATATGGGTTTGGGGACTATTTCAAGAGAAGTATCTGGGTCATTCTTCCAGAGAGCTGCATCTGAAGTCACTCATTTTTTTCAGACACTAGCTAAACATAATGTGGCTGACACTAACCCTGAATAGTAACCCAGAATTTTCCCCAAACTAGACTGTAGGCAGACTGTATGTAAGAGCAATAACTGACCAAAATAGCACAAATTCTCTATTCTCCATAACCTTTACTTTTCCACTCTTTACCAGTCATGCTCTGAAACAAAAACCACAGGATGAATAAAGTACAACCTGGTGAAACATATTCTGCTCCAGATCACAAAAATGAAATTCCACATAGAGCAAATTTACAGTAATTCTTTGTAATGAAATCATAGTGTGTTGAGAAAGATCAGCTCTAAGTCCTGCCTAAAAACGTGGTTTCTCAGATGAAAAAGGAACATACCAAAGAAAATTCCTACACACACCCAAGTTTAACTGCTGTTTTGTTCACTTCAGAAGACTCAGAACATCTTCTTTCTCTATTAACAAAAAGCACCTAGGCCACAAATCTTAATATGATGAAAATTAATGTGTAAATTTTTATGTTAAGCCACCCATCTCTCAGGCAACTTTTCACATGCAGTCTACTTTTCTCTCCCATCTTTGAAACTTCAGCGCAACTCTGAATCTGAAGACTGGAAATTTGAGTTACTGCCATGTGAGTACAGACCTAATATCAAAATAATGTAATTACCAAATTCCTCCAGGACAAAGACTCCTCGCACAGTATTGCACTTTTTAATGTGATTCAGCTCTATGAAAACCTACAAAAACAGGAGGAAAAGTAACATAAAATTAGTCAGGTTTGTTTTTTTTAAAAAAAACCCTAAAAACCAAAATTAAACAATAACATCATCACAGCAGATACAATCTGAAGTGTTGTAGCATACACTACCAGTTCATTTACAGTTTAATATATAAATAAAGGGTGAAATAAATATTCCAAAGACAAACTTGCCACAATGCTAGAAATCAACAAATAACTTAAAAGTGCTAAGAAGCGAAGACAGCAGAAGATGAAGTACCTTCCGCTCCTTGCAGGAGGAGAAAGCATGGAAGAGAAACGAAGGAGTTAGTAACTCTTACATATCCAACATTGCTACCCCTTCAGGCACTCAAATGAGTTATTGCAAAAAGAATACCAACACACCTGAAATACAACAGAAGAGGGGGACGAGAAAAAAAGCTGGCTCCCAAATTTGGCACAATTTGTAGTCTCTGATCCATCCCAGTTAGTTTCTGCCCCTCCATGCATCCTCCTCCAGCACAGAGGGCAGGTAAGGGGCACTATGCTTCCCACCCTGACACTGATCCTCCTACCCTATCCAGCAGTCAAATTTAAACCCATGAGGAATTTTCCTTCTCCCTGACAGCCTTGCCATTTAAGATTTTACTGTGGTTTATGATATATAATCTGCATACTTACTCTTGGAACTGTCTCCTTTAACAGTCAGTACCAGTTTTCTGCTTTAAGCAGGACATGAGACTTTGGACCCTTCTCTATTGTTTGTTCACATACAGCTGCTGCTGGCTGAGCAGTCACTTAGAAAACAAACCTGCTTTAAACTTATGTTTTTCATTCATGAACCCCAAAAGACAGAACAGTTGAACTACATAACTAAATTTTTCAGTCCAGAACCTAGATGCCAAGATTACACAAATAAACAAGTTCTCTGAGCATAATGAGTTTGTGTAATATCCAATCTATTTCAAGGTACAAAACAGTCCCCTCTAATATGCACATCTCCAAAAGGGTCAGAGTCAGTACACAGGCATAAGAAGCTGTAGAAAGTGCTATAAAGAATCGATTCCATATTCCAGTTTCTAATAGAATTAATTTTTCAAGGCAAGAGAATCACTAAGAGTGACATTGCCCTAACATTCAGAGTAAGTCTATGTCCAATACCTTAGAGACACTTGCAAGACTATATTACAGTAGTCTGGATAGCTACTTTCAGTGCCTATACACCATGATCTTGGGACCTTTTTTTTTTTTTTAAAAAAAAAAAGTTACTAGAGAAACTTCATTGTCTTGGAAAGAAGGGAAAGGAAAACTCTGCAACCCTCTTGAATCCAATGTTAACAACACCCTTGTAATCATAGATGATATGCTACCCAATAAAGGCAAAGGAAATCAACACCAAAAATTGTTGTTTTTAAGAAACAGGCTTATCAATAGAGATGAGTAAATACACTGTACATCTGAGAGAAGTCAGGTTGATTTTCAAGTCAAAGGGGTTTTATTATTATTTTTATTAGTGGGGAACTAACAAACAGACCCAGGATAATTATTTGCTCAATATAAAACACTAAACTTCCTCTTACTTAATCAGAAAATCTGAAGCTTGCTTTCTGCTTACATTCAAGCACTCAAGGAAAATGAGACTTCATCCCATCTTTTTTGTTTGCCTGTTTTCACCCATGTTCTATAGCAGTTTAGTAGGTCAAAAACATTTTACTGTTTTGAGGAATAGTTACCAAGTAAACAAGTAAATAACAGAACACTTTATTGTACTTAGTTTCCTTTTTCTGTAGTATTTTCTGTTCAATATTTTTGCTAATAGTCTAAAGTACAAAATTCAGAAACTCAACAGAAAGGCCCAGGTGAAATATTGGTTGTTTGATCTGGTAACAGTAAAGCCGTCTAAAAGACTTGACTGCCCCAGCTGCTCATGACCTGAGTATAATGTTAAGGAGTGCTGTGTTTCCACAAGAGTTATGAGCCAGATGAGAATTTATCAGGTTTGTCACAATTACAGCAAGTGATCCGTTTTCAGAAGACATGAGTTGATGAGCAGTTTCTTACTATATTGTTTAAGGGACAGGGATGCTCTCCTCTCACTCAATCAGAAAACAAGCGCAAAGGAAATAACAGTTACTTACCCTAGGGAAACTGTGGGTCTTCAAGATAGAGCATTCAGTGTGGATCCTACTGTAGGTGGGCATGTGCCTGCTGCATTTTATTAAACTTCCATCTATTTTTGACACAGATGAATTCACAACGAGGATATTACCGAGTCCCAATGTTATAACATAATTTGTAAACTCAGAATAATCTGCCAGTGCCACAGGTGTGCTTGATTCCTCCCTATTCCAAAGGATTTCCTCTGACCTGACAGGCACAGATAGACTTGAACATTTTTCCTTTTTAAGGGTGTGCGCGCTGGCAGCATGGTGAGAAATTTGTGAACACTAGACAACCATCACGTGTCAACAGTAGGTTGGCCCACCGTGCATCTAAGACATTTCCTGAGGAATTCACAAGGTGCTAAGAAAGTATACACACTGCAAATCAAGAGCCTTCAAAAACAGTTTCATGAAAGCAAGCACCATTCTATAACACTGAAGCAGTCTTCTCAAGGAGGACAGAATAGACTCCAGTTATCTTTATTTAAAAAAAAAGAAGTGGAAACTCTTCTTCCTATTTTCTAAGTGAATTATTTCTACGACATTCAACTAAGCAGAGCAATAGAAATCCCTTCTTTTAGTGAGTCATATTGCTGAAAAGAGTACTTCAAAAGAGAAGAACAGGGCTTGTATATGGAGTAAGGAGAGGAAGATGAAGAGAAAGCTGTGCCTGATGAGGTCCTGTAGGCATTTGTTAGTCAGTATCCCCATCCAAACTCAACAGAAACAGAAAAAGCCATTTTCAATATAGAGAAATGGCTGTAGGATCCTGGTTTTAATCATGCTCGTATGCATACTCTGAAATTGCCTTAGGGGACAATTCATACCATTTGGTGGTATGATGAATACCATCATACCATGATGAAAATGAGAAAGGACAATTCATCTAGAACCTTTTATTAAGCAAGCAGACTGGTTGATGGGTGTTAGAATAAGAATGCAAACACCCGTTAGCTCCACAGATTATGAAACGGCAGGGGATTTTTTTTGTATGGCGCAACTAGTAGGAATTTTTTATGTAACTGCTACAGTTGTCTATTCTATAGTGACCCTCAAATGGCAGACCTTTGGTATCTGCCTACACACTTTGTTTTGAGAAGGAAAATAAGGGTATGTCTTAGGTCCACTAAATGGTACCGAATGCCCTTGCCAGCTAGGAATGGAAATCTAACAGACCAAGAATTAAACATATTGAATAAATGCAGTGGATTTTCCAGAACTGTATTTGTTTCAGTATCCATCTTAAGTCATCTGGCTACAGCTTCATGGAAAAAGTGATGAGGAAGAGGAATCATCTTTTAGGTGAGGGAGACAGCTGGTCCTGGGTCTGACTATCTTCCAGAAAAGATGTAGTAATGTTCATCACAGATAGAAAATTAGAACACCAGTCTCTGTAAGGAAGGATATGACAAAGCTAGTACTCCACGAGTGCTGGTGGTAGCACAGGGCTCGGTATCTGCGGTATGAAATTCAACTGTTAATGGTCCTGACAGCTATATAACTGTCAGTTATAGCTTGCCCTAAGGTTTTTTTCCAAATGTCATTCCAGTCTTTCAGGCAAAAAAGGCTTTGACTTCAGAGACAAGGGTATATTCTAGGATTTGGAGTTTTTCTTTTGGGCAGATGCAAGTGTGCTCACTATGTGCTTAATACTGAGTGTCTTTGTCTTGTGAAGATGCCTGTTACACTTAAGAAACCAGGATGAGGATGAGGCTACGTTCTTACATATCTTTTCTTACTGCAAATGCATATATGCCTGGCTGTTTATTTATGAAATAGAGTCATCTCCATAGACGTTCAAGAGATGAGCAGTTTGAGTTCAACATCGGGTTTGACTTCTGGCAGAAGAAGAAGGAGAAGCAAGCAGAACGTTCCCTATAGTATGTCCTTACCTTAGGACAAAGTAATTTCTATTACACCCATCTATAATGATATCAAACTGTCGCCAGGGTTTAATTTTCAAATAATTTAGACCTGCCATTTCCAATAACTACAAAAATTCATTCTGTACTACTGATGAGTTCCTCTTGCAGTTCTCCATATTTCGGCACATCCAATAGAAAGTTAAAATCTATCACTAAGTCAGATAGACTGTTCCATCACAGAGTAGATTGGAAATACTACAGTAGGTCAGCTGTAGTCCAGGTTCTACCCTGGTAATAGGAAGAAAACTGAAGGAGGTTCACAACTCTCCACTCCTTATACTGGCACATATGAACTCACATATGAAGAGACACATGGTGCTGCTGTGACCTTGAGAGAAGTATTAAAGATTCTGAGCATGTGTGTTTGAGATGCACATGCACGTACACTTCCAGTGGGATCTACACTGATGTATCCTCAAAGAAGAACAAAGCTTGTGTGGGGAGGAAAGTCTAGTCAGGAGGAAAGGAAAAAACACTCCACAGAGGACTGACAGAAGCTTTTCTTTCTCTCTCTCACACACACACATTCTCTCTCCCCTAAAAATTGATTCTAGTGTCTAGCATAGCATGCATTTAATATCATATGCAAAACAAAACAACACAAAGCAAAATAAAAAACAAGGATCAAAGGAAGCAACAGAAACAACATCCAGAGAAAGGAAGAAATGACAATTCTAGTTGTGTTTCCTCTTTGCCCATGAGATCTGCTATTTGGCAGGAAAAAAAGAATCAGTAATTTTTTCTTATTTTTGTGAATTACAGCAGGAGTCATTTTCCCATTTTATTTTCATACTAAATTCTACAGATGATTTCTCAAATTTTGAAACCAGACAGATTAAACATGCTGCAGAAGGTTGCCTTCTGTACCTGCAGCATTCAAACATTGTCTCTTTAAGGCTGACTGCTTATGCCACCAGGATACGTTCACAGTGTGATCCATAATGGCAGTATGGGTTACTACTGATGACTTATTCTGCCCTTTAATATGCTGCCTACCGTTTGCTTTGTGGTTAGAACAATTCAGACCACCAGAAACAAGAAGCTGAAACCTTGATCAACATTTTTCTTCAGTTGATTATAGTTTTCCTGAGGGTATTTAAATTATACTGTATTTTTACATACATATATATATTTGTATATGCATGTGTGTTTGTGTGTATGTATACATATGCTTTTTTACCCCCATCATGCTATCCCTTGTCCTTGTTGATACTCTGGGAAGAGGAAACACATATACAGGCGTGCTGCAAAAAGCTTCATGCTCACTGTCTCCTCACAGATTTCCCTCATACCTGACTGTGCATAAACTTCAGGTTAATTCCTTCCAGTGTGACCTGAAGAAGACCTCCTTCACCGGTTTTCATATCCTGCACAGGGAACTCCCCACCCAACTCGGGGCCTGTGATATGTTAATTAAAAATAAATAAATAAAAAATAAATTAAAAAAAAATCAAGAAAACCAAATAAAAATATCCAGAGAAAGAGAAATGAAAAACACAGTTACAATAACAATTTAATAGAGGATATCAATACATGACCATCTAGGCATTTTAATCTACTTTCTTTTGCATCATTCAGTCCAGCTAGAAAATGCTTCCTAATAGTGATTTTTAAAAAATTATCATTTGTACAGAACCACTGAACTCTGGAGAATGGCTTTCAAACACATTTTTAATACTACATTATTGCCCAATTCTTAAAATAGCTTTCAAAGACACTTTTGCCTCCTCTACCCTCAGTGGAAGTCCAGCCCTTCCTTCCCTTCCTTAAACTGGACTAATGGTAGGAGGAAGCAAATGGTGGCTCCTCCAAGCTAGCTGAGAGCTGAACTGTTAGGATGCTAGATTTAAACACAAGTCATTTTCTCAGTCACACTGATGCCAGTTATAAGATGTAGATCCCTTAGATTTGGCATTAAGATGCACCTAAAATAGGCTTGTACCTCCAAGTATGGCTCGCAGAGTCCCAGCACCCACTTGAAAAAAAAATACAGTGGCAACAAAAATCAAAGTTGAAAACGTGAAAGCACAGTGATGCTGCCCTGAACCTGCAAACAGACTCCAGTAAGGGAGAAACAACCATTTTATGAAGGTATAAAAAAAGCCACCTTTGTGTTTGTTATCCAGGTACATACAGCACCTGCTGCTCTCTGGGGACTCAGAAAAATGCAAAATTGTCTTCCCAAGAACTCAGTCTCCCCAAACTGCAAATCCACTTTCCTAGGGTTTTTTTTTGACTCAACAGGAAAAGGAAAGGGGTGTTTGCCAAGAAAAGTTTCACCAGTATAATTATACTATCCTGTCCTAGATGATGATGTGAAACTAAGAAGAATTTCTACACTGGAGAAGTTATACTGACATAAGGGCATTGGATTATCTGCACCTTTTGGCTTGCAACAGTACGAGACCATCCAATACAGAAAAGGTTTGTGCATTGAAAGCCTGCAGCAAGCTGCAGATTCACTCTCACAAACAAGCACATTTATTAGCCTCCATTCTCAACAAAACCAGACAACACAGTTCTATGTCTCAATCAGGAATACAAAGAGTAGCTAGCCAACCATGAAGAGAAAGTGAAGCTGAAGTTTCATAGTCTTTTCTAGTTATCATTTTACTGGCAGCTAGTCCTCCTCACATGTAACTCTTCTTTATACAGGTGTTTTGGGTTGGTTTGTATTTAGAGTGAGGTATATGGGGGCAAGCTAATGACAACACTAAGCTGGCTGCATACGAACATACTCTGTGATTTCCAAGTAAAAGGAGATTATGTTCAAATAAGTTAACAGTAAAAAACTTCGGTTGATTGCAGATTAAACAACAAATGTTCCCAACAAGCAAAATCTTTTACCTGGTTTAATGCTTTGCTGTCTTGCTGCTGCTCGCTCCATACTGTCTTTTACACAGTAGTATAACTCCCGACACTAACATATAAAAGAGGAAGACAATGTTATTTTTCCAAATTAGGAAGGGAAAAGAACAAGATTCTAAGATTCTACAAAGCAAACAAACCCCACATAGTGCATAATGACAAAAAGCCTATAAAAGTTCAACCACAGCCAATTACTAGACAGTATTTATATTTATTTTGCAAGTTGACAGAGAGACTATTTCATATCATTTCATAGCACGAGCTAGAGAAAAGTTCACGGCTTGGCACATGCTCATGAGCAACCTAACCAAGTTTATTCAGCTTCCTAGTGTAGAAAAAGCCTCAAAACAATATCAAAATCCCTCCCTTTCTTTCGGCTTCGAGCAATCAATGTTACTACTGGTCATGCTCATTTGATCTATCTTTTTGTTATCCATATCAATTTCCTTTTGCTATGTTCCACCTTCCTCCAACTCCCCTCTCTAGCATCAAATAATAGTTAAGCCATAATCTCAGAGTAAAATTTAACAAAATTTTCTCTCGAAGCCTAAGATAGATGCAATTAATTTTCAGGTAACTTCTGTAGCACACAGCTTATGTCCTCCTTCCCTTTGTATTCACACCTGCATTATGATGGCCTGGTCTATGTAAAACGAATTTTCTGAAGCAGAAATCTAATCCCTTTATATATCTCTATATCTTTATATAATGACCTTTCAATATATTACTTGCATTTACAAGTCTTTACCTCTTGTTTATTGTGTAGGAGTTACTGGAGTTTTCCTAGTAGGTTTAAGCTATTTCTTTAAATTTGCAATTAATCATAAGGAGAAGAAAAGGGCTTTTATATTAGTGGAGAATATAGGCATATAAATCAAACACGGGCTCGTGGAGAAAATTTTTTACCTATTTTGTCAGGTTGGGTTTGTAATTTAAAATTACACAACTCAATTACTAAGACATAGTTTTATTTAGCTTTTTCCCCCATGAATCTACCACAATACTTTTACTACCTTTATTAGCAAATACTGTGGCTTATAATGATGCTTTCCTTCTTTTACCCAATAAAACCAAGTAAAAGCAAGACATGTAATTTCTTAAATTACATCCTGCTGTACTACTGTCTTCAGGTAAGTGACAAGGCATAATGCCAGCGTCAGTGCTGTAAAACAGCCATTGCAGTTCAGTAACCAGTGCTGGAGAGAGAATGCAATTTTTTGATTAAACAACACAGAACATGACAAACCAAGGATTTGTTTGGTTTATGCAGTTTTCCCTCAGTATTGTGTGTATTAAACAAGATGTGTACCTTCTTTGTGTAGAACTTGTTCAGTTGTGTCTCCTGGCCGTTCCTCCGCCAGAGGCACAGCACTTTTGTTTTGGGACAGTAAGTCATGTTGATGAGTTTCTCATACCACCAGCGTTCATACACAGTTCCAATGTTGCTCCTCAGCACAATGCAATCATCACATACCTGGGAGCACAAATTATTACGTGAGATTTCCAGTATTATTTATTGAATGCTACTAGTTGCATTAATATTATTTTTGTCTCTACCTCCATGAAAAATATGTCTCCTGTTGTGTCTGTGCCAGCATGTACTACAAAAGTCTGCTTCTTGATGTGACGGCTGCCGCTGGGTCTCACAGGAAGTTCCCGTCCATTCTAGAGAAAAGAAAAATGCAATCATAAACGAACTTTGCAACCAATTTCTCCTGACCTATTGAAAAAAGTCCATTAAGTGACACTAGAAGCATTTTCAACAAAGGAAAAAAAAAGAAGCATGAAGTATTTTTAACACAGCTGATTGGAGGCAATTCTGGACAAAGCCTTAAGCAAAATACTCTAGTAAGTTTAGTTTCAACAAGTGTGACTGAGTTAACACAGCATACAACAACATTCATGTTGGTACCTACTCAGTATGGGATAGCGAGGTGTCTGGTTTTAGGTAACATTGCATTAAAATGATCTGTTTTTTCCCCAATTAATTGTAAGATAATTTTGTGTCCTTTCTGTGCATAAAACTAAGTTCTGAATGTAAAAATGCTGTGAAAAATTAGCTTTTAAAGGGCCTAACTTGCATCCACCATGGTGATTTATTAACTTCAGTGTCAGCCTGTATTCTTAATGAGCACTACAGGACATAAGGTTTATTCTGCATGGCAGCTGATAGTGGAAACAGTTTTGTACAGAAACTGGTTGCTACAAGCCTTACAATGACCTGGAAACCAGTAGAAACCTAAACACTTGTTACAGTCATAGTAAGAATAAAGGTTGTTGGCCACAAAAGTGAAAGAAAGTTAAGAAAACATTTGGGTTGTGCAGAACTGTGGTACTGAAGTGTCATGTTTATGAGTATTTGTACTGCAGTTCTAATTGATAACTGTATGACATTATAATATTATAAACAGGGTCATACAATCAGAGTATTTATTCTATACACATGAAGGCAGTGTTTAATAATCCAATTTAATTATTTTTAATATTTTTAAATTAGTGTTGCAGAGCATATATAGCAGAATTTTCAGTTTGGTTTTCTGCCTCCACTGTAGCTTCCCCAGGTACATCACTCATATGTTGCTCATATGTGCTGGGTTGGTGGTTGGACTTGATGATCTTGATTCTCTGATTCTATATACTGTTTTACTTACCAGATTTGCAAGTTTGTCTAGAATATCATTTATTTGCTGGCTGTGCACCAATCCAATATGCGATTTTCCCATCAGACGACGCACCTTTTTCCTAATATCATTCTTGTTCACCTAGAAAGCAGATATCATGACAGTTATATTCTCCTCTCTATTCACAGGCAGCATTCCCTTTTCATCTATAACCCATAGGCCCAGAGTGATATCATTTGCATCCTTATCCTTTTCCCCCAGTAAACTGTTTTCTTGGGTATCTGATTATTTTCACCACAACAAAAGACACTCTTTCCTTCTGGGACTAACACCATCTCTCATGAGATAGCCTTTTGAAACCAACATTTTTTGCTCTCCTCTTTTTCATCCTTTGAAGAAATTAACTGGTTATTATTCTTTCTACTTTAAGTACTGCAGGGATGCAAGTCATAGAATCATAGAATCATAGAATAATTATGGTTGGAAGGGACCTCCAGAGTCATCAAGTCCAACCTTTATCCCATCATATTCCTAACCATTAAACCACTAGACCATGGCCTCAAGTGCCTCATCAACCTGTTTTTTGAACACCCCCAGGGATGGTGATTCCACCACCTCACTGGGCAGCCTGTTCCAATGTCTAACCACCCTCTCAGTAAAGAACTTCTTCCTAATATCCAACCTAAACTTCCCCTGATGTAACTTGAGGCCATTTCCTCTCGTCCTATCATTAGTAATTTGGGAGAAGAAAGTCCTAATGGCCAAATCCCACAGTTGTCTTCTGAAATAAACTCAATCCAAATATACTCAAATTCTGTCTTAAAACTTACTTTCACATTTCATTTATATTTGGAAAAAGATCAATACCTTCTTTTTCTCTCCCCACTCCCTCACTGTCAAGGTGTTACACTAGATAGCATAGTGCATCAAATCTGTTATAGGTAAAACCATGCACCTAAGCTGGTTCTAAACATGACAAAAATTTTAGAAGATTGATTTTCCAGTGGCTTTGAGTGACAATTTGGATTATCTAAGAAATTATTCAGATTAAAACATAAATATTGCTAGTAGCCACCTACAGCATTAAGGTGTATACACAGCCCACTGAAAAAGAGACAAAGGGTTGCTTGTTAGTAACTGTAAATTTCATATTGAGTTATTGTGAATAGGTGTATCAATCTGTCCACGCTCTCCTTTTACCTCTGACTTCTCTAAGAAGAATTGGAATTTGTAGCTGTGAGGAAAGATTAGAAGATACTCTCTACTTAATTTACAACCCATACTCTTGATAATAAGAATGTCTTTTAAAGGTACTAGTCGGGCTAAAAAAAATTCTATTTTAAATGGCAATGTCTATGCATAGTCATGGCATAGAACTGCATAAACTCAGACAACATATCTCAATCTCCAGGTACTGAAGCAATTTTTTCATTAAGATCAGGAGAGGTTTTATAATAGTCTTTTATGCTTCACTGTTCTGAGCTCTGTGAACAGAGATGTAAGGTTTCAGACAACACCAACAAAATATACTGCTTAAATCTGAGCAATGGTCTATTAAAAGGAAAAATTCACCTTTATCATAAGCATATATGAAATCATATTATGCAGCAATGTAGCCAACAAGCGGTCCTCGTCATCCTCCAAACGCTTTCGATCATGTTCTCCCAGGGAAAGGTACCTGCAAGAAGAGCTAGATCTGAAGCCAGTTCACTAAAGCACTGACAGAGGACAGAATACTATTTGTAAAGTGTATGGCAAATAAAACCTTCAAAACCACTAAGCCAAATGGGCATTTTCCAGTAAAACACTGTGATCACTAATTAAGCATTTCCATTAGTTATTAACTAGTTAAGTAAATAATATCTGCTCATCAGGAAAGTTCTCAGTTGTCTGCTGGGTTTATCCATTTCCTCTTGTCTGCAGTCGCAGCTCTATGACAATTACAACTGCCAGAAGAGGAACATTCAACTCAGTACCAGAGCTACCCGCCTTTACAGCTTAAATGTAGCTGCAAGGCAGGAGTAAACTGATGAAGGAAGCGCACAGGTGCTCTCTTTTTCCAGTAAGGTAGGCAGTTTGTGGAAAAAAGAATCAGTTTTCAAACTAGCACCTCACAAACTAGTTCTTATTTTGGCTACCAGATCCCATGTTACATGACAGCATGGGCATGGGTGGTACAGCTGCAGGTGGCAGACAGAACAGAGAAAGCTCAGATATTAAGAGAGCTGACACCAAAAAAAACCAAAAAAGCAAGCAGGTAGTGAAAAATGACATCCTAGAAGTAGTCTAGCTTTAAGCAACCCTACAGATATTTCTAGAGAGTGGTTCCCTCGTGGGTTTTTTGTTTGTTTCTTTTAACTACAAACTGTAAAGTAAGGCTCAAAATGCAGCTTCTGAAGACATTTAATTCTTTCACTTTATGTCAACACACTGATACCATCCTTAATTCCAGAATATAGTCATCTTGCCACAGAAATCTCTTGCTTTATTACTGATGTAGTCTATTCCATCTATTCATACTGTGACTATGCTTACATTACCTGTTTCTCTAGAAATATCACCTCTCCACAAGAGTTTAAAAAATACATGTCACAACTGATGATAGTATTTCGGTATCAGGAGATACTGGCCAGCACAGAGACACGAGGCTCACTTTGGGACAGCCAGGTGACAATAGCATGTTCAGCAGAATTAAAATAAATTTCTTTTTTACTATTTCAGCCTCAGGTGAAAAAAGGAAGAGGAAAGAGGTCTACTAAAGAACTTTACCTGTCAATCATCTCCTGAGGTCCCTGGTCCATCCCCATTCCTTCTCTCTCTAACATCACGGCATCCAAAAAAGCATCTTCCCAGAACTGCATCTGGTCCCACAAAGTTGAACGCTCTTTGCCTATGCAATGTATACAAAAATTGACCATTTATTCCATTTACTCCAGTCAAATACTTTAAGATTAATTCATGTTCCTTCCCACTCCTTGAAAATACCATAAGTCAACACACAATTTATCCATATTAAAAAAAAAAAAGGTCACTTTTAAACCACAAGCAATATCACAACTGAAGAAAAGTGTAAAAGAGAAGACATATCTCTCATTCTAATTCATGGCATAATCTCTTCAAACCCTTACACAAAAGTACCTCTCATCTCTGTTCTTTAAAGAGTGTACCTGCTTCCATGTACTGTTAACACTGCCCGAAAGAGACAGGAATATCTCACACAAACGCAGATCAAGGCAAACACACAGAGAAATGGAAAGATAAGATTATTACTCATAGAGAAGGTTTCCATTGCAGCATCCTCTAACTGGTCCCAGACAGATCCTTTATCCCTACCTGCATCATTCCACGCAGGTAGGAACGATAAATGGAAAGGATGAAAAACACAGGAAGAGAGAGCTCTTGATTAACAGCAAGTTCAGATGAAATACATTTAAAAAAAGCCAATCTACTCCTAATTCAAGGGTACACTCGAAGGCCATTAATATTCTGAGTTTAGTGTCCCTCTGTTCAATGATTAAGGTTAGGGATCTTTTTTCAAGATCAGTGATACATTTCAGCCTTCCATGCATAGCTAAGTAAGCTCCTTCTCCCCTTTTCCTAACTAGTTTAAAGATTTCATATTCAAGAACAGCAAGGGACTTGGACAAACTACATTTTATGCAAACTATACTGCTCACACCTCTTACTCTTATTCATTCTCTCCAGCAAATCTTTGACTTTACGCTGAATGGCCTGACGTGGCCTCCTATTCTACCAGCACAGACCACAGTAAGTGGTTAAAACAGTCTCTGGGAATATAAAAATTCCAGTCTGCCCTAGATATGACTCCACCCAAACACCAGTCTAAAAGATTCCCTCCTGCAAATAAAATAATAAATAGTTTACCCAAAAGTCCTTCATAGAGATAGACCCGTTGGTTTCCATCCTCTAGACCTCTTCCTGGAGTGCTGCCTTTGCTGTCCTTCACACCCTGCTTCAGGTTGTGAGACTTTGCCTGAAAATAATACAAGTAGTGTCAGACAATTTAACGCTGGGCCCTGCAGGGCTGTCTCTCGCAGTCCACTGTAACGCTTAACAGATGCAGTTTGCAAGCTGTACTTCATGGATCCTTCTCCCACAAATGTTCACAAAACAAGTAAGTTACTCTGTCCAAAGGGCAAGGTAATACACTTAAAAGTCAGAGTTGGACAAAGGAAAAACAAAGAGAGACAGATAGAAAAATCAAAGCATACAGGAAGCAAAATGCTTCCCTGAAGGAAAACTGAGAAAACAAGAAAAGCAAATCCCAGACTAAAGGAAAGAACAGTTAAACCTCTCTGTCATCCCCCATATTTCACGCTTATGCATTATGCCCAAATTCTAATAGTCAATCTTTCCCACTGTTTAGGAAATAGCTGAGTAGCACTGTCATTGTACAGACTGTGAGAAACGGGGGAAGAAACACGTGGCCTTCTGAGGCCTGCACAGAAAATGAATATTCACAGGCAGAATAAGGTTACCTGAGCTCTATCTCACATTCAGACTTTACAGGTTTTTCTTTCTTTTACCTTTCACAAAGGTATGATGTTAAGCAAATGGTTACCTATCACCTGGTCTGAGGAAGTGTGTGCTGGGACTGTCAGCCAGCAGGAACTGTGATAATAAAGCTGTCTTATCTGGTGGTTCTCCACCACCAGGTAAACTATGGTGTGATACTTGACATTCATTGTACACCAGGTACACCCATCATCTTTGTTCTAAATCTGTTGCAAGGGCTCTTAAAACTCCATTCAGTTTCAATATAAGGAGGAAAGTAGGAAAACACAAAAAGCTAAGTGTTTAAATAAAAAAGTCTAACATTACTGACTGAGAAAACACCCTCTTGCAGCTAAATAAACTGACATGCTTACATCATTTGCATGCTTTTAGAATAAAGCTGCAATGAAGCACAATGATTTTGTTTGTTGCTTAAAATTAGAAGTAGAAGCCCTGTAAAGGCTTTTACAATCTTATCAGGATTATAAAATAATGAACACAGTCAGTAAGACCAACCCTAAGGCACTGCAAGTTGTTTTCATATTTGGTTGACAGCTTGATTTAGCCAAATGGAGTGTATAATTATTTTCTTGGTAAGATGTATATAAGAGGTTGTAAGCAATAATTAAGGACTTTAAAAACCAAAATGAATACTAAGTGCTGTCAGATAATTTCAATTTTACTGCATACATATCTTCCAACTAGGAAATTATATATAAAAGTTATGATTACACTACAAACAGGATTAAAGTAATGTTTTAAAGAAACGGAACAGCTGCCAATCCTACAATGGGTCATCCCTTTTCTGTGTCAAACAGCTGCTCCTAAGAAACCAGGGAATCTGTTCCTCTCAGTTAGGTAAGGTTGAACAATGCCCATTGATGATGTTTTGCCTCTGAAGGGCAAATAAATGTCCATTTAGTTGAAAGAAATATTGAATGAGGGGGGATTAAATATTGCTAAAGCCTGTGACATGGTGCAAGATGCGAACCTGCTATTCTCAAAGAACCACGTATTGCACAGGAAATGAAGAAAGGTACGTGGATCCATGCAAAATTACATCTTTAATATTTTAATATTGTAAGTCATTGCTGATTAACCCCTAGAAAAGAATCAGAGGTCCTCTTCCACACATGCACACACATTGAAGTGATTACATACAAGATTTAATTAAAAAGAAAACAAAAATAAGAAAGGGAAGCCTGCAATGCCCTTACAAAGATAGAGCTAGTAGCAGAGTTTGTCTCAATTTCACTGTCTGACACTGTGCCTCTGGATCCTGTCAAATTGCCACCGTTTTCCACACTTGGGCCATCACCAGCATTGCTACTCAAGTCACTGTCTGCTCCCAGTGTCTCTCCGGAACTGTTACTAACCTGTGGAGAGAAATAAAGCAGTTACCTACAATAAACAAAGACGCTGTGGAGAGAAAAGTTGTGTCTCTTCTTAAGGCACAAAATAAGCAGCAGTACAACTGAAGGCCACATTTGCCTTTTCTTCTTCAGTAACATTATCTTTTTATCAAATCCTACTCTGCAGAAAAAGATGACAAGAGACTCAAAAATCCCTTCAGAAAAATCATAGACCTGTTTAGGTTGGAAGGAATCTGTTAATATCATCTATAGCTGAGTCCCCCTGCTCAGGTAGGGTCAGCTAGAATACATTGCTGAGGACCATGTCCAGTCAGGTTTTCAAAATCTCCACGGATGGAGAATCCACAACCTCTCTGGGTAAACTGCTCCAGTGCTTGACCACCTTTAAACTAAAAAAGTGTTTTCTTGTGTTCAGCTGGAATTTCTTGTGCTTTAATTTTTGCATTGACTGCCTCTTGTCCTGCCAGTGGGTACTACAGAGAAGAGTCTGGCTCACTGGCCTTCGTCCCCTCCCATCAGGTATTTATACCCATTGATAAGATCCTTCCCTTCTCCAGGCTGAAGAGTCCCAGCTCTCTCAGCCTCTCCCCTCACAAAAGATGCTCCAGTCCCTTAATTGTCTTTGTGGCCCTGAGAATGACTGTCCATTAAGTCCCTATTCTTCTTGTACTGGGGAGCCCAGAACTGGACATAATATTCCAGATGCAGCCTCACCAGTGCCAAGGAAAGCAGAAGGATTACCTCCCTCGATCTGCTGACAATGCTCGTCCTCATACAGCCCAGAAAACCATTTGCCTTTTCTGCCACGAGGGTGCATTGCTGGCTCACAGTCAGATAAGAGTGGTATTTGCTGTCTTCCAGTCTTCAGGAACCTCTCCTAATCACCATGGCTGTTCCGAGACAATCAAGAGCGGCCTCGCAAAGGCATCAGCCAGCTCCCTCAGCGCTTGTGGCTGCGAGCCCTCCGGAACCATGGATTTACATGTATCCAGTTTGTTGACTTGCTCCCTAGCCTGGTCATCCTCCACCAAGGGTAAGTCTTTCTTGTTCCAGACTTTTACTCTAGTCTCAGGGGCCTGGATTCCTGAAGGCCAGTTTTACTGGTAAAGGCTGAGGCAAAGAATGACCCAAGTACCTCAGTCTTTTCCATCTGTCACGAGTTCCCCTGCCCCATTCAGCAGCAGGCCCACATTTTCCCCAGTCCTTTCTCTTGCTGCTTATGTACTAGTAGAATCCTTTCCTGCTTCCATTCACATTACGTGCCAGATTAAACTCCAGGTCCATATTGGCTTTCCTAACTCTGTCTCTGCAAGATAAGTCTTCTAGGTCACCTGCCCCAGCTTCCACCTTTTATGTGGAAAATACTTTATATACCTTATACTTCCTTTTTATGTCTGAGTTCAGTTAGGAGCTTTTTGCTTATCCATGTAGGCTTCCTGCTGCCTTTTCTTAGTTTCCTACTTGTTGAGATGTACCTTCCTTGAGCTTGGAGGAAGACATTTGTGAATACCAATCAGCCCTTCTAGACCCCTCTTCTATCTGTGGCAGTATCCCATAGAATACAATCTCTAGGTCCATTAGAGAAAGACAATCTGAGTTTTATTCTTGTTACAGGCTGGGAAAAGATCATGGAAAGCTAGATATTCCCAGGTATGCAGCAGTTTAGAGAGAAGAAAAACCAACAACAAAAAAAAAGGAAAGTTCCTTGGGTTTTATCCATCCAATATGCCATATCAGGTAACATGCAGTAGCGACAAGGGTCAGGTTTTTGTTGGGGTTTTTTTGTTAGTTTTTTGTGGGTTTTTTTTTTTAACTGAATGAATTCCTGCTACCTTTTCCCTCTATGCCCTATAGTTGACCGGAGAGCAAGCAGACATATTTTGATATGATTCAAGTGCTTTAAGGTAATACATCAGAAAGTTTGTTCTTGTTTTTAATGCATCAGGCGATCTGCCTCTTTTGCTCTCAGGTTGTTTTTGAACTTCTGTTCTCCATAGATGGTTTATACACAGCTAAGGCATACTCATAAAATTATTGCAATCCACCAGTTCCATAAATACACCAATATGTAGGAATATGTAACAGCAATGAGCACCATATATGAAGGATGTAACCTGCTAATAAAGCACTACATATGTTCTGTCAGACACACACACTTGCCACCCATGAGAACTCACAGACATACATTATGCATGTGTGACAGTATACAGCCATACCACACAAAATGTAGGCATAAAATGCCCTCCCCCACTTTAGCAAGCCGTTAATCACAACAAGATTTCACTTTGGGCATATCCTACCACTGTGCTAACTTCAGAATCCTGGCTTGTACTTCGGACCATAACTGCTGGTCCTCCGCTGGGAACAGAGTCGAAATCACTCTTCTGCAATCAAAACATATAAAGGACAGGAAGAAAAGATATTTCAGTTTTTATATCATAAGAAAAGAACATCACTTCCCATTCCTTTGGGGTCTTGAATCACACTCCTTACACTTCCTTGGTTTATTTAGCCAGACAAATAAAAACCACTGCCTCCATGTGAAACAGATCATGGGGTTATACAACTGAGGAGTTCACAAACATCAGTCCCCTACAGGAAGGGGGGAAGAAATTTTACTGAACGAGCCTTTCAAGAACGCTCAAACTCTAGAAGCTTTCCCACAATTAACTAGTGAATAAAAGAATCCTCTCTCTTACCACATAAATAAAGCAAACATAGGAGCCACTGACCTGAGAACCGGAGGCCAAGCTGAGGCCACTGTCTGCACTAATTTGGGATTTTTTCTCATCTGTTTCTCCCAAATCAGATTGTTTCACGCCTTCTGGCCCTGAACAAAGGAAAGAGTAAATGATTACTGTACCAAGAAAAAACAGTATGGCAGAAAGCAGATGACAGACTGAAAGCAGAAGCAGTACCAAGAAAACAAATTTGCTTTCTCATTCCTTTGATTTTTATTTTTTTTATTCCTTGGTACTGTAAAAAATAAGGCCAGCAGGACACACCTGCCATTTTTCAAATGTTAGTTTGAATTTCAGATACTCCAAAGGAGTGACTATCACTACACAGTACCTCTGTTAGCCATTCAAGAGAGAAAAGAGGACAGACAAAGGTCAAGTAGCTTCCAGTTACAGTAACACATGCAGAGCAGTTGCCATTCAACTCTAGGAAGCCACTTCCTTTATTCTTGGTAAAATAAAGGATATTTACTCACTCAAAGTCAGAATCCTTTTTGAACAGCTCATTTGCTCAAAGTCTTGGACTGAGCAAATAGTTGCCCGCAGCAACTATCTAGGCAAAAATTTGGCAATGCATGACAAGAACATAAAGAGAAACAAGTGGTGTTACACCAGTAAGAATTTCAAGAAAGAAGCTTGTATGATGCTGTACTTCACAACATTCCCCAATTACTTTAACAAATGGCTCTCCAGAGTTGGCAATCACACAGGTCAGTAGCAAGAGGGGGAATCAGCAAGCCTTGAGTCATGCATTCATTAACTGTTTGATTTGAAAACAAAAAAGGAGGGGGGTGGGGGGAGGGGAAAGGATGAAGAACTTTAGGTTCCATTTCCCATGCAGTTCTAGAATCGTATAATCTATTGTCCTCTGATGGGATGGCAGAAGGAAAAGAGAATGATGGAGAGGTAGAGCCTGAAAAGAAATTTGGATAAGCACTGAACGAGGTAAATAACGAGGCAAGAAAAGAATGTGTTATAGAGTGTACACAGAATGTCACTACTCTCAGAAAGGGGAAGAGACTGAATGAACACTTCTGCCATATCCATATCTGCCAACTATTCAGTAAAGGAAGACATGATCAGCAGCTGGAATATTTGTATTATATACCCATGACTATATCCAGTATCTCTAAGCAAACAATGTCACTCTCTCTTATAACCACTGATCACAACAACCTGTAAATTATGAACATGTTTGTGTTATACGTAATATTAGAGAGGGTAAGACAGTGAAAAGGAAAGAAAAAGGGAAGGGAGGAGAGAGAGAAGGATAATATACAAAGATTTGTGGGAGTGAGTTGGAGATGGTATGTAAACTCATGAATAGCAAAGCCATAAGCGGGCTGTGCAGACCATACCAGCTTACTACTCAACCACCAATTCTCCATGTCAAATGTTTTACAGAGTGTTCTTCATTTGGTATAGTATTCTGCCTCTAAATCCATATGCCTTAGTTACTGTATATCAAATCATCAAAGATTCTAACAAAGAGAAAGTATAAACAAAGTTTACAAAAAAAGAAAAATAACTAAAAATATCCTTTCTAAGAATTTGGAATCTCATTTTCCACTGAAATACACATTGCTCACTTCTGGAGGTCTATTTCCACTCATACAAATGGCCACCATTTCTAGTTCTGAATAGCAATGCAGAAACACAGTTTTATATCTCATTACTACAGGAAGAAGACTAAACTTCAGCTGTGTGTTTTAAGCAATTTAAGAGTTCCCTGTCCCAACACATAATGCAGATATATTTCTGGCAACTTTACTTTTACAGCAAGTGAAGCTGACTGAAGCAGTTTAGGTATCTGACAGCTGTGGGCAATACTGGTAACTGAGTTAAAGGAGTGCAATAACCACATTCATATTCTAGTCACCATCAATTTACAGGCACTTACAAACCTCCCATTCTCTTCTTTACAGAGTTGTATGTCTAATACACATAAACCACTACAAGCTCAATTTATCCCTCCCAATGTAGGCACCTACCCGAAAGGCCCAGTTTGGGAGAGTAGGTGTGTACAGGCTGTCACACACACTCCTACCTCAGCAGGAAGCAATTCAGATCTTAAACGTAGTAAGCTGGACTGCAGAGGTGCCCCATCTGCCCCATTCTCTCTGAACTAACTCCAGATACTCACTTGTACTTAACTGAAGTATTTAACTGAGGAGCCTAAAACTAACGTAGCAAAACCAGGCCCAGTCAGACTGTCAGGAATTGTCACCTGTTCATCTTAGCTATTAATCTTCTCAACCTTCAGTCTGTAAAAAGGGGCATCACCTCTGCAAAGTAGAAAGTACACTTATGGTCAGGAGACACCTACCACATGATGGTTATTATAAACTAGCAATTGTCCTTACGTCATGTCCCTATTTACAACAGTGATAACCAAAAGAGCGACTTGTACTACACCTGCAGATAATAAACATTCAATATTTTATTGTATATAATATCTCAGTAGATGTTAAGATTTCTGTAGATTTAGACTACTATTTAGACTCTGCAGACAGCCTCAGACTATTTCACCACTCCTTTAACACGGGCTATAAAAATCAAAATCAGGTTGGTTCCTTATTATGAGCCTATTCTCTAAAAGCCATCACTAAATACAATTCTTCACATACACCTTCTCTCTCCCCCTCAGAAGTATTCCTTGTTGCAGACTGACTGTGGTCATAAACTGATTGTGGTTGATGCCAGGTAACAAAATTTGCCATGCCATGGCTTGAGAGAACAGAGAATTCTTCATTCCAGGAACACTCAATCAATCAATCTATTAATGTCAAAGACTTTGTTAAGCAAAACTGGTCTTTAACTTTTAAGAAAGGAGATGGAATATCTTAAAATCCTTCCATATATATCTGATACGATGAGGATACAGAATATCTGCTTCCCCTTCTTTGAAGTAGGCAACATTCAGGGGAGGAAAAAAGAAAAAGAAAAAAAAAAGGTACATTTGAACACAATTTCCCCAAGGCAAATTGATCTGTTTAGTCTCCTCTATAATGCAGGCTTTCTTCATAGACCTTTGTTCCTGTGGGCATAAAAACTGTGTGCCATAGATGCAACCTCACCCTGCACCTGGGGAGTTGGCAGTTATGGGGAGGCTGGAGGAGTCAGTTTCTACGGTTTTTAATTTCCTTACTCGTTTTTTCCAAAGATTTTTGCTTTTTCACTTCCTGGTGCTTGTTCCACAATTCTACCCAAGATGCATTGAAAGCAGGAGAGAAAGAGAAAGAGTCAGCAGCTGGTCAGACAGGTGAAAATGGGGAAAAAAAAAAAAAAAAAAAGAAACCAAAATCCCACCCCTTCATCTCAAAAAAAAGCAAAAAAAAAAGCGCAGAAATTTACAACAACTACTGAGTGAAGGGTTAATTAACACCATTTTACAAGAAATCAATGTTAGGAATCGAGCACTGCATCATCTCTCATTTACAGAATTCAAATGTTAGAGATGACTTAATACACAGTGAACCAACTAAGTAAAAACAGCTATTATGAACACATACAATGCAATTAATCACTCTTCCTGAGAAAGGCCTTTAAGACTGTCAGATATTGATTCCTCTGAAATGTAGGCATCACAAAAGCTCTATTTAACAGAAACATTTTAATGTCTCTAGTTTATATTATTTAAAGGAAAAGGCACAAAACCAGCAGCATCAATTCCCAGAAAATTAAAACTGTAGGTTAACACAATATTTAACCAATATTATAGCTTTAAAATTATCACAAAGTTTACAAGTACAACAAGTTATTTTTGATCTGGCAGCATTCTCAATAAATGCTCTGCCTATCAACCAGTCCTACGTGCAAAAAGCTGAACTCCTCTGCATCCACACAATCCTACCAGGGTATAAAGAATGGAAAATAGGGAAGAAGAAAAATGAGCAGGGTATCAGTCATGCTTAATGCCAACTTCCAAAATTCAAATTAGGTCACAGCACTCCACTCAAGTCAAGGAATTCCATAAGAGAATACAATGCAGAGAAAAGGAAAAAAGTCTGAAGTCTGCATGCACTCTTTTCATTAGCTTAGCCCTGAGACAAAACAGTGATGAGGCACTTGCACTTTTCTATCACTCTCATTCCTCAACCCTCTGAAATTCAGTCATCTTTTCTGCTCAGAAAAATCAGATTGCTCCAGGTACTGGCCTGTTGGCCAAAGGAAACATTACAGGCTGACATGGGGAACTGACGCTGACTGCTGGGCACTGTCCTCTCTCCCTAGCACAGTTAAAGGAGGGAATGTACAGAGGGAGATAAAAAAGAAGGGAGGAAAAAGAAGTACAGGCTTCTACTGCTCTTCAAGGGAACTTGCTGAGCAACTAAAAGGTCACTTGAAGTGTGTTGGGAACCCATCCCACCTTGCAAATGGCAGAAATTAGGGCAAGACAGGATCTTTAGATCTGTTCTATTTAGCAAAAGTTCTATTTAGCAAAATGTCTACTGGAAAAAAAAAAAAAGAAAAAGGATAGTGCTATGATTGTGAAGGAAGGCTCCCAAGTACTATCATTAAAAGTACCAGGAACAAGGGCTATGTAACAAGGGAGAAAAATCTAGAAAGACAGCTGCTAGCCTACTGATTTATCTGCTTCATGATTGATGGATGTTCCTTCAGCTTTTGCACAGATGGACAGGATAAAATTGCTTATGGATCCAAACAGCATCCTATAGGCTTATCTGGCTGAGCACACACTGACACAGATAACAATCTCTTTAAGATGTACTGAATTTGTTTGTTAAAGGGCTTTGAAAACATCTGGCCTCTTAAGTGCTCAGTCTACATGGCTTTATTTTGAAAACCACCAGGCTGAAAGCTACAATACCTGCCATTAAATTACTTTTAGCTGACCTGCCTGTTAATTCAGGGTAGAGTATACCCTAGCACATCAAAACCAGCCTAGATTTTACTCTCAACTACTTTGTTGAAGAAGACAAGGAAAACCTCAAATGAACTCAAGGAACATAAAGTACTCTGCCTATGACTTTCTTACATGAGCCTGAACTGGACAGGACAGCAGGTCCAGAAAGGATCTGATGCAGAAAAAGTATCTTTTTCTGTCAAAATAAAGTGATCTGCCAGCCTTAAACAATTATTTTAAAAATAGTAATGGAAACTTCATTAAGTATTGACAATTTCATTAATAGTTACTGCAAGTATGCAATAAACTAAAAACTAACCACTAACACAAAGGGGGAAACTACTAACTATCAACTTTAAAGTTACCAGTGTCCAAATAAAAAGGCCAATACAAGAATTGATGACCACGGATCCTGGAAGACAAGAATCCCAGAAGCAAGCAAATAATTGGTGATCTTTTAGGAAACAAAGTATCAGAAGCATCATCTTCACAAGGAATTTCCTAGCTAAGCAACTAGGTATTAAGGCACAGCAAAGGTCAATCCTCAGCTGATTAAAATACATCACTCTTCACCTTAGAAATGAGAATTTTGAATATTAACAGCCTTCATTGTTACATGGGAGCTTCTCACATACTTCAGAGGTACACAAGAAACCATAAACTTTCTGAAAAGCGAACAAGAAAAGGGAGCCAAGCAGGAACACATCCACCCTGAACTTTGGAAAACTCTGTGAACCTCCTGGCCATTGTTCCTGCAGTGCAAGAAACCAGCACACATTCAGCTACCACACCTCCAGATCTCAGAGGTACAATTTAATCCCACATTAACATACACTTTATGTATGTCTATTGCAAACACAGCCATACATGATTTTACTCCATCATGTTCATGATTTACCTTTCATTTTAGTATTTCCTCTTCTAACTAGGTCAAAAGGTTCACAGCCTGGTTTTTATTTTGTCCATACAATACCAACAGATTCACTGAGAGTTTTATTTAAATATCTGCAACCTGAGGCTGTAAGCACTTTCCAAACTTCATAGAATCAAGGAACTACAGAGGTTCAAAGGGATCTCTAGAGATCTTCAAACCCCCCCTGCTCAAAGCAGGGTCAACTAGAGCAGGCTGCAGCAGGACCACATCCAGTTAGGTGTTCGCCATCTCCGCAGATGGAGAATCCACAATCTTTCCAGGCAACCTGTTCCAGTGTTGGATCATCTTCATATAAAAACATTTTTTTTCATGTTTAAATAGAATTACTTATAAATACTTCGTTATTTCAGCAGCATGTAAATGTTTACCAAATGCTTCTTCCCTATAGAAGTTAGTTTGAATGAGAAAGTCTGCATTTCACTACAGAAGGAATTTCAGCCTATCCATGACTAACTCTGGTCCTGTATATCCAAAATATTGTCTTATGCTGATGCTTCCATAACAGAATGTAAAGGAAGTATAATAGTCAAGCAGCTTTAAATTACCTTCCTGCAACACAAGAGAAATTCCCTTTACTACTAGATCTCAAGAGTCAGATGAACATGGACACTACATTGTTTTTACAGCAATTTCTTGAAGACTGACTTGTATACTAGTTCATGGTTTGTGGTGACAGACAAAATCAGTCAGAAAAAAAGGGTTCAGAAAAAGCATTTAAGTCTATAGAACTTTGATCAGTTTTTATGAAACCATATCCTTCCTGTAACTTAGTTCCATAGAAGAGTCAGAGGGGTTCAGTATCAGTTCAGAAGGACTCAAGCCTGCCCCTGTTATAGGGGTATAAGGATGAACGTCTGCACTCCTGCCACATAACTTCCCAACACACACATTCTCTTGTCGTATGCCACATACTGCAGGTACAGCCTCACAGCAGCACACTGCTTTCAGAAGACTGACCTTTCACACAGTGATTCCATTAAAAAGTTATTTTAAACAGGCTAGAAGAAGCAATGACTAAAATTTAACATGACATATTTTTGGAATTGACAAAGAATTTCTCTCCTGTGCTGATGGTACGTTTCTCTTGTTTACAATCCACAGCAGGCTGGATCCAAACAAAAATACTTCTATTTTTTTTCCCCCTCAAAACAATCTGTAAAGCCCTTTTTAGGTAAAACAGTTTAAAGCCTACCTCTAACTTTTTCCCAAACATAGAGAAAAGCTACACCAGCTAAGAAATCAGACTGGAAAAAACAGCCTAGCAGATGCTGTTTAGAAGGACACGCATTCCATTTGCTATTGCATAGAAGGAAGATCCATCAGTCCTGCTCACTGAAATTGTAACACTAAAACTGAAATCTTTTTGGCAGTTTTTGTTATTAACAATCAGCAGCTCCTGGGTCCCACTTCTATCAGGATGCAGTCTAGATAATCCACAGGTAGTCAGCAATAATAAGAAAACTTTTGTTTCATGTAGTCCCTTCTGCAGTTGCCCTTTCCAACATCCTGCTGGCCCTGTTTCCCTTTCACCATTTCCTGTTGCTTGAAAGCATCAATCACAGAGCAAACAACAAACTTGTCTAAAGTGTAATGAAATTCAGAAACAATTAAGATTAGAAAGTTTCTGGGAGAAAACTGCCCTGGATAGTTTATCCAGGAGCAGAGTGAAAACACATATGATTGTTTCTTGTGATCCAAGGTGTAAATGAAGCATGTTACAGCAGCAATGTAGTGTGTTAAAATGGAGAGAATGCAAATAGAACCTAATGCCAAAATAGAAGTCCCTCCTGCCCTTCACATGCACCTCAATACACACCAATGGAAGCAATAAAATTTTCTTCCTTTAGACTCCTTGTGTCAAACTCCCTTGGCCCTTTGCCTGCAGGGCTCGGTGCCTTTGGCATCAGCTGAGGTATCGGCAGCTGCATCGCAGGTTTTGGCTCCACTCTTGGAGATGATGCAGAATCCTTGCCAACTGGAGTGACAGATCCATCTGTTGGACTTCGTTTTCTCTTTTCTGGTTCTTTAAAGGAAAAAACCAAAGTGTTGGGGAGAAAAAAAAAAACAAAACAACAACATAAGGAAAAAGGAAATGACAGCAGGAAAAAGAAGATGAGACAGATGGTCTCACCTAAATCATTAAGCTCAGTCCCACATATGTTCCCATAGGTCACCATGGCTTGCAGATAGTCTGACACACTGGTGGAAACAGCAGAGGAGAAAGCCAGAGTGCTGGTTTTGGGATACTCAAATTATCTCTGTGTACATTTGAAACCTAGGAATTTTCTTTGACATAGGATCAGTGTCAGACTAAAAGTCTTATAATTGCCATGATCAGGCTATTCCCCACACTCAGGACTGTTGCACTAGCACAGCCTTTCTTACCTTCCTCAGCATTCCAACGACTGTAAATGAACACCTGTAACCCAGGGGGCATCTACGCCAACTCATAAAACCCCTGATGCAAGCCCCCCAGAACACCAACTACAAAACATTTAGTAGTTGTTACTCCTCTACTACAAGGAAATAAATAGCTTTTCATCACTTGAGATTACAGCTGAGTCAGATATTAAGCCAAGAAGTAGCTTTGTGTCACCTTTTGCTCTTTTTCCTTACGCAAGCGTTTTCTTGTTTTGCATTAAGAATCAGATTTTAAGAAAAAGATGAAAAATAAAGAGGTATTTTCAGACTTTCCTGTCCAAGAGTACTTAGTGATACATGCATCATTGTGCAATGCAAGGTGGTTGGTGAGATAAAAGTCTCGTATAGTTCCGCATTAGAAACATCTCCCTCCCTCTTCAGGCTGTCTGCAAGAACTTTCCAAGATTCTGGGTGGGACAGTGTTAGCTGAAGGTCCCCACTCTCAGAATTTCCTCTTTATCTGTAAAAGTCTCAGGTTTTGTATCTTTGTAATCTTAGTTTCCCTTTTCAATCAAATACCAGTACGGCCATTATTTTGCTTTGGTCCAGTTACATGCGTGGAAGAGAATGGTTTCAAGCTTGGCAAGGTTTCAGTAACAATGGTACAGTCCTCACGTATTTTGAAATGTGTTGTAAAACCCCTGAAATATCAGAAGCCACAAAACAGCTACCTTCACAATAAGGATCTTGTCTGGTTCATAAACAGTGTATCCTCATAAACGCTTTTCTTACCTTTGTTGTAATAGTGAGTATGTGCTATCTCTAGCAGGCCAAAAACACTGGCCATGCCTCCCAGGCCAGCGTTTGCATATGACTGCTCCAGGCTCAACACAGTGCACTTCAGCAAGTCCAGCATGCCTTTATAAACCTTGCGGCTGACCTCCTGCAACGAAAATCCCGTTAGCGTCGCTGTTTCAGAAGTGGGAAAGTAAGTCAAGAACATAAATTCCAAAACTGCTGCAACATCAGCTTTTAGGAGGCAATTTAACAAAAAACTTTCTGAGCTGAGCCTCAGCAGACACTAGGTATGAGGATCCTGCTGAGTACAGCACTGACCACATCCTGTATGACATCCTGTCGAGCATCTTCCTCTGACTGGATCGTGCGATTCAGCTTGCTCAGTACAAAGACACGGAGCTGCTCACTCTCCAGCAGACGTCGGACTCTCTTCATGTTCAGCCAGCCAACACCTTGCCCATCAAGAACATTGTGTACCACCTCCTTCAGGAACTGCTGGTTCTCACTGATGGATTTAAGAGGAAGCAGGGAAAAATTAGCCCTCTGCTTACCTTGGCTTGCATGGAAAGAGAGACATGTCCAGAATACACACAGAAATGCATTTCCTATCAGAGCTAAGTTTACAAGAAAAGAAGTTCAAATCTAGCTATGCCTGCTGCTAACACAGCTGCACACAGCCCAAGCTCTGTTCTACAGGTGTAGTATCAAATATTTTATTTTGTCTATTATTTCCTATAAGCCATAATCACATTTTCCTTTAGTTCCTCTAGCTACAACTCTACTCCTCACCTCCACAGCACTCCTCAGAAACCACAGGAACCCTCTATGCCACAGCCTTCTCTGGCAGCCGCCCTGTCTGACCTGTAGGCTTTTCTTGGAAGAGGAAATGCAGCACCACTAATACCATCACTGTGGCAGCACTGGCACGTGTACTGCTTCAGTTTGTTTTGCCACAGGGGAGGGAATGGCAAGAAGGGAGCTCCTGTGCAACCTGCTGCATTCCCCAGTCTGAACGGCATTTATTGCTCTTGCTTGTCTCCCAACCTCAGTAGTTCAAAGTAAATTTTACTCTACCCATGACTACTACATAAAAAAGGGAGGAGAAAGCAAAGGCACCGGTCAGGTAATGTTTATATGCACCTTTCTGAGTCCCTTCCCAAGGCTGAGAAAAGCATTCCACATGAATTCCTAAAATCAAACTGCTTCACATGACTCAGCTGATCCCCTGCATGGCGCATTAAACTCTGCTGGCTAAACTGCCTTGTTCAGAACAGACTCAGTTACAAAGAATAAAAACTGACTTAAGGTAGGGACTTTTGGATCTCAGACAGAAAGATGATACATTTTGGAGCACAGAAAAATACATCTGTGCACTATGTAAGACTGTTCATATCGAATCTTCTCAGACAATAACACATGCAAACTTAGGGCTACAGAAAAGTGCTACTTAGTTTTCAACATCTAGACTTCTAAGGAAACATTGGCCAAGTATGAGACCACTCTAACAACACTTTATACTCAAAAAGCAATGAAAAATAGTACCTGGAATTGCTAGTTCGTCCCTGGGGCGATGGAGATTCTCTCTTCACTGTTGGGCTGTGCTTAATGACTGAAGACTTTTGATCCACAAGGGCTCGTCTGTTTCCTAAACAGGAGAGGAAACAGGATGAGAAGAAGGGGTGGGAGGAAAACAGTCTGATCCCAGGACAGTAACAAGCAATGCTACGGTTAACTAACACACCTATTCAGATTACAGGTAACAGACTTCAAACAAAATGGAAACTCCAAAAAAGCAGCAGCGTATATCATATTCTAGCATCACACATCGGCAGAAAACAGTAATGGGAGTAATGCAGAGAGAAAAAGAGAAGATGGTAATGGGAGCAGGAGGTGAAAGGCAGGAAAAGTTTGGCTGCTCTGCATGCAGTTCCACAACAAGAACCATCTTTAAATTAGTCACTATATGTAAAAGCATAATGCATTGGGGGTGACTAGTACAGATCATGTGGTACTGGTTACCCAGTGAGAAAGGTAGCCCAAAGTCAGGCATAGGGAATGCTGGAAATTGTTATATCATGCACAGCTCATGCTGTAGGGAACCCACCTTCATTGCTTACTGGGCCAGCTTCAGTAATAATCTCCATTATAGTATTTAACCCAAATACTGGGACACAAAATATACAATTAGTAGTGTACTACAATATCTACACTCCCCATCATCAGCATCAAAAGAATCCAACTACCAGCTTCTTCCCAGCCCTCCCTCAAAACAAAACCCAAATGATACTAGAGCAGGAAGGATGCTTGAAAGCCCAAGACAACAAGGGCCAGTGTAATTTATCTTAGAGATAGTGCTTGACTTGAAATTTGGCATTGTAGAACCAATGTATTGCATCTTCAAGGACATTATTGTGCATCTTACATTTCAAGGGCACTATCAAAAACATCTGCTTTACTGAGGAAAAAATATCAATGGATGTGCATGAAATAAAAATTAAAAAGGAAGATGGACAGTGGTCAAACAGCAGCAATGAGATGGAGTCCCAGCATCATTTCCCATTACAGTTCGAAACACAGGGTACCACACAGAATCGGTAAGAAGAAGTTAATGCAGCAATTTTATACCTGTACAACAGAGACAAAAAACATTTAAAAACCAGTGAAGTGCCCAGTGGGAGCCCCAGTGAGCCAGCATGCACACGCACGTGAACACGAACACACACGCACACACGCACACTTGCACATGCATAAAACAGACTGAGCTACTCCACGGAGATCCCATCTTCAGATCTGCATAGTAACATTAAAGGCCCTACAGGATTACAATAGTCAAGAAAAGAACACCAGAGTGCAGAAGATGAGGCGCAAAGCATGAACGTGGAATGGCAAACCCCATCACTGTTTTCTTCCAATGCATGGAATAAGGCGTCAAGTTCACCCATGGAAATAACCCTGATATGAAGCATGTTTCTTATCCAGTACAATTGGACATGAAAACGTAACCAACCGGTAAAAGGTTGTCAAGAACAGCTGTGCAGAGTCTCTGCTAGTGTTTTTACCATACCAGTCCTGTTCCTCCTCATTTTACACACAGGGAATGATTACTTGTCTCAAAAACAAAGTCCAAAGCAGAAACACAAAAACCAGCTTTTGGCCTTTGTTTCTACAAGGTCAAAGGTCAGCAAAACATCATACCAACCTTCATCCACATCCCTTCCCACTTCCAGATTAAAGTAATCTTTACCGATGAAAATGATGAGGAGGAAAAAAATAAATGAAAAAATTCAACATATTAAAACAAAAGCAGTAAGTTCTAATCAGATAGAATAACTCAAAAGGTAAAATAAAACCTTTCCCCTGTTTAGCAACTGAAAAGGTCTCAACACTACAACACCAGCACGTGCTCAGTCACCCTTCTGTTATTACATCTGGTACAAGGACAACCAGGCTGCCTAACTCCCCAGGGTAAGCAGGTCATTTCTCTAGCGCCCCTTCAGACACGTTATCATTGATGGTACTGCAGGCAAAGAGGAGATGTTCCAATGAAAAGAATGTGCACACAAGTTTGGGATCAATCTTCACTCTCAATGAGCTGAAGCGTGGTTATAATTTGATTTTGATCAGAAATTTTCTATTTAGTGAACTGAAAAGACTATAAACACTTCTGAAATCCACGTAAACGGCAGTCTCCATGGGAGGTTGGCATTATCCCAACTTACAAATGCAGCATCACTGCTCTAACAAGTTACCTAAGGCAAATCATGAAGGTAGCGGCAGTACAAAAGTAAGGACCTACCTCTTGGTTCCCATTGCTTATACTAAGTACTTAAAAATAAAACAAAATACAAAACAAAAGCAACATTGATTGTGTGTCTGCTAACAGAGGCTAGACTAGCCAGTCTCCCATCCCAACACAGCCCAGCTGTTGGGAAGAAGCCTGACTGAGAAATATCAAGACAATTTACCATCTTGATACTTAAGACAAATACCCTTAAGACAAGTACCCAAACTACTAAAATGTGTCACCCCCAGGTGACAGGGGTAAGACCTCAGACTGTCAAGTCACACGAACTGTAAAGGCTGTAGAAGACAGAGGGGAAAACGGTTACCTTTCAGGCTGGGAAAGGGAGTATTCTTGTCTCTCCCAACTTTGGTTGGTAGGGCTAAGTTGGACAGACTGAAACTCGTGCTGTGGTTTCTGTACAGGCTGCCTATGACAGAAAAAAAACCCAAAACAATTAAATGCCTAATGCTCACTGCACACACCCGACCTTCCCAGACTTCCTGTAATTTGCCTTTTTATCCCACATCCTTAATGATTAAGTTGGTTTTTATTACCCAAAGGTCTCACATCATCTCATTTACACTGCAACCACATCTATGGTCAGATTACTCTAAATTGTACAAAAGCGTAATTCTTAGCTTTTAAGTTGCAATCATTGCTGTTGTATCTTTGAGTCTTAAACGTAACAGCAATATCCACCTGTCTTCCTGCACTTAAACAGATAACCTCATGTCGGCTGTGTCTTCTTCTCTGATCCTCTTTTTAAGAGCAAATGAATGGTTATGGCCACATGAGGAAACAAGATGACGAAGAGCTCCAAAACATGCAATTCTGAAGTGAGAATTGCGTACTGTGCCTTGTGAAACACTGTTAATCTGCCACAGAAGTGGGCTTCAAAATAGAAGCTTTCCATTTTTTAGGAGAAAACAAAAGTTCTTCCCAGTACAGACAGATCTTAAGAACACAATAATGCACCGTCATCTGGTTAAGCCTCTAGACAGCCTGAAAGGATCTCACGTAGATCAGCGAGCTGATGAACACTTCAAGATGCTCATCTAAAATGTCAGCGTACTATTTCAAGCTGCTTTGGTTCTTTTTTTCTTTTTTTTTACAGCCTTATTTTAGCAACAATCACCTTACCAGAAACATCCAATATACTTTCCCCACTGCTTCAAACTCCTTGCACTGCTCCCCACTATAGTGCAAGACTCAACTGGCCATATCTTCTTTCACTCATTCAAAAACTCCAGATTAATTTTCCACATCTGTGGATTTTATTATTGAAATATAATTGAAAGTAGGTATGCACAGTCAAGAAATTTAATTTAATGCCTCAATACACAACATGGTAGCACGGAAGACATACTACTAGTAAGATTTTTCTATCAACTTCCTGAAATTGCACAATTTTTTGTTTAAATGAAATTGGAAGAATTTTTGTTCTGTGCCCTAAAGTGCCATATAGTTATGGCCTAACCACATAACCAAAGTCCTTCTTATTGAAAAATACAGAAAGGAGTAGTTAGCAGCAGGGTAAGTGAAATAGGTCCTGTGGCTCCCAATGTGACTTCTGGAGAGCTGGTAACAATTTCCCAACCAAGTCATTCTCTTGACTAGCTATCCCTTTATTCTATCTCTCTGTAAACTCTAATATAATAAATAAACCCAGCTTAATGAATGCATTAGTACATACTTGCAAAGGACATGATGCCCCCAAAACCTTCACTGCTGTTGTTGGAGACAGTAGAGTTTGGGGAGCTGGCCCTGGAATCGGAATCTGCATCAGAATCATTGGCCAGTTTTAAACTGTTTGGACGGAGTAACTTCTGAGACCTTTAAAGAAATTAAGTACAAGTGTTGTTAGCTTTCCCCTTTCCTGCCCCAAATCAATGCGTTGTATGATTGTGGGAGATCGATGCTTTTCATCAGTTTTCACCACGCTACCTTTACCTTGTGGGAAAGAAATACAAGAAAAAGTAAAAACCAAGAGAACTGAACCATCTTTGCATTCAGGCTTTTATTACCTCTCAGGGCATGCTGAACATTTGTCTGCAAAAGGGCATTGGTGGATTTGGGGATGAAAGGGTTCTGCTTTGAAAGCAATAAAAAAACCCAATGTCATCAATCACTATAGTGTCTTTTCCCCAAAAAACAAAGCTTCACCAAAAAAAAATAAAATTACAAAAATAAAATCACTCAAAGGTTTCCAGAAATCAGCAGGTGATATACCAGAATGTTTGTAGGAAAAATTGGTAATTCTGTCAGCTCGTACTGCTTACATAAAACCAAGGAACTGAGGGAACTGAGCAAGTCCTTTGCTCCAACCAGAAGGGTTTACAGAATTTCAATACTAAATGGAACTGATCACCACCACATTTCAGGTGCAAATGACATTTGAACAAATGAACGTCAAACTACACGAAGCAGACGGAAACCCCAACAAAAGGGGCAGGAGACAAGGAGGACTTGCCTGCTTCCATTGAGATTCTGGTTAAATCTTGGGGTGTAGCTCTCTTCCTGCTCATCATCTTCATCCTCCGTAGGAAAACCATACTGTGGTTCGAAGTATGGGTTGTCATACTCTCGTTTCCTCACCACCCCTTCCGAGGAGCTCATGCTGCCAGCTGCGCTGTCGCTCTCACGGCGATCCAAGCTTATCTTGGGAAAGCTCGGTTGCAGTGGCAAGGAAGGGAGATGGTTTGAAAATCCAGCAACCAATTTCTCTTCCATTTCTGCTGAATCTGCTGACTCCTGTGGACCAGTCAAATCATTGACCTGCTCGCTAATTTGCGTTACATACAACTGAAGGGCAGGACAAGAACAATTATTTCAAACTGGGAAGTCAAACAGGGTTCTTGTTTGTTACTGTGTCCCAGCCCAATCCCCACTATCCACAGCTCTAATCTAGGATTTTATGTACACTGCAGTATTTGTGCATTGTTCTAGGGACTTACTTCCCTGTAAAACAGACCTTACCAGTAAGTGTTAGCTCAGGATAACAGCTCTCCACTACCCTGTTTTGTGGTTACACAAGCAACTCTCATTCTTCCTAAATGACCACAGATTCCTGAGTTCCCCACCCCACTCCTTGTTCCTCTAACACATCAGGTCTTTCCAGGCTCTGTAAAAGCAATTCCTGCAGTCCCAACCTGGACTACTGCTCTCTGTTAATGCCGCATTTTTCAACACATGGGAGCTTGTATGTACAGGAATGCTCTGTCCTGGGATAAGAGGGTACCAGTAAACTCCACCTTGCTCAGAAAGTCCAGAAAGAGCATGCAATTTAATCTGTGCATGGTTTCATGGCCCTGTTAGCTTTTGCCCTTCTCAGAAAGAACCACGTGCATTCTCCCATTCCTTATATCCTAATACACTGATCTTGGGGCTGAACTCATCTCAGTACACACATGATTCACTCCATGGATGACAGTGCTGGGGCTGCTACTGGCTGTAGTACTGGAACTTGAACGAGGCTGGTTGTTCTCTTGGGAGTTTTCACTGTCCATGGCCTGTTCATCCAGATCCCCTGAATATTCTTGAAAATCATCAAATTCCACTTCACTAGCATCACCAAGGGCTGCGTGAGTCAGGGGGTCAACATCTGCAAACACATCATTTTGCATTAAAGAACACTGCCTTCCTCAGCTTTCTGCCCATCTAACTAAAGATCCCTAGCAGATGAGGACTGCTCAGTAGAACAAACTTGCATTAAAATTTAGTTGTAAAGGGCTTTTGGAGGTCATCTTATTCCAACTCTCTGCTCAAAGCAGGGGTAACTTCACAGTTAAAGAAGGTTGCTCAGGGCCTTGTCCCACTGTGTTTTGAAAGTCTCCAAGGCTTGACATTCTACTGTGGAACCTGTTTAACTACACTAACCAATAAGATCATTTCCTTATGTCCAAGCAGAATTTCTTTTGCTGCAATTTATGATTATTACCTCTTGTCCTTAGGACATAGGAAATGTGTTGGCGTTCTTAGATTTAGTTTATTGAAGAAAGTGAGTTTCTGACTCTCACAAGAGAAGCTATTGCTGCAGCCTCCAGATAGGCCACAGAGAATGCATTTTCCTGTCCCCACGAGGACAGAGTGCCTCATTAAAGTCAGCACTGAGAACCAATACACAGGGACAAGAGAAAGCTCATACTCTGCTGCCCATATTGCACAGTATTTATGAGCAGCAGCAGGCTCTTTCCAGATCTAGTGAGCCAGTTTTATTCAGCAGCACCTATTTCAGTTCTTCCTCCTCCCATTGTCCTTTGGAGGGCATTGTTTATAAGCAGGAGAAATGTCTTTTTTCATCCTACCACTGGATACTGGAGTATAGAAGACACTTTTACCCCAGAGCAAGACTACAATGGAACAATACTTTGCTCTGATTCAGGGACTTAGGGGCAGCATTTTTCCCACAGTGCACATGGATATGGAAGAGGAACCTACGTGTACCTTGTGAAAGTAAAGCTCAAAGTTACTCACTTGGGGTATCACCATTAATGTCACATTTCATCATCTCACTGACAAAATCACCGAGGGAGGAGTAGGAGGAACTTGAGTCGTCATAGTCGACACTGTCACTGCCACTGCCACAACAGGTAAGAAAAAAGTTGAGTGGCAGCATAACAGCAATAGCAGCACCCAGTGTTTCAAAGACATGAATAAGCACTGGTTTTATGGCCCTCTTAAAATATCTCTCAATAATACAGTCTCTACAAACAAATTTCTGGCAAGAGTCAGAATGCAGCTTCATGAAAGGTCACAGAAAATGAAATAACTTTGAGGTACATGAAAAGAAAATATGGGAAGACATTCAGGGCTCTCAGCAAAGTTAATAAGAGCAAGCATAAGTGTGCAGGCAGTAGTGTATTAAGTGCATTAAGTGTGTGTGTGTGTGTGCACACGCACTTCAAGGGAACTGGAAATCACAAGTAAAAGCTTTCGGTTTTTATACTAATGATAAATCCCAGTCTGTCAGGACCACTGGTGCTGTGTAGAACAGAGGATGTGGCCTGAAAGATCTCATAGGTTAACAGAGAATGAAGGATAATAAAACTAGGTGCAAAACTCTGGGAACTATGGCCAAAACTACTATAACAAAAAAAGTTTACTCTCACTTTACTGAGCACACAAGAAGGTCTCAAGCAACGGGTAGAAGTAACAGCCTTTGCATAACTATATGCACTGAGTAGAGATCTGAAAGAGTACTAGGATGGATGTGAGTACTTGTAGTACTGCAACAGAAATAACCACAGAAAGAACAGCATAGAAGATAAAAGCATTAGCGTGGGAGGAAATACCAAATGTCAAGTGGTATACAAGTAGCAAAAGAAAACAGGAAAATACAACTGGAGAATCACATGAAATGAAGGTTTGAGAAGACACTAGCAACGGGTTAAGAGGTTGCTGTGATGACAGAGCAGTAAGACAGTTTAATTCAGTGTCAGTATTCTGCCCAGATAGAAGAAATGAAACAGCAACCTGGCAGGCTACAGGAAAAGGCTGCAAATGAGAAGTTGGAGGAGAGGCCCAGCAGGTTAAGATAACAATCATGTGACTAGGGTCATGCTCCCCACTTACCTGTCATCAGTGGGATCAGAATCTGTTTCTTTTTCTGCTGGGACATTCAGTGCTTCAGCCAGCTGTGAATTACTGTCATAGACACGATAGTGGATGGGCTGCAGCTGGTGAGCATACCACTTCGGTTTGTCACCAATCAGTGCTGGGTCAAACATGTCTGCAGAAAAAACAAGGAGAGAGACTCATTCATTGATGTCAAAGGCTTCATTCACACTGAGGCTACCCCCTACTAAGTCCTGCACAAAGGAAGGGACAGTCTCTATTCTAAGGCAGCTACAAGGCTTCTTCTCTGTAAGCAAACAAGGAAAGAGGTAAAATTAACTGGAGGAGCAACATACATAGAAACAGAAAAATGTTCCTCAAACTGGATTTCCCTCCCCAGCAGCAATTATATGGTATTAAACTAAGTCCTTCCCTAGAGTCTCTCTGCTTTTTAAGTTTCTGCATTAGATCCATGTGCAGGAAAGGCAAGACCAAAACTTACTGTTATGAATTCTTTGGAAAGCATAGTTAGTAGGGTTGAGTGACCATTCTCCAAAGTATTCTACTGCCTGTGTCCTGGAAAGCTTATCTGCAAAAGGTGTTTGCTTCGGCCTAGAGGCAAGAAAAGAATTTGCCTGGAAGGCCACGACTGGTCGTGGGAAGAGACGAAGAGTGCGAGTATGCATCTGGAAACCTTGCAAAACGTTTGGCGAGTTGAAGAATCTCACCATAGCAACCCTAAAAAGAAATAGAGGGCAATTTGTCAGACAAAACCACGGAACACATCAGAAAAGAAGACAGAGAGCTGTTAAAAGGTATGCAGTCGGCAATGTTTCAAACCTTTGAAGAATGGTAACCCAGTACAAAAAACTAAGTCTTCTTAGAAAACAGTTGTCTTTAAAAAAAAAAACAACAAAACAACAGAAACAATAAATCACTCTGTTTTAATTCACCATCTCAACACAAAGATCCACACTGTTCTCATATCTGCTAGCTGAGGTGACAGCTAAGTCTCCAGCTTTATTTGTAGTTCAAGGCTTGTGATTTAAGCTAATGATAGAATATCAGATTAAGTCCTCGTAAAGTGGATGATCTTTGATGAAAACACTCCCTCAAGATATACAGTTATGTTCAGGCAGTTAATAGATCCAAGATAAACACTGTAATTTCTGCTCTTTTCTTCCCTTAATGCAAAGTTGAACCTCCAGTAGAACCTGGAAGACACTGCTTCCACCACAGAACCCATAGAAGCGTCTGTGCTGCCTTCACGTGCAAACTTCATGAAGACAATGCTACCTTCCAGTCCAGCCTCACCTGGTAGCCACATCCACAGAGTCCACATCATTTCCATAGATCAGAGGGTTGAATTCTGTGGAGGGAGTAGACTGCAAATCATTCTGTGGTCTTCCCAGCAGCAGTGGCACCTCCTGCCCCTCGTGGAACTTCTCTAGATTAAGAATGGGCTGAGTATTCAGACTCATGCTGGCCAGTGCCTAACAAAGGACAACATTATGCACACATTCAGCAAGAAAAGTTACTCAAGGAACTCAAGAGAGATCAGAGCTACCCTGCCCTCTAGGCAATTGCAACAACTGTGCATGCTCCGTTAGTTTGTTTTAAACCATCTCCTATGCTGAGTCAACAAATATTTCCAAGCCCTCCTTTATGTGGATTGTCAAAATGATCTCCTCAATGCTGAAACAGTCGTGGAGCCAGCCAAGGGAAGCACGGAAGTTCACTTTGCTGGATCGTTCATGACATGAAAACAGGTAATCCAAATTGGATCAGTAGTAGTATGGCATTGTGTACAATTTATTGAGGGGTTATTCCCATGAATACATCTTGGGACCTAGAGGCCTTCAAACTTGCCTTGCAAATTGGCCATTCAACCAGTCAGTTTAATATCCCAGGACAATGTGAAGATACCTTTACACAGGCATCTGCCTGTACCTCTGCAAACCTCCACTTCCCATCTGCATGAGGTCTTCATCTCTCCATAAAGCTACCATCCTCTTCAACCCTCACAACATCTTCAGGGAAATGCACTGGAGCAGCACGAGTGGTAAATCAGTCTTGGACACCCAGCTCTATGCTAAGTCTTCCTCATTTCTCCCATTTGCCCACTGAGTTTTCATCTTTTTATTTCAAAAATAAATAAATGCATAAAACAAAACAGAAACCAAAACTCCAAAGGAAAAGGGTAAAATGGAAAATTGAGGGGGAAAAAGAATAAAATAAAGAACCTTGTTGTCAGGAGTGAGCAGCTGTTTCTGAGTGATTGCAGTCATGCTAACCAGACACTGGAGGCAAGATGGAAGATCATATGATAACACCAGCAGCCCATCAGAGCCAAGACGAACACATGACCACAGAGAAACAGATGGAAGGAAAAAAAAATAAAAATCTATTACTACCAGATATCACAAATGAGAGGAAATAAAAGGGACACAAAATAGGCACATCTTGGGAGAAAGGTGTAGCTGCCCCACCCCCAAACATTCACATCTGGCCACTTTGGAATGTGGAAAGGCTGCTGTCCTTATTGATGCAGCTAAGAACTTGCTACTGCAGTTTAAAAGCAGATATCCTGAATTTTATTCATTGACACTAAGACCCAAAGGCACACAAGGCTGTTAACCTTAGTGACATGGACCACAATTTAGTCTTCTCTGCTTTGTACAGCAACCAGTAGCGCTCCTCCTTTGCCAATGGTCAGCTCTTAATGATAATGCCTGTGGGAATACACAGGGATGTAACCTGAATTTGGGTGAGCGCTCTGAGAATTTTAAATATATCTTCAAGGAATCTGCAACATGTTCTTCTGATATTCAGCTCTGCCCTAGTGAGAGAGTTCTGCTGAAGGGTGCCTGAAATTGCAAGGGGGTGAGGCAGAAGTGGGGGGAAGGTGGATCTAACAAAACTTCAAGCAACACATGGCTTCCATCTGTGCTGACAACAGGTACTGGGGTATCGTAGAGGTTACACACTTTGCTCTCCTGGTCTACAAGGAGAGAGAAAGAGCAGACCTCATCACATTAGTAACAGACTTTACCTTTAGATACTGCATGCAGCGTGCATAAGGAAAACAGAAATAAAGAGATAAAACCTGCTTGACACGATCAGCCAGGATGACCCAAGCTGATTAATGGCTTAGCAGGACCTGAGAGGAGAGACTGAGACCTCACACACAGATCTGTGAATGGAGGGGAAACAAAGATGATCACAGCTTGATGGATCAGGTCGGAGTTTAAAGCCCACATGGAAAATGTAAGGAGGAATCTGGAACTTTCTGCACCAACTGGAAACAAGTTAGCCCCAAACAACAGTAAAACCCAGAAACTATCTGTTGCATCCAGGAGCATTTCAAATTATCCCTTACCCACCTAAGAAATTAACTGCTCTTATAAGCCTCAGTGACCACTCACTTCTCAAAATTAACTCTCCATTAGGATAGAAAAGCAGCAACTGGATACCTACCACTTAATGTTTGTATCAACTGATACTGCTCCTCAAGCTCAAAATGCTGCTGTATTCTAACATGGGGGATATTCTAACTGGCCAGCTATACAAGAGAGGCATTTTAAACAGGTTGACAGAAAATTCCTAGTCCTGTGCTTCCCCTACAAATGACAAAGGTAGAAGCAGCAGAGACAGCAAAAGATGAAACAAGTAATAAAAATTACAATGAAGTCATTTGGAGAAACTACAGAGAGATCTGAAACAAGATGAAAGTCTCAGATTTAGCCTAGTAAGGAGAAGACAATGTTAGAAAGTCATACAGCTCAGGGAGCTCAAAAGGTGACACCCCTATAACTTCCTTTGGTCAGCCACCCTATTGATTATCCCACCTTCACATTCAGAGAAGTGGACCTCTCCATAACCCACCAAAGGTCACTTTCTTGAGTAAGAGTATTCTAGTAGTCTGATACATTTTCACATCCCTCTGATGTGCCAGGATACACAGCTGCTTTTAACACATTTTGATTTACATTTGCTGATTTTCATTCTTGTCCAGTATAGCAGAAGAGCAGTGCAAGACTACATCCACAAAGTTCTACTGAATCTGAGTCCTTTCCCCCAAGTGCTTATTACCTGTTTCAGATGCTTTTTCAGCTCTGAAGCTTCTGGTTCTGGCAACGCTGGCAAAGATTCTGCATTTGTGGGAACGATCACCTGGAATTAAGCACAGCAACAGACTAAAAATTCCCCAGCTGTAGTCATTTCCAAAACAGAATCTCCTGAATCTCCACTACTCCAGACTGAGAAGTAAAAGCCATAAAGTAAAATAATAAAATACCCAACCATAACACAACCCACACACACAGATACCTGCATCAATACTTTGATTGTACTTCTTTATGCTTGTTATTGTTTACAATATCACAAACAATGGAGGAGTTACTATATCATTTGCCACAAAAGAAGAGAGGTTTGAATAAACCCACACCCATTCTACTTTGGAATTTCCATCAAGTAGATGTTACACATATTTCCCTTGAAATAGCCTTGCTCGTGCCCCAGTAGAAAGCAGGATACACAGTCCATTTGAATCATGACAACCAATGCTGCTGGAAGGCTCTTACCACACTGGGTTTCTTAGGTAGGGCTATAAGAGACAGGGTCACAATTACTCACAATGACAGCTTTATCACTTGTTTGAGAATTTATCTTCTAATGATTTAGCCAGATGGACTAACTGAAAAAGAATGCCTTGTAAGCAAAAGAAATGGGGACCTTGAGACACAACAAGGAGTGGAATCCTAAAGTTTAAGATGGGAGTGACAAAGGCAGACTGAGGCCAGGCAGTCTTGAATTCTGAGTGGGTACACTGATAAAAGCGCACGGTTCCCTGAAAACAAAGCCACAAGTCCTTGTGGGCATCACTTACCCTATTGGTATCCAGGTCAATAAGCCATACATCATCAGGCATTTTAAAATCCAGTTTGTAAAGGAAGAAACTTGCTGGAACACCAATGATATAAGGTGTAGGGGCTAGAAGCAACTGAGAGAGAGACTTCAATAAGGACAAGATCTGCATTTGATATCACCATGTTCTTCACAAATATGCTTATAGCATAAACAACACACAAGGCATTCATAAATAAGTAATGAATTCAATACAATGGAAGCATTTAAAAAAATAAATAAATAAAAGCTCCTGCTCAGAGAGCTTCAATTTTCATCTAGAAGAAAACAAATCTCCCCCAGGGATATAATTTATATGGCTGCACAGCTCTTTGGAAAAAAAAAAAAAAACAGCTAATCTAACAGCTTGTCACGTCTATCATGGACCAAGAAAAAAAAAAAATGTTCAAAGAGCCTAACTAGAGAAGCAGCAAATCACAGATGAATACATACAACCTCAGCTCAAACTGAGTCTGTGCCATTGTAAATACAGCTTTACCCTTACCCTTGTAATGCTAATTTGGTTTCAAAACAACAGCTTCTCTAGGAAGAAGGAGAAATACACACATTTTTTCAAATGTACATGGAAAACCTAAAGGGAAATTCAGGTTGTTTCTGATAAGGAAATCAGCAGAGGGAAAAGGTTTAAATCAATAAAGCATGTAGCAGCCTGAGACCAGTGGCTTGAGAGGCTAATTTATTCTTTAAATCTAGAACAGTTGGTCACCTCCAAGGGGCAGGCCAAGAACAAACCTGCAGCATCAGTTGCAGCTTAGCACAGTAGTAAGATGGCCTGAATTCTACCTTTCCAAGCAAAATAAAGAGCTCCTGCAGAGCGATGACAATTGGCAAAATGCAGGCTCCCAGCTGAAGTAACTCAACACTTCATATTTCTGAGAATAAATTGCAGGCAACAGTTTCTAAGCTCTGAATCAAGAGCCCTCAAGCATCTTTAAATATTACTCTGGACCCTCCCCAATAAACCTTAATGCTCAGTTGTGGGGAGGGTAGGGGCTAAATACTCATCATTATACTGTGGATCTGTGGCCTTTCAGTGCATTGCTTGTGAACTACTGCTTTGAAGCATTCTATTCACTAAGCACGTTTTGAAGATACCCTGAATAAGTGGTGTTACCTGTGATTTAAATAGTGGTGCTCAAACAACATTATTTGCAAGGCAGACTTTGCTATAATCCCTGAGAAAACAGTGGGGAAGGAAACAAGGACTACTCCTACATGAGTTTCAGACATCACAGAAACATCCTTTGCAAAAGACCAATACAGAAAAAAATATGTACCTGTTCTGCAGAGGCCATGCAGGTGGGAAGCAGAGGGATCACTGGGAACATGTACTCTAAAGGGTAGATCATAGCCACAAAGGCCATCACGGACATTGAGAGAGCATTATAATCTCGGGACTGCAATACAACCTGCAACCAAAGAAACTCACATTAGTCCTGCAGCAACCATTCACTGTAATACTCCTCCCAGGGGTATACAAAGATCACGGCCTCCAGGCCTCTGATTTGATGGCTGTGAACTGGATGACTCTCCACTAACCTGTTTGAAAACAAGCTTTGAGTGCTTTTACGAGTGAGGGTAAAATTTTTCAAAACAGGAACCTCAGAAGGAGCTATTCCTTCCTTCCTGCAGACAAACTCATTCCAGTGCAGGAGCTCTTCTACACATCCAGCCTACTCTGGTTTTAGAGAGGGCAGAGCTTCCTATGTACCTATCAAAGATCAACTCTTCCCTTCTTACCTTGTGCTCCAGAAGGATGCAGGTCAGCACCTGCAAGCAGGCATCCACTCCCAGCAACTCCAAAGGCAGATGTAATGGAAAATCCACCAAGGTAAAGCGGGATGGATCAGGAAGAGCAAAGGTCAAAGCTGGCTGCAACTCATGTGGCAAGACTTCCACATCCACCCGCTTCTGACCAGCAACAGGCATCGGTGAACGGAGCAGCCGGTATATCCAGGCCTCGATCTCCCGCAAGTCGTGTAGCAATGCACTAGACTTTTCTTCCACCAGGAGGGAGCCTGTGAAAATCCGCCACATCGTATCCCTGTACAGGGAGAACAACAAGGTTAAGACTCCAAGAGCTTCACTTGACAGCCGTTCTGCAAGGCTCTCCCAGGGAAGGGGAAGATCCACCGAGAATTTAAAGATGCAGCTAACCAACATCTGGTCACACAGAGGGGAAAGGAAGGCAGGGATTTAAGCTTACTGAAACAACCACTGTGGGGAAGTATAAAACTTTCTGTGGCAGGAATCAACATGAGTACGTCTGAGAGTTCATTCATTCATTTAAAGGGCTAGGTCCAGATCTCTGAAGATCTCTCACCACCTTGGTGCTTGAAATTCAGCACACACACAGGATACTCTCGTATCTCATCCAGAATCGTGGCAGACATTGTAGGATCCTGCTTCCAGCAGGCCTACAAACCTTTGCAAGAATAGGAACCAAACCTGAGACAATAAAAATGTGCTACACCAGTATCTCCCAGATGTTTTGGCACGATAAAATACTCTTCCTCATCCTATCCTAAACTGCATTGTATCATTCTTAAGAGCTGAATAATCCATGGCAGAAGTGGATCCATTTCAGCCAAGAATAAATTTCTGAAAGCTATCTAGGAAGCATTTACGCACCTTAGCAAAATAAGGAGCAAAGTTTCCATGCCCTAAGCTAGCAATCTGCAAACTTGAAGCTCACAGATGGGCTGGCCAAGGCACACGTACAGCACTGCTCAGGGCCTTCAGAGCTTCAAAACTTCAAACTGGGTCTGACAAGGGAAGCAGAGTGGCTTGTCCTCTCCAGCCTTCCATGTTGGAGCACAGTGAAGGCATCAAACCTTGAGACACAATGGCTATAGCCACTCTGCAAAACCCTTCAGCCTGGTAAGTCTCTTCAGTTACTGTAATAGATCCCTTAGAATGGTATGGCTTCATATTAGAGGTTCTACCTTATTGTGCATAACTTTAAAAAAAAAAAAGAAAATTAAAATTAAAAAATATGATGACACTGGAGGCTTCAGTAAGGAAGAAAAATCAGAGAAATTTGGAGGGGTCAAAAAGAAGGGCAATTTGAGATTACGCTGAGTAAGTAATACACCTCTCAGAAACTGTGACACTTCTCATCCTCTTCCTTCAGCTGCTTGTAAAACACAGGACATCAGGTTGTTAACAAGCATGCTCAACCTTCTGCAAACTGTGAGGATTCAGTTTCACCTTTATTCTGACACCACTTCAAAACTATTCTACTTTTCCAGGTCACGGCTTGCAAACCACACGGTAATTCAAACCTGCTGCTTTTCTTTTCCCCGAGACGTATGCTCAGCGTTCCTTCTCCTGCGCTCCTCATCTGTCACTCAGTTCTTCTCTCTAAGAGTTATGTCCAACAGGAGCAAATTTTTCCAACACCACATGCCATTCAAACACCGCATGCCATTCAAACACTGGAATACTTTAGCACTCCTTTCAAAAACCAGATAAGCTCACAGAGCTGAGGAAAAGCATGAAATTCAGCTTTTTTCTGCCTCAGTAATTATCAGACTAAACCAACTGACAAAATAAACTCTGTTCTGACAGAATCTTTTCTCCCACAACAATCACTGGATTTGGGTGGTAAATCTGCTAATGCAGGAATCAGTCATAAGCCCAGGACACTCTCCTAGAAGTATTCCAGGGCACTAACCCTAGAAGCCCTCTGCGAATGGAACAATTTCCCCTTTCATGCAAAAAGGGCTTACCAAGATGAAAATGATAGATGTCGTCATTTTTTGCTTTTGATAAGTTTAATTTGGAGTGTTATCAAGCTACTGAACTCACATTATGAGCTACCTCACAGCCCCACCCCTCTTCCTATTGAGATAATCCCCTCCTTCTCCAGAGATTCATTTTGTATTTTCTCTTTTCAGTTAGCATATTGGAAAGGAAAAGATCACCCTGGAATATAAGTGTCAGGCACAACAGCACAGGCACACATCCACGACTGACATACATAAAGACATTGTTCCTTCTGTACCCTACAGAGCAACAGCTTTTGTTACATACTCAATGTTATAATAGCAGATACGTTAAGCTTACTACATTACATTAAAAATATACCAAGTTCCTGTGAATTTGCTGTTACCAACCCCCGTTCCCATATGCTCCCTAGACAGCTCCTTTGTTTTCTACCCCTCCTCACTCTCCTCTTCAAATATTGTACTTTGATCTCTTTCAGTTGTTCCTGTTTCTCTAGTCTTTTCTCTCCCACACTGAAGTTCAGGCTGCTTCATAAGCTCATTAAGCACACTTTCATCATTTCCCTCTTACCCCAAGTGGAAATTCTCTCTGTTATTTCTTGGCTGTTTCTAATTTCCCAAAGAATCGGTCCTGATGTACACTGCCACCAAGCTTCTGTGCCAAAGCAACAGTAACCGTGCTCAGCCTCAGAAAAGAGCACACTCAGTCAGTTGTTAGCAGGATAGTACCTCCTTAGGCACATCAACAATGAAAATCACACCAGGTTACAGAATCAGATAGAGAGTTTTTAAGGAAATAATCACCAAAATTTCCTTTTCCTACTGTGATGTTGGGTTAAAACAGCAAAAAGGTCAACCATTGGTGTTGGGCTGCTTCTGCAACCACACCTGTAGCCACGATTTGCCACACAGACAACTGCAGCCCTGGACACAAGCAGTGGGAGGAAAAAGTTCTTTCTTCCCCCTCAACATACCTCTGCACCCCACGAGGAATCCCCAGCTTCTTGCCCAACAGTCTCTCGCTACAGCAGTCCACAAGTCTCTTGAGGGTGTACAGACACTCACGGAAGGTGGAGAAGAAGGGATAATGACTAAGGATGCACAGAGAAGTCAGGGTGCTGTTCCGAGAGCGATGGCTGCCTTTGGCCAGACGCTTACTGCGCGGTGACCGACTCACATCTGGGGTAGACTCTGTACTTGGAGCCTGCAGGGAAGAACCACTCTCTGAACTCTCGGTGCCCACTTCCTCTTGGGGTGCAGATGCATCCCCAGATTTGGGGATTTTCTGTCCCTCCCGAGCTCGATGACCCCCTGTGCCTTCTCCCTTCTCCTTGGGTACTCGCTTCTGGAAGGAGCGGTAGAAGTTGACACAGATTCCATAGCGGATGACACCTGTATCCTTGTCTGTGAGTGTGAAGACAAAGGACGTGTCATCACGGAAGCTCATGCGTTTTTGCCGCACGCTCAGGCATCCTTCTGGCTGGCAAAAGAATACAACATCAGGCGGTAGAGGAAAGTCCACGTGGTCTTCTAGAGGGTAACGTCGCAGCAGTTCAGGGGTCTGAGCAACACTATCACTACTTGGCTGCCTACAAAAGAAAGCAAACAAAAAAACCATGCATAGTTGACTAATGCCAATAAAATCTTTGCTGTCTCCCTATTAACACGTCAGGAGCCTGTGGGCTCAGCTTCAGCTTCGTCTCTTCTCTCCCCTACTACCCAGGGAAAGTGCAGCTTCCCAAGCACTAGCCACAATGCTCAGTCACTAACACAAGGCCACAACTGCAGAAAGGTTAAATAAAAAAGTCTACACCATCATTATCAAGGCCCAACAAGGAGCCTGTTCAAACCTGACTGAGAAAAGGACTTTCAGGTGTATGCTGTTCCCAGGAGAACACCGTATTGTCTTGTTTCTCTGGCTTTTTATTTCCAAAATGAATTTAACCACACAGGTCTCTGGGCAACACTTGGGTAGGAAATACACTGTCCCTCCTCTCCACATGTACAGACAGCTGAAAACTCCCTGGATTTCAGCCATTTATGAGCAAGATAAAAAATTAAATGAGAAAATCCAGTATCAGTTCCTAATCGGGAAAAAACAAGAATTTACTAGGAAAGAACTAAGATAAATGGTGGAATGTTATGGACCTCAACCTGTAAAATTTTCATTTAAAAGTTCTAGCAACCATAGAGTTATATATTTCTGTGTTTGATTTTCAAACTGGATTTGAAGTGTAAAAGTTGGGTAGTAATATGCAGACCTATTTAACACTGTGGCTCACCAACCTTTGTACCACAACTCACCAATGGAACACAAAGACAGAAAGGCAATACTGTTTATTCCTAATTTTCCACCACAAGAACAGATTCTTTCAAGGTATTAACTGTTTTCCTACCACTACTTTTCCACTAAAGTTACTGAATAACTGCCAGAGAAATAGTATGAGAGCCACATAGTGAAGGAAGAAAAATATGTCCCCAGACTAACCTGTCTTTGGTTTGACCCATTTTGCTATAAAGTCTGATGTTTCACCATTTTCTAAAGTAATTAGCATTTCGTATCCACCATCACTCTCCTATGGGTTCTCATACAAGAGATTCTCTCACCTTGATACTTTACATTTGACCATTTCAAAATACAAACAACACTTGCTTTTCTTATCTGAGAGGTAAGAAAACCCAAACAAGCAGTAATAGAATGTCTGCAATTTACAAAATAAAATCACAGATGTAAATAGCTCTGCTGACTAACTCTCCCAAACTGATACTTTGTTAAAGTAAAAATGCTTTAGTAATAAAGCTTAAATTGGTAACAAAAGTAACAAAATTTATACTGCCTGTACAGTTAAGTATGAAAAGAAACCCTAAAAAGCTTTTATATATTAGTGGACACAATTAATGCATCATCTGCTGAAGAAGAAATGCCAAATAATGCTGGCAGTGTTTAGAGAGTCTATTTAGCAGTAAATGGTTAAAAAAAGTCATCAACAAAGTACTGGTGAGTGTATCATCAGTTTAGGCCTTTGCAGTAATATTAGCTACAAAGACTGAGTCTTCTCAGACATTTAAAAAAATTGCATCTAATAAAAGGGAACACTTCCAAAAGGCATTGCTATTTGTCCCCAGTGGATAACGATGTAAAGGCCACAGGGAGCTCCTAAGGACTTTGCAGGAGAAGCTACTTCAGTCAGCACCATCTCTTATCACAGGCATTTGCTGAAGTGTCTAATGAGACTCAGCATTAGCAATCTAGCTACTGCTGCCCAGCAAAACCCAAGAGAACTGCAGGAGTCCAGAAGGAATGCTAGCAAATTTTTAAGTGAGGACATCAGACACTGTAAGCATCACTGGAGGGGGCATTTAACATTTCCTCCTCCTTCTTTTCCTAGTCAGTGACACACACGTGGAAAACCTGGTTATTCTTCTACAGACAATAAGAAGTAATTAAACTATAAATTATTCTCTCCGTAAAATACAATAATAAAAATAGTTATTATTATGACTTAACCCTATGTAATTCCCTCCACTTAGCCTATTTAAATATTGCACTCAAAGTATTCTGGAAAGAAAGCGAGAGGGAAAGCAATAGGCTGATGCACATAACTCACTGCTATTTAGAAAAGAAAGGAAAATAGACTTTGGAATACACCCATTAAATAGACTGGCAGAAATTTACTGCATAAACTTTGAGTAAAGAAAAACAACATTTACTGAGCACCTGCGTATTTGACAAACAGCACACACATGAACCCCACATTGCATATATGCTTTGAGTAAATACACATAACATTTATCTGTTGATAGTTAAGACTTGAAAAAGAAGAAAGCATTCATATGTCATTCCTATGAGGATAAATGAGTATCAGAGGGAGAAACAGCCAAGTAAGGGAATTTCCTGTTGTGTTTTTTTTTTTTTTAAACTGAGTTTACACACTACAGTAAAAAAAAGCTAGAAAAGTAACAGCCCAGACAGTACTTTACCTGCATGTGGCTTTCAGTATTTTCAATTTGTGAATCTGCTGCCAGTAGAAACAACAAAGTTCAGATTCATAGGCTCCCAGAGTCACATATAAATTGGCTATTCTTAGTCACCCTTTGCAGATCCTTGAAAAGGAGCCTAAAGACTGCAAGTAAAAAACCTTTGGCTGCACTAGTATCCCTCAAAAAGTGCTGTAGCCCAAGCAGCACTCCCATTATGGCAGCATTCTGCATGCATTTCAGACAGCACTACCACAGCATCAGCAGATGCTATGCTATTTGTCCCCATTCTACCACCCAGGCAAAAGTGGAGCAGAGACTCTTTTACATTACCTGGCTCCAATGATCACAAGGTAGTCGAGTAACCGAGGGCAGATTTTCTTTTTCTGCACCATTGTCCCTGAACCCCCTCCCTATGTCATCTCAGTGAGTTCCTCTTCATGGACCCAGCAGCCAGTTATCCAGTCAGCCGTGATGGAATGCCTTGGGAAACAGAATCTGCTTGGAAACCTCTGGCAAGTTCAACCTATGATCAAGAAAAGCAAGAGTGTCAAAGGCACAGTCAGGAATAGCAAATAGATATAAGAAACTTTGTGACCTTAATTACATTCCCAAAAAGCCTCAGTGTTCTGTGCAGTCATGGAGAGCTGAAAAACACACAGAAAAGTACAAGAGGAGCTCAAGAAAGACCACAGACACACAAAGCAGTGTATCAGTGTAGTTCAGAGAAGGGCAACGAGGCTGGTGAGAGGTCTGGAAAACAGGCCTTATGGAGACTGGCTGAGGGAAACTGTGGTTGTTTAGTCTGGAGGAGAGAAGACTGCGAGGAGACCTCATTGCCCTCTACAACTACCTAAAAGGAGGTTGTAGTGAGGCTGGTGTTGGTCTCTTCTCCCAAATTACTAATGATAGGACAAGAGGAAATGGCCTCAAGTTACATCAGGGGAAGTTTAGGTTGGATATTAGGAAGAAGTTCTTTACTGAGAGGGTGGTTAGGCACTGGAACAGCCTGCCCAGGGAGGTGGTAGAGTCGCTGTCCCTGGAGGTGTTCAAAGAACGGGTTGATGAGGCACTTGAGGCCATGGTCTAGTGGTTTAATGGTTAGGAATATGATGGGATAAAGGTTGGACTTGATGACCCTGGAGGTCCCTTCCAACCATAATAATTCCATGATTCTATGATCACTGGCAAAGAGCTATTCGGGAAACGGTTTGAGGAAAAAGTACTGGTTTATGTAAGTCCCTGGGATTCCGACAGTGCTCAGGAGAGCAGCCTTAATTGGCAGTTCTGTGCAGTTAAACATGACTGCAGAAAAAAATGCAACCTGAACTTTAGCTATCTGATAAAGAGAATAACTAAAGAAGGGGTAATATCAAGAGAAGTCCCATCTGATACACTGCACCTCACCCTCCCAAACCTGGATGTGGCCTTGAGCAAGGATCATAGAATAGAATCACAGAACAGCCTTGGTTGGAAGAGACCTCTAAGATCACCCAGTCCAACCATTAACCCAGCACTGCCCAGTCACCACTGCCCCATGTCCCTCAGCACATCAACACAGCTCTGAAATCCCTCCAGGGATGGGGACTGCCCCACTGCCCTGGGCAGCCTGGGCCAGTGCTGGGGAACCCTTTCAGTGAAGAAATGTTTCCTAACATCCAATGTAAACCTCCCCTGGCACAACTTGAGATCATCTCCAAATCCCAAATAACTGTGATCTCTAACACTTTTTTTGTGAAGGCATAGGACTGCACGCCGCAGTCTGCAATAGCAAAAGTTTTTCTTGTACATAATACTGTTTCTTTCACTTACTTTATTCAATTTATTTTGTGTATCTTCACCATTTAATCTTGATACCTACGCCTTCTAGCCTAGCTATTTTCTCTGCTCATATTATAATAGAAAGACCCTCTTGGCACAATTGGTACTTTACTGCAGCATTACTGTTTATCAATAACTACGCTTAATAGACCTCCAGAATTCAGTAAAATTGTTCTTTCCAATCCCACTATTCACACTTCATTGAATTCATGAAAGAGAGAGGGGGGGAAAAATAAAGTCTTAAAAAGCAATCAAGTTCCGTATTACAATGTTCCCTACCTACATTTGAAAACAATCTGAAAAGAGAAATTGTCTGGAACAGAAAGCTCTCAAACTCTAAAATCAGAGATGCTCAAACTGTACTAGAAGTTTACTGAGCATCCCAATGGAAGCATTCATAAAATTATTTTATATTCTATAAAATGAACTGATTGCCTTTTGGGGCATATGCAGAGTAAGCTTACTATTTCAGTTCATGTTTACATCCTAAGGCTATCACAGAATTCAGAGAATTATTATTACGGCACTAAAATCTTTCAGTTCCACAGCATAAAGTTTAGATTTTAATTGTATAAAAGTATAACAAATTTACTAACAACCTGTAAATCTCAGCTAAATTAGGTAATTTTCTTGATGTTTCTCTCATTACTTCACCACCCAAAGTTAAAGGCATTGTAACTGTCAGCATCTTACAACCACATTCAAAGTCTTGCAACATATTTGTTTTTTTTCCCAGCCTTTTGCATCCCAGGTACAAAGCTGGGAACGTTTATTCATGAGCCCTCCAATACCAGCAAGAACACAGACACACACCAAAAAGTATGGATAAAATTTATTTTAAAAAAGGGAAAAAACATACTAGTCAATAAGTATTAATTAAGGAATAATAAACTGAAAGAAACCTTAACCCTCACACACACACACACAAACCTCCCACAGTTTGTAAGACCTCGTGACATGGTTTTAGCAGACCTCAATCACCCTTGCTGTAGGTTCCTAAGTGACAGCACTATGAATTGCCTTCTCTGAGCAGTGATACTTTTGTAAATTATCTTCTCCCTTTTCTTCACTTTAATGATATCATTGAAAATATTGCAGAATCTCTCCTGCACAGCTCTTGATGCAACATATTCTTGGTGCAGATAAACATGAAAGGAACAAGATGACGTTGGGATGATCAAGTGGATCTTTTTACCTTCAGTTTCAAGAACTACTTTATCTGTTTCCTTTCCAAACAGGTTTACCCAGAACTCTAGGGAACTCACTGTTCAGTTACAGATAAGGGCATAGGAAGAAGTTACCATGAGGTAACCTAGAAGTAGGACTTTGAGGAACTCGTGCTCCTCCGTGGTAACCAAACATATGTTCTTCCTCTCTAACATAGACTGTTCTACCCCTCAGCGAAGGCAGAGAAACTAAACTGCATTTACAATTGAGTAAAAACATACACAATGACCACAGAGTAACTGAGAGGCTACGAGACCACAAGCTTACTTATCAGCAACTTGTCCATACCCTGTGGTTTATCTCAGCAAGGTTTGCAATATGAAGACCTCCATCAAAACCACAAAATTTTCCAGAGTATCTGAGCCGACCAGTACAAGGAACACATGCAGGGCTTCTAATGTCCTGGAAAGGCTGAAGCTGCATCCCAGTGATGCCATACATCAAAGTTTCTGTCGGTTTTTTAAAACAAAGATCTGAGCACTTTCCGAGATTTCTGATTTCTGCTGCAACATGGGGAGCCCAGACTGATGCAGATATTCTGCAGGAGCTTCTAGAGTCTCCCTTACTTGGTTACTTATTCTTAACAAGGCCATAGTTACACTGAGACATAAGAGGACAAAGGCTTGACTTTGGAAGACAAAATTTTGCTGGATTGGAGCAAGAAGCAGAAGAATTAGAATCAAGTTTAGGTTTTTTGCTTTCCCCTATTCAATCTCCTGCTTCTTCAGAGATCTAGTAATGGCTAATGACAGCAATTAAAGAGCATTAGATCATTACTTGCTGAAACTCACCTTCCTGCCCCTGGTTGGAACTACACACCACAGCTGATGATCTGTATAAATCTACACAAACAGGCATTACAGTCCTGCCTCTCTCTCCCTATCTGCCAAAGCTTGCTTTAAGGCAGTGTCATTCCCTCCTCTGTGCTCAGGCAGTTACATGGTGAACCAGATTGTGGAACTGATATGGACTAGAACTAACACCCTCCTTTCTCCTCCCTTGCCACTTTTGTTTTCACTAGGTAATTCCTATGACTTGGTTCACCAAGTGGCCACACTAATGCTTGTGCAAGCACAAAGAAAAAGTTGATTGAACATAATATGATCACAGAACTATAGATGACAGCTTCTCAACAGGCAACAAAGAGGTAGTTTCTTTCTCAGACATTTGCTATCATCCTTCCTCTAGCTCCAAGATTTTACAGACTAAGTACATTAAAACAGAAAGATATCAAGCAACCGAGAGATACTTCGTCTCTCTTCTTTCATGCTGGCATTTGGACCTGAACTGAGAGATCATTTTGACTCTGAGATGGTACAAGTTTTGACATTGATGGCCTTTTCTCTCTCTCAAGTTGCTTCACTCTAAGTTGCTTTTACTGAAAAGGTCTTCTGCAGCGTACTTTCTTTTTGCAAACATCTTGGAACCAGCTCTTTGAAGGCTGAATCCTCAAGCAGCACTTGAGAAGAAACTTGCTAAAACTTCAGCCCAAAGAGAAGGAGAAAAATAAAGAAGTGAAGGCCACAACAGAATGACACTGCACAAACATATCACGTGTGAGAGAACACTGTAATTTAAACAGGCACTCATATGGATGGTGAACAGGTTGGTGAGAACTAACACTACCCACATACTGAAGCAGCTGTCAGAGATACTCACGAACTAGCAGAAATTGGCACAGTAGCCTAGATGCAAAGACAAAGGGCAGAGCCAGCACTAACCCACAGCCTACCAGTAACTCAAGACAAAAAAATGTTCAAAACAACACTTCTATTACTGGCACTACTCTACATTTCAATATTCCCCAAACCACCCACGTTTTAGGTTGTAGCACTTCTTAAAGGACAATCTGCATGGTCTTTTGCAATTTAAAGTTCTCCCAGGAACAAAAGTCTACATAAACACACACTCGTGAAAAGCACCAAACCACAGAGCGGATATGGTAGCATGAGAGAGCTGCAGCAGACTTTTTATCAGTTCACAGCCATCTGTGTCAGACTAATACCCAGCATTAGTCCTGAGAGACACGATTTGTGCAGCACCCCTCTCTCATCTACCCCTTGGAGTCTTCCGTCTTTATACAAGTGTCGTTTCTTTCTAGACACAAAGCTAGAGGAACAAAGTCATGTAGTCAAAGAATAATCTGAACACAACAAACTGTTAACCCAGCTTAGCTCCCTTACAGTAGTTTTCCTTGCACAGAAGCTTCCAGCTTTGATGAGCGAGCCTTACACTCAACTGTATGATAGCCAGGAGGTATTTAAATCATTGCTTGAAAAAAGGATACAAAGACAGCAGAAGGTTATTTTCCAACAGGCAGACGTTAAGCCCTGCTTTCCTTGCAACTCTGCTGCAGTTTAAGATGGTACCAGAATGAGGCCTCTCCTTCCATTATCTCCATCTTTTATCTGGCACAAGGATCATACTGCACAGCTCACCAGTGCATGGATACCTTTAGAATATAAATCTGGGTCATACAACTCAATTTACTAACTGAGTGAAAAGCATACAATGGGACACTAATTTCCAAGAGGAAAAAAAAAAAAAAAAAAAAGAGGAAGATGTGAAGGGGACAGCAAGAATTGCAGGACAGAAGCCAGATGAATACTGGCTCACTGAAATCTCACCTTGCAAAAGACCAGACTTCCAACTACACCCAAAAGCAACTAAGTTTTCAGTTCTAAAATGTCCTTGGAACATCTGGAATTTGTATTTACTCTCAGCCAAGGCAGTTTATACTCAGTTCAGATCTACAGCCACTATGCCTGACCTTGATCCCTACCAATACGACTAAACTGAAAGCTGAAACAAACACAAATAGGGTCAGGAGTTTCAATGCCCATTTCTTTTGTTGATTTATGTTTCCTTTTCTCACATTACACACCTTGAGTATACTGAGAGAGCTATCTGCTAAGCTATGAGAAATAGGTGCAAGTACCTCAGGACCAACCAACCTCACCTGCATGGCCAGGAACCCCACTTAACTCACTGTAGAACTGGAATCAACACACTTTGAAGCACAATATGAACTATTCATGGCAGCTTTGACCTGTCTTTAGACGTTTTAATCATCTTTATGGAACCTTTATCACTGAAATTTTGGTTACTTCTTCTTCTGAGTCTGTTTCAAGTGATTCTGCCATTATCTCTGGTATAGCACATACTATTTTTGCTTGTACTAAGCTTCTGAAAGAGCAGACAAGCAGTCCTCATTTCAGATGAGTCATTTTACACTTTCTCTGCTTAACAGCTGTATTAACATTAAACACTGCTAGTTGTTTTATACTTAAAAATATACAACATTCTAGGAAGCCCTTTATCCCTACTATCCAGATACTACAGTGGTTCTGCTAACACAAGAAACACAGATGACAGCATAGATGATTTAACACACCTCCCTTCTCCAGAGCTTGACAGAACATGGAACAACTTCTAAAGTCAGATCTGGATGGACTTGCTATACTGGTGCAGCTGCTTTGTGAATTACCATCCACCTTGGCAAGGCAGCAGTGCATGCCAATGCTGTGACTCCTAAAAAGATATCAGCACTTTGGCACAGAGTTAAAAAAACAAGAGGAGGCATTTTCAAAGCATTGCAAGCATGCCTAAAACAGACAATGGTATATTTATCTAGTACAGTTAGTCTGTAATATAGGTGTGGTTCTGTGAAATGCCTAGGGATAGTTCCAAGCATAAGAAATCACCTAGTAGAGAACAGGACTGCAGGCAGATTCTAAAAGCATCCTCCCTGGAGCACACACATCCTTGAATAAGTAACAGTTCCCTACGGATAAAACAGCAGATGCATCCCAACTGTTTCCACTTTCCATCTATCCATAAAGCTCGAGGGAAAGGACAGACTAAATCAGGTTAAAGATTAGAGACTGAGTTGTGAAAACAGTTTTTGGTAATATAAAAAGACATCCTTGGAAGCTCTTCTGAAGAATGATAATAATTTAAAGATTTCTTCCTCTCCTACCACAGAATGATATTATCTCTTTATCTTCTGAAAACAGCACTGACACAGCCAAAAATCTTTAGCCTCCACATCCGTTTTCCAGAGCAAAACGGAGGTAGGTAGCATGGACAGGGATGCCAAAAAATAGACTGAACACAACCAGAATTAGTTCACCAACAGGAGTATCGTGCCACACAGACAGCAATATTTTTGCAGCATCGCAGAGTGAGGCTGGACTGATTCAGGTCCTCGGTTGCTATAGTGACAGATCTTCCATCCTGGCCATATGCTGGCTCTTCAGTGTTGCCTCCCCTCTCCCCCCCGCTTCAGCCCAACGCTTGGCTACAGCAGCCTGCCGTACATGCAAGACCACGCAGCCGCCACGCATGCACACGCCGTGAAAACGGGCTCACAGGTAATCTGATTCAGATCAATCTCCATAGCAACCCAATCTTTAGTCCCTAGATCTTCGCCTGTCGCCTCTATTTATAGAGCAGCTGCAGCGCTCCACCCCCTCCACTCCACCACCCAGGCTCCCAGCGCTGCCCACGCTACAAACAAGCTTCACCCCGGCACAAGGACTGCCTGGAGCCAACGCTGAAACATACCCCTCCTGGCACCTGCGGGTCCCCGAGCCAGATGACAGCGTAGTATCTGCCACACGCTGAACGCCTCCCAGTCGGTGAGGTTTGCTGTATCCGTGAATACTACAAATACCAGAAATGCTCAGGGAAAGCTGAGCACCCACGGCAGCCGACAAAATCCGCTTACCCAGGTACACAGAGGATGCTTCCACAGGCACCCACTGCGGCTGCTCCCTCAGTCGTGCGCAAAAAGGACGTGCAAAGTGTGCCGACGCGAAGGTGCGATCCCGACAGGGGCGTGCAGGCAGCAGCAAACGCAGGAGGAGTGGTCCCAGCAGAAGCACAGCTGTACCCACCAGTAGGGATTTGAAAACGGTGCAGCTGGGACATTCATCTACTCATTGCTTAAAAAAAAAAAAAAAAAAAAAAAAGAAGAAAAAAAGAAAAGCAAAAAGAAGACTCAAGACTGAGGCTTGTGAGAAAGAACAGTACATAAATACCGATATCTATTTTGTTCTACTACACTCTTGGGGAAAACCATCAACAATAAAGCAACGCAGGAGAACCAGACACTTCTACTGTGCCCTGCTGCTAACAGGAAGGAGATGACAGATTTTAGCCTCAGCCCCAGGTCATTTCGCACGCTTCAATTTAGGTTAAAGACCTCATTCTCCTCCCCTCCTTTAGTGCCTGACACACCACACTCGTGATCCTCCCTGCAGCTCCTCACAGTGCAAGGCACGCAGAGCACCACCCACCATCTTCTCCTAGAACATAAATTCTGGCATAGAAATCCTCTGTCAACCCAGCCAGCTCTCCTGCTCTACACTGCTCGAATTTAAATTCATCTTTTGTTTACAAATAATCTCCAGAGATTTGCACCAGAGAACAGTAACACAGGAGCTTTGGCTCCCTGCCCTTCACTCTCTTCAGGTCTGTCCTGTGTTTCCCCTCCTCGTGCAACGTCACCATCACAAAACACAGGAGCCTTCTCACCTATTTCTACCTCATCAGCTTTTCATTGATCCTCCAATCTGCAGCAGCAGACACTTATACGCTTTGCAAGAGATGGGGGGGGGAAGGCAGCCTGGACCCCAACAGCCATGAGATCCATAACACCAGCACCAGCAGGTTTTTCCCAAAAGCCAAACACTGCAAACGTACGGCCATAAAAAATTAACAAGAAAACGACAAAGCGTGCGACATCTGAATTGAGAGAACTGCCGGATGCAGCTGCAGCTGCTAAATTATTCAGTGCCCTCCCTAGCCACAGTGGCTCCCCCAGCCATGCTAAGCAGCTCTCAGCCAGGAGCTCAGAGAAGAGAGCCACGCAAGAGGACAGCAGGCAGAAGGGACACACCACAGGCAAACCGCGAGGAGGGCGCCAACAGACAGTGGCTTCTCCTCTCACGTAGGTTTCAAGCTATTCATCTACTCATTTAACAGGTGACATCTCCCATGGCATCACCACCATCACCAAACACGGGCACACTCAGCTTTCTTTTCTGTCCTCTGTCCCACACAGGGACAAAGGACAGGCTCGCTGGGACCCTGACAATAAATCCCAGCCATTCATAAGCCAGAAAAGGAAACACTGACAGGTTGCTCAGGCCAAGGAGAACTGGAAAATAAAGAGAAGTATTTGAAGTAATCCAATTATTTGGCTGTTGTTAGCACCACAGAACTGGCACTCAGAGCTGCACATCTGTTTTGCCTCCTCTTCGAAGCACTCAGCCTCTCCCGCCGCGTGCGCCACCTGCCTGGTTATTCCTCCCCTCCACACACCTTCCCCTCCTCTTCACCAACGCTGCGGAAGAGCAAAAGTTCCTACTCTCAAACTGATCCTACTATCAATTTTGGTGACAAATCATAGTACCAGCTGGTCAAAACTGAAAGGGAAAAGCCCATTGTCTCTCTGCTAGAGCTGTGGGACGCGAGAAGTGGGCGTTTGGCACGCACCCACACATAAGCATTGGAGGAAGCAAGCTCCGGGCAGAGAAGGGACAGGAACTGCCTCAAGTGACATTTAGGGCCAGAAAAAGGGGTAAAGGGATCCTGAGAGACCTTTTAGCCATCAGCAGCCACCACGGCAAAGGAAGGAGGGAAAATACACCGCCTGCTGGGTACGCCTGCAGAGGAACGAGAGAAAGAAGGGAGAAAGGAGGTGGCCTAGGGGACAGAACAAGCGTGCCCAGCTGGTCACTCCAGCAGAGCGTGGTGTCACCGCTATCAAGCAGAAACAGCCACAGCAGCAGAGTGGCTCTGTGTTTGTGGGTGAAGCAATTTTGGTGAACACCACTTCTGATTCTTAATCATCTTTATATCAGAAAAAACACTCCTCTCCTCCTGCTATCTGACGAGCTGCAATCGGGCAGAGGCAGAACTCCCCATCTCCTGCCACAAGGGCCCTTCCAGAGCAAGTACAATGTACCCAGGCAAGCAGAGACCCATGGAAGCTGGTGCCAAATCTACAGGCAAGAAGGCAGTCAAATATTTGGTACTGACAGTGGGAAATTCAGTTAGACTATAAAGGGAAGCAGGATGCAACCACGGTGCTGAACTCGCAGACGTGACAAAGGAACAGATTAAGGAAAAAAAAAAAATGCTGCTCTGCTCATAAGATAACACACAGTTCCTGGAGGTCATCAGATGCATTCCTGCCAATCTGGGTATCTTTGTCCCCTGTGTAAGAAAACAAAGTTAATTTCTTGATTCTCACAAATATCACTTAGAATAACTCTTTAGAAATTAATTACAAACAAAACAAAAAGGAGAGATCTGACAAACATTGCAGGATACGTCAAAGGCAACATCATGGCCAGCCCTTTTTCGAGGGTTGCCGCTGCTGCAAAATATCAAAGGCTGTGGAAGAACTAGAAAACCATGAAACTTTGCTCCTTGCTGCTACATGGATGCATTATTTCTCACAGGGACCTGGAATCACCACAGTCTCCCCTTTAACCGCCATGCCTAGGAACACAGCCCAAGAACTGCCTCAGCACAGGTAACTGAGGCACCTGCAAGCAGCACTTCTTACTTTTAAATCACTGCAAGGGTCCTGCTAGTAGCAGTGATTAAAAGCAAACACAACCTCTTCCAATTCAGTTCTGTCTGGGCACCAAAGACACAGCCTCCCTGATTGGGAGTTCTCCAGTATAAGGAGATTTCACAGCTCCTGGCAGAACATGGGTCATTTCTTCAGAGTTTTGGTGGGTTTGGGGTTTCAGTTGGTTATTCTTGTTCCAAGACACAAATCTCAGTTGTCAACAGCAATTTCCGTGTGGCCGTGACAGGTTTAAAGGCCTCCAGTGACAGAGAATCTAGTCACTCTAGAGTTATTTTCCAGCTCAGACCACAGAGCAAAGACCAGCTGAATTATACAGGCTCAGTTACAGAGAGCGAAGAGTGGGTCGTTGTAACAGTTTTTCATTGCTCTTGAGGTAGACAAGGGAAAGCAGCAAACCCTTCCATCACCAAAATAAACATCACAATTATTCCACAGATAAATTATCCCACTAAAAACATTCCCGTCTAATTGATGCCTCATGCTGCTCATTTTTATTTCACTTTGTGTCTCGTTAGGTCACAGACAATACTTTTCCTTCATGAAAATTTATACCCCGAGATAAATGGAGATTGTTTAAACTGGGTAAGTAATATTAATCTTGCGTATCAAGCTCTTTTATTCCTGTTTCTAAATCCTTTCCTCGTTGCTGCAAATCCCCAGTCAGTAGCTGCATTCTGTATTTTCTACCAGCGCGTTGAATAACTACGTCAAAGCCTTTCTGCTAATATCTTTCTGCAGTCTGTCTTAAATGTAGGCACAACAGGGCCAAAGGACACTGCCAGGAATTAATCTGGGTTGTAACATATGCATTGCCTGTCTCCGATTCCTTCCTAATGGAAAGTAAGTGAAACATTCAACTCTCTGCTTGGTTTTAAGGAAAAAGTATCAATTTCCATCTCGTGAGCGTGATGGCACTACCCACCTAGTTAAAAAACTACTAGTGTGAAATGACAGCCAAGTCACTAAATTTTACATAATTTGGTTTTTCAACTGACTCATCGCAAAAGACATTAAATAAAGCAGACTGAACATCCTTCCAGAGGTATGTCTGATACACCCTGCCTATAAAGAACTCGAATATTTGATATGGCTTGAGGTGAGAGGGAAAAAGCTATGAGTGATGAGCCCCCGTGCCCCTCACCCCAAGTCAGATAAAATCAAAGCCAACAGTAATTTAATATAGGAAGATGATATGAACAAGTATGTTAATAAGACTTGAGATGCACTGATGCGTCTACCATTTCTACTGAACCATCAACCCTGATATTCTAAAAACTACTTTGGCTAGCAGGGCAAGGCTTACTGTCAGAAACCCTCAAAAGTTTTATTTCTCCACCTCCAAAACCCTTCCAAAACAGACTGAAGCTGGACACCTTGTCTGCTTTCAAAAGAATTATAGAATGGTATCAAGGCTGAAGAAGAGGCATGCCCACTAGAATATTTATTGTATGTTTTCCCATGAAAACTTTAAACTAGAAGACCTATTTTTCTGCCAGTTGCTACACAGCCTTTGGTCCCCCACCATGTGTAGCTTTGGCATGTAACACATCACCAAAATATATCTTGGCCATACTATGCACTTGGTATGGACGATATTCTTTCAGTGTACACATTATTTTCCCTTTTGCCCATCCAGTAAAACCAGGACTGTTTTAATAGTAGTAATGAACTGGAAATTCATGCAGTAGGACTCTGAATCTTACAGCTTGAAAAGCTGTTAATTTGGTAAAAACACAGAAGTCTAAACTCACAATACTGCTGGATAGGCATGTACAACATCTTTCAATGCAGACAAGGCTACATTATTTTCCAAACAAAAGTGTTACGGAGACTTGCTGATGATTTTGCATTTTATAAAACACAGTAAGATGTTTAATGAAGGTTTAATTAATCCCAGAGTATATTAAATCAGATCCAAGAGCTATGCATTTTCTAACAATACAAGAGAAAAAAAGTATTTCAGAGCTGGAATGATCGGTCAGCTCAGCATTACATAACATTCCATGAGGGGACAGCCCCATTAAATCCTGCAAAAAAGGCATTTTAGCTATGTTAGGTGACCGAGGTGCTCTCTCTGATGTGTCAGGACCGCAATTTTCATCAGTGCTGAAAACAGCAAGTACTTCTTGTGCCCATCCAAAACAGTTCCCGAGGTTCAAGCAGTATAGAGTCCAAAAATGGAGACACTTCCCAAATAATCTATATTTGGATGACTTTGGTTTGGTTATGTCACCCTCGAGACACCACAGTACATCTTCCCTCCCCTTGCACCTGCCTACCAGTAACATCCTTTTTGCAGAGCAGTGATGCTGCAAAGAGCACGGCAAGGACGGGGCGAGCGTTCCGGCAGAAATGCTGACCCAGGGGTGCACCCCCCGGACAGAAGATGGCTGGCTCGCCCAGGGAGGGCACGGGGTGCGGCCACATCACAGAGCCACCCCATCCCCGCGGGGCTGCGGACTGACAGCGGCTGTCACCTTGTTACCTGAGAACAAGGCGGTATGGGGGTACGTTCAGGGGGGGAAAGGGAGATAAGCAAACCAGGCAGCAAATGGGTTTCCTCCAAGGGCAATCATTTCTCAGAGCACTTCTTGACCATGACTCCACACAAACAGCACGGCAGACCGACCTTCCCTCCCCTCCCCATGGGACTGAGCAACACAGCGAGGGGGTGACACCATTTCCACGGGGAAAACGCTCGACTCACAGGTTACCTCACGAGAAAAGGCCTCGTACGAAGTGGGTTTCCTGCTCTATTGTCCTGGGGAGTAACAGGAGCCGCTGTTTGCAGTCCGAGGGGTAAAGGCACCTTTCCAGCCACGCCGCCGCAGCGCTCCCCTCACGGAACCGCACACCTGAGCTCTTCAGGGGGATCGGTCCGCCCGGCGCCTCCTGCACCTGCCCGGACCGTCCCGCCCGCCCCCCAGCAGGGAGCGAGGAGCAGCGGCTGGGAGGCCCGGGCCCGGCCCTGCTCGCTGGGAGGCAGCACGGCAGCCCCCAGCCCCTTCCCCAGCCGCCCAAGCCGCCATTTCCAGCCCCGCTAGAAATCCCCTCAGGGAGCGCCGCCCGTTCCCGCCCGGGGACCACTCCGCGCTGCCCTGCCCGACTGGGCAGCCCCCCCGTTCCGGACATGTGCATGGGCGCACACGCCCCCCCGCCGCCTGCATGCCGGCCCGCACGGACACCCGCGCTCGGCCCCGCTCACCGCTCACCTGTCCGCCGCCCCCCGGCCGCTCTGCGCCGCCCGGCCAGTTCCGCATCGAGCGCCAGGAGCGGAGCGCGCCACCGCCACCCGCAGGGAGCGGAGCAGGGAGGAGCGGAGCGAACCACTCGCACCCACGGCGGGGGGGGGAGGGGGAGCCACCTCAGCAGCGGGCCGCGGGGGGGCGCTGCAGCTCGCGCGCGGGAGGCGGGAGCGGCTCGCGCCCGGCCCCGCCGTCCTGAGGGGAACTCGGCCGCCACCAGCGGGCCCGCACCCGCTCCGGCCCCAGCGCCCGCAGCTGGCACCCGTGGGCAGCAAGGGGCAGCTGCCATGAAACTACAAACTAATTCTGTACTGATTCGCCCTTCAACAAACTGGGTGTGTTTGGTTATGTAAAGAGGAAAAGGATGGAGAAGGCAGAGCCAAGGGAAATCGGGTCTTCACCACTGTCAGCAGCCACGTTATGAGGCGTACCTTGAAAATCCCTCACCTTTACATGCAGCTTTTCTCTTCACAGTAATAAAAATGAGATGCAGCTCAAAGAAAACGAAGCTAAAAAGGTTAAAGAAGCTAAAGAGGCTAAAACGAAGCTGCAGCTTCACTGCCGCTGCCTCATGGGCCTGCTGCTAGCCTCATGCCCCAGTAATGCCTCGGCGCAGGGCCCAGGCACCCACTCAGCCACCCAGGGCTGGCAGAGCTCTCCAGCTCTGCTCACAGCAGTGCCCTACAAGCCTGTTCCTATTCCCTCTTCCTCTGGTTTCAAAGTTTCCAATTTAAATTTTATACTGAGAGCTCAGCAGAAGACCTGTGGTGTGGAACCACCGTCGCTTTCCTTTCCCAAGTGCGTCGGAAGCAGCTGATGCTGGACAGCTCTCTGCTTCCCCGCATCCCTTCCAGGGAACGCGTACAGACAGCTGCTCCTGCTGCCTCTCCACTGCTCATTCCTGACGTATGCACACTGCCGAAACCCACCCGGCAGCCAGGGGCATCCTGCACTCCTATTATTTCAATTCTGGTGACCCACGATATGCAGAAAATGGAGGAGAGCACATGGAATAAAAGGGTTAAATCCTGAATGCAGCTCGAATCAAGGCGAAGTATGGATGGTTAATTCATGGTCTCCATGATATGCACTTAATCCACTTCACCTATTTGCCATCTCTGGCACACAGCAAGCTGCACAGCAAGGTAAGATCTCATAGTAGAGGCCTGAAGAAACTGTTAATTCTTTTTCACCACTTCTCATTTCTATACACTCACTCTGTTATCAGCTTTGAGCTTGTCACATCAAGAACTTACTCCCTCCTCTCCAGTCTAGCGACAGCACAGCAAAGAATGTCAAAATCCTGTATTAGGCTTTATTCTTTTATATAAACATTAACATTTCTCAAACAGATTAGTTAAAAATACAGATTTAAACAAGAATTTTTGCAATTGCAATGAGTTATAAAAAACAACAGATTATTTTACAGATTGTTACAAGTGCTTTACAAAGGTGCAGAGTGAAGGCCAGTGGCAGGGGACCAACCTCAAGTGCAAAATGGACACGATACCCTCACCACGGGCATAGCGCTCAGATACACAGCCAAAAAAAAAAAACAACCCCAAAACAAACAAACAAAAATGAGCCATGTGAACCTAGGCTCTTGGGATGCTCACCGGGCAAGCAAACAAAGACCCCTGTGGCAGAGAAGAGTCATGAGACCAAGCTACCAGGATACTTAAGGTTACATCTCTGAGATCAGCCATAAGATCTTGCTTCTTAGAAAATAAGGAACATGTTTTACAATAGTATGTTTCTCTTCTGTCAGACAAAATATTGCTGTAAATCCTAGAATACTTATGGATGTGGATACTTAAGAACTTGGGGCATAAATCCAGTGTGGAGCTCACAGTGCCCAAAGTGAAAAAAAAGATACAAACCCCAAGTGTCCTTCTAATGCAGTTAGCGCTCCTCACAGAAGAGGGACCTCCATGCCCCATGACCATCACAAAAAGCCTTGAGCAAGTACCTTGGAAAGACTTTGGCAAAAGGAAGAAGACGCGAGTGGATCCGGTGACACCCAATATTCCTGCAGCTCACGATCTGAGAGTTGTGCAGCCCACAGCTTACGCAATGCCCACGTACTTCAGTAAATGCACTGTGAACGCTCTCCTTGGCCGACACATCTTCACATCCACCTTGGAACACACACCACATGCTCCACATTCTTGGAAGTTTCTGACATCCTTCCACCACACCTACCTTGCCTAGGTACCAGTCCTTCCCACCTATCTTTCTTCTATTTCACCCCTAAAGATAAAATCTATCCCCTGATTTGTTTTGAACTACAGTCTTCCAGCTGTTAGCAAATCAAAGGTAAAGTGAACTGGCCGAGAACCACCACGAGATAAAACTGTGATGCGTTACATTTAAAAAATCCACTACTTTATGCCTGACATCTTTCTGATGTACAAATGTTCCTGACCCATAGGACCTCCCTGTTAGACAAAGGGCACTACACATTAGAGGAATCCTTTTTCCAAAGGAGGGCCAGAATGAAAGGGCAGCTCTAGAGATGAAGTCTCATAATAAAGAAATAACAGCTACTTCTCTTTAAATTGTTGTAAAGGGCAGCACATACAAGAGATTTTATTATTTAGGAAACCCAGTGAAACCCCTAGAACATCCACATTGACTTCCCTGAGCTCCTCAGATCCAGGTAACACTGGGGACCCTGCAGAAGCCTTTTGAGCTGGGTTACTCTCAATAGAGAGGGTTTGGCAAGTTCCTGCAAATTCATTTTCGTAATCAGCAAGAGAGGAGAGGATCAATGGGCAAGCCCTCAGGACATGCTTAAAGAAGAGAAAGACTCTGAAGAAAGAGGGGTGTGTGTGTGGGGAAGGTCTTCATTTCTACCGTTTTCAGATGTTTCATGTTATTCCTTTGGGGTACGGGCACTACATCAAAACCAACCCCCCCACTGTTCTACCCCAGCTGCCTCCTGCATAGTCCCACAACAACACTGAAACCCCAGGCTCATCACTCCCTGCACTGCGTAGCCCAGAGTTCAGTGCTTTGGAGAGGGGAGGCTGGCTTCTCGTTAGCAAAGGCTGGGAGACGGCATTATGTCGGCATGTCAGTGCCCTGGGAGCATGCAGTCATTCATGCACATCCCAGATTTCTGAGAGCAGGGGAGGGAGTTTCTTGTCCTGCAGCCGAAGGGCAAACACCTGTTCGGAGTGGACACTACTTAGTGTCCGAAGACTGACCAGCTTCATTAACATCCGTGGAAACATCAGGCGGTCCTGCAGAGTTGGACAAAGAGACACCTGTCAGTAAATTCACACAAAAACTTTGTTCCAAAAAAAAAAAAAAAAAAAAAAAATTCCCACACCAGATGATGCATTGTAACCACAAGCCTGACTTCCTCTAAACATGGCATTCTCCAAGAGGCAGCAGTGTGGAAGAACATGAATACTACACCATGTCCCAGAACTCCAGACTTTCCATGCAGGCTGAACTATGGAACACTACACAGGACAGCAGGCTGTGACAGCTCACAAATCCTGCACTTACAGCTGCTACTGAACAGCCACAGAAGGAAAGAGCGTGACAGTACAGGCAGCAAGAGACCCATTACAGGCAGTACTGCACGAACTGTGCTGGCACAAACACAAAATCAGTCTGCATCATCACTGGGGATGTTCTGGTCAGGCACTTACATTTGGTCTGTTGATGCAAATGTAAGAATGAAGGGCTTCCACATAGGTGTGCTGCAGCCTCTCCACCAGGGACTGGTCCTGCACGTTCGGTCGGTCTGCCAAAAAGCACGTTAGAAGTAAGCAGGTTGCCACAGGCAGCTTCACTGGACTTGACAGCCCTGCCTAACCCCAGTCCCTCAGTATGGTCTCTCCCCAAATCCTCATCTAGCATTCACCCAGCACAGCTGGGAGACTCATCCATGACTGCAGCACCTATACCAGTTCTCCATAACTGCTCTTTCTCAGTCATGTTTACTGCACAGGGGGAGTCTGATCTGACTCCTACAGAGGTGGAAGGTTAGAGAGACCAAACAGGACTATATAAGTGCATTTGGTCTCACACTCCTGTCCCAGTGAAGATGAGAAGCGGCCCATCCAGGAGGGAAAGGGGAAGTCTCTCCAGCCAGTTGGAAAATAGGCACAAAGGGGGGAAAGGGGGGGGGGGGGGGAATAAAATAAAATTCATCTTTCAGGTCAGAAGACAGAAGAGTAGAGGTGGCTTCTTTGCAAAGCCCTGTCCTGGTCCAGAGTGACATTGGTCTCACACCCAGAGCATCTTTACTCGACCACTAGATGTCACTCATGCCTTGTGACGCCCATCACACCAGAGACGTGCCAAGGACATTAAGGGGACAGTAAAATAGCAATTTCTAAATGAGGAAGATAAATACTGGCCCTCTGACTCACTGCTGCAGCTCTTCAGATCTCCCTGGCTTTTTACCTGCAGAGAAAATGTTGATGGCAATTAAAAGTGCATATTCAGCATCATTGAGCTGTAGCTCATTCATTCCCTTTGAGAACTCAAAGATGGGGTTAATGAACTCAAACTGGAGACCTGCAACAAACAGAAGAGAACAAGGTGAGGCAACGACAATTGTCTCCTCCCGCTCACAGAATAAGATGCCAGAAACCCACCGCAGGGCAGGGAGGACAGGCAGGCAGGGAAAAACCGTTACATTACATTCCAAGTGTGGCTGAAACCTCCCTTTACATCCCACCACTACTGCTGAGCACCAACAGCAGCTGAGGAGTCAGGCTCTAACTGTAAAATGATGCTGTTTCTGAGGTTTCTGAGAGCCTCAAATGCCCCACAGCACATTACTAGGCAACAGCTAAAGGAACATGACATCAGCTATCAGATAAGTCTGTCAAAAAGTCAGAAGCCCACAAGTACAACAAATAGACTTTCCTCTCTCGCACCATCACCTCCTTCAAACCCAGCAGCCCTCCTGCTTTCAAAGCAAGCTTTAATCCCATGCTCCAGATTCATCTGAAGGCCATCCGAGCTGAAAATATATAGTTCCAAGAAGTCTCAACTGTGCCATTTCCTTCAGCTCAAAAAGCTGGGAGAGCTAAGGCAGAGCCTGACTTAGGCTTCCAACCACCTCCTCTGATAAATGCAGTCAGGCAGAAATGCATTGGTATAAATTGTCAAAATATAGAGGCCACTGTCAAACCAGGTCTCTTTGTGCTACGTGCAATACAATCATGCTGAAAACTTTAGGCCCTTCCTCCAAAACAGCATCCAAGTTTCTATTTTCCCCGCAGTGCAAGTGCATCAGAGAAGGATGAAGAAGATGGGGGGAATCTTTCTGGCTGTCTGCTTTTTGCCTTCCTAATAATCTGAAGAAAAGGCTACCAGGAAGAGCTTCAAAGAACAGTTTTATATAAAAGCTATCTCAAGTATAAATAGTTAAGTAGCTACTCAAGGAATCAAAAAAAAAAAAAATCCCATGAAGGACAGACAAGGTCTCATTTTCAGAAATGCTGAAGATACACACTTCCTGTTACTTCATCTGCAATTAGACACTCATTGCTCCTGGAAAAATAGACTGCAGAAGGCACGTCACCACAGACCATTGTGTCCTGAGCTGATGGTGTGTTTAAAGCACTCTGCAGGATCTTCAGCGCACAGTACAGACTTCAGATCAACTGAAACGTAATCACACTAATGTCGTCACTCGAAGCACGCATCCAAATTAGCAAGTGATACACTTGCAAAGGAGAGAAAGCTGGGGTTTGATTTGTAGTGGTCTGATATGGCTCTAAGACCACATGCCCATGTCAGATCCCTACCAGCAAGGAAGTTCACACCAGCTGTGATTTTCGTGCTGTAGAGAGTCCAAATTTTCCAAAGCAAGTTCACACCTATAAAATTACATGAACGGAGCTAACAGCACATTAAAAGTCAAAAACGGTTTGGGGGGGGGGGGCTATTGGTCTGTCCTGTTCTAAACCTCTCATCTGACTTCAGCTTTAAGGCCCAACATGCTATTTCCAGCAGCCCACATAAAAAAAATGAGAAGATGAAAGAACACAAGGCACAGGGAAAGAAGAAACACCTGTCTAATGCACCACCTGCTTTGGCGAAGTCATCCCGATTATAGCTCAGGTCCTTAAGAAAGGTGATGCTCTCAATCTCTGGATTGTAGCGCCGAGATGTCTCCAACAACATCACCTGGAACCAGAAACAGATACACTTGATTTGAAAACAGGAAAGAATGTTACAACATTGACAATTTGCTGAGTGTTAGAGTGTGTCTAAATGAAACAAAAAAAAAACAAAACCCCTCCAAGTAGGTTCTCTCAGAAGGCTTAAAAATTCCAAGGTAAATTCTACTGCATCCGTTGCGGTGTCTGCTTCTGGGAAGGGGGAATTCCTGCTTACCACTACCTTGCTCTTGCCTCATTCTCCTCCATGGCCCTTTGTCAGTATAGCCTGGCACTGCAGTAATGGTCTCATACCTGAGGTGCTTCAGCCTGCCATCCCAAAAAAAGGGATGGAACCAGTTCTCCAGGTGGGTACTCCAAATTCTTTCATCTCTGCTACTAAGTACTGTGGTGGAGCCAAACTCTCACCTCTATGGTAGATGTCTTCAATAAAGCGATCTGATCTTCCCTGGTGAGCTCCAGGAAGCCAGGTAGTTGCTTGGCAAAGTCCACAATCTCTTGCACAGAGATAATTGCAAGTTCTGTAAAGTGAGCAAAACGCTGCTGCCTTGCTTCACGGTTATTGGGGTCAGGAACTTGGGGCCACGGCTGTGGGAATGGGAAGAGAGACAGTGTATATATGTGAAAGATGGAGCCAGGGCAGAAAGACGAGAAGATGAAGTGAACCGAGAACGAAAATGAGACACATTTGAACATCATCCCTTGTTAGTCTTTACAGAACTTCAGCCCACAGATGCAATGCCTAAAGTATCTCTGCTCTCCCAAATAATTTCCCCACAATCCTGACCCCCCAAACTTCCCTTTTTCTTATTTTGGGTACACTGGTAGTTTTTACCGTCACTTTGAGCCGGTCTGTGAACGAGCGCTGGTTGCACTGCTGCTGAGCAGCCACAAGCTTTTTTATCATGCTCAACTGCTCAGGCGTCAGTTTGTGGGAAGGACTTGGTGGATTCGGAGGGTTTGGATGCACCACGACTGTCCGAGCCTGATCGTCTTCCTGCTTCTTCAGTTTCTTCAGGCGGATCTGCTCTTCAGACAGAACATCTAAAGCAGGAACAGCCAGAGATTAATCACGACATAGGAGCACACTGGAAACCACACTGAACAGAGGGTAACATGCTGTGGATGGAGAGGCAGAGATCCCAGCTGCCTGTATCTGGTACATCAGTGTACACAACACAGACAGTGATACTTATCATTTGTTTCTCCCTCTTTTCCCCAGTTTGAGTTGTTCCATTGCCTTTCTTTTAATCATACTGTCATGCAAAGTGTTCACAAAGGACAGAAGCTCCCTTTGTGATGCCCTGCAGATCCCAGAAAGGCAACAGCAACTTTCCCCATTAAGCAATTCCTCAAAATGTCACATTATAAGAGATTCCAACAGGTGCTCTCTTCACATGCCACAGCGTATGCACTGTATTTTATACTATCCTGCTGTTGTGCCTTTTTCTGATATTGCTAAACTAACAGCTTGTGTCATTTCATTTTACCTTGAGAGGTCAGAGTCAGAACTGGATGGAGTTTGAGAGTAAAAAGAATTTTCTACACAGCCCCATCTGCAGCAGACTGTAGAGCAGTAACATACTGCAAGATGAAAGAACAGCTTTGCATGAAACATACTGAGGACCATGAGTCCTTCAGGAGTGGGGCTAGACGCCTTCTTCAGTCGTGAAGTCAAAGGATATGTCATTTAGATGAACGTTGTAAGGAAGGAAACAAACCAGAGGCACATGTTGTGAAAAATCTTATTGGACCAACTGCTCCTTAGCTAATTTAAATACAAAAATCTGTTAACGGCCTGTAACTAAGGTAACTGAAGAATTTGCTGATTTGAATGTAGAGGAGGTTTGTCGTTTCTTTAAGTCAAAGACATACCCAGATTCAAGGATCCCCTTCAAGAGAATTATCCTGTGAGTTAGTGATGAATGAACAAAAAGCACAAAAGAGACCGACTGGAAAATAAACCCTATTTATTTTATTTATCAGGAACAAACATTTAAAAATAAAGCTTGACTTTGCAAACAAGATCTTAAAAGCACTGAAAGATTCTTTGGCCATTTTTTACACACAGGTAACAGAGAAACACGGCTGCTACACAGGAGGGCAGGCCCCAAAACTGAATAAGGATATACTTGCACTTCCCAGAAGAATCATGTTAAACAAGGAGATAAGAAATGGAGAACTACTATGAGAGAGCATTCTGAAATGGACTGTCCACAGGACTGATGAAGAACATTGCACATTCAAGCTGAGAGTAATCTTTTATCCCTGACTTCCAACAGGGAGGATGTGTGCACAGGTACACACACGCACAAAAATTACAACTCAAAGAGCAAAGACATTCAATACAGTTCCCAAATTGAGGGGGATCTGTAAGATTAGAGAATGCAAGTCACAGTGTTAGTTCAAAAAGGGAAGTAATTGACCCACGTGATTACAGTCCCTCATCTTGGGAATCAGGTGCACAAAGAATTTATACCCAAGTAACAAGTTACCAGATCTACTAAATCTTGAAAACTGCCTATGTGCAAGCTTCTACACGATGCTAAATTCAAAGCAATCCAAGTTACTCGGTTTGCCATGAAGGAACTATTTAACCTCATGGTCACACTGGTTTAAGAACAATAAACTGGCCATGAATAACTTCAGTCTGGGAATTAGAAGAATGTTTCCAACAATCAGTAGAGGGAAGTTCTGGAATGACCTTCCAAGTGAAACAGCTGGAGAGAAAAGATCTCAGTTTATGTCAAGATTAACAAGGTGAATTTGCAGTGTGGATTGCAGTGTCAACAAGAATTGCCAAGCACTTGATAACAACAACCCAAAGATTCCTTTTGGCCTAATTTTCCTGAGCTGTCTTCAACATAAGACAATTAGTAAACGCAGAAACACATTGAGGCTCTCTAGTATCTACCCACAACAGAAGAGTAGGGAGATGGGCAGGCAGCCTTGCTATTTAGCTTTTCAAATACATCCATTTTGTAGCTCTCAGGAGCAGGGGGAAATGAGGCAAAGACAGCATACATAATGCTGATACAAACCAGTGGGATGTATGTTAGGTGTGCTGTGTTTCACATTTTAAAAAACTGAACAGCACGTTTCCTCGCAGCTCAGTGGGACTTACTTTTTCCAGTAGTATTTTCAGAAGATGTTACCTCTGTTCCTCACTGTTCTGGGTGCTGGACATAAGAAAAGGAGACTTCAGACAGATTTCACATTAACCAAGTATCCATTCAGTCTTGGCCAACAACAGGATGAAACTCGGATGCCTTGGCAGAAGAGGGTTGCTCCCAATATGTGAGCAGGAACATCGTTGAATATTCAGAAACGGGAGCCATATGGCTCATGTGAGAAAAATAGCAGAGTTTACTAAAGGGAGCAATGAGATCAAGTCTTTACAAACACAGCTGCAGTAGTGCAGTGCTGTCCTTGACCTCTGTCACAAGCTCACAGCACGAGGCAAAGTAAAGTGCCTCTTGTTCAAGGAGCATGGTGACCAACCTTGCAGTCCTGATCACAAGACAGAAGCCTTAGTTTACCGATACAGCTGACAGCATATTGAAGGAGTTGCGAGTCTTTCCTCTGATCTCATATTCCTTGAGTTCTTACAAAACAGCGTGTTCCAGGAATACAGCAGGGCTGGGGCTCTCAGCACACTGGTGGTGTTCCACTAACAGCCTCACCTCTCCTTGTGATCCCTGCTAAGCTCTCAGCGACTTCCCACACACATTCCGCACGCAGCCTGCATGGCTCACATGTGACCCCCAAGCACTTGCACTGCCCCCTTCCTTACACCCACCGGCCCCCAGCCCACCCCCACATGCCTCCTGTCCCAGCACCACGGTGCTCCCACCAGCATCATGTCCTGCACTCACACTGCTCCCGCATGCCCGCCTCCTGGCACTTGCGCAGCCGGCACTCCTGACACTTGCGACGCATGTACATGTCCATCTCGCACTTGCCGCCGTTCTTGCAAACGTACTGTGCACCCTTGATGACGCTGCGGCGGAAGAAGCCCTTGCAGCCTTCACAGCTCAGCACGTTGTAGTGGAAGCCGGAGGCTTTGTCCCCACACACGCTGCACACTTCATTTCCCAGCATCTTCGGGGCTGGGCCCTTCTTCCGCTTCAGGGGGGGATTTTCTACCAAAACAAACGGTGTCAAGGAAAAGGAAAAAAAAAAAAAGGAAAACCCACACACGAGGGAAGCATGGTGTTTGCAGCTGACTGCCCCATTCCTTATGATAACTGATCTCCTCACTCAAACCCACTATCTCCCAAACACACAGATGAAAAGATGAAATATCCCATTTCATTTCTGCCACAAACCAACTACTGACATAATCCAAATAGTTTCACCTCAACTATACAAGGAGATACAGCTTCCCCACCAAAACAGGGTGAAAGAGCTAAAATGCACTCAGGCCAGATGTGCTGCTCTTTCCATCAGCAGGAGTGACAGTTGAGTTACCAATGTGAGAAAGAGCTGAAAAAAAGTTGAGCTGAAATCCAAGACTGCAGAAAGTAATCTTCAGAATTCACCTCCAGTCCTCTTACTTCTAGTCTCTGCCATGCTCATGCACAAGAATAAGGAAAATGGTTCAACGGTCAAACAGACACAGAAAACCAGTGCTGAAACTGTGACCCTACAAAAAGCAGACTGGGTAGGCAACCCCTGTAATTGGTACACACTTGGGGAAACTGTCAGGACAGAAACGCAATGACATGGAGTTAGGCGCAATAAGCAGGCACAAGCTCTGTGAACCTTTGCAACCCTGAAGTCGTTACTTCTTGTTCAAGAAAAGTGCTCCCCACTCCTAAAACTGAAGCACTCCCATACTGGTAGTTCATTTACTAAACCTTGTTATTCCATCTGAAACACAGGGCCTTCACTGCTGCCTCATAATTCAGATGGTCTTGTGCAGCAGCTCCCAGTTCTTCTTATGTCACTCTAGCAAATCTTAATCTTGTCACTGACTGTGCGTTCCGAAAACATCTTTGGGCTACTCCAATGTGTCTCATCACTCCAGCCAAATGCTTTCTGATGTTGTTGTGTACTCCCTCCTTACTAGCCATCTCTCTTTTCATTTCATTTAATTCTAGCCACATTGACACCTGACATGTTCTTCAGATATTCTAAATTATACATTTCTGCAGGTATTATAAATTCTTCTGTGGGAGCTGTTCATAAAGACGACAAACAGCATGTCCTGACAAGTCTCCAGATTATGTTTAGATATGCCTGGAAAGCCTTTACACTGGAGTTACTTCGTAGGGATTGTTTTGCAGGACACGGCTGATGCATTTCCTGATCAGCATCAGGGTTATAACACCGTGTCTCATTTTCGTACATGTTGTTCTAATACTTCTATCTTTACTCTCAGTTACACTTACTATTCTGCTCGAGTTCCTGAAATGGTAAACAGTTTTAGGTCAGTCTTAGAAATTATTATTAGTGTTCTTCACTACATATTGTTTTTTATCATCTTGCATATCGTGGTGTTGATTTTCAGTCCCATTGACTTTATAGAGGTCTAGAGGTCACTCACTTTGGCCTGCACTTCTCATTGCAGATTGGACAGCAGGAAAATGTCATCAGAAAGGTTAAGTCTCTGATATTCCCCCTCTCTTGTTCTACTGCATTTCTCCTCACACAGCCTATTACCAAGAAGAGACTATGCAATGCCTACAGTTATTTCAAATTACTTAGTCTGCCATTTCATATATATTAAATGGTGTAACAACATTGTGGAAGCCTCAAATGATGTTCATATGTTTCTGAGGGACAGCAGAGAAATCCAATGGCTTCTACAAGACGGGCCTGTTCATCTTGTGGATTTCTTAGATGTCTTTAAGGTGCTACCTAAACATCTGATTCCAATTCCTAGGACTGTTTTATTGACACAGATAGGCTTACTCTTTGATCTATGCAAATTATTTTCCATCTCTGAACACTATCCATTTTAGTTATACAGCTTATTATTGTCGTTTTCTGTAGTCAAAGAGAATATAGAAATAATTTGGGCTGTGTCAAGCTTGTATGCCATCTCTCTACCTTTAGCTCTCACTAAGGTCCTCCTTCTTTGGTAGATCCCCTATTTAATATCCCCCACATTTTCTGGCTTTTCACCTTGTGTTTTTGTAAGGCATTTATCAATTGTTTTCTTTTCCTGTCCTCAAATCTCTTTTAAGGACTTTTATTGGGTAATATCTCTTCATCTTGCAACTGCTCTCTTTATTTCTACTCTAGTGATGACTCCTGATTCAATGTTCAGATCACCTTTTTATATCAGGGACTGCCCATTGCCTCACTATTCAACAAATACATTTATTTGACATATTTACATTAAGCTGCTAATACTATGCTGGACACCTCACTTACGCTTTCCTTTTTACCTGTTACCCATCCAGAGATGTTATACTACAACTTTGTGCAGTTTGAAAGTGTTGGACTGTGTGTGTCAGCAGCAATTATAACTGCAAAATCTCAATTCTATTTCCTGATACTCTTTTAACCTCAGTTAACTTCAGAAATGTGTAGAGGAAACTTCTACTGTCTTTCCATCACATGAATCTGCAAGAACCTATGTTTGCATCACTAGCCCTTGCTGAATTGTCACCTGTCATAAAGCTTCATTGTTCAGCAGCTTTTGATAAGGCTAACAAAAAGAAATTAATTTTACTGCCATGGAACTAGCCTCTAGAAGGTCAAATAAGCAAAATATTCAACACACTTATCACCTGGATAAACCCAGTCATCTTCAACTATCAATAACTGATTCTAGCCTCAGACATTCTCTCCAAGTGTCTCAAGCACAGCAGAACTCACCCAAAAATTTCACCGAGTATCAATACTGCTCACAGCTGAAAGAATGGATAGCCTTTAGCTTGCATGGATTTAATAAGAATTTTTCCATACCTGTATGCTCAGGGGGGTTCTCTGAGCCAGGGAAGAGCGAAAGCCCTTCCTCCTCCATCTCAAATACACTTGCCACCCTCTTCCCATGATCCTGTGTGCTGAGTTGAGTGGGACCCATGGAGGCCACACAGGAAGGGCTCACTATAATCTCATCGCTGCAGCATTGTTACTGCCAAGCAAGGGGCTGCAAGGTGTCTTTCTTCAAGGTCTTTAGTTTCTCTCTGCTACTGAAAGTCACAAAAGGAAGTACCTGTGGAGAAAACACAGATGCAAAAGAGGCAAGAGTTCAACAACTGAGGCTATTAACACACAAAATCTCTTACAAGCTACATCACAAGCACGCTTCAAGGTCCTGTTTCCTTCTTTATTAAAAGGGACAATTAACTTTTTAAAATGAATGTTTATGCTTTTGAAACAATATTTTAACAAACTGTGGTAAAACATACAAGATTAGCGCACCCAGGTGCAAAAATGTCTTTTTATTGCCAAAATATTTATCAAAGCAGGACAAGTCTTCATTACTGCTAACACTTGAGGGGACTTCAGCCCTGACCTCTCCAAGTGTGTAAGAGGGAAATTCCAGACTTTATAGCCAGTGGCCTTCATTAAAGCTCTCAGTAACAAATTGCTGACAGCTGCCCTGGATTTTGTGGAATGTAGTGCAGAGCATACAGAAAATTGCAAAAGACAATTTTGATACAGTTATTTAGCAAGGACTACAAAACCAAATTTCCCTGTTTACATCAGTAGCCAAAGGCTGTGCCAAAGATCAACGATGTATCGCAGCTGAGGATGACAAATCCTCCCCTCACCTACAGTAAGAAAGTAAAAGCCAGCATCATACCTACAGGAAATGAGCGTAATGCCACCCTCAGAAAACAGACTCACCACCAGCCTGCTGAGGATACCCTTTTCTGGAACCTGGAAACCATACTGGGAAAGCACCTTTATTATACAGCACTAACTCCACTACAGAACCTATACCTGGAAAACAAATCCAGTCACTTTTTCCAAAAAGCCCCACCTGCAGAGAAAAAGGCCTTACTGGTTTGACCACACAGACTCAGTGAAACTGGTGCAAACTGCTAATGTAAACACCCCTAATCTGACAGAACATGCATCTGATCAGTTGATCTTAACTCAGTGATTTACCAGTGCAAGCCAAAGGGATTAACTGATTTAAAAAGCAACTATGTTAAAGGCCTGTACCAGTTTAACTTGAGTGATTGAGTTCAGGATTTGAAGCCTGCCACTCTCTGAAAGACAGGAGGTGACAGAAAGGCATGCAGCAGCCCAGATAGAAAAGCATCAGGTAAGCAGGGGCATAGCTCACACACTGCAGTGCTGACTGGGAAGAGGCAGACGACCACAGATCCAAAGTCCCTTCTTCTGTCCTGGGTATTTGGACCGCACAACTTTTCTTAGAATGCCAAATATGAGAGCAATACTTCCACAAACCACCCCCCTCCCAGCACTCTGAAACAGCCATACCATCAAGCCTGCTGAGCTCCTGTCTTCTCCCATTACACAGTGTCAGATAATAGATGCAGGTGTTAAAAACCACAGGGCATATTAATTCATGTGACCTTTGCAAACACAGCCTCAGACTGTATACGGAACTCAGAGCTCCCTCCCCTTTGGTGAACACAGCCACTGAATTGCTGGAGAAACAAACTATCTAGGATAAAAGCAGAGGCAGCAAATACGAAACTCAAAGCCTGAAACTCAAAGGTACAGAAAGGAAGTCCTATGTAGGAGGCTACAACCTAACTGATGTGATTTGCAACCAATTCAAAGAGACAGTCCTCAAAGGAGCAATGTGGATATCGCAATCAACTTTATTTTTTTTTAAAGTCTCCACAGTAAATCCTGAAGCAACTGCAAACCCTGTGGAGAGGCACAGAGCATGATATGGAGACAGGAACTTCACTAAAACAAACCCAAACCCAATTTGTATCCCTAGTCCTGTGTCAGCTCCTGACTGATGCCAATACCAGATGTCTCTGGACATGTTTGGGCAAGAAACAAGCAAGCTAAGTGTATTGCCTCAGTGAATCTCCACATTCCTTTAAACCATGCAAAAAACTCACTCAAATATTAATTATTGTGCAGAATGAATCACCAGCAGCAGTACCACAGTAATTTTTCAAAGGAAGAGTTTGATCCTCCAGCTGAGGGACTGAGTGACAGTGCTCAGGCCCCACTGCCTTCGGTTCAGTGACGCCGTCTTCCTGTACCACCGCCACAACTATGACATATTCCGGAAAGCAAGAGGAGGGTACAGCCCAATGGGATTTCACAACTGTGTCATCTGTGTCATCTGCAACCACGACTGACACTGCAAGAGCAAAACTTGCTGTCAGCAGGACAGCTGGAGCCCAAAGGGGAGTTTCTAAGAGACTGCAGACTTCTTGGCAATGTCTGAGAAGTCTGCAGCTACCAACAGGGAGGGCAGTATAAATCCATGTGCACACCCAGGACATGGCGAGGGGTAAGGCCTATCGGGCATTATCTGTGCTGTAAAACCAACCTTCACGTTCCTACTTCGTGTACCACCCTCCAGCCTTCCCAAAACAGAATGGGCCAGATAGAAGACAAGAGACCTCACCTCTGCTCATAAGACAAAGCACATCTTAGTTTTGTAGATCCAGTAACAGTTGCAGGCTGTGGAAAACTGACCTAACTACAAACAGCAGCACTCTGGTGCTGGGTGAAAAAACCTTAACTAGCATTTTCCCCACAGGTACACAAGTGAGAGGCTGTTTGACCTGGCCAGGGAGTTAGCTCTTATGGAAATACACAAGAATTGTTTTCAAATGACTAAAAACCTTGTTGAGTTTTGTACTAATCATGTTATTAGAAGTTCACATCTTCTGATTTGCACCATCACTTCAACTAAATATGTAGAAGGGTGATGCAAACCATAACAGCAAGAGGGAACGCTGTCTTCTTGACATAACCTGCTGTGCTGCCTCCCACTGTCTGTCTCAATTCTGCCAGTTTTAGAAACCAGGACTGGCCAAGTGACAAAAGATGAAGCAATCACTTCTCTCTAATACAGCATCTGGAACAGAGGAACCTGATGAGCAGACATACTCCAGTGAGGAAGCACACGTAGATGAAAGGCTAAGGGAAACAATTTTATGCCAACCCTTGCCACCCATGTCTCAAAGATGACACTAAACACTTCTGAAATGTGTTGCCACCACCTTCGCCCTACTCCACTTCCTCCCTCTCTTTTCTGAGACAATGGAACAACCCGTATATCCGAGTAACTAGTGACAAGACAAGGGGTAATAGCCTCAAGTTGCATCAGGGGAGGTCTACATTGGATATTACGAAACATTTCTTCACTGCAAGGGTTGTCAATCCCTGTCACAGGCTGCCCAGGGCAGTGGGAGAGTCCCCATGGTTCAACTTGGTGTTCTTAGAGGTCTTTTCCAACCAAGGCTATTCTGTGATTCTAAAATCAGCACTCTTGCAACAGAAATTACTGTTAACAGAGAATAGAGGTGGCAGCTCTGACTCTTGCTCCTCATGCTAAGCACCAGAAATGTTCATCACTTCAACAACAGTCTCATCTGATCCCGTTCCCTCAGCTGAGTCCTCTTCCAAGCCCAGCTGAAGTACTTATGCACTCTTCTAGAAGTCTTTGACCTGTCATCAACAGACACAAAGCTACAGAATATGCCATGTTCATTAAGAACAAGTGAAGGAGACAGCATTGGGCAGCACATAGAAGAAACAAATGAGCCAGCTGCACTTACCGTGACGCTTCTACTAAACAGGTTTGTCCTCTCCCTGTTCAGTGCACTCTGTGAGAAGTTGAAGGATCAAGAACCAGACCAGATGCAAGTACGTCTCTGGAGAAACTGTACTGCAGAGTGCAGGAACAGTCAGAGCAACAGCACAACCTCCAAATGCTGGATGTTCAGAGGAAACAGTAGCTTTTTTGGAAGTTTGCACAAGTCTCTGGGATCTTTCAAAACAGGATTTACTGATCAGAGTCCTGGTCCTTAAATTACAAAATCCTACAGCCTTCTGCCACGGGAAAATATGTGGTTATGTTTCAGTTCTGTGACAAATCACAAGCATGCACTCTGCAGCACATCGGCATCAACAGAAGAGACCTTACATTTGTATACATATGTTAACATGACTGTGCTCACACATCACACAGCTGTGCGCCAGCAGGACTGTGCCTTTGCTTATGGGCCTGAAAGGCTGTTGGTGAACAAATGCATCCAACAGGAAGGACTATCTTTCAGAGGTACCTAAAGAAGGGATATAATTTGGCTTTTGGGCTTCTACATGTGTTCTGACATGCAATAAAAGTGCCAGCTCCCAATATGAATCTAGTTCTGAAAGCAGGGCTTACAACAGCACGTAAGGGCCTCTGCTGAAATCTAAAAGCACAACTCACACAGTGGGGGTGCTACCTCAGGTATCAACAGCTGGCTGCAGATCTAAATGTCCAAGGAAAAAAACCTGTTGGACTGAGATTTCACAGCACCCTACAGCACCAGCACAGAACTAATCCCATTAGGACACACCACTGTACCAGTCCTTTCCTAAGGAGTTACCAGTATTTTGTGACCTAATGCTCTTCCTATACCATCTCTGGTGTAGCAGCCAGAGAATTTTCACAAACCTCCCCAAGGAACTTGGTACTAACTTGCAGGTGTCTGAGAAACAGCTCATGTTGGCTCATTTCTCTTTCTTCCCTCTGCATCATCACATCTCTCAAGAAATGCTGCAGCAGCTACTAGAGCTTAGTGGGGCAAAAGTGCACACATAACAGACTTCAGCTAGGAAAACGTTAAAAGACACTTGTACCTTTCAGGGCAGAAAAAGAATCCTATGTTAATCTGTCACTTGGGAAATGAAGTAGTATTACATGTGAAAACTGTTAAAACTCATGAGGAAAAGTGATCAACTTCAGATTGTCAGTGGGAGGGACAAACCATGAAAATGCAGGGTGTGTAAAGCAGTGCAACAGGAGAGCATGAAGAATGCTTTTGAACAGTATGTTTGCAAAGAATGGAAAGAACAATGCTGTAACTCTCAGGAAGCAGAAACAAGCTCTGTGCCCCTGCTGTAAATTCCTCTCTGCAGAGAACCACAGGGACACGGTTTGAAATGGCATTATCCATTTTGATCTCTCAGAAGCATAAAGACAACCATGAAGTGGAAAGAGTTTGCCAGCCACTGTCAATCCCAAGCTGATAAAAAAAGGCTACAGCCTCCTGATTTCTTTCATTTGCTGTTGAGCTAAGCTTCAGCTGACCACAAGCAGCTGCCCAAGCATGCAGCACTGGCTTGTGAGCCTTGCAAGTTGTTGCCACCTCTGCCAACTATGCAGAAGCATTGTATAGTCACTCCTGGCTGCACAGCCTGCTCTTCAAGGATGGGAAGGTGGATTCTGGTCCCTTGCCCTCAAGTTAAGATTCTTATTCCCACCTCTGCCTCTCTAGCTCTGAGTTTTAGAGGACACCCCCCCCTCCTTCTACTTTGGCTTTTAATCCTACTGCCGACCAACTCCTTTATTACCCATGACTTTCCTGGCTTCTGGCATGGCCCTTGCCCACAATGGCAGCAACAGAAGTTCCAAGCCAGTTCCACCCTACCTCAGGTAAGAAGGAATATAGGACTGAAAAAACCCAAGTCTCTTTCCATGGAACAAACTGGTTAGCAAAGTGATCATAAGGCACAACTGTACTACCAAACTGAATGCAATAATTCAGGCCAGAATCAGCCCAAAGTACTTTTACTTTGCTCCACACTTAAAAAAACCCAGCCAAACTCACTCCTCATCTATGATCGTCAAAGTACAGGATTTGTTTCTTTCCTGCATTGCCTGTGGATATCCCTGTTTTGGGAACAGGGCTTCCCAAACTGTACAGCAGATGAAGACAGAATGCGCTGACTCCAGTCCCACCCAAGAACCTACAAGCTCTGCAAAGGAACTCCTCACCCCACAGCAATTGTTTTGCAAGAAGTCAGCTCTCCTGCTCACATGCTTCATCCCACAGGAGATGCTCCCTCCCCTCTCACCCGCCTCTTGTTACTCCTTGCCTGTCAAAGGCTGAGGTTTTAGTTTTGCCCCTGTCTTCACGTCTCCGTTCCTGCCTGATCAGAGTGCCATTTCAACACAAGGAACAAGAGGAAAAGCAAGTATACATGTGACTGCTTCCAGGGTGGGTAAGATCCTGAAATGGGCTGTGCCTTTCTCTTTCCTCCCTCCCTCTCCCCCGCTGCCAGATGCCCTTGGTCCTGCAACTGAAAGGAGGAGAAAGGAGACGAGGTTACTGGAGTTCATTCACACTGCGCATGGGGCTGCTCTCGCTGCTCTTCCTGTTTGCATGGAGTATCAGTGCCTCTGACAAAGGGAGAGAGAAGAGAAAGAGCCAGGGACAGAGAGAGAGAGGAGCTGATGGTAAGAGAGGATAGACTTCTCCCTGGTTAATGAACTGGAAATGAGTAACAAGTGGTATCAGGAGTGATGTGGCCACTTTGCTGCCATGAAGTTCCTTGAAAGGCCATTGACACAAGTTCCCTTGAACTCTGGAAACAGCACAAGCCAGGTCTGGGTAACAAAGCTCCATCCCTTCTACCCCTCTAGGCTTTCTACTGTTACCTCAGCTTTCATGTTGCTGGCTAACCTAGGGTCTTACCACCTCAGGAACAGTAAAAACTAGTGCATGCCCTGGGTTACAGCAAGAAAGATGTTACATTAACAGCACCCCCTCTGCCTTCCCTTCCCAGCTGTCTTGTAAAATGACAAGTCATCCTTTCTCAGCTCTGCCTGCCCAGAGGAGCTGCAAAGCCAGTGTCCCAACATGGAGAGCAGACAGAGCACAGACACTTTGGAGTGACACCAACTTCTGCAGCACTCACAGGGATGAACACAAGCAGAACTGCAGTTTGAGGCTGAACTGCAATAATCCTCTGTGTCTGGCTGCAAATCCAGCTCATCCACAGCTCGACACCGCTATCAGCGCCGACCTTCAGATGGCAGGAAGCACAACTGAGGCTTTGACAGGGGCTTCCAACAGGAAAAATCCCATCTGTGCTCCTCCCAGGAGGATGAAACACACAAATCAGAGCAGCTGCCCCCCCCTGCTAACAGGGGAGCAAAGGGTAGCTCTCTGCCACTCCTTGGGAAGAAGGGGAAGGGAGGGCATCCAGCCTGGAGCCTTGTCTACAAAATATGTTTGCTAGCATCAGCTATAACAGCAAACTCTTCCTACAGAAACTCACTTTAAAATGGCAACAGCATTGCCTTGCCAGTACCACTCACAATTTTCCCAAGCAAATTAAGCTAGCCTACCAGTAAGTCTTTTTTTCCCCCTTGCACATCTAACTGTATCTATGCAAAGGTGGTTTCGGTTTGCATGTTTGTTTCTCTTCCTAGGGCCCCTGTGTCAGCTAATAGCGTAGTTCTTTTGCACTTCTAACCACAACCCCAGACACACACCCAAAAAAAAAAAAAAAAAAAATCAAATGTGAAAAGTGTTCAAGCACTTTTGTAGCTCTGCTACAAAATAATCTGCTAACTAGCAAGACCCTGCTTTGGAAAATTAAAATTGTTTGCAGCTCATTATTCCTGCTGCTGACCGGCTCTTATACATCCTACATGCCGTGGCAGCTCACTGCGTCCTAGTTGAAGGCTGACAATGAGATCTGACCCCACCAGCTTAATTTCCATACAAATGCCACTGCATGGCAGCATGGAAAACATGCCCACAGACTCCGTTTCTTTCTGGATTCCTTCTCTAGCTTTACTAAGACATCAATGCCTTGTTCTACAAGATTATACATAGCTATCCAAAACATAACAGCCAGCCATTCTTTGAAGCAACAGTTTTAAGACACAGAGCTTCTTTAGCCTTCCCACAGAATGGGGTTTAAAGGAGACAGAAAATACATGGTGTCATCCAGATCAGAGGTTATAGCAATAACCAGCTGGGTTCATAAAGCTGTTTCTTTTAAAATGAGGCTTGCACAGAAGGTGAGGGCAGGGCAGGGAGGGCAAGTTAGAGAAGCCTCTCTTGGATCATTGTGGACTTCCACAGGGGCACCACATTACAGAACAAAAGAGAACTACCTTGGAGCCTACATTCCTCCTTTACAACCCTCTGTCCCACAGATGTTACAGCCCTGCTTCAGTGAACGCAAGTCTGACTCATGGAGGATTTCATATGTCATCCCAATACTATCTCCAAACTGAAACAAGAGATCAGAACTTAAAAAAAAAGAAGCAAGAATGAATACCCAAAATAACATCCTGAGAGCACAGATGCCAGGGGAAAGGGTTAAACCTAGTCTGTAAGCAATAAGAGAACCAACTAGATTATGCCTAGAAAAGAGCATTGCAGACCTTTTTTCTGCATGTATAAAACGATAATGATAAATAAACACACAATATACTGTTTACCTGATTGTTTCCTTAAAAATAATTTCATCACCACTAAACTATGCAGTCAGGGACTAACATTTCATGACCTATGCTTATTCTAGCCAAGTGCCTTTATCAGCTGATATCACAAAAGGGAAATCTGCTCAGCTCCCCAGGTTGTCTCAGCATCTCTCTTCAACATCAGTATCCCAAACTGCTGTTGACTCCCCTGAGCAGAAACATGGCCTCATCCACTGTCAGCACTGAACTACTACTAAAACAGGTAACAGCAGTAAGCAGCTGCAGTATTTTTTACCAGGAAGACAAGGTGACCAAGGACAAGTAAAGCTGTAGGATGTATCACAGTAAAGCCAGGAAGAGAACTTAAAAGCCCTCAACTCCTAGACCCTTGTCCAGACCACCTTCTCTTTCAAACTGGTCTTCTCCATCTTCTAGCAGCTATGAAATAAAAGAACATGAAGAATAAAAGGCAACAGATGAAAGAATAGAGTAAAGGGGATGGCTGTTTACGGTACAATTGTTCAATTTTCTGATTTCCTCCTTTCCTCCCCCCCCCCCGGAGTACTTTCATCAACACGCAGCACAACACCATAACTGCAACAGCACTGTTTCTGGGAAACAGCCTTTTTATAATGTATCTATATAGCACTTAGTATCCAAGCACCATCCCACCTAAAAGCATCAATCAAAACAAATACAACCGCTCACAGGCAAAACAGAAATACAGTCCTGGATTGCAAAACAGGCAGGAAACTCATTAAGATTCCCTTAAGGGTAGTAGGGGAAAAGTACCGATTCCCATTCACAGAAATATCACCCCTAGATGTAGCACAGAGGTCAGGAAGAAGTGACAGTACTACAGAAATACCCATATAAAGAAAGTATCAGAGGGATACTGGAAGGGAGTTTTAAATTGCTTCAAAGGAAGCTTGACTGCGAGTCTATTCCCCGCTCATCCATTAGTGGGCATCCATTCTAAGAGCAGTGTTAGCACAACCTGCCAGAACAGAAGGACTTCCCACCCTGCAGATTTACATATCCAAACCTAGATCGGCCAGAAGTCTGCAGTAGAGCAAGAAGAGATATCAGAAGAGTTGCCAAGAAACACAGACTGGCATAGGGGTGCAGGTCAGAGTAAAGGACTATTAGGAGCTTTGTTGCAAAGTACACTTGCTCTGCTTTTCACAGAATCACAGAATGTTAGGGATTGGAAGGGACCTCAAAAGATCATCTAGTCCAATCCCCCTGCCAGAGCAGGAACACCTGGTTTTGACTTTACCATTCTGGATCCTGGCCTGTACTATTTCTGCTTTGGGGGACATTGCAACTAAACATTTTACGAGGTACAATAACAGCAAAATAAGGAGGAGAGGGGTTTTTTGGGGTTTGTAAACCAACAGGGTGGAAGCTAAAAGGGATGGGTTAAAAAGGTCTGAAAATGAGAGAAAGAGGATCTGTGTGACAGGAAGGGAGCATGTGAGAGGGCGTGTGACAGGCTGTGTAGCAGGAGGTCTGTGTAGATCTCATTCCCTCCGAGGCTCTTGGCCAAATGCAGAGCTGAACTTTCTGCAGACTTTGTCCTGCCAAGTCATGTTCCCTTCTCACACTGCCTGACATCACCACAAATACTCAGCTGGAAAACAGTCCAGAGCCGGACAGAGTCCACTGCTCAAACATCAGCCAGTGAAATGGCTGCACTCATGGCACACCCACCAGATGGGAAACCAGAGCCACCAACTCTCCTCCCAGGTTATCTCCAAGTGTCCAGGAGGCCTCACCCTTGTCCATCCAAAGAGCCCTAAAAAGCCTCAAAGAGGCTGGAAGTGCTAACAGACAAATGCTTTTCTCTTGCCCAAGTAATGTAGCTCAGAACAGACTGAAGGTCTGCACAAGGCCTTTAATAGAAAAAAGCAAGTGTAACCATCAGGTTGCCAGGGTTTGTCACAAGCAACTTGCTGCAAGGAGCCCACTCCATTCCCAACGCCAGCACAACCCTGCCACGAGGAGAAGGAAGCCACCTCACACCACCCACGGACAAACCAGGAGCCAGTGGTTCAGCAAAGACTGATGCTCTAGCAGGGTCTGCACGAAGTAAGCAAACATTATACTGTCAGATTGGCTGTATCACCTGACTTCTCAGAAATCACTGCCAACCCAAGATCAGTGCTGGAAAATGCAGGCACGTGTACGAGTGTGTGGGAGCAGGCAATGGGGCTAAGCCAGCGGGTGGCTGGATTTCTTATTTTGATCCTTGTATCAAGGAAGAAGGGTGGGGATGGCCCGCCGATTCTGGGACACTGCTAAAGGCACCACCCAGAGCAAGTATCAGGGAGTAGCAGTTGGAGACGATACTGAAACAAGGGAGGACAAAGTCTGCAGTCTCTTCTTGTTTTTCCTTCAGCCTTCACCCCCAGCCTGCTGCTTAAAGGCAACATGACAGAAAATGCTCTCAAAGTATGGGTGACAGGGAGAAAATTCATGTTCTTTCCAGCCAAAGGTTTCTGCCTTCTCCATTCCTGTTCTATGTCTAGGAAAACAAAGAGCAACTTGGGAGCTTTCTGGAAACCAAGGGAGAATTCTTCTTTGGTCCCATATAGCTCATAAAGTCCCCTCTTCTCAGAGACACCCAGGTAACAGAAACTACATTATATGACCTATGCTTATCAGTATTTTACATTTGAAAACACTCCTCAGGACAGAAGCTCCCTCTTCTTTTGCGAAGGAAGGAAATCTGACATCTTCCTTAAAGGTCTAGTAGCAGTGCAACTTCGCCCGTCTGCACACTATATGGACCTTAAATCATATCCCTGGGGCTTCCTGCCCAGACCTGCAGAAGCCTGAGAATGTCCCCCTCAGCAGCTGTAAACACAGAAGCCATCTTTTGAACTTCTTCCTGGCCTTTTCACAGAAACCAGAATATTATTCCTCTCCTTCAGACAACGGCCGAGGGTGGGAAGCAGTCAATCAGAAGACCCAAATCACAAAGCTAGTATTTGAAGGCAAGGTGAAAGCTTTTCCTTCTACTCTCAGAGCACACAGCTGGGTGAGCTGCCCTGCCTCGGCAGCAGGGCTCGTGCAAGCCAAAGCATGCTGGTGAGGAGGGCTGGCCACAGGGCTCTCTGTGTGTGCACATGTATATGCATGTCAAGGCAAGCACCATCAAAATGAGTCTCAAAGGCAACTTCATGCGCCCACAAACATTTGCACATGGGTGCCTGCTGGTAGGTGCTCAAGAAGCCACTACACGTGCATACCTGACAGGCTGACTGTGTAAAATCCTCCAGGAAAATTCACTGTCACGGCATGTGGAGTTCTTTGGGGGGTGGAACATTTCTGCATGTATGCCCCTGGCAACAGAGATACACTATGGAGCTGGTGCAGAAGCCTACCTCCTTGCCCTCGTTTCATCAGGGCCCTAGATAGACTATTTGAATTCCAAACATTTTCCTTTAAATGGATTTTACACACATTTTTCAAGATTACACACAATAAATTTATCTTCTAAGTTAATTACAATTTATGATAAAGCCCTTATCAGTCATCTAGACAAACACAAACCTTATCCAAGCAGCACGTGATTGCTGGAGAATGTTTAAAAAAGCGTAATTCCTAAACTCCAGAAAGTCACCAAGTCAGCAAAACCAGAACGCATTGAAGTACCAACCAAATCTTTCTTAAAAAGGGCAGAAAGATTAGTTTCTTCAATTCACTTACTAAATTAGTTCAGTTCACTCAAAGTTAGGGAAGGCAGCATAAAAAGGGGGGGTGGGGTGGAGCTGTTTATCTTTTCCAATCTCTGAATAAAAACAAGACCAGGGAGGGTGAGTTATGCTCATTCTGAGATCTGGAAGGACACAATGACCAAAACCAACCAGTTCACTTTGTTCAGTACAGATAACACGACTCAAAGTACGTCAGTTTTAATAGCACACACTGCAGCAAGTGTATTTTCTCTTATGCATCCAGTGCATGATTACAGTCTAATTATTAACAAATCTGCATATTTAATTTGACCTTTTTATTCAAATACCGTTTTGAACAAGTTACAAGGAAAGAAATTATTCATCTAGTAAACACAAATGACTATTTTCTAATGTAAACATTTATTGTCATGTAATAGCATAAATGGGTGTACGTAGATACGCTGCGTCATCCTGTTTAGCAAGAAGTGGCAATGGCTTAGCCTAAGCAATTAGAATAAACCTTCCTTTAAAGAAAGTACCAAATGCAAAACAAAGCTTAAATGAAATAAATGTAAATCACCAACTTTAATCATGCTTTCAATCAGGAAGTGGGAAGGCCTCATTTAAATCTATTAACCTTGATTGTTTCAGAGCTGTGCTAGGCCCAGCCTCCCTGGAGGGAGAGAGGATGCAACTGCCATGCCCACATTTTTTCAAGAAATTTCACAAGTATATTCACCAATATTCTTTTAAAACCTTGAAACAAACTAGAAAGCCTTACCTGCCAGAAGACACCTACCCTCTTGGCAGTCATCTGCTTTAGCAATCCGTCTGATACTCACCTAACACCTTTTATTTACATCCCAGAGAGGTTTCCATGCATACACAACACAACCTCACTCTGCAGCATGGTTTTTAAATTGCTTCAATCCTCACATCCCACGAGATACTTCTGCTTAATCCTACAGACACTACTTTTGCTCTGTTCAAAGCACGAACTAGATTTCTCATTCTCTAACATAGTTCTCTTCATTACCTCATCAACCTCCCACTAAAAGTTATCTTTTCACCTCCCTCAAACACACTGAATGGTCTGTAGTGCTCTCTTCTCCTCTGTGCACTTCCTAATTAGCCTTTGCCCTCCCCAAACAAGATACTTAAAAGTTTGACAGTGCATCCTTCAAAGTGATTTATGAAATTATACTGAAATTGAGTGTATCACCTTAACATTTTCTTTTTGACACTCAATAAAGCAAGAAATTTTGCTTTACAGGAAATCTGGTTTTGAGGTCTCCAGATCTAAAAGTGTAAGCTCCACTGGCCCCAGGGGTGTCTCCTTTTTAGTGAGGCACAAGAAAGGAATTTGTCTATGTTCCAAAAATGGAATAAAAGGTATTTTGTCTGGAGCAGAAAGTCACAGGACCAAAACCACACAGGAACACTAAGGTAACCCATCAGACCACTTCTAATAAGAGAAACTTTTAAGATCTGCCATAACATGGACAGCCTCATCTAATTTAACAATATTATGCACAGCTCTCAAACCCAAACTGGCTACAGTGCAGCTTCTAGCAGCAGTAACCACAATGAAAATGCTACATCAAATGTTGTACACGTATATTAGCAGACGTATGATCTAATGACCAGGTTCAACCTGTTTGCAGCCTACATGCAGACCTGTGCCTGTCAGCAGGAAACATTCCTCTGAATTCCCTCCTAAGATGAAGTTCCTTCCCACTGAGATAGTTTTTACAGCCAAGAGAATGGGATTCTGCCTTCCTAAATTATTAGGCTGTGAGGAAAGCAAGGTAACATATCCTACTGCAGACCAGCAGAACAATTCCCCCCCAACGAAACAAGATACCTTTCTATAGAATCATAGAATGGTTTGCATTGGAAGGGACCTTAAAAATCACCTAGTTCCAACCTCCCCGCCATGGGCAGAAACACCTATGACAGGCTTCACCTCAGCTCTGAAACACTGATTTTTGTCCAAGACTGTCAGGTCTGCGAATTACTTGGGGGTGGGGTAGGAGTGACATACAATCTGATAAGCTTTCCTATTCAACATGCAAAGACCCACACATCTGCGACAATGAGACTTTCACAGCAGCTGTTTCCAGAGCAGAAAGCAGGATCATCCTTCAGTGCATTCAAGACAAAGCACATTATATTCTAACTCTTCCTGGGGCAGATGGGAAAGAGACTTCTGAAAAACAGCAACAGCTAAAGACCTTAAACTCAAAACTTAACATTTTGAAAACTGTTAATCCTCATAGCCATACAATCACAGACCAGATCTAATTACAAGAGATGCGATTTTTGAGGTCTGAGACCACCACCACTGGATCAAGTATTTAACAACAGCAAAAAAATGTGTTCTGTTTACCACAGAACGAGAACTCTGAGTTGTGATGACTAATCCTAATCATTTGTCCTGGAAAAAAAAAGTCATAGCAATCAAATGCACTTTAACACACTGGAAACATAACTCTTCCTGCAGGTGTGAGATTGGGATAAGGCAGCAAACTCATGCTCTACTAGCAGGGCTGCATGCCCGCTGCTCTGCACACCCTCTGCCTGCCGCCTCGCTGCACAACCAGCGGTAAAGGCACCACGCTGACAAGGTGCAGAGAGCTGCCGCAGCAGTAACTGGAAACAAGTGACGACGGTAACCCAAGGCACACAGCCAGGATACACTCATTCTGAGATAAAGTTTCCTGTTTCTTACTTTTTTTTTTTTTCAGATTAGGCAATTTATAAATATAGTCCCTGCTCCAGTACTTCTCCTTGCATCCCTTCACAACATAAGTAGCTGCAGGTTTCCTCCGGCAGCTACAGAACTCCTGAGCAGCTGTGCAGCAATCCATGTTCTGTCTTACCTGAGGCTGGTTTGGGTTTATTCCCCTCGCTTTTATCTGGGGGGTGAGCAGGAGGTGGTTGTTAATTATTTTCACCCCTGCTTTTCTCCTGCAAAAGCTGGCCTTCCTCTATGAAGAGACACACATGGGTGTATGCACGTATGAGAAAGGAATATCACTGAACTCGGTGCCAGATTCCCAAAAGGGGTTCCATCAGGAAGGCACACAGTCAGCCTGCCCTCACAAGTCTTGCTGCAGCAATTTTCTGGCAAACGTACCACAGATGTGACAGCAGAGAAGCACAGCAAGGCCAAACTCCATCTCGCCCCAGCACAATGTGTACCACATCCAATGCCCTCTTTCCCAGCCCAGAGGAAAGAAGGGCTGAGCTCTGCAACACTTGGCTGAAGTTTTCAAACTGCATTTGCTTCCCTAACTAGAAGACAAGAGAATTTTGTTTCTACTTCAGCAAGAGGGTTATGTCTTTATGAAGACATACTTACTCCACAGACTAAGCCCACCACTCACTAAAGAAAGTGAAAAACAGCTTTTTCTTCTGTCTGCCCTGAAGTACAGCCTTCTGACACCTTGGTCCACATACCTTCGAACGTGCAGCAGAGCTGAGAGGACTCCTCCCTACAGACAAACATAACCTGCAGCCATAGCCAGAAACTGTCTGACACGCACTGATCCAAACAGTTAGTCAGAGATGTGACTCAGTGCTGGAGACTCCCTTAAAAAAGTCTTGCAGTAAAGGCCCAGCTGTGCCTTTAGGAAAAAGAAAAGGAGGGGGGAATTTCAGGAGATAAAAGTATTTCTCCTTCACCAGTGATTCAAGTTGCTTCTGTCCTGTAACGAAATACCTGTTGTGACAGATCTGCAAACCTTAGCACAACGAGCAGTGGTGAAACGGCACAATGAAGAGCCATCACCAACGTGAGCAAAGATACCTTTTAACAGCACCATGCATACCCACAGCTGTGCAGACAAGTTTGTGTCCCAGAAAGCCCTCGATGTGGGCTGACAGGATGCAACAGGTGAACGAGCCAGAGAAATGCAGAGCGGAGAGGAGGAGACAAAGGAAGAAGAAAGTTTACAAGTTACCGCAAAGCAAATAAACATCTCCCTGCTGCACCTGACAGCATCTCCGGAAACAGCAAACGGAGACTGGGGCTCTCTGGATGGAGGACAACAGCCCCGAGTAACCCATACCCCGTCCCTAAACCCCTGCGCGGTCTCTCCGCCCGCTGCTGCTGCCGATTCCCCGACCTTTTCAGTACAGGGACTGCACAACCCCCGCCAGCCCGGGACGGCAGGCCCTGCCGCCGCCTGCAGCACACACTCGCGGCCGCCAGCGCTCGGCTCCTTATTCACGCCAGGCCCCGGGCGGTTCGGCGGGGCGGAGCCGGGCCGGGCCGCCGCCGGGCCCGGTGGGAAGCACAACGCGGGCGGGCGGGCGGCGCTGGGCCGCCGGCACGGTGTCCCGGCAAGCGCTGCCGCCGCTCGGGCCGGCGCAGGCCGCGGGGCGGGAGAGCGCGTCGCCGTCCCCGGCCGTGAGTCACAGCCAGGCGGAGCGGCCGGGCCGACCCCGCGGGCGCGGAGGAGGAGAAGGAGGAGGCGGCGGCCGCCCGCCCCGCCGCCCCCACAGCCAGAGCCCAGGAGAACAGTTACCGGCGCGGCTCGCGGCTCCTCGGCACTGCGCGGCCGCCGCCCCCCGCGGTGCCGGTGCCCGAGGGGCGGCCCGGCCCGGCGCTGTTCCCGGCGGGGCGCCGCGGCGGAGCTGCCGTGATGTCACGCGCGGCGCGGCCCCTGGTCACGTGCAGGCGCCGCCCGCCTCCCGCCGGCCGGCGGCCCCGCCCCCAGCCCCCCCCGCCCCCGGTGAGAGCCGAAGGCTGCCGCCGCCCCCCGCAGCCAGCGCGGTTGGTTAACCCCGGCTGTGACCGAGAGGGCACTGAAACGGCGGCCGCGGCGGAGTCACGGCCCCGTCCCAGGCTCCTCCGTGCCCACTCCCGGCTCCGCCTCCCCGCGGGGCCGCTGCGCTCTCCGCCTCAGCCCGGAGCCCAGCGGCCAGACCAGCAGGACGGCAACACCAGCCGGAGCGCGCAGGGGTCACACGCAGCCCCTGCCGGCAAACAGCCTTCACTTCCCAGCCCCCGCCACCCCCCGCGGTGCTACGGCACCCGTAGAAAAGAACACAGCTCCGTGCTGTCCCGGGGATACGAAACAGCACCGGGTCGAATTCGCCGAGCGTTCAAGCACCAGCACATTAACACGTTATTCCGCCCCGCTGAACCCCGCGTGTCACCCCACGCCTGCGCTGACACAGCCTCTGTGTCACAAACAATTCCGTTCTCCGAGAAGTTACACACAGGTGACTTCCCACTGCCGCACACCGCGTACAGCTTTAAGCAAATAAACATAAACAAACGGGTCACTGGGCTTTGTGTCTCCAAAAGTCCTTTGCAAACACAAGAATCGCTTCTCTTAGAACAGCCCTGGTTGGAAGAGACCTCTAAGATCACCCAGTCCAACCATTAACCCAGCACTGCCCAGTCACCACTGCCCCATGTCCCTCAGCACCGCATCTACACGGCTCTGAAATCCCTCCAGGGATGGGGACTCCCCACTGCCCTGGGCAGCCTGGGCCAGTGCTGGGGAACCCTTGCAGTGAAGAAATTCTTCCTAATATCCAATGTAAACCTCCCCTGGCACAACTTGAGGCCATCATCCCTCGTCCTGTCACTGTTACCTGGGAGAAGAGACCGACCCCCCCTCGCTACCCCCTCCTTTCAGGGAGCTGTAGAGAGCAATGAGGTCTCCCCTCAGCCTCCTCCAGACTGAACTCCCCAGTTCCCCCAGCCGCTCCTCACTCACGGGATGAGGCGGTTAAGGGAGCCCGGGCAGCCGCTCCGTGTGCCGGCACATCTTCCTCTCGCGGCCCGTTAGGGTTTCACCTCAGAGGTCACATATGACGGAAGAACACTGAAGCTTCTCCTGAGAGAGAGATTTAAGGTAACGCTTTATTGGCGAGGAGCCGTAGCACGGCCGACCCCTCGCACTCCCGCTCACCGCCCGGCCCCTACGTGGTCGCAGCCCACGGGGAAGCCTCCGCAGAGCTGCCAGACAGCGGAGGACGCCACCACCGCTACCCCGGCGGGCCCAAACCGGCCGTGCGCGGCTCCTCGGCTTAGCGGGCCGCCCTACCATCAGGCTCCGCCTCAGCGCGTCGAGAGGCGGGACAGCCCCGGGGGCCCGCCCGAGGCCCGGCCCCACAGAGCGCAGTGGAGCCCAGGCAGCGCTCCCCAGGCAAGGGAGGGCGCGTCCCGTCATGCCCCGCCCCGCCCTGCCTGCGCATGCGCGCGGCGCGCGGGGGCCGTGAGGCGGGAATGCGGACCCGGCCGCGGCGCTTCCGGTGTGCGCAGGAAAAGCGTGTCCGTGCGGGCCCGCGGGCGGCAGCGGCGCGGTTCCGCCCGGCGGTGAGGGGAGAAGGGCGATGGCGGCCGAGCCGGCGCGGTGCGGCTGGCGAGGCGCCGTCCTGCTCCTCCTGGCGCTCTGCCTGCAGCCGCCGCCCGCCCGGCCCCGCAGTCTCCGCTTCGTAACGCTGGTGAGGGGGAAAAGGGGCGGCGGGAGGGGGCCGGACCGGGCCGCGGGGCCGGACCGGTGTGACCGGGTGCTGCCCGCAGGTGTACCGGCACGGAGACCGCTCGCCCATCAAGGCCTACCCGCGGGACCCCTTCCAGGAGAGCGCCTGGCCCCAGGGCTTCGGGCAGCTCACACAGGTGCGTGCTCGGCGGGGGCCGGGGCAGGGGCCGGGGCCAGGCTCAGGCCCGTCGGTAACGCCCGGTGCCGTTGCAGGTGGGGATGCGGCAGCAGTGGGAGCTCGGCCAGGCCCTGCGGCGGCGCTACCGCGGCTTCCTCAACGACACGTACCGGCGGCAGGAGGTCAGCGCCCCGTACCGGGGCTTGGGGTGTGGGGGAGCGGCCCCAGGGGGCAGCTGAGGGCGGGGGGTGGCGCCTGTCGGAGGGGAAGCACCGGGTCCCGTCCCGCAGTATCTTTGTTTCCGTGCCCGCTGCAGGCAGCCGAGCTGGAGGAGAGGGGCCGCGGGCAGGCGCACTCCCGCGTTTGTTCCCACCTGTAAAGCATCGACGGCTTCAGGCCCCCAAAGCTATTAATTTCCCTCTCTCTCCAGGGGGTTGCCACACTTTAATAGTTCTTGAGAAACCTGCTGGTTTCTTCTATTAAAAGTTAACAGAGCCCTCACGGAACGGTGTGCTAAGCACAGGGGGCAGCTCGAAAGATTTAAGAAAGTAAGGAAATAGAAAATCACCCCCAAATGCCCCTGCTGGTTGATCGACGAGGTGTGAGTCCACTGGAACACAAGTGTCACAGAGGCTGTTTGGATGGACAGCGGGCACTGAAGACCCCCTTGTCCCACCGGTTCAGTGGGTTTATCTGAGCTCGCCTCGGGCGACTGCCCACATGGGGCACACTGAGAACCCCCATACAGTTTCCTGTCTTTGTCTCCCCGCTCTTTGGGCTCCCCAGTAAATACTGGGCTCACTGTTCATTCAGATTACATCCCTTCTTGCTTCATCAACAAAACTTCCAGCATCAGCTCAAACACAGATCCGTTAACCTTCCTCAGCAGTTCCTTTCCAAACATACTTCATTCACATAAAGCTTTTGCTGTTTTCCTTCTCTGGCTTGAGAAGGAAAAACAAATCAAGGCATAGGCAAACAAAAGCTGTTCTGCTAACCAAGCCTGAACCCCTGCTCGAGTTGAGCAACCTCCTTCTTGTAAGAAGTGTTTCCTCTGGGTGACACCGTGTGACCAGCTGTCACCTGACTCAGCGACACGCTGGAGCCCTGGCAAAAGGTGCTGAAGAAAGCATGTACAAATTAGGTCCTTATCTTTCCAAATACTTGCTTTCTGTTTCTGCAGAGCTCACCGAGGATCAAAGCGATCCTGCCTAATGAGGACAGGGTCAGTTCTTTTCAAGTCACAGTTAAGAGGTAAAAGTGGGTAGAAACTGTCAGAGAAAAGACAACTTTTTTCCCCTCATGACTGATACACACTTCACATGGGAGATGCTATACAGAATGAGCCGATGGTTTTTTTCTTATGTTTCTCTCTCCTCATTTAAAATTAAAAAAATCCCAATCCTGACATTGTATTTCATTCTGGCTTTTTATTCTTTTTGTTTCACATTCAGTATGCTGTTTTCTAGGACATTCTTTCATGATTTCCTATGTGTTCCTCTTGTTTTATCACTGGTTTCTCTCCAGTCTCCCTACTGAAACCAGGTGGTTTCAGTACACAGGTACCAAAATCCCAATGTTTTGCCATTTTGACCTTCTGAACTTTTCAGTGTTTTTCTTGTTTCTCTGTTTTTTCTGACTCAGATCTCTCTCTCTGAGCTCTGGAATAATAAGTCTTAGTCCATTAATCCCAAGAGCCCACAGTGATCAAATAAAATCCCAGCTCCCCCTTTTCTTTGTCTCCTGTTAGTCAGATCACTCTTCATTTCTCAGACAGAAAAACTGAGGCTTGGTGAAGCCATTTTTTTTCATGAGCACAGCAGGTCTTCCGAGAACTGAAAGCAGGAGTTTGCCTCAGTCCTGCTCTGTAAATATAGTGCGTTTCCTATCTGTGCACTGGCACAGGCTGCCCAGAGAGGGTGTGGAGTCTCCTTCTCTGGAGATTTTCCAGCCTTGCCTGGATGCAGCCCTGAGTGATGTGCTCTAGGGGATCCTGCTTACAGCAGGGGAGTTGGACTGGATGATCTCTGGAGGTCCCTTCCAACTCTGACAATTCCAGCAATCTGTTAGTGGCATCTCTGCCTTGCTCTTCTGTGACTTCCTCATATTCAGACTCCTTTTATCTGTAATATCCACACAGTGTAGCTGGTATCCTGCTGATCCAGAACAGACTGCTCCAGTATTACACACCAAATTGTGTTCGTCCTTACAGTTTTGTCCAGGTTGACATCAGCAGGCTCAGTTCCTTCAACTCCCATTATCCTGTTGTCTGTGAGCAGCTGCTGGGCACTCAGCAATTTTCCTCAGCGAGCACATCGTCCTGTGTCTGAGCAGCACCGCTGGCAGTAGCGTTACTAATGGTGCGCTGTCCCTGTCCTGGCAGATCGTCATCCGCAGCACAGACTGTGATCGGACGCTGATGAGCGCGGAGGCCAATCTGGCAGGCCTGTATCCCCCGGAGGGACAGCAGATGTTCAACCCTAACATTTCCTGGCAGCCTATCCCTGTGCACACAGTGCCGGAGTCCGAGGACAGGGTAAGTCAGTCTCAAGGATACGAATTGACCGCTCAAACAGTGCGTTACGCTGACTTCTCCAAAAGTCTGCTTCGGTCTCGATTCAGATTGTCTGGAACTCCTCCTGGGACCTACCTTGCAAAGGTTCTGCTGTTCTCGGAACAAGACAAGAATTCAGGGGCTGTGTTCACTCAGCACGTTAGCGGCAGCCCCTCAGCAGCCCACACAGGATGTGGAGCGCAGTGGAAGGCCGTACTTGATGCTGCTCATAGACGCAGCTCGCTAATCAGGCTCTCGTTACAGTTGCGCGTGTTGACTGCAGATTCTGTCCTTCGGTGTTCTCGGTGACCCAGCTGCTCTTCTTGTCTCTGCCCAGCTACTGAAGTTTCCTTTGACCCCCTGTCCACGGTATGAACAGCTACAGAATGAAACACGGCACTCGGAAGAATACAGAAATAAGACCAAAGAGAATAGGGTAAGTGATTGTTTGTATGAGATAAGGTGGTCTTAGGCTTGTAGTTCAAGTATTGTCACCTCTGTACCCTCAGAGCTCCGAGAGGAGGAATACCTGTGCATCCAATACCGTAGGAGACTTGAAAACTGAAGGCCTTTCTCTTTTCTCATGCCTACAGGAATTCCTGCAGATGGTGGCAAATGAGACTGGGATCCGGGATGTCTCTCTGGACTCTGTTTGGAGTGTGTATGACACACTGTTCTGTGAAGTAAGTCTGGCCATCATTTTACAGCCAGGAGAATTTGGTCTTTAGGACTCACTGGATTTTGATAGAAAATTATTTTGCAAAATCCAATAAAACAACTTTTCACCATTCCCACCCTCCAGTTAGAAGTAATGTTCCAATTTCAGAATAATAACAGTTCCTACACTAAAGGCACGTGCCAAGAATTACCTACTTTTGCACCCTATAACTTCTAAATCTCTTCAGCTGCTTTGGGCTTCCTCCTTTTTTTCTCACCCTTACAAACAGCACCCTGAAGAGAAGGATTTTTTTCTCACCTGAGCCAGTCAATTCATTCTGCCATCTGGATGGGCCCTCAAGGATATTCAGCCTCATCTTCTGGCAGTTTAATGGGATGTGGCATAGAAAATTGCTCCAAGTAATGCCAGGGAACCACAACTACTGTTTGTCTGCCAGTGTAACTAATCCTTTCTTGTAATGGGTTGGCTGCAAAGCAAATTCTTCTCTTGGTTCCCAGTTCTGTGTATTCTGGATATAATTACTGGGCTTTGTCAGTGGTGCAGCCCAGCATTACATCTACAGAGCATTTGCTAACTTTCTCCAATATCCTTCAGTGGCCCTCGGAGCCTCCAGGGAAACTGTGCTGCAGGTACACCAGAAACCTGGAGTTTGTGCTCTCTTGCTTATATATATATATTTTATATATATATATAATTTTTTTTTCTGACTGCATACTATCTGCAGGGCAGAATCAGCCACACATAAAGTAAATGCCCTAAAATTGTATCTGTGTTGCAACATAACCCTGTGCTCCAGTTGTGCTTTCACAGAAATGTAGCTCCTAGATTTTAATCTTTATGCTTCTCATTATTAGTTTCTGAAAAAACATTAAACCCCACGTATATTCTTTGTATGCAGCACAGCAGTGTGAGGACAGAAGCATAATTAGAAAAGGGGCATATTTAAAATAATAGAGGAAATCAGTAGCAGTATGGGCAGGGCTCCAGGCACCCCAACTCCCATTCTCTGATTAATCTGCGATCCGTGCTACCTGTGGATAAACGTTCTGTGTCTCTTTCTAGCAAGCGCACGACATGGATTTGCCTCTCTGGGTGACACGAGATGTCATGATTCAGTTGAAGCAACTAAAAGACTTTGGGTTTGAATTTCTGTTTGGGATCTACAATCGGGTGGAAAAAGCTCGTCTGCAAGGCGGTGAGTGCACCAGGGAGGGAGCTTTGTGCTGCTTTGTCTAGATTTGCCTCTGACCAGCTCTTGCCTTTCCTCAGGGGTCCTCCTGGGGCACATAAGGAAAGACTTAACCAAAGCAGCAAATGCTTCTGCCCACCGGAACCTGAAATTACTTTCCTATTCAGCGGTAAGTCAGAGCTTGGGGACTAGCTTTTATCCATCTCCTCCTCCTCCTCCTCAGTGGGGATTTGGGCTTGGTGATAGTTCTAACCCTTCCTGGCTTCTCTACAGCCCATGCAGTGATCAGGACACGCATCTTTGCCTCTGGCTGGGTGGGATGTGCAGAATCTGGCATCATTCCTCTGGGTGCCCCTGAGGAAAATTCCCAACCTGTGCTTTGTTCCTGTTAGCTCAGGCTTGTGGATGAGACTGGCAGACCTTGGGGAGCCACTGCTGTATTTATTTGGTAGATTGGTTGATGCTACTCAGATGTGGTGTTTCAGCAGTGTAGACACAGAGTCATCCTCCCGTTTCCAGCAGCCTATGGACTGGGGAGGTCAAGCGTCTCTCCCAAATTGCTCCCTAGAGATTAATTCTTAAAGAACAATGCAGGATATATACAGTTTCATGTCCTCCCCTCTGGCACCGTCACAGATGACTGCTCTAGCAGCACAGTTCCTCTCCTTTCTTCCAGATGGAAGTTACAAAGGTGGTGTCCCCTCAGCACCACCCTCTCCGTTACTGGCATGGTCTGGGCTGCCCTACCACATCCGTAAGGGTGACTGATTTGGTTTTTTTCCCTCTTTCTCAGCATGACACCACACTTGTGGCACTGCAGATGGCTCTAGATGTCTACAACAAGATTCAAGCACCATACGCCTCATGTCATTTATTTGAGCTGTACCAAGAGGATGATGGGTGAGGGCTGCAGTAAAGACGACTGCTGTGATTTCACCTCAAGGGTTAGGCACCCAGGCTAGGCTTCACCCCAGGGGGATGCAATCTTGCTCCTAGTGTCAGACTTAGGAGGAAAACTACCACCAGAATAAAGGAAAGTGTGTGCGCACTGAGTTTTTGGGAAGGGATGACTATAGCTGGAGGGGAAAAAAACCCAACACCTAGCTGTGTTTTTTGTTTTCAGTAACTTCTCCGTGGAGATGTTTTTCCGGAACGACAGTGGGAAGGAACCTTTTCCACTGACAATCCCTGGCTGTCAGCATAGCTGCCCACTGCAGAGATTCTTGGAACTCACAGATGCTGTTGTTCCCCAGGACTGGGAGCAAGAATGCCAGGTAGCAAGCAGCACGCAGGTCACAGGTGAGCCCAGGCTGGGCTGGAGTGTGGCAGAAGGGGAAAGCTTGGACGATACTATGTTGACCACTTATTTTCTCCCTTGCAGAACTGTTTGTGGGTCTGGCTGTGTGTGGATCCATTCTCCTTCTCCTTATAATCCTCCTCTTGACAGTACTTGTCCGCATACAGTCTCAGCCTCTCGGCTACCGGCACGTTTCCAATGAGGGAGAAGAGCAGGCCTGACAGTTGCTTCGCCTCCTTCCCAGGCAGTAGGAGGGAGGAGTGTTGCCCCTAAGGATGATTGGGGACCTTCAGTTACTGAGCATTCTCCTACTTTGGCCACTGCTTCCCAGAATGAAGCCAGACTTGATTTTTGGATGCTTTCCTAAAGGTGATGTCCCAGAGAGAGAGGACTGAGCTACTCTAATGGAAACGACGCCTTAATTGTGAAGCCAGTATACTGTGTGGCGCCCCCAGTCCCCGTACAGCTTACCTAGTCTGGGATTCCCAACATGGCCAGTTGGAACTGGTCAAGTTTTCCTCCTTTCAGTGATTGTAAATGTTACCACTCACCATGACTGTGGCAGAGGGGGTTGGGCCTCCAGCAGCTGCCACATCCAGTGCAGTCAGGAGTTGCATCTCTCTTCAGGGTCGACCTGCTTTGAGTGGTTTTCTCTGAAGCCACTGGGCTGATGATAGTGGGAAGGTTGGGCTTGGGGCAGAGGGCCCAGCTCACCAACAATGCACTGAGAATCATCTACTGTCCATGCAGAGGGAACTGCTGCAGATGATGGCAGACAGTGAAAAGTGTTTATGGTCGCTGCTGTGTAGTTGCTGCTGGCAACTGGTCTTTTTTTACCCTCTTCACATTGTGGTTCAAGAGAGAACTGGCCTGGAATCAGGACATTGAAAACCTGGCAGTAGTTTCTAGGATTCAGCTCAGAGTAGGTTACGTATGATCCAAAGAAGCTCCAAGAGCTGCATCAGAGAGACAAGTTCCTGTGACTGTAGCAAACCTATACCCAATTCCTTGGGCAATGTTGGCTCTAGAGAGTCCCCATAGATAAGAAACTTGGCCCCTGTCTAAAGATTCAGCCTTTGAATTTGACTTCCCCACCTCTGAACTTCACAGAATCACAGAATTCTAGGGGTTGGAAGGGACCTCAAAAGATCATCTAGTCCAACCCCCCTGCCAGAGCAGGGTCACCTAGAATACATCACACAGGAACACATCCAGGCGGGTTTTGAATGTCTCCAGAGAAGGAGACTCCACAACCTCTCTGGGCAGGCTGTTCCAGTGCTCTGTCACTCTCACAGTAAAGAAGTTCTTCCTGATATTCACATGGAACCTTGTGTGCTCCAGTTTGCATCCATTGCCCCTTGTCCTATCATCAGTCATCACTGAAAAAAGGCTGGCTCCATCATCCTGACACTCACCCTTTACATATTTATAAACATTAATGAGGTCACCCCTCAGTCTCCTCCAAGCTAAAGAGACCCAGCTCCCTCAGCCTTTCCTCAGAAGGGAGATGTTCCACTCCCTTAATCATCTTTGTTGGTCTGCGCTGGACTCTCTCAAGCAGTTCCCTGTCCTTCTTGAACTGGGGGGCCCAGAACTGGACACAATACTCCAGATGTGGCCTCACCAAGGCAGAATAGAGGGGGAGGAGAACCTCTCTTGACCTACTAACCACCCCCTTTCTAATACACCCCAGGATGCCATTGGCCTTCTTGGCCACAAGGGCACACTGCTGGCTCATGGTCATCCTCCTGTCCACCAGGACCCCCAGGTCCCTTTCTCTTACACTACTCTCCAGCAGGTCAGCCCCCAACCTGTACTGGTACATGGGGTTGTTCTTCCCCAGATGCAAAACTCTACACTTGCCCTTGTTGAAATTCATTAAGTTTTTTCCCGCCCAACTCTCCAGCCTATCGAGGTCTCGTTGAATGGCAGCACAACCCTCTGGTGTGTCAGCCACTCCTCCTAGTTTGGTGTCATCAGCAAACTTGCTGAGGATACATTCTGTACCCTCATCCAGGTCGTTGATGAAGATACTGAACAACACTGGTCCCAGTACCGACCCCTGAGGGACTCCACTAGTCACAGGCCTCCAACTAGACTCTGTCCCATTGACTACAACTCTCTGACTTCTTCCCTTTAACCAGTTCTTGATCCACCTCACTGCCTGATCACCAAGCCCATACTTTATCAGCTTATCTACGAGGATGCTGTGGGAGACAGTGTCAAATGCTTTACTGAAATCGAGATAAACCACATCTACCGCTCTACCATCATCTATCCACCTAGTTATTTCCTCATAGAAGGCAATAAGGTTGGTCAAACATGACTTACCCTTGGTAAAACCATGTTGACTGCTCTTAATGACCCCCTCATCCTTGATATGCTTAGAGATAGTGCCAAGAACAAGCTGTTCCATCACCTTTCCAGGGATGGAGGTGAGGCTGACCAGTCTATAGTTACCCGGGTCCTCCTTCTTGCCCTTCTTATAGACTGGAGTGACATTTGCTATCCTCCAGTCCTCAGGCACCTCTTCAAGTACCTGTTAGAGGGAACATCCAGTACTGCAGGCAGTCCAGATTTCAGGGGCGAGCCCAAGGAATACACTTTACAAGCGGAATGGTTTTATGCTGTAATTAAAGAGATGTAGCAAAGCTGTTTACCTAAGACTAGATTAAATGCCAAGTTCTGTAGTTTTTCTTCCTATCTTCCCTACTGGATGGACAACAACCAAACAAAAAAATCAACCCTCTTAAGGATCAGAGTTTCAGGTGACGGTGGGTCCCTTTATTTGCCACATTTTGGTATTTTGTCCAAAGTGTGATTGTTTCTCCAGGCTGGCCTCTCTGCGCACTGCAGCTGCGGCAGGGAGCTTCATGCCAAGTGCTCACCACCTGCCTTGTGGCTTTTGGCAGAAAATGAGAGCGCGCAGCAGGCACCAGAAGCACAGACTCTTCGCATGGTGATGCTGCACATTCACTTCCCACTTTTACTTCCCTATCTGGTGCAGTTCCCTTCCCCTCTTGGCGGCAGAACCCAGACCTTAGGTTACAGTAGTTTCCTTTCCTTCCCCTATGGAGTACCGTGGGGACTTTTCCCTACAGCATAATCGGCATCTGCCAGCATGGGAACTCTAAATCAGCAGAAGCAGCTTGCTGTTCTCAGCATCTTCCTCACCTTTTTGTCCTCTGAAGATAAAATCTAGGTCTCCTGCACAGCAAGACAGTCATAAAGAAAAAGCTACTGCCTGTGAGAACAGGCACAAGAAAGAGGTAATAGAAAGTGCATTTAAGAGGACCAGACCTGTTATTTTTAAAGGCAGCAAATTTTGCACACACAGGGGAAAGGTTTCTATGATGATTTTGACATTTTAACTGTGAATGACTTTCTGTAATTGTTCCAATACATTTCCTTTTCATTATTAAAATCAAATTCACACTTGAACTCTACTCCTCTTCTTAAAGAGTTCACAGGGCTAGCACCAGCGTGCTGTGTTGGAAAACAGGCAGAACTCAGTGCAGTATACCTCATCCCAAGGTAAATGCCTGATTTACAATCCCACTTACAGCAGAGTGAGAATTGAGATAAGCTATTTTTGACTGCAGCTACCAGCGTAAAAAAAATAAATCACGTAAATCGTCCAACCTGGAAGTTCTGTTGTAGACACAGTACAATCGCTGGTATTTCCACCGTTCTAGGTCTCAGCCCTGCTGCAGAAAGGTCAATAACTTTTTCCCCCATATGAAAGCAGTTCAGCAGAATGCTCAAAGCAGCCACTCACTCCATCAAAGAAGAATTTCAGTTTAGTACAAAACTTTATTAATATCAATACTGCAAAACTATAAAAGTGAACATAGAGAATCTGAGCAGGCCTGGAGCCTGTCCCGTCCATCAACCTCTGGGACAGCAGCAAGGCCCCAGGCAGCCTTGTAAACAAACTAGAAAAAGCAAAACTTTTCAGTTTAACAGCAGTCTTGAGATTTGGCTCTGAGCAGAGATGCTTGGAAGAAATTCCTCGTTTCTGCTTTACAACACTTAGCCAACATTCTGAAGCACATAGGCATGGGTGAAAAAATAACCTAATCAGTGGTGAGAAAAATCCTAGAACTCTGAAAATAGAAACTACAGAACTAGTAGGTTTCCAGCTCCACATTGCCCTTGCAGGTAAAGAGCTCTGGCATCATCATGTTCTTCGTGGTCTAGTTAAACGGCTGCAAGCACAGAATAGGCTAAGCCTGAGGTCTGGACAGACATATATTTTCCAAGAAGCTTGCATATGGGAAAGGCTGGTGTTCCCTAGGCTACCCAAGCTACCCATCGCCTCACCTCTGTGAACATCCTAGCTTTTCAGGATGTTAACCTTGTTAGAAAAGCGTTTGTCAACTCAGTTTGACTGGGACAGGCTGTGGACCCTGTCATGAACTGCTCCACAGCAGATCACAGGAGATGGTCACCTCTGCCAAGCAGATGTGTCAGCCTGGAAGCAGTAACTTCAGCAGGATCTGAGAACATCTTTGAAGTTTTCCTAGTGCCTCAGAAAACGTGTGGTAACTCCACTTAGAGGAGGAACTGAATACTGACACAACTTTCTAGAAGGGGGAACAAAGGGAATCGGGAAAGCAAGATCAGATCCAGGGAGAAAGGCTGAAGTAGAAGTCTAATGCCCTGCATGGCTTATACTGCCCACTGCCAACACTGAATCTGTACCCTGTGATCCAAAAAGGATCAAAATACTACATCAGTTCTCTAGATCCTTCCCTTTTTGCTTTTTCCCCCGTGATTTAGAATCATTACTTTTTCTTCTCGTCTCTTCCAGCTCCCAAGACAGTAAGTTACCTTTGAGTTTGCTTGTCCCAGGGTTTGCCTGCCTCTGCCCTCCGCGTCTGGACAAACTCCAGCTTCCAATCCCCTGTGCTGTCATGGCTTTCAAAAGATGTTCTTGCTTCTTGGCCACCATCTCCTCTCGGCTCCAGATCAGAATATTAAAGCCTGAGAGGAAAAATTAAACACTGTGCATCAGAAACTCTACATCAAATATAATACCTTAGGCTATGTCACTAAAATGACATAAATTCAAAATTCTTTGTGTAAGATATTTCCAAGGCACAGAGAATGCAAACATATTTATTGCAGTCACTATTTCCACACAGCCATGGAAATTGGATCTCATTAAGAAACAGAATCAAGTAATTCCTGATCTCATCTGTCACAGGTCTAAGACCTAAATCTATAGGCAGCTCCCTTAATCCCATACAGCCTGAGAAAAACTGAGGAATCTTGGCTCTGCAGCCTAGGGTATGAAATTATAGAGAACTGCTAGCAAGTGGGATTTGGGAAACCCTCACTCATCACTTGCTTTAGTCTGGAGAAACAAGCCTGCCCTTTTCTGGGACCGAAACCCACCATGCTTAGTGCCCCAGGTTCTCTTTACTTACCCATTCCAGAAGCCAGTGTGTCTCCCATAGGGTTAAATTTATTGAGCTGAAAATGGAAACGCAGAGTCTGTAAGAGCATCACTGTTTATATAACAGAGTCATAAGAGCACCACAGCTTATGTAACGACAACAAACCATCTGGAAAACCCAATGTTCCCTAAAGAGTATCACAGAAAACCTGCAGATGACCATGGACCAGCGCTGCTTGACTCAACCAGCAGCTGTACCCCCATGAGAGCACGAGTCTGTCACAGGTAAAGAGGGTACTCCTGTTGTTCCAGTCCCTAACCCCCATCTCTTGGCTGCGGTTCAATACACAGTGGTCCTTTAGCTGCAGTGCTCAACTCACCGAGATGATACCAGAAGCATTTGGATCATAGAGTTGACAAACCATCTCCCCAGTGTTTCCATCGAATACATCAACAGTTCGTAGCTCATTCACTGTGTACCCTGGGAACTTAGGGTCTGGGTAGCGACCTGCTACAATGAGGTCATAGCGAGGATGCCACGTGGCCTAGTGAGAGAGCAGAGTGATGGGGAGTTAAGAGAAAGGGACAGAGCTCATACTGACACACACCAGACAACCAGCAGTGTGAGCACCAGTTTGTACATCCCACCCACAGCCTGTGGAACGCAGGCATCCTCTGCTGGGAGTTGCAGCAGTGTGAATATCCACCCACCAATATAGTATCCTGACCAGAAATCAGAGCATCTCTGATTTCCCGGCGGCCGCTAGCACCAAGCGTGATACTCCTCTCCAACTGCACTGCCTTAACTCACCTTAATAGGTGTGAGGTGCTGAAACTGCCGATGTGGATGTGGGATCAGATGCTGTGGCTTGGTCCAGTCTGAGGATGAGTAAACCCTGATTTCACTGCGCTGGTCTGTGCTCAGGAGCTTGGCACCATCTGTTGGGCTGAAGTAAGCTAGGAGAGGGGGACAGTAAGGCAAACAAAAGATAACAATGCTGTGACTGGCAAGAAACATAAAAGTCACATTTCTCTGACTGAAAATCCATTGTTGTTTCTTTAAAAGGGATGGGAATATGGCCATGTGTCCCAACAGACAAGACTTGACTTGTCTCAAACAAACTCAAAGCTCTTACAAACAGTAAACTGAAACATAAACAGTAAACTGATACATAGGAAGAATCATTATTCTCATTTTAGAATCACAGAAACTGCAAAGGAAGGAACTTCTTCTTTGTTCAAATGTAAAGTTAGTGGAAAAGCTGGAGACAGACACCCATAGTTTACATGAACTTGTAAAACTGCATCCCAGAAACAGAGGTTTGAGTCTCATGCTCTGCTTTTGTCCAAGGAAGTCCCCAAATAAATTCGGTTTTCTAATCTCAGCCACTGCTGATGCTTCCACACTCACCCCTCAAGGCACAATGCCACAGTTCGTATAGCAAGTGTAAGACTGCTGCAGCTCCCTACCCACCTCCCTGCCCCTGGCTACACATTCCCACTGCCTTCCTTGTGTTAACACTAGCTATTGTGTGTCTTCAAATCTGAGTGAAAGCTGGCATTGCCACAATAAAAGCTAGGCTGAGTAGACTCTCCACAGACATCCATGCAATGAAATCCTTAGCTCAGCTCACCTGCATTGACAGGTTTGTCATGAGGAAGCAAATGAAGAAAACTCATTTTGCTTTTGATGTTTCTGAGGTCCCAGATTTTGACCGTCTGATCCACAGATGCTGTGGCCAACAACCACTCACATCGGGAGTTGAACTCCACATGAGTCACTTTCTTCCTGTGCAATTTCAGCTTCCAAATCTGCAGCAAACAGAAAATCACACAGAAACAAAAATAATCGAGGTCTGGAGTAAAGAAATGGAATAATAATCTACTAGTGCAAAGTAAAGAGGTCACACATTCATAGAGTAACAAAACCTCTAAAATCCACCACACGTTTGTCCTCTGCAAACAAGAACAAATGGCTATAAACTGGCCATGAATAAATGTATATCTGAAGCTGACAGATGATTACTTCTAATCAAAAGGGTGAAGTTGGCCCATCCTCCCTACATTAACAGCTATCTCCCAAGTGCACGACAAACTGTCACATTCTTTCAGAACAAAAAGGAATAACCTTGAATAAATCATTTGCAGCACTCCTAACTCTGCCCACTAATTCACAGCTGCCTCTGGCCACAGCTCACTGGGTGGCAAGCTCTTACAGGTGTTACCCTTACAGGCAGGAGAAACTAATTCCAGTGTGATGGTACAGCAGGCTTTTGAAAGCAGGGCCCACTCCAACTGTTCTCTAGTCTGTTTGTGTACTAGTGCAGACTCCGAAGCACAGTCTGCCTCCGCCTGCCCTCTCGTGTGGCGGTACTGCAATTTCTATCCCAACATTCGCTGAATTACTCTTGTGTACCTAAGTTCATGGGAGGTATACACCAAAGCAGTATCATCTCCTAAATGACTCCCATCAGTGCATGAAGTTTCTGGAAGTGTAAAGGTTGCTGGCAGAGAAGGTTACCCTATAATTACTCTGGCCACTAGAAAATACTTCAAAGGAAGGGGGAAGCACATGACACAGCCCTTGTTTGGGAACTGGTACCATTATGCTCGACAATGTGGAAATGTTTAATGAATGGCAGAAGTTAGACAACGGGTGTACTCATCTCCTGAGCTCCTCTTTTCAGGGTCCCTGTAGTGGAAAGCACAAGAGCCATCAAGATTCCCGTAAAGGAGATGCTGCACAGAGCCATACAAACCTCTTCACCAGAAGTGGTGAGCAGGACCACGTTGCCCACATTGTCTCCTGTCACCACTGCTCGGCAGCTTGCAGAAACATCAACGCTGCAGTACCAGCAACTAGAAGGAAAGACACAGAATCAGTGCTGCCTCCCGCCGGCGAGTGAAGGCAGTGGAGCTCTGGTTCACATCCCGTCCCTGATAAGGCAGACTGCAACAGACTGTAACTGCAATCCCCTGCCTGATGGTGTGGGCCTGATGATCTGGAAGGGGGATGGCTTATCGGCAATGCTTTCTGTGGTGACTGGGTATGAAACAACCTCCTAGTCATGTGTGAAGTGCTTATTAGATGGAGTGTGACACACTGGGACAGTGGAACATAATAGAGGCTGAAAAGCCATTTGGTGCCTGCACATGGACACACCTTGGGAAAGATCAGAACACCCTCGTGACACTGACAAATGTACAGAAACAGCTTTAAAATGATGTTTCCCACAAAACACTGAAACAGCAGTAAAGAAAAGACAAAAGCGTTGGACTGGAAAGCTGCATATCAAACTGTCTCAACTTCATGCTCCAGGAAACAAAACTGAATAGAGACTTATCTGATAAAGACATAGGTCTGAGCTCCAGCTCTGCTGGGAGGGGAAGGGCAGGGACAATAAAGCTGGGGTCCTTGGGGAACTTCTTGGGAAAACTACACTTGCAAAGGTAAATTGTTCTAGAATTCAAGGTCGTGGAAATTAGCATGCTGAGCCTGAAGTCTCCAGAAAGGCAGCAGGGTAAACTCAATCACCTGAAACTCAGATCATGCAGGAATGTTTTGTGGCTTCCCTATGCTACCTGGGGTGCTACAGACAGAACAGAACACTGATGACAATGAAGAGGAGGAAGTTATCCTGTTCTTCTCACCTCTCACTTTAGGAAGTGAAAAGCTGTCAGTACCAGCAAGACAGAAGACAGCATCACCAGAAAGCAACACCAGAAGATGCAGGCAGCACGCTCAGCTACTGTAAAAGCTTAAGGGACCCATGGCTGCCTAGCGTGTCACCCACCCTGCAGCGCCAGGGGTCGGGACCAGGAGTCTGTCTCCAAGCTCCCTCCCAGGACCAATTCATACCAAGAGTCTCCTAACACTGGCAAAAACGTTAGAGAGCATAAGAAGCAGCGCAGCATTAACCCCAAGGAACAAGGAATCAACCTTGTGGTGCTCCCTTCTCACCAAACATTATGGTGCTCATGGCCACAGTCCGGAGCACGGGAGATCACCTGCACCGCTCTGCCCTCAAGGTCCTGCAGACTTAGGGTGCCATCCCCTGATGCCACATAAAGCTTCACTGCCTCATAAGGACTGAACTTCATGTCTCCGAGAGAATCTCCTGGCCCCTTCTGGAATACACACAAAGCCAAGAGACACCAAGGTTAAGAGTGCTGCCGGTTTCCCTGAGCACAATGCACTGCTTTCTGACAGGCCACGTACACAAGAACTCTTTTTTTCTCATCTGTTTCCAATCTGAGCACGTACATTCTGAGCCTGTAAATTCAACCCCACCACTTTGAGCTGCAAACCTCATTAGCAGCACTGCTGCTTCTGCTCTGGGGTAGGACTGATCTGCAGTGAGCCACCTGGCTCAGACCAGGCTTTGGAGATCACAAGCAAAACCAGCACTATCCCATCTAGAAACCACATAAAATCTCATGACAGCCCTGCACTAAGCTTTTTTTACAGAGACTTCATTCACCACTTCCCTACAGGCTGCTTCCAGTGCTGTATCTGGTCTTTCTCAAGGTACCAGCAGGCAGGATGAGAATGGTGCAAGGAGAAATCCTACTGCTAACACCATGGCACAGGAATCTTATGTTCTGTGTTTTGTTATATTGTTGTTATGTTATGTTGTTTTCCCCCGATCCATCTACTGAGGAAACGTGGAAACACACACAAAGGCAGAAAAGAAGGATGCTAGCTGGGACTCCCCAAACACTTTGATACTCGAGTGCACTCCATCTGCTGCTCACGGAGTAACTAAAGTCTCACTGTAAATACGAGATAGAAAGATTAAAAGATAATAAAGGCCCCCCCATAGGGCTTGCCTGTCCTCACAGCAGTAGAAGGATGGCATGCCCTTTGAAATCCAGGCATCACTGCTGCGACAGGCACCCCACTGGGATACAAGATCCACATGTCCCAGACCCAGTCTATCCCTCCTCGTTCACCTGGCCAGTCATCCCAGCACTATTTGGGTTCACCTTCTGCCCTATTACAAGGTTGCAGCTGGAACAGCCAATTTGGAAACTAACCACGAAAGCAGCAACCGAGAAAGAATCAGGTGGGGAAAAGTAAAGAGGAGGCTAACCCAAATTCCCTCACTTACCTGTAAGCACTGAACTGAAGTAACTAATTGAAGAGCTCAGGCTTCCTCATGAGTCCACAGAAAAAACAACAGTCTGAGAGGGTGATTCTAAGCACAGGCAGGCAGAGTTGCCTCTAGTAATTCATCTCCTCTTTCCATTCATTACTGAAGGAGTACAGACTCTTAATTTTGGTATTTTAGTTAAGCACCAAAAGCTAGGTGGGATGAACTGGGGTGATCCTTACGACACGCACCACTTGAAGCCAAGTGGCACTTGTGGAGAAGCACTGAGGGGACTATAAATTGTCCTGTAAAAACCATCTAAAAACGAGCAGCACTGCAAACAGGTGAAGAGGTTAGAAGGTCCCCAGGGCACAGAGCTATGGGAGGTTTAAGAACAGACAACTGAGGAAATCCACTGGCACCCCCTTGCTCTCCCATGTATTACAGGAAGCAGCATCAAAGAGTCCCTCCCCTTCGGGAAGAAAAGCTCTCTCCTATCCACCATTCTGCTTCAGTGAAAAATAAAAAGGGAGAGTGAACCTCCCTGGAAGGGAGAGGATCCCTGAAATTCAGAGGATAAAGGACATGTAGTGGACAAGAGTAAGCCCAGCTCCCACATATTAGGAGACAAACATCTCTCTCTCTCTCTCTCTCTCTCTCTCTCTCTCTCAGTCTCTCTCTCTAGCGCTCTGCCAGCAGGACACAGGGGCCCAAAGCATTGCTGTGTTTCTTACTCCCAGTCCTCGGTGCTGGTGAAGACCCGGACAGTATTGCCATTAAAATCCTGCAGGGTGGTAGTGCCGGCAACTGACGAAGTGTACAGCTGACTAGGGTTAAAAGGGTTAAACTTCATTCCTGTGATGGCCCCTCCAGCTCCCATCTACAAGGAAGGGGATGAACAAAAGAAAAATCCACTGAGTGATGGGGAAGGAGAAAAGTGTGTTCTGTAAGTCTGCATTCACTGCTATGCCCTTAACAGCAACAGTGAAACACACCACAGCCCTTCAAGGAGGCAAAGACAACCATGTCTTCCCACCTGGTGGCTGTCTAGACAGCTGCCCTCCTGGAGGACAAAACTGCAACTCCTCCAGTCCCCAGGCAATGTGTTCCCTGGCTGGCTGGCACAACGCTATTTACAAAAAGAGAAAGCTGACTTTGGAACTTGTGGAGGATAGACCTCCTCTTAGTGTACACCTGTCTTAATTTACAAAGGGGATAAACATTACAGAGTCTTTGAGCCCCTGTCAGAATGGGAATGGCCGCACACAGCAACAAGGGGGCATGCCAGCTATACAAACCATTTGTTCTACCTTAGTTTCTCACTTTAGACAACGGGACTTTACTTCTCCCCACTCAAAGATGTTTACTCATCTGACACAGAGTAGAAGGTGAGCAGAAAAAGATCAAGACCTAAACCAGACACACACTCTCTGCCTACTTGTTTCTGGCATCCCTTTAAGATAACTGTTTTGCCAGTTGCTGTATTATTTTTCCACTGAGCACACACCAAGTACTGCTTCATTATGGACTTAATCAACACACCCCAGTTCTCCCCAGTGCTAGAACAGTTTGGCACTTAGAAACAGACATGCTGTTGCATCTCATTCCAGCCCCATAGCTGGCTACTCTGCAACCCAAGACCCTTACGTGCTTATCACAACAGACCTCCATTTTGAGCTGCAGTATTTGGTGGTACTCCAGTTTTCCCTCCCACCCATTCCACACACCTAGAGGCTTACCCCTTTTATGAAGCAGGTTTTAGTAAGTACTTCATAGTCCCAAAGGATGATGTCTCCACCTTTGGAACCAACAGCTACAGTACTGGGGTGTGTTGGATGCCATTCCAGGCATGTCACCCTCCTGTCAAAGGGACTTGCTGTTCGAAAGAGGCGGTATGAAGCAAGAGAACGCAGAAAGGGCAGCTGCAGACTCTGTTAAAAAGATAAAGAGAATTATGACTTTTGCAGGGATCCCTGAGATTATCTGAATGAGGAGTGCTAACAATATATAATTGCCATCAGTGTTAGTACATTCACACAATTCTCTCTGTAGAATGAAGGGAGCATGCTGTTCCCCAGGGAAACAGCCTGTGACCACACAAATCCAGCCACAGCACTCAGAAAGCAACAGGGAACTGAGAGATATGACCCTTCAAATTATGCACAGGGAGCTAAGCCTCATGGGCTGAGCTAAGAAGTCAGGATAATTAACAAGGGAGAAGAACATGCCTCCACACCAGTAAAAGGCACTTAGGACTATGTAGGTCTTTACTGAACATCCCAAAATGTTACATATCATCCAGAGATACAGCATTCTCATCCTCCATCCAAACTGCCTGCAGCTCAACTATACAGTATAAAAGTGAACAGAACACCTGAAACAGGGAATGAGAAACCATGACACAAGTGTACTGTTTTTCAGCTGAGGAATAGGTACTGCTTGCATGAGCTTGGTGATTTATCATTTGGATACTTAAAATAGATAAATCACCTGGAAGATAAAGCTAACCCAGGTGCTTCTCACCTATGGACATTACCAAAAAAGTTAGAATTCAAATGAAAGAATGAGTATAGCTCTGAAAAACAGCAAAACATTATGGACTTGATGGAATATGTCTGTGAAGAGGAAAAATCAACACTAAACCTGACATGATTAGCAAGTAGACTGGATACAAAAATAGTACGACAAAACAGTTGGATCAGAGTGCAAAAGTAGCATTCTGCAATAACTCGGTTGAGTGGGTAAGTTTAAATATCATTCAAGGAAGCACAGAATTAACAGAGGGTAAAATGTAGTGACAGGGCCAGATCAACGGAAAGGGAAAGCCATCTCAGCTCTTGCATTTTACAGGATTAAGAAATATAAGGGTATGCCAGACTTGGAGTTACTAACTGTGTATGTGAAGAACTTTAAGCTCCTTTAAAGTTTCCCTGCTTGTGTTGAAGATGATTTTAGGTAGGGAGTTGAGATGTCCAACAGGTCATGAAGGAAAAACTCACCTGCTTGAGCTGTGCCCGAATGGAGCCTCCCAGCATGTTCTGGTAAACATAGTGAACAATGCTGCACTGCCGCTCCGACTTATGGAAAAGGACTCTGTTGTTTCTCACCACGGACCCACCTCCACTCCAACCTGCCAAAGAGAAAAAGAGTAAAACTTTCTGAGAGCCAGTGCCTGTCATGCTCATTCACTAAACAACAGGGGAAGACATCTGCATTTGCTGCTACATCCATGAAAAGCTTCAGCCACAAGATAAAGTCTCTAAATGATTCTTACATGTCTAAGGTGCAGCAGCCTCTGCAATTATGGAGTCCAGGGCCTCCCATAGCCTGACGGAGCTTTGTGTATGCTTCTTCTTGTTAAACCTTCCTTTTCCTTGCCAAAGATTTATCAGAAAGACAACAGGAGAGGACTAAAGCAATTCCACAGGTAGTGCATCTCTTGGACAGTGTACAATTTGAATGGTTCATACCCAAAATACAACAAAGCTATCCAAAGCTACAACAACTTGGAAATATGCCATGGGAGGTGGTGAGTCCCTGGGTAGAGCAAAGGGAAGGTCAGACGTGTGACCAGCAGAAACATTAACGCCTGAAAATTCCCCAAGCGTGAGTTCCCACACGGTTCCTGAAATGCCTGCTCCTGAATCAGAATTTTCCATCTGCTTGTGCCATGGCCCGTACAGTCTGCCTACAGCACTGCGAGTTTGGTCTTTGATAATAGACCTGCTGACGCCTCATCGCCTGAAAACCTTTCTGTTGGGAGTGATTTTTGCTGAGAGTACAGCATGCTTCTATATTTTGTTCATGTTCCAAGTTTTGATCTTCAGGGACCTTTACATAAAACCAGGATCTGTTCAGTCCTGTGTCTGTGATCTAATCATCCCCACAGCAACGGTCTGTAACTCCCCAGGGGATCCAGACATCAAATGGGAAAGGAGCATTTCTTAAGAAACAAAAATGCTATTTTCATTTCAGGATATTTATTTAAAAAAAAACAAAACACAACAAAACAGAAGACCATTCCATATGATTAGAACCTAAACAAAATCTCTTTAATGCAACGCTGGAGCCTAGAAATGCACAGGTGTGCAACTAAACTTCTTCGTTCACATACCAACATAGTGCCAGCACTTGTCACACCTGTTGAAATAGGCACAAAAGTATTTCTGTTCTAATTCCCTTTTTTTCACACAAGAACTAGCATCCACAGTTCCTTCTTCAGAGGTGAGGGAAAATGAGGTATTTTTTCCAGACTCCATTTTATTGCAAAGGACAATTTATTAAGAAGCAAACTTTAGGCCTTTTTAGAATCTGCTGGAAGAAACCCTTTAAAAACGTGTTTCAGTTGCAAGAAACTGAACCTGCCCTATGTGGTTCAGGAGAAAAAAATTATTTTGTTCAAAACACATAAAAATCAAAACTACAACACAAAATGGAAAAGCTCAAATACAAAGGTCTTCATCTTTTTAAAAAGGATTTAAGGGAAAAATATGATTGGCCTCATTTTTCCAAAGTATTAGCTACATCCAATTCCCTCTGAACCTTACAGGAACTGCAGATGCTCACCAAATCTGAAAATGAAGCCATGAAGTTACAATGAAAATCATGTTGCTAAGTCAGCTACAGAAGATGCTTTAACCATCCACAATTATACACAGGACTCCTTTCAAACAGAGTATTTTGCCTCCACATCCAACTGGAGTTACATACCAGACAATGGAAATGTACAGAACTGTAGAACTGTATCTCTGACTGCTGAAAAACACCAGTAATTTTTGGATCCTTAAAGCCAAAATTGTACAGAAAGTGTGTAATATTTCACACAAGGCTGTAACTCCAGTGATCTCATAAACAAATGATAGAATTAAAGGTTTTATCTGAGAAAAGGAGGCTGAGGGGAGACCTCTCTACAACTCCCTGAAAGGAGGGGGTAACAAGGTGAGGGTCAGTCTCTTCTCCCAAATAAGAAGTGACAGGACAAAAGGAAACAGCCTCAAGTTGTGCCAGGGGAGATTTAGACTGGGTATTAGGAAACATTTATTCACCCAAAGGGTTATCAGGCATTGGAACAGGCTGCCCAGGGAAGGGGTTAAGTCCCCCTTCCTGCAGGTATTTAAAAGACATATAGACATGGCCCTTAGGGACATGGTTTAGTGGTGTGTGTTGGCAGTGTTAGGTTAAGGGAGAGACTTCGGTGATCTTAAGGGTCTCTTCCAATTTAAATGAGTCTATGAAAATAGCCCTTGATGTAGCTGAAGCCTATAAAACTTCCTTGATAATGCAAAATATATACAATGCAATATCTTAAAACTTAATCACCCCTCCTCATTATATCAAAAATCTTTTAACAGAATTTTGTTTTTAAGTTACATACTAAAGGAAAAAAATGCAGATGAGCAGAAGTGATTAGTGGAAATTCTGTCCAGTCTAATCTGAACATAGAGGTAAAAAGTATTCCTGCTTACTGTAGTAAAAGTTAGAATATGCAAAGAATTGGGTGGAAATGCCAGTTTAGACTGCATGCTGTACGATACCAACCTTACGACTAAGAAACTGCATTAGGAATTGCATGTGAGAAAAACAGTGTATTACCATGATTGGTTTACCCTACAAGAAAGCAGACATCAAGTAATTCAGGAACTCCACAAAACTTAACCACCCTCAAATGAGCTGTGACAGCATCTTCAGTGAGCAGGCTTCAATCAAGAGGTACGGAGTCTCAAAAATGAAAGTCGCACGCAGGCGCACACACACACTCACTCGACAGGTAACTGGAGGATGTACTACTCGAATACATGTCTGTGTGTCACTTCAATACATAACCCCATCTGAACACTCATGTCTGAACACGCTTCTTGGCACTCCCCCTCTTCAACTAGTTAATACCTGTCATTTAGGGTAATTTGGTTGGAGAAACAGTAAAGATCTTAGGAAATGTTACCGATTTTCTCGAGGGGTTTGGATGTTTTTCTCACAAACAACCTCTTTGCTTGTGGCTCATTCTCTAGTTCCTCATAGTCTGGTTTCCTCTTCCCAGCTGATTTTGCCTCTTCCGGCTGATGCTCGTGTGCCCTCTCATGTTTCTTGTCCTTTGGCTGGTTCACCGAAGCCATTCTGCCTGACCACTAAAAGCAAACAAAACATGGAAGGTAAGATCATCACACACTTTTAACTAGAAGAGAGGAAGACTGCAATGAAACAAAACCCAGTGGTCTGAAAGTAGTGATTATACCTGTGCCCTCTTCCATCAGCATGACACTAGCTTTTTGTTGTGCTCTGCTGGATAGGGGAATGGGTTCAATAAACTCTTCTTTGTTCATGCATGAAAATGAATGTATCTTAAAGCATTAGAATATGTTTTGACAGATGTGCTTCTACCGAACTTTTAAGCTTAAAACCCACAGATCTGCATAAAGTACATCTGTGAAACCACATAATACCCTGACTGTTTCTCTGGTAGCTCACACTGAGCTCTTCAGATTCAGCGAAGAAAAAGGTCAGAACTTTTCTAGAATCACAGAACAGCCTTGGTTGGAAAAGACCTCTAAGATCACCCAGTCCAACCATTAACCCAGCACTGCCCAGTCACCACTGCCCCATGTCCCTCAGCACCACATCTCCACGGCTCTGAAATCCCTCCAGGGATGGGGACTCCCCCACTGCCCTGGGCAGCCTGGGCCAGTGCTGGGGAACCCTTTCAGGGAAGAAATGTTTCCTAATATCCAATGTAAACCTCCCCTGGCACAACTTGAGGCCATCACCCCTCGTCCTGTCACTGTTACCTGGGAGAAGAGACCGACCCCCCCTCACTACCCCCTCCTTTCAGGGAGCTGTAGAGAGCAATGAGGTCTCCCCTCAGCCTCCTCTTCTCCAGACTGAACCCCCCAGTTCCCTCAGCCGCTCCTCACAACAATTCCGCTTGAGGCCATGGCCAGGGCCGACGACTCTCCCACCAGACGCGCTCATAAGATACTTCCTATTTACGGCCGCGTTTCCCCACACCGCCCCCCGGTATTCGGACCGGGCTCCCGCCCTGGCTGCCAACCGCCCTTCAGCTGCAATTCCGGCCAGCGGCGGGACGCAGCGGCTCGTGTCTTGTGTTATGGTGACCGAAATGCCACCTGGCCCCTGCGGAAAGGCGCGGGCCTCCCACGGCCTGCCTCGCGTCACACGCCGTTCGCGGCACCGGATCCCCCCGCCAACAGCCCCGTGCAGGCTGATCCCGCGCTAGCGCTAAACTTAGTCATAATTCGTGAATGGCTGCCACGGATAGCTGCCCGTGTCAAATATAGCCCGGCAGGCACGGCGCAAGCTTCCCCAAATAGCGCCCGCGCCTCCGCGCCTCACCCGGCCCCGCGGGGCCGCCCCTCAGCGCCGCGGCCCGGCCCGGCTCCCCCGCGGCCTGGGCGGGAAGGGCCGCCCCGCTCTCACCTGCGCTCCGGCAGCCTCCGCTCCTCCGCCGGGGCCGGCGGGCGGCCCCTCCCCCGCAGTTTCATAACCGGGGCGGGAAGGGGGGGCAGCGGCCCCGCCGCAAGGCTCCCCGCCCCGCCGGCCATGGCGGTCGCCGCCGAGGGGCAGCGGGCTCGGTAGGGGCAGGCCGGGGAGGGTCGGGGGTGGCCGCCCCTCCGGGGTACGGGAGGCTCAGGCTGCGCCCGTGGCCTGGCCGAAACACAGAGCCGGAGCCTCCGAGCTGTCCTCCATGCTTCGCTCCCGAGTACCAGAATGACACACACAAAAACTGGTAAGCACCGACGGACAACACGCTCTGCTGCTGAACATACGCGTCAGCCCGATTAGCAAAGCCTCGTGTCTTAACAAGCGCTTCTGCAGCGCACAACGCTCTCCTCAGGGCTGCACGCACCACCCCAAAATAGCAAGGGGAATAACTGCAAGTAGCACTGCCCTTCTCCCCTCCAAAGCCTCAAAGGCTTGATCTCCAGGAAGCTATTCGAGAAAAAGATCCTTCTTATCAACAGTTTCATCTACAGGTCTGCAGAAGCCATCAACACCGGAGACAGAATTTACGGAGTTCATCAGGAATCACCAATAAAACAATTAAATTATGTAAATCTTAACATCTTCTGGTGTTCGTGTGCTTTAAAAGGGGTACGTTTCTAAATTTGTAACTGAAAAAAAGAGCCCAGATACCAACCTTCTAAAAGTAGGCTGGGAGACTTGTATTGATTTCAGTGTTCTATGTATTAATCCCAAAGGAAACTCTGATGCTGCTGCCCAAGCTATCTCCAGCAAAGATGTGCACTGTCCCCACGCTGTTCGTCTCCCAGCAGAGTACCCCGTGCAGGGTACACACACAGTAACCTACAAGCTTCTCTCTTGGCGCTATTGTGGTTAGCACTTGTTAGAATGGAATGGCATATTCCAGTTGGAAGGGACCTGCACGATCACCTAGTCCAAGTGACTGACCAAGTTAAAGCATGTAATTAAGGGCATTGTCCAAATGCCTCTTAAACACTGACAGGCTTGGGGCATCGACCACCTCTCTAGGAAGCCTGTTCCAGTGTCTGACCACCCTCTCGGTAAAGAAATGCTTCCAAATGTACAGTCTGAACTGCCCCTGGCACAGCTTTGAACCATTCCCACGTGTCCTATCACTGGGTACCAGGGAGAAGGGCTCAGCACCTCCCTCTCCACTTCCCCTCCTCAGGAAGCTGCAGAGAGCTATGAGATCACCCCTCAGCCTCCTTTTCTCCAAACCAGACAAGCCCCAAGTCCTCAGCCGCTCCTCACAGCACATTCCTTCCAGCCCTTTCACCGGCTTTGTTGCCCTCTAGACACATTCAAGGACCTTCATATCCTTCTTAAGGCCCAGAACTGCACACAGTGCTCAAGGTGAGGCTGCACCAATACAGCACTAATTACAGTAATTTTATCAATTATCAACACCAAGCTTGCCTTCTCTCTAGAGAATCACCAGATATTTTTGTAATTAGTATTCTCTAAGGACAAGAATAGCAGCCAGTGCACAAATCACACACAGAAGAAATGCCGTCGGGCTGCCTGTATGGCACACTGAGCAAGCCAGAGAAAGAGCAATTTGAAAAAAATATTCTTATGTTGTATTTACAGTCTCACACTCTTCAAACTACAGTATGCAGTAACATCAGAGGAGTATAATTATGTGTGGGAAGGAGATTAGGCTTATCTTTGTGATGCCTTTTGTCTGATATAAAATTAGGTTGAGACTCTGCCGTAGTTATGGGACGTGTATCTCTATTGCAGAACAGAGCTGTCTTGTCACTGGGTCTGGTAAAGCTATATTGTGACTAAGACCATCAACTTCATGGTATTCGTAATACCATTAGGTATTCTGCCTCCTTGTTGCCAGGGTCTTTTTCCAAAGCATGACTATTTTTGGCTACTTTAGCCTGACTGCTGATGTAAAGAGTACCATTACAGCAACTAGAATTTAGGAAAACAAGCCTATATTCCACTGAAAAGTAGGAAAAAATATATAATACTAAAGAGATAAAAGATTAAGTGTCATGCTAACTGACCTCCTTCTATCCCATGACCACTATTTAACTGCCCTGCACCAGGAAAACGAACAAAAATATCACTGTTGTAATGAGCTGGTTTACCTGAGCACCCCATTTTCCCTAAGCCAGTCCAGCCTCGGAGGAAAGGATTGCAGCAGCGATGCCACGCGTTACCCTCACCCTGCAGTCAGTCCTGCGGGCAGCCAGGTCCCAAATGGAAAGCATCTGTCTTAGATGCTCGGCACGTTGGCTATCAATATCAAAATCAGCATAAAAACATAACATGGGGCAAATTAACGGTTGCTTTTTCTGTACTTCATTAACATACATTAATTTGATAGTGGAATTAACATCTCAGAATTGAATTGAATTAGGGAGCATCTATGCCAAAGAGTTGCATTTGGTTTTGGTTTAGTAAAATACAAATTTGATGCTTATACTCTCAACCGTGAAGAAGTTTGAGGACAAGATAAACATCTTGCATCACCTTTGGAAAGGATACTCACGCTCCCACCATACCCAGGGACCTGCCATGGATGCCCACCTTCCAGGGACTCCACACAGGTACAAGTGAACAGGGGATTGGCCCCAAAACAAATTAACTGGAACGGTTTCTAATGTCCGCTTTCCAACACAGCAATTCATTGTATCTGAAGGGCATCAGTATAGTTATTTTTCTGGCTCCTATGAAACCTGGGGTAATTGTAAAGAGAGAGAAAAGATCCCAGTACTTCTCCAGAGAAGTGAGAGCACAGATTTACGGAATGCGCTCTCCTCCCTTCCTCCTGCAAGGCTCTCAGTCTTTCCTTTCTCCACCGACTGGATAAACACCACTGCAAGCCCACAGCTCGTCCTTGGAGCCGTGTCCCGAGTCACTTGGAAGCAGTCACAAGGAGACGGGCCAGCAAGGCCTCCCTGCCCCGGCGTCACGGGGAATCGCACGCGGGACCCGGCACCAGAAATGGAAACGCTGGCAGGCAAACTCCCCTGGCAGTCAGAAAACACTGGTTTATAGGGAGAGTCTCTGAGGGCTTAAAGATGAGGTGTAGATTATTCCGATAGAGACTGTCAGAGGGAAGGGACAGTGACTGAATGGCGCTGGGGTGAAAGAGAGCCGAGGATGCCATGCTGAGCCGAGGTGACACTGCTCCCCAAGCCCAGCAGAGTGACCTAGGCCATGCTTAAAGGCCAGGACAGAGCTCCACTGGGAACCTGGGGCCTCCCGCTCCAGCACAGCCGGCTGGCCGCGGGCCCCGCGGGTCAGCTGGCCGGGACCGCACACCGAACAACCACAACCGAACCAAAGCCACAGATCCAGCGGGCAGCGCAGGGACGAGCCCAGCTCCTCAGGCCCGGGCCGAGCGCTGCCCCACAGGGCCGCCTCCCGGTGCCCGCCATGACGGGGTGACCCGGCCGGGCAGGCCGCCCCCAGGGACGCGACACCCCCGGGCCCCACGCCTCAGGGCCGACCCCAGGCACTGCCCGTGGAGGGGGAACGGCGGCGGAGGCCGACACTGCCCCCCCGGCCCCACCTGCCTGGGCAGAGCCCGCTCAGCGGCGGCGGCCGCCCGTTAATTGGATCAAGGGCCCGGCGGAGGGGGGCGGGAACTGCCCCGCCGCCACCGGAGTGCCCCGAGCAGCCGGGCCGGGCCCGCCCTGCCGGGAGCTGCTGGAGGCGGGGCGGGAGCCCCCGTGTCCCGCGGCTGAAATAGGGGGAGGGCCCGGCCCGCTCCGCTCCGCTCCCGGCCCAGGTGGCTGCTGCCCGCCGAGCCGAGGTAAGCGGAGGGGTCACCTCTGCCGGGGCTGCGGGCTGCGCTCCCCGCTGCTGCCGGGACGCCTTTCGGACCTGTTCCCCGTGGCGTGCCGGCGGTCCCAGCGGCAGAGCCCGGCCCGGTCCCGCGGCGGGAGGCGCTGGCAGCTGCGAGGGAAAAGTTTCCTCACGGGAAGGGGGCGGGAGGGGGAGGCGGTGCCCGGCTGGGCGCTGCCTGTGGGCAGAAGGGGATCGAGGGGCGGCTCGGCACCGGGCGGCTCGGTGTGGAGCGGAGAGGAGACCCCTCCGGTAGGCGCGGGGGAGCGGCGGCGCTGCGGGGCCGGGAGGGGTGGCGGGTCCGCGGTCCCCGGCAGGTTGTTCGCGGGGGCCTGGGGGAAGCTCCCGGGAGAGCTCCGGTCCCTCCGCGCCCCTCGCAGCCCGGCCGCCAGCCTGACCTTCACTGGGTGCCCCGCGGCTGGGGGCTGCGGAGGCTCCCCCTCCCTCCGGAGCCAGCGCCTCCGCTCCGCCGCGGGGACAGGGGCCCCTTTGTGCCGGGTCCGTGCTGAGCCGCTTCCCACTCTGAAACCGGAGCCGCGGGCGCTGGCAGCGCTGTGGCGGAGGGGGAAAGCGGCGTCCCAGGACCCGCTGGGAGCGGGGGCCGCGCTGGGGCCCGGGCTCGGGGGCTGCCCCCTCTCGTCTCGGGGGGGTCGGTGTTGTCGGTCTGTGAGCTGGGCTCCTCGTGGCCGGAGTGGGGAGTACGGCAAACAGTCCTGGCCTTGCTCGTCCCCTTCCTCCCTCCTGGTCGCCGACATCAGTCGTGATGTCAGGGAGGGGCGAGCCGAGGGGCGCTGCGTGTCGCCTGGCCCTGGCGGGCTGCTGGGGTGACCGCGTCCTCCCCGGCGCGGCGCAGAACAAGCCGATAACCGTGGCGGGTATTAGCGGGCCTGAGCACCCGGGGCTCAGACGACAGTCCATGCTTTGCCACCGTGTGCGGGAAGAAGGAGCTCTGATCTCTGCAAAGCCATCGATAAGCGACGCTAGGGTGGCCCAAACGCTTTAACCAGTTTCACCGCTTTCTGTGCCAACTACGGCTTCTTTGCTGGCTGCAGTTCTTCAGGCTCGCAGAAGGCTCAGCTTGGTGGGGAGGGGGAGGTTAGCTGACCACCTCCGAGGACTTGCTCCTGGCTTTTTCGTTCCCTCTTTAACCCTCCTTACCCAACCAGTGCTCCCTACCTCCTGAAACGGGAGATGAGCCACTCTATCTCCCCTTCAAATCACCCGCCGGTCTCGTTTGCACAAAGGCATTTCTGATACGACGGCAATGGGTTGCGGTGCCGAACCCTAGCAGAGCCTCCCGCTCCACCCTGGAATTCAAATGTCACCGAGAAGTCGCTAAGCCTTCTGAAGACTCAAGTCATTCTGAGTGCGTAATGGGAGCAGAATGCACAAGTGTAGCGCGTGGGCTAAAATGACAGGGTCCGGATCCTGCTGGCTCCAGGTGTGAGCTGGTCTCTGGGTGGAGTCAGAGTGGAACTTCTCCCCGAGCGTTGTGTAACTGGGCACATTCTTTCGGGTAAGGATTCACCTCTCTGTGAAGCGCACAACATGCTCTGTGTGAGACGCAGTCTGTGCTGCTCTCACAGTGGTTTCTCTTATTGATGGTAGTTCACTAGATGTTCCCTAAAGCATTTACTAGATTTTCCTTCGAGTTGCAGCTTGGAGCAGAGTGAATGTGTGAGCTGGATCAGCTGCTTGCTGCCTGCTGTATTGTATTGCTTTATTGGCACTTGGATTTTTGTTTGTTTCTTTTGACCTATGAGTTTGAGCTTCTCTGACTTGCCTGCACATGTTCAAGTGAAGACTGTCTTCTTGTGAGGCTGTAAAAAGCAGTAACTTCACTGTGTCAGTGAGGTTTAGGCCCACCTGGAACTCCATTATCAAACATCAGTGAGTAAGGATCGTGTGTGACTGGACTGTGCCAAAATGCTGCAGGTCCTTGGCAGACTGTGTGCGTAACCAAGTCACGAAAGCCTGGAAATCTTGTGGACCCAAATTCACTTCTTTACAGGACAATGACTGCTGCTTTTAGTCATTTTAGGTTAGTGTGGATTATATGAGAACTAGCCTGAATCTTCTGGGCTTTCCCTGGATGAACATGAGTTTCATAAAACCCCCCGCCAAAAATATCTCTGTGTGTGTGTATATATATATATATATTTGGGGTTTTATTCAACAATACAGTCAGGTATATTTATAATTGACTGCTTTGTTTAGGAGATTGCAAAACTGTGAGAACACATTAGTCACTGCACCAGAGGCAAGATCAGCTTCTGTTAGGAACTCATGTGATATCATCGAGTGTGGAAAATACTGTATATTCTTTATTCTGGCCATCTTGAGGGCTGGAGATTATTCAGTTGTTGTTTGAAGTATTTGGGTCTGTGTCATGGCTGGCATCCAGGGATTGAACTGGGGACCTCAAAAGCTAAAAGTATCTGCCTGTAGCCTGAGTGGAAAAAGCTGTGCTCTTGATCAGAGAGCATTAATTAACTGCCTCTGTTTTTGCCATCAGCTGATCAGTGATGTGTGAATTTGGGCTGCTCTTGAAAGTTCATGGGGAAATGCCTAAACAATAGGAGAGCTGTTTAAGCCCTTTGAGAGACTCTTATCTTTTTAAAACAGACTTTCTGATCAGGCAAGTTATTTTATCACTAGTTACTTGGTATGGTGGGTGTAGAGGGTACTGTATGACGGGGAACTGTGTCAGATAGATTAAAAAAAAAAAAGCCTTAGTGGGTGGGACAGAAAACAGTGACTACTGTATCTGGAAGTTTTCATGAAGAATTTGGGATTTTGCTCTTTGAAGACTAACAGAAGAACTTTGCATCCTTGGAGCAGCTAAGCAGCAGTTCAGGAGGTAGCTTTTTGCTGCTACCTTGCGGCTTGGTGACCGCTGTAATTCGACATCCAAATGCACTCTGACTGTCTAGGTACAAGTTTTTCCAGCAGCACAAAGTGTGATGTCAATGCAAAGAGCCTGGTGCATCCTCTGCTGTAATCATCCAGCTTTGTTTCAGTGACTGGCACAACAGTTTCACGTTCCTTCAAGCTGAAATGTGGGCTGAAGCTGGGCATGGCTATACTGCACTATGTGTGACTGGCATCCTAATCATCTTCCACCCTTCAGGGGTTTCTGTGAATGGCACGATGGGAAAGAGTCTTTCAGACTTGTGATAGTTGGAATTTGTATGTTAAATCTAGTGGTTGTTACTGGGCATGGTAGTTTGTTGAAGAGGCATGTGAGAGATCTCCATGGTACCGGGTGCCTGGATCCAGAGGCATTAGGTTTGTGGGGGATTTTACCCTCTCTTAGTAGGTGACTATTGTAGGACTCTGTTTATTGCAACCTGTCAGGAAGTTTTTCCAGGCTAGAGGAGTTAGAGTTGCTGCAGGCAACCCACAGCTAAGTGTTAGTAAGTCTTCAGCCACATTGGTCCTGTCCATGCTATGAGCTTGTGCAAGCTGTGTCTCCTGTTTGCAGGAGGATACAGTACTTGCCTCCTGGGCTGTTGGGGACATGGGCAATTTTTTCAGTTGCCTACAGGTGATTATCTATTGGCAGTAACTTCCTCCTCTCTATTGGTATCCCTGCTGCTGAGCCAAACCTCTCCTGCTTCCTGAGTGCTGAGCTTTATCGGCAGCACTGCTGTATACAGCTCTGGAGTAGGCTTGCTGCCCATCTGACACGGGCAAGAAGCTCTCATGGAGGACTGGGAGAAGGTGCAGCGTATTTCACTTCTTGAATGACTCCAGGTATTTATTTTTGCTTCTTGGTGTTTTCAGTCAGCTGTCCCTTGTACTAGAACTGCTAACCTGTGGAAAACTGTGTGAAAGCCTGATGTTGACTCCAGATGCTGACTCTATTTGAACGCAAGCAAAAAAAATGGGGGGTTGAGCTGTGAGATAGGAGCTGCTTTGGGAAGTAAAGCTCAGTGGACTGCTCTGTTTGTGCCTTCTGTTTTTAAAAAGGCTCCCAGTATTCTTTTCTCACATGTCAGGTTGAGTCCTGAGGATCAGAAACTGAGATCGTTGCTTTGGGCAATGGGCTGAGAAAGCAAATGATATTGCAGTGATGCTGAACAGTTAATATCTATTCTGTAATGTGTGCCCTTTGGGCTGTCCCATTTGCTTGTGTTCTGCTGGAGTCTTGTGGATAACACCTGGGATATGAAGTAATTTATATTAATAGTCCTGTTCTTCAGCTTGAGATCCAAAAATGTATTTGAAGAGGCACTACTGATACCAAAGAGGAGATTCTCTGCATAGTATGAAAGTAGATAAAAGTTACTCCATGACATACAGGATAATGAACTCTGAGAAGAATGCGTGAAGTATGAATATCTGTGGTGCAGGCCAGTTCTTAATGGCTGCCCTACTTCAACATTGCTATCTGTGTGTATCTCTGTGAAATATGTCAGAAAGGCATATGAGTATCTTTAGGAATGGAGTACCTACAAAATGTTAGGATCTGCCAAACTATTCTTGAACCAGGAGATGCTACGAAGAGAATTTAAATTACTGAATGTTCTCTCCAGTCCACAGAGCAAGTGCTGCTTTCTTTTTATGTGCCTGGTTCCGTAAAAGACTGTAAAATTACTCTTGTGTAAAAGCTGGTCTATAGTCCTGCTGGTTCATATGGTACTGAAATCTGCCTTACAGTTGTTCTTTGTTGTTTAGATTTTTCTGTGAGGAAGCAACTGAGTAATCCTAGCTCTGGTGACAACAGGTGAACAAAGAGCCTGGTTGTCAAAGTGGAGGAACTGACCACAAGGTGGAACAGAAGCGGTGGGTGTGATGCTTTACCTCGTTCTTCTCCTTTGCCAGAGCAGATGTCCTAACACTCAATCTTCTCTTATGCATCTCTTGTTTCAACAAGTTAATTGTACTCCCTTCTACAGCCTGTTTGGGGCTTGGAACTGTGGAGGGAACTGGATGAACTTCAGAAATGCCTTGATGATGATCATCTTTCACATTCTTGTCTGCATTATATGAGTATTTGGAAGAAAAGCATTCATATAATAAACAGTTTTAGTAAATCTGCTTTTATCAAGTAAAGCCAGAAACCTGCTTGATACAACCAGAGATTAAAAAAAGCAGTACTTTGAATTCATTTGCCATATGATTGCCACACACTTGTTCTGAATGACCAAATACTTGCCAAGTCTATCTCCCATTCCCCCTTCCTCAAAAGATGGCTAATGGAAAAGACAACTATTGGTAAAGTGAAGCCAGGAGTTGCAGAACTGCAGCTCGGTTAAAAAAAACCACTGTGAATTCCAAATGGGAGGAAGGGGCAGAGAAGGCTGATGGGAGACATCTGGTTACTGTGCAGCCTGGTGAAACAAGAAACCACCAGAAGCTCAGTGTTAGAGTGGAGCTAACTAGCTTGTGGCTCCTCTAAAGGTTGTGTCATTGCATTGATTGCAGTCTGCTGTCTTAAGGCTTTAATACATTCAAGTAAACTTGATCCCTTCTCTGGGGCTTGCAAAGTGATTCAATCACAGGAGGAGAATGTTCCATTGACAGGGACTTAGAGGAGTTTTCTTCCCCTAACCACAGGAAACACTCCCCATCACCCCCACCCCATTATTTTTCACTTCTTTGTTCAGGGTTGGATGAGGCTGGGACATTTTGTTCTATTTAGATCCCTGCTGTTCGCATAAAGATCTGAACAGAGCAAACTTCTCTATGGAAAGCCTGGTTGGCCGTGGGTGGACTGGCTCAGCCTGCTATTGTGATGAGTTACCTTTACTAAGTTCTAGGCAACTGTATTATAGGATGGACTATTGATCTTGTCTTGCCAGACACTGAGTGCAGAAAAAAACATGACCAGGTGAAATGTAGATTAAATCTTGGAAAAAATGTTTGCATTCAGAGCAGATTGAGATTTAGACTGCTGAGGAGGAATATGATGGCTCTGATTGCAGCTTTAAACACCTGTTTATCAATTATTTAGGAAGAAATAGCTTCCAGTTGTTTGGGGTCCCCTTCTGATTGGAAGGGAAGTGCTGGTTGCGTGTATTTGCTGGCAAGCTTGGTGTTTATTTGCAGAGACTGATGCAGCAGGGTAGGAAGTACCCTGGGAAGTACCCAACATGGAAGCAAGTGAAGAGGCTCAGGGAGTGGGACAGTAGAGATTACAGGTTCTGAACATCTGCACAGGTTAAAATGCTGCCCTGAGAGAGGAGTAAGCCATGGAGTGGGAGAGCTGGGAAGTGGGCATGCTGACTAATGTGTAGGACAGGAGCTGTGCTGTTCACAGGGTTCAAAGTAGGCTAGTGTAGTGCTGTTCATGGTACCTTGGATGTGTGTCTTTTTATGAAGCTATCAGCAGCTCCTATTTGTAGCTGCTGTGTTAACTATGTAGACACAGCATACATGTTAAGATTATTCCAGTAACCATCTTGAACACAGCAAAAGAACAGGGCCTGTTACCCTGTTAGTGTGGTACCCCATGGTCCAGCACTGATTTCCTCCCTCCTTTAACTCTGTGGATATTTTTGAGATTATAATCAAATTTTTCATAGGAAGAACAACGTGGGGAAAACTACCAGACACCTTGATAGCCCAATAAATTCCATCATTAACATGTTCTCATTGTTGTGTTAACCAGGATAGATCTGTGTTCCTGTAATACTAAAGATCTACATCATATTGGAAAAGAAAGCAGAATTGTTCCTTTCCTTGGTGAAACAATTTCTGCCTGGTAAAGCTACGTCAGTCAGTGATCTTAACCCTTAGATCAGCAGCAATGTGTTGGTAGATGCCTGTCCTGTAGCCTTGGCTACTGAGAACCTGACAGGGAATAGCTAATAAGTGTGGAAAATATTTAATTCTGAATGAACATTTTTGAAAACAACTTGAGGTAACAAATAGGGGGACATCTGTCTGCAGTACGTTACCTTGGTCTCAATGTGGAGAAGCCCAATATAAAGAAGCTGTGGTCTGAAATAAAGCAGCACGTAGACTCAGGAGGTCAGCCCCTTACGTGGAACAGGATCTTGTCTTGTATTTTCATACTTTGGTATAATCATGGAGCATCGTGCTAGTGGGCAGCCACATGATCTCTAGAGAATCATTGTCTGGGAGATGGGCTTCTGTTACAGGCTTGCACGTAGCTGAAGTGACCTTTGTGTGTAGTTGCTGCTCTGCCTGATGCCTCTGACCTCTCTGGCTGGAGAGATCAGCTGAGATCTTTCTTGAAACTGCATTAGGCAGCCGTGGCAGGCTGCAGTCCTCAGGGAGCAGCTGGGAAACACTGGCTCTTAGTCCCTTTCCCAGTCTGGTGACTCTACCCGAGGGTGTGACCACAGCAATAATGACCAGTCTCTAAGGGAAGTTTTGGAGGATCTTCATGTTACTTGGAGTGCTCTCTAGCTGTAGAAAAGAACTGGTCCCTCTTCAGAAAGGTGAGTACACCTGTAAATACCAGTCCTCCTATATAATAGCAGTGGAGTCTGTTGCTGGGCATCATTCCAGTCATTGGTTCAGGGCCATTGGATGTACACCTCCAGAGATGGTGAGGCTGGAAAGGACACGCTGTCCCATGCCCCTTTTTGTTCTCTTTGTCAGGGACCTTCCTAGCACTGCTGTACCAGCAGCAATCCAGTTCATTACACTGCTGGAGTCATGTGGAACCCCCTGGCTCCAGCACTCTCATTCCTTTCTGACAAGTTAACAGAAAAAAATAAAGGGTTTTCATGTTTGCTGTTCTGTAAGGGGAGGGGGCTGTCATCCTTTTGTATCTTTGAATTGTTCTAATTGAAATGTTTATCTGCAACCTGCACTAGAAGTGCTCTGGAGTGAAAACAATACCTTCACCACTGCTTGCTGTGCAGGAAAAGGAATCAAATTGGTCACAGAAATCTCAGGTTGCTGCCTTGGGGTGCTAGTTGTCTTGAAACGGAAATCAGTTAGTAGCAAAACCCAATCAAAACTCCTGCTTAGCTTCACTTTAGCACCTATATAGAAATTGGTCCATAGTAAAAATGTCCCTTCACCAAAGCCCTGGTTACTATTACTAGATAAATATAACTCAACTTGTTGCTACGTATGCCGGCATCCAGCACTTGCTGTTGCACTTGGGAAAGGGGAGATGAGTTGGGCAGAAGGCCTTGCCTGGCACAGTATACAAGCTCTGTGTCTGCAGATGAATTCCTGCAGGGCTGTGTGCACCAGACCTTTGAGCATCTCTAGAGTTCAGAAGCTTTTCTTGGCAAACAGGGAAACAATTGCTCACATGGAGCCTTGGGAGGTGGTCGAGCAATGCACAAGAGTGCCTTGGGCATCTGGAGGCTGGAAGTGTGGTGTAGAGGGAAGAGGATCTCTGAGGTTTACCTGCCTTAGGGAAAGGTTTTTGAAGTGAAGGGATTATTACTATTAGGGCTAGAAGGTTTGTGGATCGGGACCCTGTTGTACTCATGTTATGCAAACATGGAACAAAAAGACATGCCTTGCAGTGTGTTGCCAGATTCACAAGTGTCTTGCAAGGGAAGGTTTTAGCCTGACACCCTAGGCTGAGGGCAGGGATCTGTGGTCTGAGATCTGTGTAGATGAGGTGCTGAGGGACATGGTGTAGTGGTGACTTGGCAGTGCTGGGTTAATGGTTGGACTGGGTGATTTTAGAGGTCTCTTCCAGCCAAGGCTGTTCTGTGATTTCTGTGTGACTGACTGGAGCAGGGGTGAGATTAACAACGTGGTTAAAGGTGGAAATGGTGCTGCCATGATAAGCCGTCTGGCATTTCCCTGAGTGGAGCTCAGTGAGGCAGTCATAAGCCATTCCACCTTTCTGCAGCTGAAGACCAAGAGCCATTTTTTGATAACAGGGAGCTGATAGCAGGTGTGGCCTAATTCCAGTGTTGGTCATACATGTGAGCAGATACTTGGGGGAAAGAGGGGAGTACCTTCTTAACACTACTAGCAAAAAGGGTTGTAGCTCTGCAGAAATCTCACTTGCGTGGTTCAGTTGGTGTACCTGATGTTGCTGGCTGTAGTGGTGTCTGTGATGCCCTCATCCATAATCCTGTGGAGGTGTGTAGTGGGTAGAGATGCAATCACTCTCTCCTTCAGAGAGCTTGTTTTGCAGGAGCTGCAGTCAAGTCTCAAGTAGCTCTTAACTGTGATAGCTGAAAGGAGAAGGCAGGAAGGTAGGGATAAACATTCCTTTGCCATGCAAATATGATTTGCTAGATAGCCTCCTCTTAGCAGAGGTGGCAGTGGCATCAGAGAGTCTTCTATGTGGTGCATATAACTCTAGTTGACCCAGGACAACTCCAGCTGTGTTGCTCTAGCACACAGGCTCTGCCAGCCCTCCTGAATCATGTGGTGGCTCCTGCTGTGTCAGGCTGTCTACAGGGTAGCTCTGTCATCTCTGCTTTGCTGTAAAACAACCTCCAGGCTTTGGCATGTGTAACTCATATATTTGCTTTTACTGGCAAACCTGGGTTTTCCCTGGCCTTGAGCTCTTGGTGGCTTACAACACATGCAGTATTTCAGGCATAACTAGGCATCGGGGGTGCAGTGGCAATCTATTTGCTCTTCTAAGGCTCAGGGTGACAGCAGCAGCTGTTCTTCAGCCCCTGTGTGCAGTACTAAGTACCTTCCCTATGTCTGTATGCACATCCAATTTGATCTGCTGACTGACATGGGCTCATGGAGTATGTAAAGTCCAGAAAAAGCCTGGCAGAAAAGGGTCCTCCTTGATCTTTGACCTTCTTGGTTCTACTAGGCTAGATTTTTCTGGACTTCTATAAAGTTTATACAACTGCTATGGAAATATGGACTCAACTGGCTGCTACACAGGTCATGGAGATCAGCTTGTAGAAAAATTATACTAGTTTATTGTATTGTCCCACCTAGGTACTGTGCCGATGACTACAGCATCGCCTTAAGCTGTGGGATACTTTGCCACATGATATTGTGGATGCTGAAAACTCATGTGGGTTCAAAAGCAGACTTGAGAAATTAATGGAAGAGAAATCCATTGAGTGTTACTAAATTCATAGGTGCCACATCCAGCTCAGGAAGTTCCTGTCAACAAATGGTTAGAGGCTTGGAGAGCATGCAGGGAGGCATCATGTATGCTTGCTCTGTTCTCCAAGCGAGGGAAGGTATCTGCTTTTGGCTGCTGTCTGCAGAGGCTATGAGGACCCTTAGTGTGATCCAGCACAGCTACTATTATATTTCAGAGTCTGTTGATCTTAGTAAATCAAGTTATTTGGGCTTGTAACTCCTGAGAAAATAGGTAGGTATGGCTCAAATTTAATGTGGAAATTGCAGAAAGAATAGATTTAAGTTCTTTTTTTCTTTTTTTTTTTTTTTTGGCTTGACTGTCCCTCAAATGAACAAGCATGCTCTGGCACACAACAGTTTTCCATGTTTGCCCCCAGATTGTAGCACTCTGTAGTCAGCCTGAATTGGAAACCTGAGATGGAAGGCATGTTTGTGATTCATTGCTCCCTGATAAAGCAGGGATAGTGGGGTGGGGTGGAAAAAGTGATACAGCCTTCGTGAGTCACATCTAATTGATCTATATCTTAATCAGGAGAAAGAAAGGAAGGATCTGGGGCAGATTTAAGTATATTTTTACATAACTGTTCATGAATTTTTTTTATCTTAGCAATTTCAGGAATGTGCAGTCTGGTTTTACTGAAAACCACTGGGAAGTCTTAGAAGGTTTATGATGAGCTATAACTTTTCAACCAGTGACCTGGACTCCCAACTATTCCCCCACCCCTTCCTCACCAAAGGTCCCTGGTCTGTTTGCAATAACCCAGTCCACTTTTCTTCCCTTCCTCGTCTTTTCCTACCTTCTTTCATTCCTTCTCCAAAATTGTGTTAATGTCTGGCTAAAAATCCCACTTCCTCCATGGTTTTGCAGTTTCTGCTCCCAGCTGTATGAACTCTCAGTTGCCCCTAACCTTCCAGCCTCAGCCAACTGGACATTGATGACTGAGCAGAAGGCACTTTGTTTGTCTGTTTTTTAAATAAACAGACTTTTGACATTGAAGTAAATCTTCAGGGAACTGAATGTGAGGTAAACAAAAATGCCTCTTTCTGCCCTCACTTCCCTTACTCTCTGCAGGCCTTTTACTTCCCTTTCCTTTGTGGAAAGTTGATGACAGTTACCTATATGCAAAATAAAGTATTTCTGAGAATGTGATGGGGATGGCTTACAGAACCCAGGGACAAAAAAGCTCTGCTGGTAGAGAACCACATCCTACCAGGGCAGTGCTAGGTGCTCTGCTACTAAAAGAGTCCAGGCCTCTAAACCAGAATATGCATTCTTGTAAGTTTGGGGTTTGTTTTTTTTAAATGTGGAGTTACCAAGTCCTTTGTCTTTATGTAAGTCCTCTTCATCTTTAGTAAAAACAGACTGGAGAAAGTTTGTATGTCCTTCCCTTTTTCTCCCAAAGCCAGCTATGTGTAAAAGTGTGGGCAGGAGTGCATGGAGGCAGTGGGGTTTGCTAAACTGGACACTGTACATTGAGGGGGGACCAGGCCCCACGTACGGTGCCTGAGGAGCGTGCTTATTTTAGGCCTTTCTGGCCCGAGCTGTTCCCTTTGCGCAGCTGTTGTGATGCTACCTTTCCCGTACAGTGCTGTCATGTCGCCCCAGTGTTTCTATTTTAACACTCTCTGGGGCTAGATCTTATGACACAAGGATCTGGCATCTCTCCTACGTGCTGGAACGTGGCATCTCAGGAGGCACAGTGGCTGCAGCTGCTATATCAGAGGGTGCCCCTCCTAGTAGCTGGCAGAAGGGGGATACCCCTGGGATTTTGATGCATCAGAACAAGCAGCATCCCCGCAAAGGAGTGGCAGTGTCTAACCGTGCCCATCTCTGTCTCCTCCAGTCTTTTTCACAAGGTTTCAAGAGCTCAGGACATACTTGCCAGCTGCTGCTGCTCCCCTGTGGCATCTTGCTTTCAGCTTTCAGGTATGTAGTTACTGGGGACAAGAGTAGAGTTGCGTGCCCCGGAGGCACTAAGATAGCTTTGCAGCCTCCTGACAAAGGGTGGGGAGGGAGGGCAGGGACAGCTGGTGGCATGGGTGGAGGTGTTCTTCAGGTTTCAAGGTTTGTGCACCTGAGTGGCACTTCCCATTTAACAACTTGGTTTTGTGACTGCAGTTCAGTACTTTCAGCCTTCTGGAGGAACAGCATTAACGTACTCCTGACACTCTTCATGGGGTGAGACTGGGCAAACAGAGCCAGACTGTTCCAGAAGAAATGTAGGAAATTCCTGCAGTCTGTGTAGGGTGCTTCCCGGTGTGGCTCATGCCACTGGGAAGGATTTGCAGGAGGTGGGAGATGTGTACTCTTGACCTGATCTTCATCTCTGCTGTGTGCCCTGTGGGCTGAGAGAATGAGGAGATACTTCTCTGGGGTGTGAGGGCAGCTTTTTATAACTAGGAATGTGCAAGAGGAGAAGTGGCAGCAAAGGACATCGATGCTGCATTAACCCAGGCTTGCCTCGAATGGAGTGGGTTTGTGTGTGAGTGACTGGGCTTGGGCCTTCTTCCATTACTCCCTCATTCCTGCACAAGAGCAACCCTGAACCTCTCCCCAAGGAATTCATGGTGTCACACTGTCTCAGGAACAAACTGACAGCGCAGGCTAGCACAGGGGAATGGGTGAAAGTTCTGAACAACAGAGGAGAAGATGAACCTTTTGCCTTCTGGCCTTGATTTTGAGCCTAATGCAGTGAGAGACTTGAGTGTAATGAAAACACAAGCTCTACAGGGATGTTTCAAGGGAAGTAGTAACCGGCATGTGTGCCGCAGTGCCATTTGGCTGGGTACGCCCCAGCCTGCTTCCCTAGTTCTGCTCAAGCCCAGCTCAGCTGGTGGGCAGCTTAGAGGGCTCCTCCCCATTCAAGACATGCCTGCCTGCTGACTGCTCAGCCTTGTTTTCTCCAGTCAGTTGTTGTAATCCTGTAATCCTGAGTCATACTGGGAGGCCGGGGTCATCCCCATTGACAGAAGACTTATTTAAAGACTTTCAAGACAGATTCCAAATAGCTTTAGCTACCTCACTTTCTGTAGTTTTTGCTACCCTCTCGAGGGCCTTGGTTCAGAAAGACATCTCTGCAGAGACATCTGGTGCTGCTGAAGGGTGTTGGATTCACTAGCAGTCCCAGTATCTCTACAGCTAAGGTTTGTCCAGATGGTCGTCTGCAACCTACTTTCCCAGTGTGCTGCAGACCTGCCCAGGAGGCTGGCTGTCTGCAGGGAGGGAGGAGGCAGGTTCAGTCCTGGGCATCTCTGTGGGATCTAGCTGTCTGCTGCTGGAGGTGCAGTGATGTGAGTGCTTGCCTGCAGGGCAGTAAGTTGGCCTCCACTTACTCCAAGAGTCATGGAGAACCATGCTCTCTGCAAAGGCTCAGCCAGTGCTATGTTAGAAATCACTTTTTCTCTCTTCTCAGCTTAAGTGAAATCTGCGAAAATTCTCTGCTGCAAGAAAACGGGGGTGATGTCATCAGAAGACGATGCTGGCGGGGAAGCTCCTGGGGGCAGTTTCTGGGAGGTAAGGAAGGATAATCAGAGTGTGAGGGAGGCAGGAATGTCTTCTTGCCTCCCACCTGTGAAATTAGAGGGTTGGGTTTCAGGTTCCTGGGTGACATGTTGCTCTTGGGGAGTGGAAGGGAGGAACTGTGGGGAGGTTCAGTAACACACCATGAGTTACTGCAGGGAGGAGGTGACCCTTTCCTCCATGGGTGCTGTGGAATGAGAATTCCTTGTTCAGCTGTCACTCATCTGGGCTGTGAGAGAGGCAAGCAAAGCATCTTGGCTTCTTCCCTCCACTGCTGTACCTGTCTGAGAAAGTACCAGAGGAGGGTCTGAGCCCAGGTGCTGGCTTCAGAAGGGCCTGTGCTCCCTCCCCATGTAATGATTGCCCTGCTGCTGTCTGTTCTGAAAGGAAATGAAAGTCAGTACAGTATAAATGATGATCATGTGTGAAATTTCAGGCTGGAAACTACAAGCGGACAGTGAAGCGTGTGGATGATGGGTACCGGCTCTGCAATGACTTAATCTCCTGCTTCCAGGAGCGTGCCAAGATAGAGAAGAACTATGCCCAGCAGCTAACAGAGTGGTCCCGTAAGTGGAGGACCAATGTGGAGAAAGGTAAAGTTGGCAAGTTGGCCTGGGAACAGGATCCAATCACTGCACTCTCTTCCTTGAGTGCCATCTCTTACTGAGGTGATGCTGTTTCCTTGGGGGACAGGTTTCCATTCAGTCACGAACTCGTGTTGCTATCTGTCCTGAAGCTCAGGCCAGATCTGTGAAGAGAATTTCCTACAAAAACCTTTTCCTAGCAGGCACCACCTGGGACACCTAAGGCTGCCCAAAAGAAATGCCCATCTTGGCCAGCTGTAGCAGATGCTGCCTGTTGGGACTATGTGGAGACCAGTCAGTGCTGACTTGTGTGATGGGAGAGAGTTATGGAAGTGACTCCACACTGATAGATGTGTGTAGGACGAAAAGAATCCATGTTCCCTTCTGTGGGCATGAGGTGTAAGAGCCTTTCTGGTGCTTGTTCCTGCAGGTCCACAGTATGGTACTCTGGAGAAGGCCTGGCATGCCTTCCTGACAGCTGCAGACAAACTGAGTGAAATTCACTTAGCTGTCCGGAACCACCTGGCTGGCGAAGACTCGGATAAGATTAAGGCCTGGCAAAAGGAGGCCTACCACAAGCAGATGATTGGAGGCTTCAAGGAGACAAAGGAAGCAGAGGATGGGTTCCGCAAGGCCCAGAAACCCTGGGTGAAGAAGATGAAAGACGTGAGTAGAGTGGGAATGGGGAATGAGGGATGAGGGCAGTCAAGCTGGCTGCCTGATTGTGAGAGCCACTGGCAAACAAACTAGGTTTAGCCAGAGTACCAGAGAATGGCAGAGAGGCAGGGATGTCTTGATGGTCTCTTGCTCTTGGTGGTGTTTTGTAGCTTCCTTCCCATGTGGGAAGACTTTAACAGGCTCTATTCCTGCATGGCAGGTGAGCACTGAAAAAGGGATTGTTTGGAGGTACCTCTTCCCTTTGGAGCATGATTTACCAAATGCCAAATCAGCATTCCTATCACATTGTCCCAAAACAATTGCTGCTGACTGTAACAAATGTTAAGATGCCCTCTTTGAGTAATGGAGGATCAATGTGGTCAGGATCATGGCTTTCTCTGCATCTTCCTCCTACAGGTGGAGACTTCTAAGAAAAACTACCATGCAGCCCGGAAGGAGGAGAAAACAGCCCATACAAGGGAGAACCATGCCAAGGCAGACTCGTCTGTCTCACAGGAACAGCTGCGCAAGTTGCAGGAGCGTGTAGAGAAGTGCACTCAGGAGGCTGAGAAGGTGAGTGTGTGTTGTATGGATGTAGGTCACAAGGTTATTCCTCTCAAAGAAAAAGCACTGGTTGTAATGTCACTGAGTGACATGGCTCCTGCTGAAGCATCTAAGGAAGTGTAAGATCCTATTGCCTGAGGTTTTTGCAAGTTAGACTGAGACTTCAGTAACTAAGACTAAGGTCTCTCTACCTTTGGTGTTAGGCAAGATCTGATTTATAAGTAAATTTTTAAAAAGTAGGGAATTTGGTACAGCAGGTAGTAGCTGCAGGGCTGAAGACCTGGCTACCAAAAGTGGCTGGTTTGCCTGCCCACAAGAGTGAAAGTGCAGAAGGTCCTTTGTAGAAGAGGGTGGCAAGGAAGAACAAGGAACTTGCAAGAATATTAGGAGAGCAATGGACTGGGATACCAGCTGTGGGATTCCTTTTTCTTTCTGTGGTATATTTGTTCAGCAGTGCAGGGGGAGAAAAAACTTGTCAGTCCCAAGCCAGAGCAGGGGGAGTGTCACAGGTCAGGCATCAAGGCAACACATCTCACCATTGCTGTTCTCCTGGGTTGATACAGTGCAAGGATCAGTATGAGAAGATGCTGGAAGAGCTGAACCGCTACAATCCCCGCTACATGGAGGACATGGAGCAAGTGTTTGAGGGCTGTCAGGAAGCAGAGCGCAAGCGATTGTGCTTCTTTAAGGAGATGTTCCTGAATCTGCACCAGCATCTCAACCTCTCCACCAGTGAAAGGTACCAGCCCTGACACAGGAGGGAAGTCTGCCAGCCTGGGGTGCCTTGACCTCTGCTGAGGGGTACCAGTACTGGTGTCTGTGAAAGGGAGCTGCCTGCTAGCATCTGCCAGGTCTCACTCCTTCCCTTTCCAAGTATGCCTGAGCACTGGCATTTGGTCCCTTTAGACTGACCAGTGCTGGTGTCTCTGACCTTGGACAGTGCCAGGCTCCCCAGAGAGGAACCCTTCCTCTTCCAGTACTGTCCAGTGTTGTCCTGGTGTGTTTCTCTTCTGTGAAATGCCTCCATACTGCTATATGTAATCCCACTTGGAGGAATGCAGCTCTGTTGCCTTCTAGTATCTATAGCTATTGCACTTGTTCTGCCCTGAGTAAAGAAACCTTTTGTGAGGTAATGATAACCATAAGCCCACAAATTGCCCTTAAGTAGGGGCTACATCAGGGAAATAGATGCAGCCAAAAATCATCTGTGCTCCTATACTTTAAGGTGGAGGCAACAAATCTGAGCCACCTCCCTGACTGCAAGAATGTGCCAGGCTCTTTCAATGCTTATTTGATGAGCTGTGCTGAGAGCTGGCAGATGGTAGCTACTGCCACACCAAACAAGCCTGTCCTGTTTGCCAGGCTGACTCTTCTGTAAGTGTGGCTCTGTTTTCCTAGGGCTGAACATGTGCTGCTCTAGCATCCCTAATCCTGTGGGACTTTGGATGCTGTGTAATTCTATGAGGTTACACTCTTCCTTCCTAATTGGCTTTTGGGAAACTGCTGAGGGACTTGGTTACTGATGGTTCTGTCTTTCCTCATCATAGCTTTCATGCATTGTATCGAGATCTCTACCAAGTCATCATGGCTGCGGACAACCAGGAGGACCTGAAGTGGTGGCGCAACACTCATGGACCAGGCATGGCGATGAATTGGCCTCAGTTTGAGGTGACGTAGCATTCTCAAGTGTACTACTACTATTTCCAGACATTTAGCTGCTTTCCTGAAACTGGTGGATTGCTAGTCTTGTGTTGGAAAGGCCACGTCTTTGCTTGGCAGGCTCAGGATGTCAGGCTCTTCTAGAACTTCTGTTGTGTTGCAAGCCCTTTGGTGCCCAAAGGGACACATGTAACCCTGCCAAGTTGCACATATACCAGCCACCCAGCTGCAAGGTCAAAGAACAGGAGCTGGTGCTCAGGGCCTTGGGACAAGTTCCTGTTATAATTTTCCCACGTACCCTCCTGTGGCACCTTGGGATTCAACAGGAGTGAGCCTGCTATGCCAGGAAGGCCATTTGGCTGACCAGCCCAGTCACAATTTAAGTATGACCTGGTGTTCTGTCCTTCTGTATTGGTCAGAAAAGATGCACATAACTGAGTGGCTTGATGGTGTTACTGTTTTTTCGCTGGACAGGAATGGTCCCTCGAAACACAGCGGCCAATCACCAAGAAGGAGAAGAGTGGGAAGACGGCTGATGATGTCACACTGACCAGCATTTTGCCTACACGGGATGGTGTTGTCTCACAGACTCCTCTGCAGACAAGGCAAAGGTAAGGGCTGGAGTCTGGGATACATCAGGTTAGGAAAAGTACAGAAGTACAGTCCTGCCTAGGGTCAGGAATGAGCTGGATTGATAGGGGTGATCTCTTCGTTAACTTCCTGTCTCTTGTCCGTGTCACTCTGGAAATGACAAGGTAGAAAAGGGGTTTAGGGTAGGTTTTTTTGGGGGGTTTTTTTTTTTTTTTTTTAGTCTAGTACATACCGCCTCACAAGGGGCCTTCTTTGTAAAGATCCTTCCAGTGATGAGATCTGGCCTGGTCAGACTAATGCTGTGCAGGATTCTGGCATGCATTCCCCCAGTTCTTCCCAGACAGGGTGAGGAGAGTTGGGAACTGACAGCTATGCCAGTTAGCTGTACTGTTTCCTAAATGCAGGCATCAGATTATCTTTTTTCCTTTATTTCCCTCTGGTGTGGTGCCGAGTACTACATGACAAATGTGGGTATAGCTGCTTCCCTTGCCAGGAAGCACACTGGAGAATAGGGAGAGGCTGAGTAGGCTCATGTCCTCCAGTTCCAGTAGCCATCCTTTAAAAGGTGAACTCTGGCCTAAGTGAACTAGGCAGAGAAGAATGGGGATATAGAGATGTCTCAAGGCCACTACTGCATTTCACAGTGTATTGGATTCAGGGGCCCTATTTGCCAATCTACAGGTTTTCCTATGAAGAGGAGCAGAACAGCCTCTATGACAGCCTGAGGGCACCCACCCATGTGAAGTTAGTATGGAACGTGGCCTCTTGAGGGGTTTTTGGGTTCCAGGTGCCTATCCTCTGCTGCTCTTCCCCTCTACTCTTGTTCCTGACTTGAAAACAGCATTCCAGACATGTCTCTTTGGGATAGGAGACATGGCTTTTCCTGTCTGTCTTATTCTTGGCTGGAATGACTCTGGACACAACTGGGCTTTCCAGTTAGGACCAGCCTGCCTTGTGTGAGAGGGTCTGCTAGAGTAGGATGAGGCCATGAAGAGTGTGCATGTGTGAAAATACTTTGAGAATGAGTTACCCTCCTGGCCCTCAGGGCTCTAATGCTGGGATGCTTTCAACCAAATCTAGTATCTCCTGGTATTTCTTTTCCCTATTCACCCTCACTTGGCTGCTGGGCCTCTTGCACCTTGTTCTATAGCACAGCGGTCTGGGGGGAGCCAGGGTGGTGCATGATTCAGGAGGAGGTGGGTGAGAGAGATGAGTCTACTAACAACCATCTTGTCCCCTCTCTCCTTCCACGTATGAAGTGGAGGGAAGGAAGACATTTCGGAGTGGTCAGACGAGGACACTCCTAAGAAGTGCCTGGATGCCAACGGGCATGAGGAGGACATAAAGGTACCAGGTGTACGGGTACGAGCACTGTATGATTACACAGGACAGGAGGCTGATGAGCTGAGCTTTAAAGCAGGTACAGAAGCACTAATCTCTTACTAACCTTTTGCTGTCCCCACTCGGGCTGACTGAATGATTGAAACACTCTTTAAGAACCGGATGTCCCCCTGAAAACTGATTCTCCTTCCCCTGGCCTGAGCCGTTGCCAGCTCCTCTGGGGTGGATGATAGTCTAGAACAGCTTGCACTGCTCAGTGTAAGAGACAGTGAGGCCACATAAAAAGAGGCTGCCTAGGCCTTGGTCACAGGGTAGGGAGAGCAGACCCCAAGAGGTAAAACTGATTCTTCCTGCCTCTGCTGAAGGCAGTAATTCTGCACTGTCTTGAGACCTTATTAAATGCTTCTCCCTTGTGCCATCAATAGGAAAATTATATAGGTGGTCTGGACTGTCCTGTGAAGTAACCAGAAGATAGGTGCTTTGGGAGAACACTCAGCTGACTGACATGTGCTACTGAAGGCAGAGTTCAGCTGGCAAAAAACAGCTATCCAAACTGTTGCTCAAAATGGGTATCTTGAGAGTAGAGATCCTGGTTCCCAGCAAAGGACTGAGTCGGAGAGGGTGCTAGAGCAAACAGCCCCTTCCTCATTTCTTCCTTCACTTACATTTATTTTGCATGTGCCATCTACTCCAGCTCCAAGAGGACATCTGGATCTTGAGAGTGTCTCTAATCTTGCTTGTTTTGAGTCTTACATGGTACCTCTGCTATACCTCTCTGAAATACACTCCTCTTTTAAAAGGCACCGAAATCCTTTGGGAGCTTGTGCCTGAGGCCAATACCTACGCTTCAGTGTTATCATACTAGTAAACTTCCTAACACTAACTTGTTGCTTTAAAATAATGTACAATATGGTGCTCTAGAACTTGACTTTGCTCTTTCTTTCCACCCAGCAGGTGTAATGAGGCATGACTGGTTAGCTTGAGTCATCCTCATTTTGAATCTGCTCTGACCAGCATGTACCTGTAGGGCTTAAGCTTAACAAGAGATGACTTTCTGAGCCTCTGCCAGTGTGGGACGTGCTTATTGATGCAGTCAGACCTCCCTCTGGCAGAAGTATGACCTTCTACTGATGGAGAAGGGGACCTTTCTGCCCTTTCCCAAAGTAGATGTAGGAAGGTTAAAAGCCTTTCCTGGTGGTAGTCTGAGAAATGAGTTGATTCCATGCCTTGTTGGCCAAACCAGACGTTGCATCATGGAATAGTCATTTTGGGTCCTAACAGCTGGAGCTTAGCAGCCTCTTAAGTTTCCTTCCCACCTGCTACAGAGGAGGCACTAAGAAATCAATCTCTGAGATCCTTCTGATCCTTCTGGCTTGTAAGCGTGTTCCTCTGGGGGGGGGGGGTGTTGAAAGCAGGCAGAAATAGAGGGCACAAAAACATTTCTGATGTTGAACAGCAGAAATGAAGGTTTGTCTCTTAAGTTCCTTGGCCTAGGGGATGGTACTGAGCATAGATACTGAAGACGTCAGTTACTCTGGCTTTGATTAAACTGTGCAGTGTGATAAGGGGACAAATTGACCAATAGGTCTTGCTTTTTATCAGTTCTTCTGAGGTGGGGAAAAATGCCATGGTACCTTTCCCAAGGCTGCTTCCTAATGACTGTTTTTGCTTTAGGTGAAGAACTAATGAAGATCAGTGAGGAAGATGAGCAGGGCTGGTGCAAGGGCCGACTTCTCACTGGCCAAGTTGGACTCTATCCTGCTAACTATGTTGAGAAAGTTGGATCGTGATTGCTACTGCCCTGCTAGTGTCTCGCAGCCATACCAGCATCTCCTGCAGAGGTCACTGGGTCACTGCTGGCCCCAATCCACCTTTGCAGTATATCCAGCAACTTCTGGACTTCAATGGCACGTATCCCATGTGTATCTAATGCTTCATTTTAAATGCCTAGACCTGTAGGGATTTTCTAATAAATAAACATGGATGAGTAAAGACTTCTTTGACTGTGAGCACTATAGGAGTGTAGGAGGGAACAGGTCCTTTTCACTTGCACTTAGTGAAAGGAGATAAGTGACACATGCAACTCTTCAAAACAGAAAAAGGAGACTGCCTTGACTTCACTGCACGTGCATCCAGTGGTGGGGTCTGCCCTGCCCTCAAGCTTCCTGTTCAAGGACTTTGGATGTGCAAGGCAATAGGGAACTTGTAGTATTGCTTCCCTTTTTTGGCTTGATCAAGCTGACTGGCAGAAATCTATTTATTCTCCCTGATCTTTCAGAAGTCTTCAGTATCTTTCACCTGCAGGCTGTTTGACTCCCCTGGTAAGGCAGCTGGTATAAGTGATACAGCTTCAAAAACCTGGATGTTCCCTCAGATTTATTGGGATAAGACCAGGAATTAATGATAGAAGCCTCTCTCTCCTGTCCCCAAGCTGTACTATCTCACATGATGTGGCTGTTCAGGCTAGCAAGTTGTGAACAGAACTGTCTGGCAGCAGGTTGGAGTTGACTCAACCTTCCTTGAACTAGAATGGGCCTTGACACATACTGAAGGCTGGTAGTAACAGAGGCAGCCACATTCCAGTGCTGTTCTGCTTAGGATCCCTAAATGCACTAGTATCTGTTGGGGTTTCTAATGCTTCTAGACTGGTTTGGCTATACTTCTCTTTTTCATGAACACTTGGTCCACAGCAGAGACCTTTTTTCCTCCTCCTACATATTCTTGACTTGTCCATGCTGGAAGTGTACTCCCTGCTTTGCCAAACATGCCTACACTGTGATGAAGGGGAGAAGAGTGTGGAAGCTATTTGCTGCCTGGCACAACATTAGCTATAGAGGGGTAACTCTTCTCTTGGTCCTGAATTGCTGCAGATGTACTCACACCCAGTTGTTAAGTGCTGTTCAGCATGGAGGATCTATCAAACATCATCTAGTCTCTCTTTCTGCCCTTGAAAGCTTCTGAGGCTGCTGAGACAAAGTGGGGTTCTGATAGCAGTGCTCTGTGTATTCAAACATGGGGACTGATGGATGTGGTTTGCATAGGATAAGCCCAAGAGCTTGAGGGAACAAAAAAAAGCTTTTTTAGAAAAAACAAAACCAAACTATTTTTAAAACTGTTTACTTGCTACATCTCCTTAAAATTGTTGAAATGCATTGTAAGTTTGTAGTAGCTTCCTCTAGTGAAATGCTTATTCTGGGTTAGCACATGTGAGGAACTTTTAAGTCAGACCCACAAAACTCACAACCACACCAGGCTGAACTGCTTCAGAACTGTTTGGAAAAGGGGTGCTACAGATAGATAAGGAAGTCTGAAGTCATAGGTGAGCATTTGGGATTAAATGACCACAGAATGTTAACAGCAGCTAGTGAACCAAACCCGATGTTTAACAAGTGTAGACTGAAAAGGAGGTGGGGATGGACAGATCCAAACACTGTTCATTTATGGGAGATTAAGGTATCACAAACATCTTGTTGCCTGCCTGCCAGATAGCAGAAATTTAACCTTTTACAGCATGCTGGATGCCTTGAAATGTAGTCTGCCACAGACAAAGACCTGAGACTAATGCTATTTAGTGCTCTGGGAGAGCACAGAAATGCATTTGGACAGGTCTTGCTCAGAGTATCCCCAGCACTGTGCTTCCTGAATGGGGGGGGGGAAGGAGTGCACACCAAAAGAACAAGGCTAAAGCATTTTATTCAGAATCAGTAGTGTCACTTCTCAAGAAATGAGAAAGTATTCCCAAAAGGCAGTTAAATATCTAAGCAACAGACATCAAAAATGCCTGGATTTAGCTATGAATTTACCTATTATTCTAGGTTCAATATTTGAAGAAACCTCTAAGATTATGCCATGTAATTAGAGGTGTCAGTGTATAAGCACTTGGATTTATTTAAAGATCTAGTCTCTGCTTTCAGTGCTATGTCCCAGGTAAAGGATTGTCAGTGTTGTACAGTAATTGCAAGTGTTCCACTTCCTTACCCACAACCAAAGGATTTGTTGCTGCTTTGTCCTAGCACACGTGAATGTGAAGAGAGCATGCCTGCCAGGCTTGTGAGGTAACACAGACAAAAAATCAGGGATAAAATGACCTGAGATGTGCTCTAATGAACACCAAATTTACCTTGTTAGCCTGGGTATTTTCAAACACTTAACGCTAGCCTTTCACATAAAGTCAGAAAATTCTAGAAGGGAATTACAAAGGATAACATGCGTGTTTGACTTTAATTTCTCTTCTGAGTTCTAGTCAGGCTATAATTAGGGATGGAGTTAGGTGTGGCCAGAACCTGTTATGAGGACAGAAATGTCCAGTGGACAGGACCTCTGATTACAGTACAAACAACCTGAAATTCCACAGGACAAAGTCTGAACAGACTTGTTTGTCCTAGGAAAACATGACCACCTGATCATCCTGGGCTGCTTGAAGGTTTCCATTAACAGTGACATACTGCAGCTTATGTGAACAAGTCCCCTAAAGGAGTGTTTTCACATCAGAAATTCCTGCCAAGAGCTGAAGTAACGGACAGGAGACAACACATTGAGAATGAAGAATTGCTTGGCTAGACTGTACCTCATAAATTTTGGCATGGCACTTTATCCTGGCTACCCAGACTCAAATGGATGAGTGAAAGAGAGCCTGTGTAGTAAAGAACCAGCTGGAAGGGAGAAAAAAACCCAACAATCACACACATCTAATGACCTTATATTAAACTAATAGCTCTGCCTGAAGACTTAGTTTTTCACAGAAGCAAATGAGGTTTTGTTAACCACAAAGGCTCTAGTTGAAACTTGTCATCCATGCCATGCCAAAAGTTCTCTGTGTGAACAGAGAGGCACACATGAACTAATTGCTGTGCCTGAATTCCAGAAGGCTGGCAAAGCCTATTCTTCCCCCCATGGCTTCTGTAAAAACGTACTGATGCATCTCTGTGCCTGATGGGCAACACAGTGGAAACATTATCTAGTCATATTTTGTTTGGTTTTTTTTAATAAAGCCACTCCTTGTGGAAAACTCATACATCTGTGGTTGGCAGATAATTACTTTGGTCCTAGGAAAGAATTTCTAAATTATCATGCAAAGCTTGGATTTCCTGTTGATCATGGATTTTCTAGGAAGAGGAAGTTAAAGATTCTCTATGACAGATCACACCCATTTCCCCAAAGCAGCAGCTGAGTTTGCTCAACCCATTAATGATGTTTCTGCCCTGTAGGCAAAATCTGGGTGGCAGAGCCCACAGGCCAGCTGTGCTTTGTGATGGCAGCTGAGTTGTGGTTAGCATATAACTCTTGGTGGCACTCCCACAGCCCTGCGTGGAGCTTGGGGCCATTGGTGCTTCAGTTTACTTTCCATCCCACTTCCCCATCCCCTGTGTCCTTGGGGCTGGTTTGCTCAGTACAAAGCGCTGAGGCAGGTGCAAGTATGTGGCAATCCTGCACAGAGACCTCTCCGAGCTGTGACAAACTGTCCCACACTCCCTTTGTTCCTGTGCTGTTTGCAGATCCAGCCCAAGGCCGCAGTCATGCAGAGCTCAGCTCTGCTATTTCAGGTGGGTTCCCCCTGACTGAAGCGCAGGCTGTACATGAACTGGGGTTGCAGCATTATGCTTATGGGCAGCAGGCTGCAAAATTCCCCTCTGCTTGTGAAGAAAGCTGGTGCTGGAGTTAAAACGGGCTTGGACACTCAGACTGGTAGGTGATCGCTTCTAGGGTACCTGCACAGGTGTGAGACAAAGCCAGTGCCACAAACTCCATTGTGACCCATGAAAATGTGGTTGGAAAATACCCACTAGAGGATGGCAGGAAAGGCTGTACAAAACAAGCAAGAATAGTAAGGCTGCAGGATACAAGGCAAAGGGTCCTCAGAGGCACCTTGCACAAAAAAAGGACAAACAGAAAAAGACTTGCAGAGTGTTGCACCGCTGCCCAGGTCCTGGCTACAAGGAGCTGGAAAACTCGGGGGCTGCAAGGGAGTGAGACTGTTTACCAAGCTACCTAGGTTCTTAGAAGATCAAAGAGGATGAATAGATGATGTTTCTGGAGAAAATGAACAAATCCTTGCTGAATGGAGGGGGCAGTGGAATAGGCCCTGTAATTGGAAAAAAAAAAGGCTGGTTTTCTGTTGGAACATCTTGGCTAAGCAGCATGGCTCCAGTGAACTTTTCCAAACCAAATTTCAGGCCAAATCACCTCAGCTGCTTTCAGCACATCCATTTTACTGGCTGTATTTTGTTGTCTAGTAACCCTGCTTGTCAGTCTTAAGTCAGTCAGAGCTGCAGTTTGAGACTTCCTTTCTCCACAAGCAGCGGAGTGGTGGTCAGCACTTCTTCCCCCTTTCCATGGGGCCCATAATCTCTCCTCTTCAGTCTCACTGCTTTCATTGGGTCCAGCTATTTACAGATCCTGTGGTCCCTTCCTCCTTGCGTTTCCTTTTGGTCCTACCAGCTGCAAGTCTTCTTCCAGGTCCTGTACTCTGCCTCTTTGACTTCACTACCTTTCCTTCCTGAGTCTATTGTTCCTGCTTTCAGCAGGAGGCTGACACCAAAACAGTCGCTGCCCCCAGCTGTGACCACATAGCCCTTTCTTTCAAATTCCCCCAAGGGTTTCCCCACAGGTGCCACACAGTTCCTAAGGAATGCTACACCCACAGTCCTATGGATCGTCTCACCAGTGGCCCTGCATCCCCTCTACACATTGTGGCCACCTGTGGAGCTGAAGCACTACTACCTAATCCCTCTCCACCCAAATCTCTTATAATAACCTGTCTGACAGTGGTGCCTGCACTCTGGGATAATTGTATATTTTCAAAAGAGCTTCATAGTAAACCAGCAGCTTTCTCATCTTGTTTACCTTCTTTTCCTCAGCTCAGCCTGCCTGGCTTTCAAAGGGTCACTGTGTTCTGCTTTAGGCATGCTCCCTACACTTGTGGTAGGGGCTGTGGGCAACTGGTCCCTGTACTAGGGGGGTTCAGTTTAGAAAACTCTGTAGAGTGGGATGATCTGCAGGGAAGAGAGTTTACACGTCTGCTGGAAAATCTGGAAGGTCATGTCTGACAGGAGGAGAGCCCTGCCAGCTCTGACCTCCAGCAAGTTAGTGCCTGTGCTGTGGACTGCCCTCGGAGGGTGAGGTCGCTCGGGGTGTGCTCACTGCCCAGTCTCTCCACCTTGCTTTCATATGATGAGCATGATTTGAAGTGATAGATCACTTGAGTGATTGTCACCTGCCAAACAGCCTGCTCCCAGCAAGGACGCCTCTAACATCTCCAAACTGACCATTACAGCAAGGTCTAAAACTTGCCCTCACATGCAGGACACCCCAGGGCACATCTGCCAGCGCTGGGGTATCCCCAAAGCCTCCCTAGTCCCGAGCACCTGCAGGGCAGTCAGAGGTGACGTTACCAGACATTTGATGATAATACTGGAAATGGAGTTACAAAAGAAAAGCTGGAAGACATGTATTTATACACATATACACACACACTCAGCAACTAGGTGCTCAGGAGCAATTGGGAGCAGCATGCCCCTTCCATCAAACACCAGCAGTTCTACTTGGCAGCACAGCATCACCGCTGGCACAACTGAAAGGGACAGTCCTCCCTTCTCCCTGTCAAACCTTCCTAGCCCTTCCCTTACTTCCTTCAGCAATCGCACGAGCAGAAGATCAGCTCAGCAAGGCAACGACAATCAGTATTGGAGCGGGACTAGGGATGAAACTCAGCCCATGGCCACCACTTGCCAGAGGGGGTGCAAGGGACAGCATGTGCAGCAGGACCAGCCATTTGGCTGCAACACAACCCCAAACTGGATCAAGCCAGCCATGACTGTGCTCCTCAGATCTTTCCAGTTACCCATCCATTGCATTCCTTGATTTGTGTGTTCCTTCTACCTCTGCTGGCTTTTCTCCAAACCACAACATTTGTAAGGCTGCAGTAAAATTGTGTAAGTTGTAAACTTGAACAAAATATTCACTCTACACGTAGTGTATTAGCTCTTTATCTTAGATCTTGCTGGAAGCATTGCATGGAGTCAGTGCTGACGTGACTGCCTGCCTCAGTGCTATACTTTTCCCTAGGGAGGCAGCTACTAATTATGCTCAGCCCGGCACACGGGCAGGCAGGTCACCCATGCCCTTCAGCTGGCTGCTTCCCCTGCATCAATCCTAACCAATATATACGTACAGGAATGCAGGGCAGCTTGCTGGCCTGACAGAAACCTAACCCAACCAAAGGAGAAGTTTTCTATATGATCCCTAAAAGCACAGGAAATTGGGAGCATCTTCTTACAGACTCTGGGAAGGGACATACCTGCTTTGAGAACCTGTCCCTTGCTCTAGCAAGGGGGAGAATACTTTCTGTCTGATTCCCCTTTCCTCTTCTCCTCTATCTGTGGCTATGCTTGCTCTTTCCACTACTGAAAATAGCCAGGCTGCCCTGAAATACTGAGCAGAGCTCTCTCCCAGGGTTACTGACTATCCCCAGGGGAAGCCAGACAGCTTAGTGTCTGTAAACTGCTTGGTAAGAAAAAAACAGCAAACCAAAACCCCTTGTGCTAGGAATTTCTGCTCTCTCCACAGCATCGTTGCAGATTCCTGGTACCCCACCACTCACTCTGTGATCCATGGGAAACTATTATTTCCCAGTTATTTTTTGGGTAGTTTACTGAATTTGCTGCCCCCTTCCCTAATCTCATTCAGCAAAAGCATGAGGCCAACAGGTTGGAGTAGGAGAGCAGGACTCAGCCACCTTGTCCCTGTCCTGCACACTCATTTCACTCATGTTGTTTGCTGGGTGGTGGGAAGACAGCAAGGTCCCTGCTCCCCTCTGTCACCCTGCTTCTGGACAGACTCCCAGAGATGCACTTTTCTCTTCCCTTTGGCTCAGACCTGCAAGTGCAGGGCAGGTTTTATCCTCATCACAACACTCCCAAGCCTCTCCAGCTCTCTTTCACAGTAACCTCATACCCTCAGAGAACAAGACTTCTGTACTGAAAAAGCATCCCCAGTGGCATGGCAGATTCCAGGAACAAGTCTGGTCACCATCCTTTGCTCTCTTGGATTGTGCTGGGGAGTGTCTTTTAGTTACAGAGGTCGGTAACAGCAACGTGATCTCTGATTAGGAGGCTGCATTGGGCTCAGGGTCTGGTGTCACAGCAGTCAGGAGGAAAGAGGCAGATGTCAGATGTGATGCAGATGGACGGGAAAGCTGAGGGCCAAAGAGCAGGCTGCCAGCTTGGAACTCAGAAATTCAGCACCAAAGCACATGAGATGCAAACGAAACAGATGCAGGAAATAGCAGTAACTGTGCAGTGACAGCACGCGCTCGCAGGGAACAGTCAGCAGCAGGAGGTCTTTCCTGTACTGACAAAGGCAACAAAAAGAAGCTAACTTTCTCAGACCAGCAGCATGCTCTTCCTGCTGCTTTTATGTAAAACTGATGGACAGGATCAGCAGCCTTGCCAGGACTTGGAGCAACCAGCATGGGCTGGAAGGCCTGCAAGGGACCTGGCTGAGGTAGAGAAGCTTTGAGTAACCCTGCTGTAGCAAGCCTTCCTACAACATGGCACAGTGAACAAAAACTGTGCACCCTCCACAAAGAGAAGCCTGCACTGTATCTCCCCATGTCTCCTAGGGCAGACAGGCAGAGACAGTGTGACACTGACCTATTGGCCTCTGAAGCTGCCTTAGCTGCTGCAGGGCACGTGTGGTTTCTCTCTCACAAGCTCCAGCTGTGAGACACCAGCATGAACACTCTGTCGCTCCTAACCCCTGCACGACATCACCACCACACAGCCAAACACAGACCTAGTGAGAACAAAGGCAGCAGAGGAGGGGAGCAGCACCGCACAACAGATGGTGACAAAGCAGGAGCAAGGAACTCAGGTTGAAACTGCTCCAGCCAACATGAATACCACCATTCCCAATGCACACTCATCACCTGAACTTGCTCCTTTGCACAAGATGCAGCTTACACAGCCTCCACCCAGCCACCATACACTCCTCCTCCTCCTGTCTTTCGGTCTAACTTCAGCTGTCAGGGCCCTGAGTATGGCCTTAGTTGTCCTGAGCAGCCTCACCTCTGCCCACACCCCTGCCCATGGGTGTGGGGGTGTTTTCATTTAAGCTCAGCCCAGAGCTATCAGTCCCTGTCTGAACTAAGGGGGATGGACGGTGGCTGATGAGGGCCCAGGCCTGATGGCCTTAGGAACACCCTCCCTGTCCCCCCGATAGCTCTCCTTCTCCTAGTGTGCGGCCAGTCCTTGCTGCACCCTGGCATCGACTCTCCTGGTACGCCTGCCAGGACAGCTGCACTGTGAATGAGATCAGGGAACTCAACTGGTTTAAAAATAGCTGTGAGGAAAAAGCTATCGTTTACTTTTACTTGAATTGATTCCCCAATACTGTTTGTGTAGTCCCAGAAACAGGCATATAGGCACAATTAAGGTAGCAGCATAAAAGCAACAGACCACCAGGGGCTACTTAAGGCAAGACTGCTGCCAAGAACGAGCCCCGGCAGGCTGGATCAGGCTTCACTACCCAGCTTGGAAACTCATCTCAGAGTAGCTCGAATGAGATGTGTCAGCCAGAAGCCTCTCATCTTACTGTAGGGCAATGTGCCTCCCATATCAGGTCTCACTCTGATCGTGTAGTTAGAGCTTTGCTGGTTCCCAGAACACAAGACTTCATACCCCTGCTAAACCTGCAGAGGTTTTTCTGCAGGGTTTTTTTTTGCCCAACAACTCGGTTGTTCCTGACTGCATCTGTATGTCCCAAGATTTTATGGATCTTGCCAAGATTGTGGGTCCTAAGTTCCCATTGCAATGAATTCTACATCTGTGGAAATGAATGAAAGGAAAAGCCTTTAATTTAAACTGAAAGTTGTTTTGTCTCGATATTAGTATATTTAACTTTTTTTTTTTTTTTCAGTGACAAGCTGGTGCTACAGAGAAATCTGCTTTTGGAGGTAAAGAAATCCCAATCTATTCCATCTCAGTAATACCATGCTACTGATCAGGTTTTGTTGTTATTGCCCTTCTGAACCTCTCATTGCTCTGCAGTCACTATTTTTTTCTTCTTGTGAAGCATGAAATGGACTATATGCCATTGACTTTTAGTTCAAAACACAATCATGTATTTTCCTATTTTCCTTGCATTAGAACTGAATGACTTTCTAGTCTGTTCCCTCCTGCTACCAGGCAGGTAGCACAGCATATTCGAGCCCTGACACCATCTTTGGTCTGAAGTAACAACTTCCCTACCTTGATTGCTGCCTTCATTACTGCACGGCATTAGCCAGTGCTGCTTGAGAAGTCTCCAGCTGACTAAATCATTTCCAAGGCTGTTTACTGGCGTACCAGGCCTGGTGTCCTGAGCTGCAGTCGCTGACCACTGTCAGGACTCTCCTGAGCTTTCCTCAGGTGGCAGCTGACCGCGGCGGGCACTGCCCCCGTGCTGTTGTGCTGCTCGACGGAGCCCCCTCAGAGGAGGGGCAGGGCAGGGGGTGATGGCGGGGCTAGCGCAGGGCACCGAGGAGGGACCCTGACCCGAAACGCCCGGCCCTGAGCCCGGGGAAGGTGGGGACTTGCCGGTCCCCTCCCGGCGAGCAGCCCAGCCGCCTGTGCTCGGTGTACGATTAATGGCGGAGCGGCCCCGCGCCCCCGCTGTCATGGCGACGGGGCAGGTGGCGGCTGAGGCCGGCAGGGACGCGTCCGCGGGCTGGTATGGACTGCGGCGGCACCCGTACTGCGGGCCGGGCTCTGCGCGGGTTGGGCCCGGCCGGTACCCGTCGCCGCAGGGGTGTCTGGGAAGGAGAGATCATGGCGGCGGAGCCGAGCAGGACGGAGATCCAGACACTCTTCAAGCGGCTCCGGGCAGCGCCGGCGAACAAGGTAGCGAGGAGGCGCCGGGCGGCCTCCCGCCCTCCCGAGCCGGGCTGCTTCCCTGCGGCCGCCGTCTGGGCTCGGGCCAGGCCCCGGCGGGCTCCGGGCCGCGCTGCGGCGGTGGGGCGGCCGGGTAGAGGGCTCTGGGGCGCGGGGAGGGCCCGGCGAGAGCGGCCGGGTGGTGGAGCGGCAGAGCCGCCGCCTCAGCCCGGCCGTCCCTCTGCCTTCGCTTTAGTCGTGCTTCGACTGCGGCGCCAAGAACCCGAGCTGGGCCAGCATCACCTACGGGGTCTTCCTGTGCATCGACTGCTCCGGCGTCCACAGGTCCCTGGGCGTGCACCTCAGCTTCATCAGGTGCGTGGGGCACGCAGGGCCGCGGGTGGGCAGCGCCTCGGGCTCGCGTGGTTTGCTCGCCGGAGGCCTTCGGTCACTCTGCCCTTCCGAGGAGCAACATCAATATGTTGCCTTGAGCTTGCAGAAACGCTCTCTGGACACTCGGGTGTAGACCCTGAGAGTGTGGTGCCGTAATCTGCCGTAAGCAGCCCGGAAGGCTTTCTTCAGCAAGGAAACCTTGCTGAGCAAGGCAAAATGGGGAGTGTTATTTAATCTTTCCCGTATCAATTTAGCAGGGAAGGCGGCGTTGGATTTTCAGCCTGCTGATCCTGTAAAAGTTCGTATTTTAAGTGACAGACCTGTGAGCTTTACTTATTCAGAGAGAAGTTGAGCGAGTGGTGCGAGGCACGCTCTGCCGCCTCGCTCTGCCTGCTGTTTTCTCAGTTGCTTTGTCATGTGTTGTGGCCTCACGGGTGGGACGGGCTGCAGCGGAGTCGCTGGTGTTGCAGTGAGGTCACGTGCAGGACAGAAGCTGTTGGCTGTTTCCTAGCTCAGGCTCTGTCCTCTTAAGCAATGCAAGTGAGAAGTTTGGACACTGCCATTTGGTGTGAAGTTGACACTGTTTTTATTTTCCTCACTTTAAACATTTAAATTAATTATTTATGGGAGCAAAGAAGTTACCAAGGCATTCTTTCCCCCTTTCCCTCCGGTACTCTGGGGTAGCAGTAGGATATCTGAGTGTTCTAGCTCAGAGCTTTAGCATTTGGTGTGCCTCCATCATATTGATAGAAATAATTTGTCTCACACAGGTCCACAGAGTTGGATTCGAACTGGAGCTGGTTCCAGCTGAGGTGTATGCAAGTGGGCAGCAATGCCAACGCGGTGAGGAGCCTCTGTAGGCATTTTGCTTGCTTTTATCTCTTGCTGATCCACTTCTGTTTCTCGTCCCTTTCCTCTGTGTGGCTTTCTGGGTCCCAAGCTCTCCATCTGGTTTGGAAATGAGGGGAGGTGTTTGTGAGTGTGCTTGGCAGTCGGACTGTGACCTTTGAACATGTTGCTGATGTGCAGATTTGTTATTTCCTGAGATCTCATGTAAATGAGGGAGAGCCCTGTTAAAGGGAAGGAGTCAGGACCACTGATTGGTTTGAAAGCTCATGCTCATCACTGTGACTTGGAAATATCCTCCTGTGGAGGACAGGGATGGTTTCTGAGGCCTCTGGGGCCTGGAGTGAGACTTCTTGGAGCAAGCTGATAATGAATAGCTGGTTCCTGCTGCGTGCTCAGTGTTACATCCCTGTCTCTGGGAAGCGTCCCGTTTCTTGTGCCTAATGCTTGCTTGATGTGCTCCAGCAGTCAGGAGACTGAATGTTTGTCTCTTTTCAGACTGCCTTCTTCCGCCAGCATGGCTGCACTACCACAGATGCCAATGCGAAGTACAATAGCCGGGCTGCCCAGATGTACAGGGAGAAGATCCGGCAGCTGGCAAGCGCTGCCATGGCCAAGTATGGCACTGATGTAAGTCTGAGCAGCCCTCTGCTGTTAGGTGTGTAGTGCTGGATGCTGAGTCTTGTAGGATATCTTCTTTTTCCCCTCTCCTCTCTTCAGCTGCTTATAGATGGACTGAGTGGAGCCCCTGGGCACTCCCCTGACAAGAGTGATGCTGATTTCTTCATGGAGCACACACAGGTGAGAGGAACTGTCTAACAGCTCTCAAGTAGCCAGCTGTTCAGCCAGGAGCAGTCCCACTTAGTTTGGAAGGACTCTAAGTTGTATACTTGTTCAGTAATAACCTGGAAGAATTAAGATTTTGGTCATCAGCCTGGGAGATAGTCACAGAGCTAAGCAGTCCCTCCTGGGGCCTGCAATATGCATGTCCTTTGTTTTTGAGACCATCTTTATCTTCAAGGCATGCTTGGAGCTACCAGCTACTCCCTGGAAAACAATTTGTGTACTGCATTAATGCCTAGTCTCTTTGTACAGTTAAAGCAAGAACCGGCTGTTACTTTGAACTTCTGGTTTAGTCAGCTTTTCAGTGCATAGACCCTGGTAAAGCAGATTTGGGTAACTGCACAATGCTAGGTGGATTTTCTCAAGTGAGCAGAGTAACGTGAGAATTGGCTGTATGGCAATAAAGGCAGTGGTATTTTTTTCCAGGGAACTCGTCGCAGTATCACAGAACGTTAGGGATTGGAAGGGACCTCAAAAGATCATCTAGTCCAATCCCCCTGTTGAGTGATGCTGTTGTTCCTCCTGGTCTCCCATTCTGCTTAGCTTCCATTTTTTTTTCTTTAATTTTTGCCCCTGCTAATGGAATGTGGACTTGTCCATATGTTATCTTCAGTGCAGGCATAGTCTGGAACATGTTTCCTTTGGCCTAAAACTGCATACAGGTCACTAAACCTGAAGTAAATACAGGATTGTTCAGTTCATTCATCTTCTGCAAATCACTGGAATGAGTTTCTCCTTGCAGTCTTCCAGTACCTGGGATGTAGCAGATGCCAGCCAGAATCCTGCACAGTCTTGCCCGGAGGTGGAAAAAACAGCAAAGTCATCAGAAAGCAGTGAAGTGTCGAGTGAGTTCCCTGCTGAATAATTTTCCCAGGAATCTGACTTCATTTCCAGGAGCATACACTTTGGTACCACAGTTGGAAGGGCTGAGCTTTTCCTTTGGTGCAGGCTTGGAGGAGTGGAAGCTCTGTGCACTCTAGGATGTTTATTTAAATTAGTGAAGACTTCTAAAAACACTGCTCTGTTTGGGATCAGTTCTCCACTTTTCCTGAAATGCACACAAAACTGCCAGGGATTAGCTGCCCTGTTTCCCTGCTTCCAGACATAATTATTTGTTTAAAGACTCTTTTCTATGCCTTGAATTTGGTGGGTCTGGAAATGATAGGCCTTTAAAGCAAAAAACTCTTTCTAGGATGAATGACAAACCAAGAATCTGAGGGCACAGCTGTGATTTGAAACAGATTTATGTATTCCCCTGCAGAGTGTTTGCTTCCTTTTAATGTGTAAGAATGCTGCAGAGGGAATAACTTGCTCTGTGGAGACGTAAAGTCATTGTCCTTGGGAAATTAATTGCACCTTTCAGACCTTTGGTTGGGGTGGGGTTAGAGGAGGTTAAAGAGATGTAGTGGAACACACTGAAATGAAAGGGATTGAGAATCTCTGTGCTGAATGTTCTTTTCTGGTTTTGTGCCCACAGATTCCAGCCAGGGCCCCTCTATTGACTTGTTGAGCACATCTCCTAAAGCTCCTCTAGGTAAGTTGGGCTCTTCGCCATCTCTCAGATCAGCCTTGCTCTTACACCTACTGTTCAGCAGTAAGCTCAGTGGAGCTGGAACTGATGAACCAATTTCCAGAACGTCTAAAGGGGCTTAGCCTTCTGTGGAGCCAGTACTGAGAAGCTCCCTAAACTCCTAAACCAAGCCACAGTTTATTGGAGGTTTCATCTTCCTTTGAATGATCACATTCCCAACTGTTACCTTCCCAAAAGCTTGTTTTCATTTTTTGAGCTTTGGACAACAATATATGCGTTTGTATATCTAGCATTTGGCTCATCAAGGCCACATGACTTTGATGTTTGTAGTTTGGTTTGGTTTTGTTTTTCCCCAGAAGCTTTGGAGGCAAATGAATTTTTGGCTTCCAGAGTAATAGGGCTTTGTATCTGATTCTCCCCTGCTGTTACTGCCCTGGCTGCACACAGAGCATTTAGCTGGAGCTTCTTGCCTTATGAGAGTGTGCTCCTACCCCACAGTGGGTACATCGTGGGTGGAAAGCCTGTGTCCTCGGGTGTCTATTCATTCCCCATGTTTTATGTCTCTTCCTCAGACATGTCCATGTGTCTATCAACACAAGGGCCCACTCCTGCCAGAGGTAACTGGCTAACAGCTGGCTTGCGCTGGCTGCTTGTGACAACTCTGCCTGTCCCTTCTGTGATTCCGCCTTCAACTCTAACTTTAGCTTCCTGTGCTTGGATGGAGAGAATGGGTCAAGGCTTAACATGTGTCGTATGGGGATCTAACCCAGCTGTTCCATATCTGGAAAGGAATCTTATTGGCATTTCTGTTAAATGTTTCCTGACAGTAATAAAAAAAGCCCAAACAACCCCAAATCAGAAGTTAGGAACAGTGAACTGAAAACAGTCTTGGATAGTGTGAATGTTCTGACCCTCGCCCCCCCCCGCCCCATTTCAAAAACTTACGGTTAGACTAGAAAAGATACAGGGAATGCTGTCAAGAGTGATCTAAAGTATGGGTTGACAGAAGTCATGTTGGTGTAAAGTAAGGAGACATTTTTGTGGAAGAAAAGCCCAACAAGGGTGATAAAAGATTTTTGAGCTGTGCATTGAAAGCTGGAAAAATGTCCTGGGCAGTTCCTCTCTCTTTGCTTTGTTATGCTTTTCCCCAGGCACCTGCTGCTCGGCTGGACCCTGGCTGGTTTTACAAGTGTGGCATGCTTCATGCCCGCAGAGCGACAGGTTCCTGGTGCAAGGTGTTGGGGAACCTGTTGCTGTTACAGCTTGCTGCATTTTAGGTCCATTTTGTTGGTGGTCTGTTGATGTAAACGTGACTTTAGGGTTCTTGCTTCTTTGTCCCTAAGGCATTGTTGAGGCACTGACCTTCATATGGCTCTGAAGCTGCATTTTCTTGGATTTATTTATGGAATAAATCTAGTCTTTCTCTAGCTACCCTGATCCCTACTGGATAGGGTCACCAACTGCATGACACTTGGAGGAGCTATTCAGGTGTCTTAATTTATTTGACAAGTTTCTCCAGTGATGGACACACTTCCCTAGGCCACCAGCCTGCAATTGTGGAGCTTCTAAGTGCATCTGTCTTGGGTGGGTGAAGTCACCCAGGCTTCTGATGCGAAACTGCATGGTGTGCCCTGGACTCTGCAGCAGCTGGACTGTGGTGGATGTTCGTGGGGGCTGCTGACTAATTTTGGCTTCTTAAATTAATTCACTTCTGCTTATTCGCTGCTTCCCTCCTCTTGCAGAACTTAAATCCTCCCTCATTGGAAAGAAGAAGCCAGGAGCTGCCAAGAAAGGGGTATGTCTGAGCTCTTGTTTCATGGAGAGGAGGTAGAGCACGTCTTATATTACTGCTGTCCTTTCCCTGGCCCTTGCTTTCTGCCCTTAACCAAGCTGTGTACTGAGATCCATTTGGGGAAGGGAGAGCTTTGATTTTATCACTGCTTGTTTTGAAAGATAGTTTGTATACTAATGGACAAAACCAATTAGGCTTTGGATCATTATTCATTATGGTCTGAAGTGTATATGGTTGATCTCTTGGCACTGGCCACTGGTGGGTTGACTCGTGGGCGTTCTGTGGCAAGCTCTATTGGGTCCATAGGCTGTGACTACACAGGGTGATCAGGGCAGTGAGGAGTAGGATTCTGGTTTTCTTCTACAATGAACAATCTAGGGTGAAGAAATCACAATTTTTTTGTTTCTGTTTTTTCAAGTTGGGTGCAAAGAAAGGTCTTGGAGCACAGAAAGTGAGCAGCCAGAGCTTCAGTGAGATTGAGAGGCAAGCCCAGGTGGCAGAGCAGCTGCGGGAGCAGCAGGCAGTGGAGTCCAGGAAACAAGCTGAGGAGTCCATGTAAGTGCCTTGTTTGGGCTAAATACCTGAATACATAAGGCAGAAGTAATACAAGGTTAATGCTGTTCACCCTAGGACCACCTAATGTGAGTACACAACATGCTGCACAGTAGGATGAGTAGTAGCTATAAGCCAATATGGTCCTTACAGCAGGGCAAAAGTTATACTGGCATTTTATTCAAATTGGCATCCGTGGAAGAGTTTAAGGAGCAGATAAGAAAGTATTTTGTGTTTCTGTTGACCTTTGGACAGGACTGAAAAGGGCAAAGGCTGCACTGGATGGGGCACTCTGTCTGGGATGGGAGGGTGGGCAATGCTTACAGTAAGGAAGTCACAGTTAGCCAAAAAAGGAGTTGAATTCCAGTGGAGGTGAGAGAGCAAGACAAGCAGTAGCCTCTATGCAAGGATTTTTGACAGAGCTGTTGTGGAAATGGGTGTTTTGATGGGTTGTCAGAGTACCCTCCCCAGCATGGGCTGGGGGGGAGAGCAGTGAGCTGGTACCCACCATAACTCTTTCCTTCAGAGTCACCTCAATGCGACTGGCTTATCAGGAACTGCAGCTTGATCGGAAGAAGGAAGAGAAGAAACTTCAGAACCTTGAAGGGAAGAAGCGTGAACAAGCAGAGAGGCTGGGCATGGGCTTGGTGTCCAGAAGGTACTTGGCTGTGGAGGGCATAGGACAGACAGTTGCCTTGGAAACACTCTGCACTGGAAAGGTTTCCTGAAGACATTAGCTTGCTGCTTTTGTAACAGATAAGGAGCTGATTTAAAGTGCTCGTATGCTGGACTACGTTGAAAAATGCTTCAGGCCCCAGAAGGAATGGGTACTCTGTTCAGAGGTTCTAGTTCTCCTTCAAGCTTTTCCAAAGCTGTGTCTGGCCTGTCAGTGTCTAGCCCTAGAGCCCTGCTCCTTGACAGATGTCCCCCTGCAGAGTACTTTCCTTAAGATGGTAGCTTAAGATGTCTGAGGGAGTCAGGATGAGCTAAGTGGGCTGAAGGGGGCTGGCCATCCCATCACTCTCCCTTGAGACTTGTAGTACCTGCCCTGCCTGTGAGGGCCAGATTCAGTTTTGAGGCAGAGGGGTTATAGGGGCTGGATGCTGTCAGACCTGTCAGTCCTGACTGCCTGTTTGTTGTGCTAGTTCTGTTTCACATTCGGTGATGTCCGAGATGCAAGTAATTGAGCAGGAGACGCCACTGGCTGCAAAATCTTCCCGCTCTCAGCTGGACTTGTTTGAAGATGCTGGAGGCTTCACATCTGGACCCCCCAAGTAAGACTTAGCTTCAGTGTAGTCTTTGGCTTATTCCTGAATTTAATGTCTGGCCTAAATTACCTATTTTTGGTGCCTAGGTACAAGTATAGTCCCTTCTCATTTGAAGATGCATTTGGCTCACGATGGGAAACGGACTCTTCATGGGGCATGGACAAAGAGGAGGAACCTGAGGTGACCATTTCCAGTATTCGGCCAGTTTCAGAGAGGTAAAGTGCCTGCCATTGTTACTGTACATGTGGGACAAAAGGATGGGTCTAGGAGCTGTGGGGAGAGGTGCTGCTGTGCTATGACAGGAGCCTTGTGCTGCACGGACAAGCCGAAGAAAAAGGGCCTCTTTAAGCTTGGGCACTTCTTTGCCTGTCGTGTCCCTGAGTTTGATAGAGCCTTTATAGTCATCAAGTGCTGGCTGTCCTGAGGTGGGGAGAGGAGAACTCTGATGGTAGCTAGCACTTGAGGATTTGTTGCTTTCCTTTGATCAGATGGGGTCAGAGAGAGAAGTCTGTTTCTTTACTGTGTTGATGAGCTTAAGCTGAGATGTTTCCTCTCTTGTTTCCTCAGACCCACAAGTAGGCGAGAGACAGAGAACAGGGCATCTGTTGTGGAATCCAATGAAGCTCGGCAGAAGTTTGCAGGGGCTAAAGCTATCTCTTCAGATATGTTCTTCGGGCGGGAGGCAGATGCTGAGGTAGGTGCAGTGGTTAAGCTGGTACAGCTCTGGCTTCCTCTCCTGTTTGCTCAGGTCCTACTTTATTCCCTTCCTTTATAACCATTTTGTTTTGTTTTCTACTGCAGTATGAAGCAAGATCCCGACTGCAGCAGCTCTCGGGCAGCAGTGCCATCAGCTCTGCAGACCTGTTTGGAGAGGCTGAGAATGCACACTCAGGTCTGTTAGCACTCAGTGGGCTGAGGACGGGGACAGCTTTGGAGGGCTGAAACTGGAGGGGATCAGGGTGCTCTCTGGGGCTGGGGTCTCCAGCTTACCTCCTGCTGGTTCTTGTAGGTGGTGTGTCAATTGGAAATGTCCTGCCTGCAGCTGACATTGCACAGTTCAAGCAAGGAGTGAAATCAGTTGCTGGCAAGATGGCTGTCCTAGCCAATGGGGTGATGAACTCCCTCCAGGTGAGGTTACACTCTGGCACCTTCAAACAGGCTATTGTCATGCTTGGGGACTTTAACCATATCCTGGCTTCTGCTGGAATTATAATTGTCTTATCAAATTATGTGGAAAGTCCCAGGTAGAGACCTGTCTTTTGTAGCTGAGAAATTCCAGGTGGCTATTAAACTCTGCCTGGCCAACCTAACTCCTGCTGGACAGGACACCTTATGTCAGATATGCCTTTTCCCACAAACCTCACGCAGAACTTTAAAAGTTAAGGCCATTTTACTTCCTGCCTTTGCATGCTGTCCTGTCTAGGTGACCTCATGCTGCATTCCAATCCCAAACACCCCAAGACCTTGTTATGTGTCTCTGGAATTTGCATGAAGTGTTGTAGCATGGTGTCTTGGTGTGTTTTCTCCCCAGGATCGTTATGGCTCATATTGATGACCCAGAGACTGCAACTCCAAGGGAAGCCAGCCAGAGGCACGGATGCCACCTTTGCCTGGAGTAAACTCTGCAGGATTGTCTTAGTTTGTCTGGGGTGGGTGGGGAGGGGAGAAGGTAAGCAGAGGGAGTCAGGACATGGCTGTGCCCAGGATGCTTTCCAAATATCTCTGGATTCCACTCTATTAAAATTCAATGTGCCCTCATACCCACTGCTATCTACTAGCCAGTGGAGACAGGCCTTCTTACAGGGTTAACCTCACTGCTGTACAAGATCTGACAGGAACTCCTGGGCTGCCCTCATCAGTGCTCCTGTCCTTCTTGGCCCATACCTTAGCTCACCAAGTGACAGAGGAAAGGGGAATGCTATTTTTCTGAACATGATGTTACCTGGTTCCTATGGACATGACTGTTTGTTTTGTTCTGCTCCGTGTTCCCAATCCATGGTGCTGTGGAGTCCTCTGTATTTGCAGGGTTTGACTTTTACCATGGGATAATCCTTTTTACTGTCTTGTAAACCAGCATATATTGATGCGGGAGAAAAAAAATCAAACACAGCAAAAATTATTTTTTTAGCTTCTAATTACATCATCAGCAAAAAAGGCCCAGGTAAAGAAATACTGTCAAGATATTTACTGGATCTCTGGTTATTTGTTGCCCAGCTTTGTACTGAGGTCAAAGTCCTGAGCTGCTGACTTCACCATGAGGTGAACTTCTGAAGGGCAGCAGTGAGGAAGGAGTCATTTTGGTCTGTTTCACCTTGGCTCTCTCCTCCTGACTCTGGTTTTACCAAGAGCATGTTTTTCTCGGACTATGGTGTTGAGGATAGGGTAGTAAGAAAACGGGGGAAAAAAGAGGTAATTCCACACTAACTGTTAGAAAAAAAGAGGCTGGGGTTGTTTGTTAGAGAGTTGCTGTTGACAGCCCTCTTGCGGCTGTTAACAGGCTTGTGTCTCTCAGGGCCAGCTGGAGGGGCTGAGGTACCTCAGGGCTGGGGGCAGGAGGGGAAAGGTTACTCTGCTGCTGGACGCAGGAGTTTCACCGTCCCCGGGCGCTGTGGTGGGGCAGGAGGGGGGTATGGGTTGTGCCTTGCTCTGGCTATGCCCCCGTGTGGTTGCAGCATAGCAGTACCCGTGGTGGATGCAGGTGGCAGTGTCGCTTCCTCCCACTGAGGCCAAGTCTGAGGGAGCACCTCGAAAGCACCGTCCTGCGCTGCTCCTGCCTGCCTGGTCCAGCTCCCCCAGGGCTGTCACCCCCCAAAGACCCTAGAGGCAGCAGTGGCCTTAGGCTGCATGCTTTATTGCCAGGCTGTCACAAACACCAACAGTTGGGAGAGAAAGCGCAGTTAGCAAGCATATCAATAAATAAAATAACTTATTTTCAATAAATAAATAACCCCTCCCCCTGCCTCCACAGACATAGCAGTGGTTATAGGATTAGTCTTAAAATAGCTCCAGCATGTGTTGAATCCACTCAGCTTAGGGCTGCTATAAGCTTTGGGTTACCAGCTCTTAGTAGCCCCCGTTGCAGCATTTTATGAACACGAGGAGCAAGGAGGCTCCCAGAGAATCGAAAGAAACTGAAGTTCCCCAGGAAATAATGTCTGTGCAAGCTGAGGCATAGGAGCTGGGATGGAGCACGCAGGGCTGTGGAGGGCAAACTGCCAAGTTAGTTACCATCAACACAATGAGATGCTACTGCTTTCTGTAGTTGTGAGGGCTACACTGTGATGCTACAGCAATGCCAGTATTTACCAAAAAAATACCCAGGACTTGTTGATAACTGCTTCCTTCTCCCCTGGTACTTCTGCCCACCCAACCACAGGTGCTCTGTATGTTTGCAAGCCACAGCACCTGTGGAATTTAAAGACTTTTTCTGTCTTTCAACCCTTCTGAAGCTCACTTTTCCAAATGACCTGAATATGCTGCTGGAGGCAGTGGGAGGCCCCACAGAAGGGAACTCAGTAGAGCAGAAGAGCCACACAGCACCATGCAGTACTTACTGCCATCTAGCTTATTTGCTATATTTGCTTTGGCAAGTCTTGGACACATGGAGGAGGAAGCAGAGACAGGTGGCATGGTGACATGTTCCCTATTTTCTAGGAACTTCAGGAATTTCTCTACCTTTGATCACATGCAGGTGCAGCTTTACAGGGAATAATTATAATGGAGCACAAGCACAGAGCTGCTGGTGGCTATTTAACTACTCTATTGTCTAGGCCAAATAGGAATGCAGGCACAGAAGCAAGCAGCCTGCACTTGCACTCCCTCTGCTCCAGCCCCTGCTGAACCATGAGGGAGAGCCCTGGTGAGAGAATACCCAGTTGTTCCCAAGTGAAGGCAGAGCTCATGTCTGCTGGTTTGCCTTTCCTGCCAGCAGAGGGTAGCAGAACTCTGCAGCAGGAAATAGCTTCTGCAGAGGAGCTCTTCCTGCACGAATTGGGAGCTAGGAAAAAAAGGCAGTTGTTCCTGGGAAGAGATGGGTGAACCTGGCACTGGGGACTGGCACAGCCGCACACACAGTGGTGATGTGGACAGAACCCACCGTCAGAGCAGATGCTCTGTGAGGAGGTGCTGTTCCTCCAGTGGGTTCTTGAGAAACCCAAGGTGGGAATGGTGCCCACCCTCACAACCTTCAGTTTTCAGAGGAGTCTGTTTCTTCATTGGAGCCTTCACTCTCAGCATCCATTTTTCGCCGATGGTGTAGAGGTTTCCAGGGAGAGTTAATCCTGGGTGAGTTACGGACCGGCAAATTAGCTGTGTCCCCGCTGGAGCTGGTGGGACCAGTGACGGAAAGCCCTGAAACCTGAGCTACCCTGAAAGAGAAAAGACAAATGCTAGGCAGCCTAACCTGTCATCTCCAACCTGGCAGTTCTGGAGTGAACCTGGGAGGAGGACTTACAACTAGTAGAGAGATGGAGAGATGTTCACGGCACAGAGGGGGAACACCTAGCACTAGTACCTACCAGACTCACTGTGTCAGTCTTTCCTGTTCAAACAAATCTTTCTTCCAGGCTGAGCCTGTGTCCTCCAACACTCCTAGTTTTCACCATCCAAACAAAATTTCCCTGTTCATTAGAAACGGCTGCTTGCTCTAGATCCCTCTTTGAGGCACACTTTCCCCCTCTGTTTCTGGGCTTTTTCTAAGGATTTTGTTAGCTGCACCAAGGCACCCCAAAGGAAGAGGCCCTCTGTGCTCAGGCTGCTCTGTTCGCTCCTCTATTGTTTTATAGTAGAACAAAAGAACAGGGACAGTTCTTTAGTAAAGTCTTCCTTAGCATGCTACCCTTTATCTGTTGCTTTACTTCCTACTTCAGGCAACTCCACTTACAGTTTCTCAAGTTCCTGATCCATGGCAGGGTCCAGAAACAGGTCTCCTTTATCTGGCAAAGCCCCTGGGAAAACAAAACAATAACAAAGGAAAGCAGAGTTAGGCTATTCATTCTTAAAGAAAAGTGTTCAAGCCATAGCAGCATCTGTCCTGCAAAACAGAGAAGACTTTCCTGTACCTATTAGAGGAATGGTCACTGAATGTTGAGGATCATGGACAGATGAAGAATGATGGTCCATATTCTGTGTCCTTCACAGAGGCTGTAGCTGAGCTCAGACTAAATAGGAGGCACTCTCAGTAGTCTCACCTCTCAGAGAACTTGAAGAGCCATAAGGATTAGCAGTTCCCATTCACTGTACAAAACAGGGAGATGACAGTCTGTCAACTTCAGGCCTCTGCTAATTGCCTTATATAGTCACCAGTCCCAGATCCTATCAGAGCAATAGATATGTTGTTGTCTGTGTCACTAGCAGCTCTGTGCTTGTGCTCCATTGTAATTATTCCCTGTAAAGCTGCACCTGCATGTGATCAAAGGTAGAGAAATTCCTGAAGTTCCTAGAAAATAGGGAACATGGGATATGGGGATCAAAACACTCCACAGGTGTAAGATTATTGCTTTGCTTGGAATTTAGGAAAGTCAGGCCTGAGTCTGGGGCACAGTAATTCTACAGGAGTACACGTGGATGGATTGTGCTGTAGTGCTGCTTGCTGTCCGGGTGACAGCCTGAAAGGCTGGGCCAGTAATCGGGTACCCCCTCTCAGCATAAGGTCAGCATGCTCCTTGTCACATTTGAAATCTTATTCAGGATGAAGGACATGGGTGTAGTTCAGGACTGGAACAGCTGGCTGATCATCCTTGCCCTTCTCTGAAAGGACACTGGCACCTCAGGAAAAGCCCAGAAAGGAAGATGGGGCCTTTAGGAAGCCCCTTCTTCCTAATTCTTTAACAAACTCCACCTTGTACAGGGATCATGGGAGGGTGATCAGTCAGCACAGAGATGACAGCAATTGCCTACAACAGCCTGGATAGTGCCACTGCACACCAGGAAAAACACACTTGGTAATCTATACTAAAACAGTGCAGTGAGGAGTGCTGCTTGTTTCTCAGGAGACCTCAGTGCTCTGTACTCACTGTCTTTGGGAAGGGGCCCTGAACTTTCTGTGGGGACACAAGTCTGGTTTCTCGCCCTGGCACCTTGCTCTTGAAGCAGTGGCTGGAGAGCCACCTGCCTCACACAGGGAAGTTGGCAGCTGTCATCAAAAACGTAGCAATGAGTTTCTAAAAATTAGAACCAGATTAGACCAGAACCAACTCCCCCACTTCTTCCAGTTCTGGTCTTCCTCTCCTGCAAGAGCAGGAAAGCCTGGCACCGCAACACAGAGTGTCAGGAGCTCCTCTGAAGTGCCCCAGCCTGCTCCCTTTCATGAGGTCAATTAAAAGGATAAGCAGCTAAAGCTTAACTTGTTTCTGCATTTGCAGAATGCACGTCTAGGTCTCTAGGGCACAAGAATTACTTGGGAGAGTCAGTAAATAACACTCAAAGGATTCATGAATCAACACTGACACTGGAGTTAGGCTGTGGATTCCAGTCTGCCTGACAAGCCCGTCAGCGCTGCTCCAGCCTGAATGAGCTGCTCTAATCCCTACCCCTATTCCTCAAGGGGGGGGTACTGGCTTTGTCAGACCAGAGAGAAGGCAGGCATCCTGACCGAAAGCTCCTCTGCCTGAAACTGCCCTTGCTGAAGAGCTTTGGGGAGCTTGTGATTCCCTACAGACCAAAGACTATTGAAATCACCCTTCAGGAGAGATTAAAAGACACCAGGAAAAGAATCCTTCTTTCCTTGCCAAGCTGCTAGCACCTGTCAGATTTGTGGCTGCTGCCCCTCCTCTGTGAGAGGCCTCGGCAGGAGGCTGGCAGAGGGCCAGGGGACGGGCCCACATTAATGGAAGCAAAAACCCACACGCTTTATAGATGGCACAATGGAAGCTGTGGGCAGGAATTTTTGTTTTTCTGCTCATCTGTTTTCTTTGCACTCGACTAGAAGTGGATTTCATAAGGCAAGGGGGAAAAAAAAAAAAAAAAAAAAAGATCTTGCTTGCTGCAATCCAGGCATCACCTTCCCCAGTGAATACACTGCTTCCTAAGGCTGTTTGCAGAGGGGATTGCAGGGCTGTATTCATGCACCTTTGATATATAATCTCCATGTTGCTGCATAAGCAGCCCTGCCCCTGAGGAGCGTTAGCAGCTTAAATGGTTTGCTGTAAGAAGAGGCTCAGCCAGGGAGGGCTACTCTACTATGACACACACCTCAGGCAAAGTACACCTTTTCACTGAGGTTTGTCTTTGTAATATTGGGACTGGCAGATACTCAAGCGTAGGAGCAGAGGGAGAAGATACCTACCCAAAGCCAGAGAAAGCCTACCCTTACTGGCCCGATGATTTGCTGCGTGAAGATGAGTGTTTGGGCCTCCACACATTGAAACACACCTCCTAGATCCAGCCTTGTCAAACACCAAAAGCCATTTCTGTTCCCCTTTGCAAGAGCACAAGCAAGGCATATGGAGGCAATATGGAATTATGAGTCTGAATTATGTATGGCTTACATACTGTCCTTTGCCAGTGCAACACTTGGCTTCTTTGCTCTAGAACAATATTGACCAGTACAACACGGAAACAAGCAGTGAAATGCTGCTTGGTAATCCCACTGGTTCCCACAGCAGTCTGGTACAGAATTTTGTAGCAGTTTGTGTTTAATGATACACAGCAGGCCATAGATTAATATACTAGAGAGATCACACTGCCCTGAGGGAAGATAGGGAAGAGCTGTGAAAGACTGGGCTTCAAGTCTTTAAGCCAAGGAGGCAGCAGAGGTTTTCCCATTAGGTGTGCCTCCTTTTCTTGCAGTCACTTAAAATCTGTGAGAGAATGAAGGACTAAAACATAGGATGGGACTTCAATCCAGCACTGTCAACAGCAGTCAGCCACCTTACCTGTCCCCTGACCACCTCTGCCCAACCTTTATAACCAAACCTGTTAAAACAACAGTTCTGCTAAAATGATCAGCTGCTGAAGAGGTAAAACACTGCTATCTTAGGGCAGCATTTCATATCTAATTTTGTCCTTGGAGAAGCTCCATGGCTTCGTGCAGATACAGGTGCAGTGTTAAGTTTTTAAAGTTTAATCCATCAACAAAGATGAAAAACTTTTCCTCGCTCTCTTCCTTACAGTGTAAAATCTGGGGCATAATTACAGAAGAAATTCCATAGAAATGCAGAATGACTGAAAATCCAGAGCTGTACCACTCACTGGAGTCTTACCTAGGGCTCTATTGATCCTCTGATCCTTTGCAAGTGCCATAAGGAATCCATAGAAGGTCAGCCTCTGTGCACTACTCAACATTTCCTTCACAAGAGCAGAAGGTGGACAGCTAGGAAAAAAGAGACAAAGGGTTTATCTTGTCTTTTAAATCCTCTTTTCTCCCCGCCCCGCCCCCCCCCCAGGATCCACCTCAAGCTGGAGAAATAAACCCTTTTACATGTTCTAACACTGTCAAGTTGCCCTGACTCAGTTTAAAACAAATAGCCACCAGCTTGCTTATTTAGCATTGCATCTGCTCCCCATTTGCTAAGCAAGATGTTTGAACTGGCATACATCCCTAGGAGCAGACTTACCTGTCTCCTTTCCAAGGACAGGGAGAGAAGCCTAGATTTACTCAGAGGCATATACATCCCAACTTTTAGTATATTCTTTCAAAAAAATCAACTCAGAAATCCTTTCTTTTAGAAGCCAATAAACTTTCATGATGGTTGTTATGTTGTTATCATCACCCTTTTATCAGTGCTTCAAGGGGTAGGAAAACCTCTCCAATGATAGCCTAAATATGTCGGTAAACAATATTTAGGTGGGGACTAAATTGACATGTCCCCTTCTTCGACATTCACCTTAACCCCTGGCCCTGACTTCTAAACAATATCATCATAGTGATTCTTGCTTTTGCCTAATAGTCCTTAAAAGGATTTCATGCAAAATACAACTGCCTCAGAAAGAGGAAGTGTTGAACGGTCCCCTGGTGTAGTGGCACCCCTGGGAGATGTGGGTGTGGGCTGGTGATCCCTCAGGCAAAGGTGGTTATCAAAGCCTGGCTGAGTATTGAGCTACTGGATGAAAGGCTGGGAATGGCTCCCCTCACAGTGCCATGTAGAGCCTGACCTACCAGACGGGCTGACAGTATCCTTCCTATCTGAAGCTCTCAGGACACACAGGGATATGTAGAGCTTTTGTTCTTTAAAAGAATAAAACAACCTGGCATCTCCATGCTTAGATATCTATAGTACTGGACAGCAGTTCAGCAGTAATTCTGTGGAGCACAAATTCAGATTCAGGCACCTAAAGCAGGAATCAGGTGGAACTTGTGTCCTGAGTCATTTTGTGGATTGTAGACCATGACCGTCTAAGCAGGGCATGTGCTCACTACCTGCAAGAAACTATGAAGAAAGTGTCTGTCAAAGCTACACAATAAGATCTGATACTGCTCCATGCCCTGCTCAACTAAGGCTTGTTTTGTGCTGGTGACCAGCTCTATCACAGGCTAGCAGTGTGATCTTGTCTAGGTACTAAGGCTTCAAACTCCATCCATCCCAGTGTGCCTTTCCTATGCTTTAACCCCCAAGAACACAACTGCACTTTTTGTCTTCTCTAGTTAACTCAGGATGGCAGATGGACCTCTCCTTGATGAAAGTGTCAAGTGAGAAGGAAAGCAGGGACCCAGATCAATCCATTACTTCAAGAATAAGCTGAAACCCCATGTTTCTTAGGTCCATGAAACTGTTTCTCTCCTTTGGTTAAAGCAGTTCAGCTATGATCTCTCTCTTCATACTTCTCCAATGAGATCTATTTGGGAGTTACAGCTTGTTCAAAGTCCTGTACTGCTTCACAGCTTCAACCTTACAAAGAGTCTCCAGAGACACAGACTTCAAATCTGTGTTTTGGACTCCATTCATACCTGTATTTTGATCTGTCACACAAGCACTCTAGGCACTGGTAGAAGAGAGATGCCTCTACCCCATCAAGTGGGCTGCAGTCATTTGGGGGCTGGCGCTGCCGATGTTGCCCAGAGGATGATGTTGGCACGATCACAGTATTTGGATTCTTACCAGCCAGTAGATCTTGATAAATGGCAGCCACGCTTTCCAGGAACTCTGAAAAAACAGAAAGCGACTTCAAACTCAGAGCTATAACCAGAAAGGCATCCTCCTCACCTACCAGACCTGGGATTAAACTGTCATTCCCTGCTCTGTGTTGTACATAGGACTAACAGGGAATACACACAACACTATGGCATCCTGCATATTCAGATCGGATATTAGGAAACACAAACAGCCATTTTTGTGTAAGTTGCTGGCTTCTTCCTGTCAGGATGATTATGAGAGGCTACTCACACTGTTGAACGAGATTCTTGTCAAGGGAACAGAGGCTAGCTAGCACATAGATAAAACAGCAGAGCATGAACACAGAACTAGTTTGCAAAGCCTAAAAAGTTTTCCTTCTCCATCTCTTGCCACTGATGAAGAACTCATCCAAATTGGGAACAAACTATATGGAACTGCAACAGGAGCAAAGGGAGCAAGTTAGTCACGGCTCCAGGCTGTATCCCAGCTTGTCTCTGTGCTGCTCCAAAGTAAATATAACACAGGCTCTAGAGGAAGGGCCAGGGCAGGTCAGGGCTAAAGTTGGCAAAAAGCCTCTCCCCAGGCTCCTCATACTACCCACTGTTTACTGCAAGAGTCTAATTTTAAACAAGTTTGTTTATGGATGTGGTCAGCAGTTTACAAATCTAGATTCCATTTGGAGTGGTTTGCATGTGTGTGGGTTGGTGGGAGAGCACACGACAGGCTGCGTGTGTGCCTTGTGCCTGGGTGAACAAGACAGGGACAGGATGGTCGAGTGTGTGTACACAAGGGCGGGTTTGGGAGGGCTCCAGTGGCAGTTAAGTCCGGAGTGAATGGAAGTGTAATGCTGTGCGTGAGGCGGGTGGAGAGGAAAGGCAGGATGTCAGCAGGCCCTCAGGCTGTGCTGAGGTTCTGCAGCTCAGTGGAAATATTTGTTACATCACAGAAAAAAACCCCAACTTTCCAAACACATTTTCTGTGCCCAGCTAAAGGCATTACAGGCCCGGTTCTGCCCAACCCAAAATCACCATTTTGAACTGAGTTTTTTCTCATTGACAAATTGTCACAGATAATGTGGCGATATGCCCAGGGGAGTTACAGGGGAAGCATATACAGAGACCTACTGAGAAAAAGAGATTTTTATATTAGGGATAGCAGCTGACTCTTAACTGCTAAAAAGATGGGAACTGACAGGTTGGATCACATCAGCAGGCCACCCAAGTCTACCCTCTAACCACAAACTCTGCTCCACCACAGCTTCTGGCCAGTGTCTCCCAGTATTCTAACCAGGCCCCTTTTGCCTGGTGGAGGCCAATTGTGAGCTACGTCCATCAGAGGGAGCTATTTAAGTGCGAGTGGACAGAAATCCACGAGCTTATTATGTCACCTTTAGAAAGTGCTCTGTGCTGGGAGGTGAGCAAGTGGCACCCCAGCAGTCCTAAGTGCTTGGGAGCATATCTAACTCTGATAAAGGAAATGCTTCCCTCTTTTTGCCCATTTAAGCAGTTCCCTGAATGAGATTCCCTTTCCTCAACCACATTTCAGGGGGGCTAGGACAATGTATTTTAGAGCAGTCTCCCTGTACAGAACAAGCACCTGAAGGCTCATCCAAGTTTCTCCCTTATCTCCTGAACTTGAGTTAAAAAATACGTGGGGATTTTTACAGATGTGTATGTGTGGGTGAGCTTATGTAAATATACACACACATGCGCTAATATTATTTGATTTGTACTTTTCCTGTCAAGAATTTTAAAAGTACCACCCTATGTAGTTAAAATTCAAACCGAGGGAGAGGAGTAGAATATCATAAATGACCAATAATTTGAAGTTTATGTGATTTCAAGGGGAGGCTGGAGAAGTTCCTGGAAGAGGAGACCACTGGGAGTTCCTAAATCCAAGAAAACTATACCCAGTTCAGAAACTCTTGGAGCTGAAACCAGCTCATAGTTGGGAAAGTATTAGGGCGAAGAATTGGATCCATTTGTCCAGTTCCTTTTCCTTTCAGTCACTAGCTGGTGGGCCTTTCTTATCCTGTCTCCAACAGGGACCAATACTTTAGAGGCAGAAATGCTGTATTAAAGAATGGGGAAAAAAAACGTTCCTAGTAAAAGTTAATTGTTAGATGCTAACATACTTTAGATAAAGCTGGAAATCTATGTCTCAAGGCTAAGACAAATACATGCATAAGCCATAGAAGTTAAAGGTGTCTTGTTATTCACAAAAATTTGGAACCTCCTTATGAAGCCTCCTAATATATTGGCATCAGTGATACCTTTTGTCACTAGATTCCATTATCTCTATATTTCTGTGAAAACCATATCCTTACAAGTTTCAAATAGTGCAGGGACTAGGAAGCTGTGAAGTTATAATGCTATACTAGTGGGTGAAGTCAGCAGCTTCCCAGCATTTACCTGAGTAGTAGAACTGGATCTGGAAAGCAAAGAGGAAGTCAGAAAAAGACATCAGGCAATCCATAGCATCATCCATCAGCACAATCCTAGGATAAGATGTAAAAAACAGTTTAGCATTTACAAAAAAACTGAAGTCTGTAACCAGGAACCCCAGATCTAGAGAAAGGGCAGCTAGGGAGCTACATGCAACTGAGGATTACTAGTGGCTTGGCCCAGTGTAAGAGATTAGGAGAGAGGCACAGGATCACCCACTGCTGCATGGATGTGGACACCCTAGTATCAAATGAAGGCAGTGTAAGAACCTGCAGCAAGGGGAAGACCCTGAATGTCAATGCTACCACACACTTCAGCTGCAGTGTGACATGGATGTCAAGCATTCCAAGCCTAGTGGGCACAGTGGAATGAACACTGGCATAAAAACTGCAAGGCTGGTTCACATGGCTATATAAAGAGTATATAAAGAGTAACCATGCTACAGACAAGACAGTTACATGAGTATTAAACTGGTATAAGCAGAAAGAGACTTATCTTATTCCTCTCTATACTAAAGTTCATCAAACTGGGATATTTTCAGATTTATAAGGAAAACAACAGTTATTAATTCCCAGTCTATACTTAAACAACTCCCCTTGACTACAGAGGAAATAACATTGCACCAGCCAGCAGCTTTCTAATTACAAACTGGGAACATCCTATACTCCCTTCCTGATGAATGAATCAGCCTCTTTTCATATCTATCAGGTCTATCGTTTGACTATCAGATCAAATTTCATGGAAACTGAACACTTCTTGGGTCAGGGACAATATCTTCTTTCTCTCTGCTTACCCCCAGGTGTGTGTAGGGAGCTACATGCATCCCTATTTTGAAGCATACTTCATGAATACAAAAAGCATCAGCCACAGGCCATAAAGGTGAAGTGTAAATGATAGCAGAGTCCAACACTTCCTTTCAGGATAAAACATCTGGTTTTCAGAAGTAAGTTAGGGCAAAAAAGTTCATAAAAATGAAAACAAAAACAATGCTCTGGTCACTGCTGCTACGTAAGGATGAAAAGGTCAGTCTCTGAAGTGAGGAAAAATAAATTTGCACTGATCAATGAGAGCTCAGACTGGAAAACTGAAGGAAACACTCCACTTTGATGGGAAAAAACAGAGTATTTGAATGATGCTAAAGAATGGTAGTTGGTACTTCTTTTCAGCTGTGTGCAGGTCTACTGCAGTAGAGTCAGTATGTGGCATATCATGTCACATGAAAAGGATTAGCAGTTCATTATAGCCAAAGGACGGGTCATCAAGTGGGATCCTTTTAAACATGGGGCCAAATGCAATCCATGGACCAAACTCCTACAGTTTAGGCCAACTCAATGGTATAAACACATTGCTGGGGAAACCCTCTTCTGTTTCATGTAAAAGACTCCAGGGAGCTGTGTGGGAGGCTGACCTAGAAGAGGTATAGGATCTTGCAAGACTTCCCTGCCACTCAGACCAGTTCTGTTCACTGTGGCAAAATCAAACATGCAGAGCAGCTTGAATTAATTATCTCAAAGAAGAAAGACTGGGGCTAAGAGGGTCCCCAGGAGAAAAGCCAGTATTTAAAACAAAACCCTTTGAAGATGTCAAAGTGCTTCTGATTTATTTATTATGTTCCAGAAGCCTCCTCCTCCTCCTGTCTAAAGAAGCAGTAGCTTCAGTTCTTAATTCTCACTAATAAGCATGTTACTGAGATTGTCAGTGGCCACATCAAGGAAATGGCTTTGAAGCTGGCAGGCAGAGCATCTTCATCTCTCAGGCAATACCGCTCAGCCACTGGCGTTTCCAACCACTGGTTAAGCACTGGAAATGCAATGGGCCACGTCACTGATGAGCTGCACTCCCTCCTTTGAAATGATGGTCTGTCTCCCAGATACCCTCAAAGCACAAGCTCCAAAGCTTTTGTCAGTACATTTCTCCATCCTGGAATTGCAGGACAACAACAGCAGAGGGGTTTTTTATGTATTCATTATGCAGAGAGACAATATTACGTCATCTTCATGACAATCAACTCATTTAACTTGTTAAATCGAAAGCTGTGGTCAGTGCCTGTGCTCTGCAGCACCAAGTCCCAGTCTCTTTCTCAGAGGACAGAGCATGAGGAAGTGGGCAGAGGTCTGAGAATCTGCTGGATATTTCTTGCTGTTAAAGACAGCACAGAGCCTCTAAGGAAGGCTGTACAGCACATATGTGACGGAGGAGTGTCTAAATAGAAACAGGTGCACTCTGGTGCTGGGTTACTGACTCCACTTCATCCAGGAGTCTGCACTCCGGAAATGTTGAGAAGTCTTTAAATCCAATACAATCATTTATGAGGAGATTGACTGCAGCTGGCTATTTCCCCACATAGCCAGCTGACTGAGCCGTCGGGGAAGCTGGGAGAGCATCGTATGCGATCTATCTGTGCTTCTTCCCTGAAATATCTGGCAAGGAGAGGCTCCTAGCCATGGACTGTAACCCAGACAGCAGGACCAAAACTGAGGATGAAATCTGAAAGTCTGAAGTGCAACTCAAAAGAGTTCATCAGGTAGCTGATATTTCAAGGGATTATTTATTCATTCTTTCTTGTCCAAATTAGACTTTAAGCCCTCAGGGGCAGAGACTTATTTACAAAGTTAGTAGTCAGCACTCAATGAATAATGAAAATCAAGGAGAAACTTTGGAAAGGACTGAAGAAAGATGCCTACACTTGAGGGACTCTGGTAAAGGGTGTAGTGGTCTTTTAGGGTTCGAGTGGGTTTGGCTGGCAGGAAAGCCTTGCTACGGTGCCAATGGGGAAACTTTATGATCTACTGATTGCGGTTAAAATCTCAGAAACCCAGACGAGACAGGATGTCCCCAGGACAAACTCTAGACCAGGCAAGTTGAAAGGACTTTTACTGTTCTCTGCTACCATTAAAGGCTGACTGACACAATCTGTCTTAAGGCCAGGCTGGCTCAAATAAGCCTTCAGGGACTTGGTTTGTTTACGTGGAGGCAAAAATAAGTGGAACACACAAAAAAAGGACAAGATGTGCACTCTTGGGGAATCTTTTAACAACAGGGGTACTTGCTAGCCCCACTTCCATTATCACTGATCAGTGCAACATGAGCTCCCATACCACATAAACCAGCATAGGAGCTGTGAACTACTCAGATCCCACTACTCAAATGTGGGCAGCGAGTTCCTTGTCTTTCAAGAGAAAAGTCAGTACTCGGGTACAGATCTTGAAATCATGACATCAAACCAGAAAAATCCCTTCATTTTCTGTCCTTCTGCAAGTTCAAGATTTAGAAAGCCAAAAGGTGTCTCTGAAGATCAAAGGTATCTCTGTAGATTAAAATCTTCAATCTGCTAATGGCTGTAGCCCTTTGATGAAAAAAAACATCCAAGAAATCTCAGAGACACAGAGAGCCTGGTTCTTTTTTGGGTAGGACTTCTGCATTTGTGTGGCACTAGGAACAGAAAAACGGAGCGCTCTGGTGTAATGCTAATAAAACCTATATTGTTGTAGCCTCTGTTGTTCTGCTCTGACATTTCCCGATCTTATTCCCAGTGTTTGTTATCAGTGCATAGCAACAGCTCCCGGACAAGTGAAGCGCACCGTGCTGTGAGATCATCTCAGTCATGCAGCACTGAGACTACAACTACAACTGCTGTCTTCCCAAAAGCACCAATAAATACACTGGCTGTGTTGGTGAATGCTGTGGATACTCCCCCTGCTACTTTATTTAATTCCTTTCCCAAGAAAATTAGCAACAAAACTGTTGGGGGTGTGCAGACTGAAGAAAGAACAATGCCAGTAGGTTTGCATGTGACATTTAGGCTCTGCAAGGATTCAATCAACTGGTGCCGGAAGACAGCCTGCAGAGTTCACCTTTGTAACTGGTAGAGACCAAGGAGGACAATGGGAAGTGGAAACCAGAAAAAGGACAAGACAGTGAGCAACAGTTGGAAGGAAGGAGAAAGATGGTTTAGAAATATGACAAGTTTTATTAAAATTGTTCAACCAGATTAGCTTGTAACAGAATAATAGCGATGTGTAAGTAAATCTCTAGCCGGTTGCAAGTAGGAGTGAGGTCATCTCCACCTGAGCCTGGGTGCCTCTGACAGAGATCTCATTTCTCTCCAACACCTGCTCCCAAAGCCTGCTTGTCTGTCTCTACGGCACACGCACAACGGCGCGGCAGGCCCCTGAATGGGGCCTCTAGTTTACAACAGTCTTGTGGATTAAATTCCTTGACACAAACATCATAACATGTGTAGATATGCTGAAGTCTCCTTTCATGCACCATCACAAATTCCTGCTCAGCTCAGCTGGAACCCTATGAAATACACACCAGTGCACGGGACTGGTGCTGTTGTACCTCCATGAAAGGAAGCAGCAGATATAACCCTGCTACAGGGTTAGCATTCTTTCTTAGATTGGCATTGGAGGCCAAGCAACTGTACTCTGTGGAGCCCCAAAGGCCCACTGATGAGCTGGAGTGAGAAGTGGCGCTCAACATTTAGTTTTAATTGAACCAACACAGCTTTAAGTGCAGTTCAATCTGGATAGCAGCACAGAGAAACCAGGGAAGAATTCAGAGAATCAGCCAAGTGGAAGTACTAGCAGATGGATAATACTTCTTTACTTTCTTAATATAATTTTCATGGGACTCATGCTAAAGACAGACAACAGAATGACAAACAGAAAATGAGGACCTTTTCATTATTTAGGCCATGAACAACATAGGAAGCAGCTAATATCCTGACCATGTGCCTGGATCCTGTGTCCAAATGTCATATCTAGGTCCATGAAAAAAGTTAAATTTCCATGCCCCCTCTGCTGAGATGACTAGGGATGAGAGAGTTTATTCAGTAACCTTGCTGTGATTATATATATGTGTGTGTGTGTGTGCACTCCTACGGAGATCTGAACTGACCTCCCACCCCAACAGATGCATATACCTTATTACATTTTCACTATCAGATAGTTAATAATCAACTGCCTGGGCTGGACTGGAACCAGCAAACACTATCAGTAAAAAAATCCGTATCACATTATCAGTGCCCTGAGCCATCTATCTGCTTTAGGCCTTGTCTAGATTAAAATAAAATTTCAAACAGATTAGCTACCATGTTCTTAGCTAATATACTTAAAAACAATGGCAATCCTTCAGAGATTAGTACCTTTTAAACGTGATCAACCATAGGAAGCTGGGGCGAGGGGGAACACATTTTAAAGATGGTAAAAAGTATTAGAAACAGTTTAAAATCATGTCAGCTAAAAACACATTGGCTAACATTTTTTATATGCAACTCATCTTATGAACTTAGAGCCAGCAGCAGCATTCTGCACTGATATTTAATTTCCTGTATACCTTAAATATAGATGTTGCTAGAAGAACACTCTCTTCTTAATCTCAGAATATGGCCTCTCTTTTCCCCAAAATCTTAAAAGCTGAAGGTCCCTATCCATACCTTTATCCACAGATCAAGTTCCTAAATCCATGTGTGTAGGACTGATCTTGTCTTAAAAGAGAGGATAAGGACCCACCTTGCTGCTTTCTGAGTGAGTTCCATCGGGAAGTCAGGGCAGAGCAGCTGCAGCAGGCAGTGGTATTCCTGTGCTGTCAGCAAATCTGCAGGAAAAGAGAGGTGAGGACATCATAATTCTTTTACAGGCTGTTCCCTCCCCTTGCTTCCCCTCTAGGAAAAAAAACTCATATTCTGTTCTACTCTCAGTTCAAGTAGAATGAGTACTAATGACAATGTAACTGCTCCCTAGACCCTCAAAGCTGGGCTCTTCAGATGGAGTTTCCAGCAAAGACAATCAGAAAGAGGCCTGATAAAGGGGAAATCCCATTGAAGAGGCTCCTGCAGAGAAACTGGTAACAGGTAGTGATTCAGTGTGAAAAAGAGGTCACCAAAACAGGGCAGTTTCAAGTGAGAACACGGTTTGGTTTGACTTGACTATAACCACGTGGAAAAAGGAATCATTTCAAAGTTGCTTAATTTGCTGAAATTCACTGGCATGGTGACATTCACCACAACCCGCCTGAAAACCATCCACAGAACATCTGGCAGCAGTAACAAAGGCAAACAAGGTTTTTGGGTTGTGTATGGAAGGCTACAGAGTATAAACCACAGACGTTATTACTTTGGCATTCGGTAAGGCAGCTGGATGGTCTCTTTTGGAATAATGTGTACAAATCTGGTCCCTGTATTATAGGAAGCACAGAAGGAAGATCCAAAAAACACAAGAAAACCGATCAAATGATTCATGTTTTAGAGAGCAGCTTTGTGAAAGACTGGTCAAGAAAGGCCTCTGTGGTTCAGCAGCAGGAGTCTAAAGGAGGTGACTCTTAAGGAAGCTTATAGGATCCCCAGGGAATGGATACACACTGATGTCAAAAAGCCCTACATGATTGTATGTTCATAGTCCAAAAGGCTGCGGACTGGAGTTAAGGAGAAGACGAGCTGAACAGCAGCAATTTTGCAGTACTTCTATATGTAGAAGAATGCAGAGTATGGAAGAAAGAGCCAGGGGTGGAAGTACAGCCAAGCAGCAGTTAGGGAGGGGATCCAAAGGGCACAGGCATTAGGACTGAGGCACAGAGCATGAGTTCTTTTGCCACAGACACATCTTAGCCTTCCTTAGGCTTCAATCCAAATAATCAGCCTTGTCCCAGATGATAGCCAGAACTTCTCCATATCTCCACAACTCCTCAAAGCCTGGCAGTTGGACAAAAGCAAGAGAAAGGGAAAATGCTATGCCTTTGTCAGATGTTTCAAGAGGCAGGTATGCAGCATCAAAGGGATATTTCACTGTGACATCACACCTAGCCAAATATTTTCAATGTTGGCCAAAGAAACACTGTCACCAAAATCAAGGTATAGCCTTTACCTACAGTATTAGCCAGGGAAGCAGAGGAAAGAGAAGAGAAAGTTACTTTTTTTTCTTCAGTTCAGGAAACCCTACAGCTAAAAACACTGTTGTCAGACTCTTTGACATCCACTACAGACACCCTCTAGAGTACTACACTTTGCACTGCTCTTGGGAGGACTTTGTATCTAGCATCTTAGGTTTAGGGTCATGCCATGAAAAGGTGACTTTACTCTGTCTGGAAAAGCCAGCTCTACAGTCAGAAATCTGTAGAGACAAGGAAGTCTCAGCCAGTGCAGAACTACAGTATCATTGCAGGGATATGTGCAACCTATTCTACTGTAGGGATGAATAAATCAGAATCTCTCTTCTTCCAAAACTCGAATGCTGAGCTAAATTCAATTTCTGTGACTGCACTGAAATTACAGATGTCTAGGAGAATATAGAAGGCACTGTATCTTTCGTATTGCCTTTTCTTACTAAAACACAAATCATAGAATAGCCTTTGTTGGGAAACATCATCAAGTCCAACCATTAACCCAGCACTGCCAAGCCACCACTAAACCATGTCCCTCAGATGCTGCTCTCTACTGCAGATGCTACCTTGGTCTTTCAGACAGTGTATATCTGAGCTTGGATTAATGATGGTATCCAGTGGAGTGGTGGGGTTTTCTCCTGCAGTGTTAGCTAATCAATTCCTTGAATGTCATCACGGAAAGTATCACCAAGTTTTATGTATAACTGCAAAAGGATATTATTGACAAAGTCACAGTTATCATGAGCGGGAAGATGCATATTTTTAACTGAATTTTCAGCTCACTATTTCTCTTTCATGACACAACACAGAGGAGAGAAAATTTTGTTGTCTGTTTTTTTGTTAGATCATCAATCATTTATAGCAATAGAGATTTTGGTCTTAAGGAAACTATCTGATCATGTAAGATACATGCAAGTTTCCTAAAATCATATTCAACAGGCCCAGCACAGGAAGCAGGTTACAGGAAAACAGAGAAGTTGGGCATAAAAAGGCTCTTTTGAAAGCGACACTTTCTCATAACTGAAGAGGCCAGTACAGACCTCTTACAACTACTCTTCAAGGCTTTCTAAATCTAGCTTTGAATAATGCTGGGCATTAAACTTCTGATGTTTGACTAAAAAGTCTACATGTTGGTCTGAAGGAGTCACACCATTTGAAAGCTTTAGGCAATACTCAGCTTACAGGTTTTGTTTGCTTCAGTTCAAATTCCTATTTATGCATCCTTATACCTCTTGCTCTCCATTATTTCTTCCTTTCATTTGTCAACGGATCCTTATAATAACCCTTTCTTCATACTGTATCTTATTCAATCTATTTAGCTGCTAACTATATTTATTTAAAGTTAAATCTGTTTATCTCACCCTCTACATCCCTCCCTGTCTAGCCCAGTCATATCTGTTACTCTGCTTTGATTCCCTTTAGATTTTCACAGTGTGGTGTCCAGCAGTGTACAAAGCAACCCGCATGCATTCAGAACAGATAGGCTCTAGGAGGATAATCCACCCACTTTCATCACCGAAGCCCCTTTTCATTAATTCTGAATCTTAGCCTTCTCTTTTCTCCTGCTGAAGGTGAAGGAGTTTTTTTGAAGGACAAGGTTTCCTGAGGAAGCTAGGCTTTGTTCGCAGTCCCTGTCAGGTTGCTAGACAAAAGCAGCTTGAGAGGGTAACTGAGCCCTAAGCACACATTAGTTTTGAGGCATAAATAGAGATCCCTCACTTGCTGGAAATAACATACTTTCAAAATTTGTAATAATTTACACTGTCTTTTTTTCCTTCCTCTTCATAACAAGTCACAGCATCATCCTTACTTCTCCATCACAAAACAGAGAGCAAAAGCAGAAGTCTGCTCAAAAAGACTTTGGGAATGGGTGGCAGAGATCCTCTCCAGCCAGCACACCAGAGGGTGAAGTTCATTCTCAATTAAAGTGGAATTAATTACAGTTTCCATCTTTGAGCAAACGGTCTGCTTTGATGGGAACTGCACACAAAGCTGAAGTGGTGCAGAGAAGTTCCCTCTCTAAAGCAAGAAGCCCTTTGCTTCTTATGCCTGGAGAAATGGCACCAAATTAGTCACTGAAGTATGCAGGCAGACTCTTTTAGGCCATAACACAGCTCAGCCTGTGGACACCTCAGGCACCTGACCAATAAATCCTATCAGTTTCTCAGACTACATATGGGTACCTATTACACAGGAAGGGGGATCACTGCAGACCTTAGGAGGTATCTACAGTTTGCTGTGATGATTGTTTTCCTGTTCCCTACAGCAAGGTCAGTGAAGAACATGCAGAAATTACATTTGCCCATGCACCATGTTGTCTGCCAAGAGCTGCTTGGAATAAACAAGGGCAGTTTTGGTGCATGACCACATTGCTCCTTCCTGTCTCCAGGCCACAGCTGAGTAAATAGTGTTCAACGCTGCAGGATGAAGAGAGACAGAAAAGAAGGAAGGTACCAGTCAGAACGAGTGAAAACTGGAATCCACAACTGGTACTTTGGTTGCTACCACAAATTACTGTATCTCGAGTTCCAGTAACAAATGAAGCAGATCACAGAGAGTTTCAATCTGACCCCACAGCATAGGGCAGGGAGCTATATGCATGCTCTCACCATGCTCTCACAGTGAAGCAAACTTGATCATACCACATGCCTGAGGATGGAGAGGGACTGATTGCCATCTGCATGTTAGCCATGTTCATTTACAGCTGAACACAATGCTTTGCTCTTCTACTGCAAAGTAGCTAATAACAAATTCCAAAGTGATTTTAAAACAGCAGTACACTAAGAAGGAGCTGGGAGGCTTCATAGAATAGGTAAAGAAAAGTGGGATGGCTAGAGTTGCAGAGGAAGTACTTTATTCAGTCACAATTTTTGCTGTACTGGTCTTCAAACTCCTGTCCAGCCTGTACTGCTGCTACCATGCCACCAGCAAAATCCAGACTCTTCTCTACAGATCTCACTGTCTGTGAATAGTTTATTGTCATTGAGTGCCTGAGGCAGATTATTCCTCATGCTTCAGAGGGAGAGTGGAGAGGGAAGTTTGTCCAGGTGGCACAGTCTTGGAAAACAAACACCACTTTCTGGATAAAAATGGCCTACCTTGGAGAAATGTGAAGGCAGCTGCTTCGTATTTCCCTGGCTTTTAAAACACAGATTGTTTTTACCAGCTTCATTTCATGGTTTGTATGTGGCTGAGAAGTGGCACCTGATGTGAAATGATGCAAACTCTAGGAATGCTAAATGATGCATTTATGCTGCTGTCAGTGTTGCGAGTGAAGCATAGACACACCTGAGCTATCTTTAAACTATTTATCTTTCATACCAACAGCAGCTCAGCCGCAGAAGCCTGGAGCTCTGTGAAGGCTATAAAATCTACCCAGGAAGCCAATAAATATTTAGGACTTAGCCTGAATTGCAGTCATTGCTGCTGTATCTAGGCTGCTTTCGGCAGAAGAAATAGCTGTCTACAATGCTGTCACAACACCGTGACAGCCATAAATATGCCTGAAGCAGTAGGAGAATATTTACTGCAGTTGGTATATGAAATCTGCCCCCCAAAAGTCACATTAGTAACTTCCCAAAAAACACAAGGATTGACTTGATGAATATACATTAAAGTTCCCTATCCAAGCAGGCTGGAGCCCTGGGCAATGTAGCATTCCCCTTTGAGTTATGGTAGGACACACAATTTCCACAGGTTGCTTTTCTACCACAGTCATGAAGTCATTCAAGAGTCATAAAGTCATAGAGATGTAAATCAGTCTTCTGGAAACATAACAGAGAACAGCCTAATAAATAATATTTTTTTCTTTTTAATGTTGGGAGAGACTTTCCTGGCCTTTAGTTTTTTAAGGTTTCTGGTGTAAGTAACTAACACATCCTTTTGATTCTCTCTATATCCATGCAAGCTTACAACCTTGTAGAAAAGAACAAAACCAAACAAAAGCATCTGAAAAGTCTAGGTATTCTTGTGCTGTCTATAGGAGCTGCAATTTTACAAAAAATATGAATATAAACATAAGTATTGATAATACTGCAACTTCACAACTCACAGCTGGCTGATAGGCTATGCTTTGCACATTCCTTGTTCACAAGACACCTATAGCCTAATTTCCCATCTCTCCATGTGTCTAATGCTAATAACAAACAGAAAAGCAAGAATTCTAGGGAAATTAATCCATGCGTAGGACCTGAACAGAGATAGACAGCTGGGTAAAAGTCCCACTTCTTCCTCATAACACCTTCTACTCTAAAAAAAAAAATAAAAAAATTCTTCCTTTTCAATCAATTTTGCATTGAGAGATTTTATGACCTACCATGAAAAAGATCTATTCCTGTTACTTGAGAGAACAGTTGTTTAAACAAGAATTGGAAACAAAATAAAAAACATTCAAGTGCTGTTTCTTTGAGTAATTTGCTTTTTCCACTGAAAAGAGCAGATATAAAATAAACAGAAACCGGATCCAGAATGCGCATTTGTTTAATATTAAAAATTGATTTTCCCTATTTTTCAAACAAACAAAAAGCAAAACAGCATGTCACAATTATCCCCATAATTTGAGATGGAAGGTTAAATAAAGATAAAATAAACTATAAAGAATAAGCACTTGCACTTTCCCCTGAAGTTGTGTAAGCACGTTCGTGTGAGATGTGCACAGCAGGATTCATTCTGCTCTCTAAGTGTACAGACAGCTCCCACAATCATTAGAAAATAGTGCTAAGAGCATAGGAAAATCAGAAGAAAACAGAGATTTACGTGCTACTTTTAAGCAAAAGGAAAATGCACTAGAAGGCAAAGATTTCTGCCAGGTTAGCTCAAAACCAACTTCATTTTTTTAAAGGAAGGTTCTCTAGTGAATAGTTTAAAGAGGGTAATGGTCAAATCTGTTTCACGGATCAACGTAAGATGCTGTGCTTTACATGGTGTCTTGGACATAAGTAGCTTTAAAAGACTATGTGGCTGTGTACCAATGTCTGGCTCAATCTCAATCTAACTATTTTCTTAGTTTTAATAACTGGATTCATTAGCTCTGCCTTCCTGATGAAGTCCAACAAGCAGCTAAGCCAATCTAAAACCTTACTCCTGCTGAAAGGGGCAGCTCTCACTTCTTTTCTCTCCCCTCGCTTGCTGCTGGCCGTGTGGTTCTGAACCACCCCTTGTACCAGCCCTGGCACTCAGCAGGTCCCTTGCTGAGAAAATTCAGCTTTTTGCCAGAGCTCATGAATTGAACTAATTCTGAAAAATACCTGATGAAAGCTCATGCAGAGCAAGCTGTGGAAGAGTGCAGGGAAAAGAGAAGGTGGAGAGGGAGAGCAGAACCTCCTCTCCTCAGCAGAGATAAAGTGTCAGATAGGCTCAGGTAATTCCCTGCTTAAGATGTTTGAATTCTTAAATTCCAGGTTGTATGCAAGGCATTGTCATAAGATTAATGATCCTCCTAATTAAAAGTAGGTTCAGCTTTACTGGCTGTACTTGCAACCATACCTGCTAAGATGGTTTGTGAATACTCTGTTATCAGACTCGTTCTTAAGATAGAGCTTTTGGCATCCTTACTAGCCAAGCAGGCAGATGACTTCAGGTTATTAAAAAAACTCATCTGCTCTTTCCACTGATACCGTAGGTCCTTCCAGAATGGATCCCAGGGCATCCTCAGGAAAAGACCCCAGAAGATTTCATATCTGACATGACAGCAAAAGCAGACAGGGTAACTGTGGCCAGCAGGCTGAAGGAGGTGATTCTGCCCCTCTACTCTGCTCTCTTGAGACCCCACCTGGAGTACTGTGTCTAGCTCTGGAGCCCCCAGTGTAAGAAGGACATGGACCTGTTGGAGTGAGTCCATAGGAGGCCACGAAGATGATCGGAGGGCTGGAGCACCTCTGCTATGGGGACAGGCTGAGAGAGTTGGGGTTGTTCAGCCTGGAGAAGAAAAGGCTCTGGGGGAACCTGATAGCACCTTCCAGTACCTGAAGGGGCTGACAAGAAAGCTGAAGAGGGACTTTTTTACAAGAGCTTGTAGTGATAGCACAAGGGGTAATGGCTTTTAACTGGAAGATGGGAGATTTAGACTAGATGCTAGGAAGAAATTCTCTCCTGTGAGGGTGGTGAGACACTGGCCCAGGTTGCCCAGGGAAGCTGTGGCTGCCCCCTCCCTGGCAGTGTTCCAGGCCTGGTTGGATGGGGCTTGGAGCAACCTGGGCTGGTGGGAGGTGTCCCTGCCATGGCAGGGGGTTGGAATGAGATGACCTTAAACGGCACCTTGCAGCTGAAACCATTCTGTGATTCTATGACTGAAAAACGCAGAGTTACTAGAGTTTGGCTCTGTAGAGGGGTTCTTCCAGGAGGGTACTTGCAGCACTGACTGCACCCTGGATTGCCTCTCCCAACCTATGAGAATATTAGCCAAATCCTGCCAGACATAAAGGTGTTGCTGCAGGCAAGTAATCTTCACAAACAAGATTGTTTGTACTCCAGAAAAGGCATTGCTGCAAACAGCAGACTTAAGTGACTCTTGTTGACAACAGGTACAAAAAGACCCAGCTTATGATGTGAGAAAGCAGAGAGTGACAGAGATTTAGTGAGGTTTGCCTAGGACAATCTGTGTCAGACTCAGGACAAACATAGTGGAGAGGCTAAGCAGACTGACCTAAAAAGATCTGTTGGGAGAGTGCTCCAAGAGAGAACAGTTAGAGGGGATTAGCACTATGGCTGAGCAGAAAGCTACTTTAAGGCACTCAGGTAAGAAGGAAAAGATTCAGCTGCAGCTGATGTGCAGCATGAACTCATTTGTTCTGGAGGGAATCTGGACAGTTCATATGAAGAGTAAATTCACTCAAAAGTGGGCTTATTACAAGAAAAACTCCAGTAGCACCATATTTTGAGTGAGCTAAAGGTTTTTTAAAGAGTAAAATCCTCTAGATGGTGTGACTGTTTTCCTGCCCTTTGATCTTGAGCCCTTTTATCAATACACCACTTGCCAGATTAACATAAACAAAAAAGTGAATTTATACAGAAATGCTCCAATTCTATCTCTAAAATCCAGAATCTTGCTTTTTATACAAACTTTAATCATCCTCTAGTCCCTTTCAAATTCCCCATAATTATCCTTCAGTATCAAACGTTTCATGTGGCAGCATTACTTCAGCTTCTAGCGAATGTTGCTCAGGGCAGGATGAGCTGTGCCAAAGGTACAGTCCAAGGCTATCATCTGGTGTGCTTATGTGGTTAGCATGGCACATCCACAAACTGAAAAACATAAACTTTCATTAGTAACACACAAAAAAGTTCTGAGCTCTCATGGTTGTAAAGAAAACATTCCAAGAGGGGAAGGGTTTAACTGATGCAGTGTGGTATTCCTGAATCCACAGCCAGCCTGAAACATGACTCAAGTTTGAGCTTTCCACCTACTTTGGGAACCTTAACACTATACCTAATGCAACTCTAAAGGTAATGTTAACTCCTTAATTTCTTTTTTTAACTATAGAACAGGATTTTGAATTAAGTTGGAGCTTAAAGAGTTCCTGAAGTGCAAGGACAGCAAACGTAAGAAAGGAGAAGCAACCACAGTTTCTGTCAATATTTCCAGAAGCAGAAAAAGAAGATAGAAGATGACAAACAAAAGAGTCAGGTTGAAGTTTTTCAGTACATTATTGACTACAGCAACCAAAGAATGGCTTAAACTTTATTTACTAAATAGACACCCAGTTTTCTCCATGCAGCCTTCTTTAACATTTGCAGAGTTAATTCTGCACATATTCTGAAGCACATACAACCCTAAAGATACACTCAGCTCTGACTATGATCCAAAAGGACATTTAGCCTTCTCCAAAGGACACAGGCCTGAAGCAGAGAGGCTAGTTTTGTGGGCTGCAGTATGAAAATGTATGACTTCCCCTCATGTTTCCCAGGTATTAACAAGCCAAGTAAGAGCTGTTAAGAATGTCCTACCATCTGAAGTTAAGTGCGATTATAAGTACGCTGTATATTCTTGGGTAACTGTAAACCTGTGGAACAGCAGAGATCACCCCTGGTAATCCTCAATCTGTACGTAGCTACAAGGGAAATGACATCAGATAATAAGAGGCACTTTAATCTACCAAATATAGACATGGCAAAACCAAACCAAACCAACACGACTGCATCTTCAGACAGAAACTACGTAACAGGTACAATTTCAGAGTGAGAGTAATTTATAACTGAAATGTTGTGACATTTGGCATTCTTCATACATGTTGACTATGAAACTTTTTCCCTTTCACTGTAACGTCACTAAAGTTGTAACTAGCAGATCTTCCACGTGATAGGTGAACTCATGGATTTAGGAGTTTTCAGTCTCTCATTGAGAACATAATGAATCCAATGCTAAAGCTACGTGGGTGTGTAAACAATAAGGAGCAAACACTCCCATTGGAGTTCTGGCCATCTGGGGGGCAGACTGCTCAACCACTTGAAACAGGACCCGCAGCAATCTTAATAGTGAAATACAGGAACGCCAGCAACACTTCACGGGAGGGGACCATCAACATCTCCCCAAGCTCTCAAACAGCAGTAATAATCTTTAGGCAAGATGTGGATCAGTCTCTATTCAAGAAAACAAGTTGTCATTAAGCTTAAGATCTTCAAAACAACTAAAGAATTCATAGCTACACATCACGAGATGGGCAGAGTAAAGGGGCAGGTGGTATGCAGCTGCACCTCATGCAATACAGGACCTTACATACAACGCCCCCTCCCTCAGATACATACTAGGTCTAGTGACAGTAATGGGACTATGGCCAAGGAGAGGCACACAGTCACCAGTTACTCTTTGGTATTTCCTTTCTGCTTTGGGAGCCCTAAGAAATACAGCTAGCTGGCAGACAGCTCATTTGTGTCATGCACACAGGGTCAGGGAGCAGAGGAAAGCTTTGACATTGGCCTAAAAAGAAAATGAGGTAGAAGTTAAGGAGGACACATGATCAACTATGGAAATGCTGCAGATTGCTGTAACAATCTCAGATCAAAGATTTTGATTTCCAGTTTCTTTTTAGCCCGACCTTTCCAGGAAACCCCAATGAAAGGTTCTGGTAAACCAGCTCCAGTAGAATCAGGTGTTTTTAAATACCTCACATCTCCCAGGTGTTTCAGACTTCAACATGGCACTTAAAAGCATGAAGTGCAATGGTCAACAATTTTCTCAGCGAGTGAAACTAAAATGTTTTGGACTTTTCTCTTTTAATGACTGGTTTGGAAGAGGCTTTCAAGAAACAGTGCAGTTGCTACTAACACCCCATGGAAGAGAGACAAAATATTACAGCATAATTTAAATCACAAGCAAGACAGACTTGCCTCCACATCAGCTCTTCAGTAATCCACTGCAAAGTTTTGAACAGTTAACTGCACCTTCACCAACAGCTGCCATCACAGCAGGCACTCCAATACTACTTCCCTGAAACATGTCCATCATGAGCCCAACCATGAAAGAGAAGTTCAGGCTTGTGAAGAATGAGGAATCCCACATGCCACCAAGGGTGACACCAGTATGCAATTACGCAAAGCAGTCAACTCACTGTGGTTGAAACTCAAGCAGCTGATTGTGATCCACGAAGCACTGAATGGTCTGGCACATCTTTCTCTGTGCACTTGTGTTTACCTGGAACAATTTGACTACCTGACAAACATGAATCTTCCAAGAACTGAAAGGCATTCATAGTCCTGGCCATTCTTTGACTTTACTGCACAGTCTATTTATGTATAGGTTTATATACAGACTATGCAGTATAATCCCAAGCACCCTGACTGTTGGCTAGTTTATTCCAATTTTCTTTCACAAATTATAATACCAAGGAAAACAGTCAGAAAGGAAAGGACGTCATTGTTTTTTAGGTCAACAGTTAAAGCCTCTGTTCATAAAAATAAGTATTGCAGTATCTGGACCTATGCTTGGGTAGCGTTGTTCAGTCATGTAAAATGCTCTCAAACACACCAATACTGAGTCTCTTTTATGAGTGTAAAAACCTAAGAAGAAAACGAACCTCAAACCAAACTAACAAGAGAACTGGCTAGAGGAAGGTAATCTGGTTAATTGCAAGACTGAAGAAGTCATCATTAGTTATTTAGAAGGAAATGCAGTGGAGCATGTAAGCTCCACAGAGAATGTTTGGAGCCCATTACAATATCAATGAGCTAGATTAATGATTATAAATGACTACCACTACAGAACTGGTCTGAATGCAGAACAGAATGAATGCACTAAGAGAAACCTGAAACAACAAGGCATCCAACTACCCCTTTTAAGGGTATGCTTTTGGCTAAGGTTCTGTACAGTCTCTTGATTTTAACTCTTCCAATACTCTAGTGAGCAGCATGTCCCAAAAAATAATAATTTTTTAAAAGATTGAGAAGAAGAAAGAGAAGGAAATAAGTTCGTTTTCTTTGTTTTCACATGGAGAGATACATGTTTAATAAGAATTTAACACATTAATTTTTAAAAAATTAAACAAAGCTTTTATTTTCTTTTTTAACTTTAAGTTTCAGCCCAGCAAGTTCTAAACTCTTCAGATGTCCATTAATCCTGAAAGTTTCTCATGGACATCATGCATCTTCGTCAAAGTTTAAATTAAACTTAAATGCCACCTATTTTACAGCTAAACATACTTCCATGGACCATCTATCATGAACCATACGTTAAGAATATTTTGCTGGAGGAAAGTTCAGGCAGATGCCCTAATTCCTCCAGCGTTATGCCCTAACACTGATGGTATGCATATATTATGGTAATCAGGGAAGTGTAAGAAACTAGACAAAAGAGGGACTCTTGTTGTGGAAAGAAAAAGGACACTTTCTTGTTGCTGCCCAGGGCTTCCTAGAAGGGGGGAAAAAAGGCCATCTACTGGAGGGCAAATGTAGAGATGAATCCATACTCAAATCCTTGCTTGTAGAAACTGAAAATAGCTAGAGTTCAGTTGTTTAATCTTTTTCAGCCTCATAATGAGGGCAGGCTCTTCAGGACCTTTATAAGGATCTTTATGGCAGGAGCAATAAAAAGATATATTACTTAATTGATTAGTGGTAGGCTGACAGCTTAGCGTAGTGAGCAAATTATCTTGACCTGATATGATATGCAAGCGATTTCTCCTAAAGGAAGCATGATCTGTATCCCGTGGAAACTCTTGGATGGATTGCTGCTGTGATGTAGGCTACTGAGAAGAGAATGAAAAGAAGAAACCACCTCTAAAAGATGCAGAACTGTCCTTACTTGGAAAAGAAGAGAGTGAGAGTCCTAACATCCCAAATACAGTTACTACTGACTAACCCATTTAATGACAACGGTGAGATGGGCCATCCATAGTGAGTAACACTGTATTAACCTCTATTAGCAGCTAGGGCCTCAGCTACATTGTTCTAACAGAACCGTATTCTTTGTGGTTTCACTTGCTTTTTTTTTTTTTGTCTCCTATACAACAATATCCTGACTGTTCAGCAAAAAACATCATCATGGAAATGCAAGTATGATAAACCCTCAGAGTAGGAGTCAAGATGAAAGCTGCTCTTTAAGCATCTCCAGCCATTGAAGACTTACAAAACACATGTTCCTTTTATATGCTGCAACATTTGCCCTTCTTTTCCCATTCAATAGTGAGACTTATGGAGCAAGTCTGAAAATCAGATGGTGCAAATCATACAGCAATATAGCTTTAAGAAGTACTTAAATGTAATGTATTTCAGCACATGTTCTTGACTCAAAGGAAATGTGCTGGATCTTTCAAAGCAGAGCTTAAAAGCTGAGGTCCTATTTGCTCCAAGCAATTATAAATGCTTCTTAATCCTGCCTTGTTGGGAAAAAAATTGCTTCCTGGTGCTTCTGGCAAAAGAACTGTATCTAAGCTCACTACATCAGATGTAGCTGCATTTTAGTAGTACTCTATGTGAAGTGGATGGTAAAAAAAGGGGTACTATATACATGTATTAATTCCTCTCACTTTCATGCTACATTTAAAGGTAATGTCTGTCCTTCCAATTGACTTTCACATGGAGTTATCTCCTGTCTGGATCTGTTTCAGGCTTTGCTGTTTAAAGTCCCCACCTACATGCAGTATTATGGGCTCTGAAACTAGTAGTGCTAGCTCTTAAGATTAAAATTAAATTATTAATATACAGGGGATCCCAAAGGAAAGCAGAAAATATCCCACCTCCAAAAAAGCTCCAAGATGTTCAGCAAACAGTAGGGAAATACAGAAGTGACTCTCTGGACTTGACAGCCTGGGTCCACGTGCCAAAACAAAACTTCACTTACCAGCTCCTGGAATCGGAAACTCTGACAGGATGAATGAAGGCCTTGGGGATTCATGCTGGGGGGCAACAAACAATGCTGAAGTTCAAGGCTTCTAAATTATCTCCATTATAGGGGATATGTTTGGAAAGTCACTTTACATGACATGTTTATCAAGGGGAAAACCAAATCTTCTCACTATTTACTTTTGCTCTTTCTTTTTAGGAGGATGTTTTCTGGGGTTTGGTAAAGAACAAACAGATGAGAGCTGCAAAGGGAAATAGACTGAGAGCCTTTATGTGTACATCTCATTTTCACTTGCAGCTTTGTATACACAGCTGTGATCAGAACAGACTTTTGCTGAATGAAGGACACACAGTTCTGCCTCCACTGCCACAGTGCAAGAAAGATCATCATCACTTGCTTTGCAGTTAAGGTTTGAAATGCCAAATCAGTGAATTATTTGGGAATTTAATGAGCTTTTCTTCTCATTTCCTTTTCTTTTTGAACTCCTGTCTCTATCACCCTGAAGTCTTTCCATCAGTATAGTGTAGATTTGAAAGCTTTTCAGTGCTGGACAGATTAGATTCTAATTGCAATGCCTGAGTGAAAATGTTAAGTGTTGTAGATGTTAAAAGGAAGCAATGAAAATACTTTTCTATTATACCTATTAGGAAACAAAAAGAAAAGCATACAACTGCTCGAAGTGTCTGGTATAGCAGGGATATTTAGAGATGCAGGAGTGGAGTTTGTGAACGTGCCTTCAGATGCTAATTGGGGATAGGGACAGAGGAGTTTTGATTAGATAAAATGTATGCTCTGTAAAACAAATGTAATTTATTATTCATCTTTCCAGTATAGAACTACTTCCCTGTGAATCCAGTACTTGAATTTTTGTAAGTGTGAATACTGCTGGTCAGCAACATAAATAAGATTAGTATTTAGTGATGAGAATACATCAGCAAACAGCCATATCTGACTCAAAAATGTCCAAAAGCCATAAGGAGAAAAATCATTGCATGAAGGGGTAAAATTAAAGCAGGTGAAATAGTATCCAGAATTATTAAGCAGAAAGATTAAAAATACTTATGATTTTCTAAAAAAAGTGACAATGTTCAGCGGAGTCCAGATTTATCACAGATCAAACAGCACTAGCTGTGCATAGGAAGTCTGGGATTCATTTACAATTCCTTCCCTGCTTGGAAATATGGGAGAAGAATGCAGTGATCTAATTATTCCTGTTTGAAGTACTTTATAACAGGTTAAAGGTTGGTAAGTAACATTATAAATACATATCTATAATTCTTTTATGAACTCAGCTATTATGGCCTGCAAGCAATAATGGAGATAGACAATATGGCATGAATGAACTACCTGGAGAACTCAATGGTTATAAAAAGACCAAAGATCATGCCATCTTTCGAAGTGGCTGGAGGAACGCTGCATGATCCTCAGGTGGACAGTTTACCTTATCAACAAGCCTACAGATAAGGTTTTCTTTAAAGAATTTTCTCTAGAGAGACTTGGAGAACCAAGTGCCTCAGAGAGAATGGAAGTGCAGGAACTAAGTTTCAAGTCAGACCAACAATAGGGTTCTAATTCAGGCAAAGGGACTGCAAAATGAGGAGCCCAGCATGCAATGAGAAAAATGATAATTATTACACCCTGCATCAGGTTTGAGACTGAAGAACAATACTTACTATTACACAAAGGAAGTTCAGCAGTTTGGCCAGCCTGGTGACTCTGACACTACATACTTCCCACCATGCAATGCTGGTGTGCAGCACACAGTCTTCCCATTTCTTAAGATCATGAATCACAATGCTGAACGTGCAATTTTGCCTTTCTTGCATTGAATGTTAGCTAGAGCTGAAGTAGAACCTATAAGTCAAAGCAACTTCTTTCCTCTTATTTGCATAAGATGCACTCTCTTCCTTTTCTCTTAAATGACATGCCCCAGACTTTTCATTTTCAAAGCAGAAGGCCTCGTGTCAAGAGAGCCTCTTCTGTCACAGAATGGCAAGGGGATTAGAGTACCTACTGTACTCAGAGACAGGCTATTGCCCATTCAGTACAGAACATCCACAGGTCAAGAGTCATGCATTTGGTCAGCTACCCAACCCTAGCTAGATCCTTCAGTCCAATCTCAAAATAATAACAGAAAGCCTAACTGTGCATTATTGCTAGCTGAATGGATGAGAAACAAATGAACAGAATCCCCAATGAAGAGATCTGAGAGCACTGTGAAGCAGACAGTCACTAGTGTTCTAAACAAAACATCTCTTTATTAAACTGGTGAATATTTAACTTTTTAAGATATAAGGACATATGTGTTTCTATTTCTAGGGTTTTTCTTCTCTGTTCCAAGACAGATCATCCCATGAAACTGGAGCCAAACATCAGCTGTACAGAAGGAAGGTCTTTAAGTGATAGTACATGATAACCGCATTTAACAGCATTCCTCTGCCAGTCTGCATAATGAGTGGGGGATGAAAAGCAATCGTTTTTCTTCATGTACAGCTCAGCAAGGACAGTTCCAAGCCTGCCACACAAACCTTCTTTAATAATGCAGTCCAGTGCTTTTGATTTGAGGAACACGCAAAAGAATAAACAACCTATTAATCTAAATTTTCTCGTTTGCCTGAAAGTACAAAGCGGCAACGAACAAACCTCTTGGCTACATTAAGTGTACTGAAATGCAAAACTGCTTCTTTTCTCACCCTACAGTTACTCAGGAAAAAGGAGGGGGGAGAAGAGGGAAGGAAGAGAACAGACAAGGGAAGCAGAAATGGTTTTAATATAAATTGCTCAGTCAAAACACAGGGCACAATGAATTCTGAAGAAGGCTTTCAAGTATTGCCACACGAAGGCACTTCAATACAAGTGGATGTGCTCAGAAGATGAGTGCAAGAGATAGCATTACTTAGTAAAGAGCAAGAATCCTCAGGCTAACCAGCTCTCAATTGAGCTGGTACTGTCAAGACGAAGGAACCACTGGTAGGAGCATGATTAATGCTTTCAGTGGTTTTATTTGTTTTGGGAAGCTTCAATACAAAATGCAGGTGAACACCTTGATTAACATTAGTCTCCTGACTGTCTGCAGTGCTGTGCTTTGCTCTGTTATTCTAATGTACTTGCAGTCAGCAGAGGTGCTTTCATTATCCATCCACAAATTTTAACATCTGAAACAGAATTGTTCTGGAAGCACTGTCAGTCTGACTCAGAGTGAGTCTGCTGTGCCCAAGCGTGGTTGGAGGATACGTTTAGGCATTTGGCTAAACAGTTTTGGCAAACGTTCTTGGTTCCCCTACAGCCTTTTTCCACAGCTTGAGAAGGCCAGAGAGATATTAAAGCTGCTTGTCAAAGCAGCTTCACTACATCTATGGTTTAGGTAAAACATGCATAGTTTCAAGTCAAGCTCTTCTCTGTGTGCATAGCAAATTATAATGTGTATCAGAAAGTTAGGAGGAAGGTAAAAGCTACTTCATTGGCTGTAACATAAGTGGGCTTTTGAAAAAAGTGGGAAAAAAAAAAAATTCTGACAACTTTGGGATGAGCAGAAATAACATTAAACTGAGAAAAGGGTAGGACCTAGAACCATAAATGGAGAAAAGGGTAGGACCTGTACCACAGAGGAACTAATATCTGTGGGTTAAGCAGCCATAACACTTTTTGTATTGAAAGTTCAGGAAGAGGCTCAAAATACCTGCAGCCAGGGTATTTTGAGTAAAATGTTATTAGAGCCAATATGCTGGTCATCCTCCTGCTTTGACTCCTGTTCTTCAGCACGCAGTTAAAGACAGACAAGACAAATTTAGCAAGCTGTTGATAGCTTATGCTACAGTTGTAAACAAGAGATCTGAGGTTATATAAATTGTTTTCTGAGGAAGAAAAATTTTATGGTTCTAAGAGCAAGTTTGGTCCACAAGGCCCTTTCTATCACCACCAAACAAAGCAGTAATACAAACACAGACTTGATACTGGGTCATCTGCTGAAAAGGGCAGTCCTGCTCTCCTCCCCAGCTTTCATTCCCATCTTCTCCATTATGCCAGCACAGCTACCTGTACAGCCCTGTTGTGAATAGGACAAGAAATCAATTACACTGAAAAGTAACTTCTTTTTTCCAGGTTCTTTTTTGTTTGGATCAGTTCTGTGCTGTCTTCACTACACAGTCAACTGCACCCCCGCAAAGAAAGGGAAGAAAATTAGAAGAGAGGAGGCCAAGGACTTTTCCTTTCCTCACCAGTGCCAACCTAAAAGTGCTTATCTAGCCACAGGCTCAATTGTCTTCCTTGGGAAGAAGCAGTTTCCTTGCAAGCCACCTTGCAAAACAGCTAGCCACAGGACCCCCAATAAAAGTATCTTCTTATTTCTCCAGTGTCTGAAAGCAATGCATCACCTTCCTCAGAATACAATCCGCAAAATGCCCCTTCCTTCACAGCAAACAGGACAGAATGACAGGCAATATTTTACAAAGGGTAGTACCCGTGATTAGAAAAGGCAAATGAATTCCATAATATTCCTGGTTTAAAAAAAAAAAAGTTAACATTAGCAAAAAAGCAGTTAAACTTACTCTCCAAGAGATTAATTTCCTATCTCCTGCATCATGCAATTCTAAACCATTAAGGAAATAGCTTATGGTTATTAAAGCTAGAGAAGTAAATGGATAAATCATTCTAAATTTATCTACTGAAGAATCTCTTACAAGAGTGAAATCTTGAACTAAAGCTAATGAACAAGTGCCAGGTGCCTCCAATTATATCCTCCAGTAGCCACCATCTGAAGGAATTTAGGGTCACCTTAATTAAGGACAAATGAATCTTTAACCAGTTACCTTAGTACTCAGCAATGGTGCGTGAGCCTCTGTTTTGTGGCACTCAGAGGCTGCATTTTAAACTGTTTTATTAAACAAGATAGGAACATCACTTGCTCTGGGCAAAAAAGTCATTAGATGCAGCTAGTTCCACCCTGTCTCTCTTATGCATTTGTATTCGACTTGGAAAGGTGCGTCTCCTTCACAAGTGCCATGTCTGCCTTAAGGTTTTCCAACCAAGTCAATTTTCTTTCCTAGTAATGGGAGTATCTACCCTTTTGAAGTTCTGTTTCTTTCTTTTTTTTTTTTTTCTTCAGGAGTTACTCATGATTATCAAGTGGTTGAAAGAGTAATAATTAATTTTAAAATTACCAGATTAGATTTCTCTGCAGAGAGCAGATTATTAATAGCTGAAGAGTTGAAAATTCTGAAAAATCCACCCACACTTGGACAAACATGCCAACATGAGGCAGTTTCTATCCCTGTTTAGAAGATTTACTATTCAACTTTATGAAGAGCAAACAGCATTACAATAAATCACTCTACCTTATTAAACCAAAAGACCTGCTTTTGGATATTCACAGTTTAAAAATCTGCTTTCCTACTCAAAAGAATAAAATAAGAATGAGCAGTGATTAATCCATTTATAGATAATAACCGTTTTAGAAACTTTACAGCATTGCCTAAGCACTGAAGTTTTCATCTCTGTTACAACTTCCCATTTCAAACTGAAATTTTCTCTGTTTAAGATCTTCAAATGTTTTGGAAGTCACACAAAGAATATAACAAAGCTTTGTCCAAGCTGTTACCTTATTTCATGCAGAGCTTATAAAATGAAGAATTACCTGCTAGGGCATTTGTGCAGTACATGGAATAGGAAGGCAGTTAGTATGAATCTATTATTTCAGTTGTGTAAGATCTTGTTTGTCTCAAAAATCCAAGGAAAAGCCACTGAAAAGTATGACAGTAATACAGCATTATATTTGTATGGCTCAGCATTGTAAATGTCAGAAAATGCTAAAATAGGAATGTGCAGAAACTTTGTCTACCCAAGTCTGTATAAATTATATCGTCATTTCCTCCGTTGTACAAATACTATTCCTAAGCATTATAATATTATAGCATTTTTCCTAGTTTCTTCATAACATCTATCATTCTTGCATACTTCATACACATTTCATTGTCTCACTGGTGCCAAACATCTTTATTGACAGATTTTTGTATTAGACTTTATTTGGATTGAATATCACATATTTTCCTTTCCAAAAGGCACATAGCCTTCCCAAGATGAAATTCAGATAATAGGAGAGATTAAGTTCTCTGCCAAAACACTGACAACCTTTTAACTACCTTTCTGATATATTTCAACTAGAAGATTCAAGTAAAACACATCTAGTATTAGCATATATATCTTTCACAGACTCCTAAACAGTATAAAAAATAAATAATGCAATGTAAAAAAGAGTCTGCTGGCAGCAGTGAGTAATAGTGAGAAGCCAGGTATTAGCAGAAAACTGGAAAGAGAAACAAAATGAAAGAGTTAAAAAAAAATGAGGGGACAAAAAGATAATGATATGCATATCAGGAGAAAACTGTGGTAATGACAGTCCTCTTGACATTTTGCTCCACAGGGGGAAAAAAATAACATAGCGTTCAGAAAATGCATGTGCTGTATTTAATATAGTATATATCAACCTTCTTTTTCTGCATAATCCAAACCATTTTCCATTTCAGTGATAATTCGGGAAGATGTCAGTAGTGGAGTGGTACTTAACATATTAAAAAATTAAAAGCAGATGTTTGTAATTTCTGTCAGAATTTTGAAGAGGGTTGGCTGACAGGTCCTCAGCACTGCTGAGAATTGATTTTCAAAGTCTGAAACACCTGGGAAATTTTATAGGGCCAGAAAAAAAGCTGAAGTCACATTACTAGCACTTAAAAATTATAATATCAGGGGCTTACTTTGGCTGAAGTGACTACCCAACAAGAGCACGCAGTGTACCAATCAGTGCAAGGATGGTGTTAAAATAGGGCCTGAAGTGCTGCCATTGAGATGACCTAAGCATCTGTACCATGGCCAGCTTGATAGTACTCTCAAAGAAAATACTCAAACACCAAATACTGGACTTCATCAGTTAATTATTAATAGCTATCAACCATGAAAAAAATTATCGTAGTGAACAAAGTAATCTTTTCAAATGGGAACACAAGTGTAGATGTAAAAAAAATGCATCAAGTAACACTTGGGCTTTGAGAGATACCATGCTTTATACTGAATAGTGCTGTGATTAAATATTTGAATGATTCAAGACAACCAAACACGTTAACAGGATAACTGTTACATCTCAAAATGGGGATGAGGAAGCACTACTTAGAAGGTGTATTCCTCCTAAAATCCATAGGAACACCCCTTTAGTTCTACATTCTGAAGGAATTGGTCACTTAATGGCCTAGAAAAGAACAAAAATTCATTATAACATTTGTGGGCCACATAGAAACTGAGGAAACACTAAAAATTTAAAAGGAATGTGTAGCAACATAGAAAAAGCCTCCACATAGTTGGCTCAGACCTAGCTTGGAGTGTCTTCATATATGAAACACTCCGTATAGAATCAAAGAATGCAAAGAGCTCCACCTGGGTAAACAGTTTCTGTGAAGACAAGTGGAAAGGAAGGTGACCACAAATGCTCAGAATAATGTAATCAGGAGAATAATATGGTCCTCAGATGAGTAAACACTGCAATGTCAAGCAGAGAGGCAGAGTTACCAGCATTTGACCAAGCTCAATACCCACAACTCAGGAATGATGGTAAGAATTGAAAAAAGAGTCAGAAGCACTGCAAAAATGATCACGTGCTTATAAAATATGCCTCAGAGAGGGGCTCAAAGTGATAATTTACATAGCTTATTGAAAAGAAGGATAAGAAGTTGACTTCAACATCTGATTCATACATTTAAAAGAACAAGATTTTCAGAAACTTTTAAAAAAAAAATATTTTAAGGTGAAGATAATCACACTGCTAAAGACTGCCAGAAGTTGAGATTGTCGTAGCATGTTCAGGATTCTGATTTCCTAGCCCCTAATGATACTTTTCAGTTCAAAATCAAGTCAGTCTTAGTAAATTCTGACCTCCAACAAAACAAAAGTTACCAAATAAGTAACTTCCCTTCTCTCTCAGGACAGTTTGTTTCTCACCCAGCTCTTCTGTCATCACAAGCAGCCTTCACAAGCAACTGTTCTCACAGCAGCGGTGTGGAGCGTGCACAAGGGTCACCCTACTGCACGTGTGCTGAACTACTACATGTCAGTCAGGCTTCCTGTCTGTGTGCTAAAGCATGTGCGAGCACACCAGGAAGGGGTTGGAGAGCAGGCTGTTTCTAGCAGCCTTCCTTCCCATGAAAACTCAGTGGTCCTTCATGGGGACCGGGCTGCAGGCCAGCCTAATTGCTCTGGCAGCCCCGACTGCTGACTGCTTCCTCCTGCTCTTTTTCCCAGGGGCCCTTCGGCCCCTTCAGGCTCACATGACTTAATCAAACCTGAATGCCCTTCTGGAAGATATGCAAATTATTTTTCAGTTGGACAAAAGTGTTTTGGCTCAATACTGGTGTTACTAAGTGAAGTTTAATGATGTGCTATACAGGTCAGGCTACATGGACTAATAGTACTTTCTAGCTATAAACTCAACAAATGTACTACTCTCTAAAGGAGGTTTTAAAACTAAATATTAGTATGTTAATTATATTACTTAATTAGACTGGGGCAAGTATCAATACAAAGCAATATGACCTGTATTTTAGGGCCAAGTTTGTTAACACCGGGATTTTTTGCATTTAGAAACTGCTAGGCGGATTGAGTTTGGCCACAGTTGCAGAGGACCACACTCTGCATCCCACCTCCCGTGTGACCTCGCACTGGCACATTTCTGTGGGCTACGCTGGCAGAAAAATAACTCAAGCAGCAGAAGTACTGAATAGTTTTCTGCCAGCTTAGCGTGCCGAGACAGATCAGCACGAGATCAGACAAGTGCTGGAGCTGCCCTAAGAAGGATGCGAGAAGGCAGTATCTCACCAGCCAGCAATTAGATCAGGTTATGCTGACATGGTACTGCAGCTTTAATTAAGGCATTAGTGAAGTCTCAGATGCATTCAATTCAAAGAAGACAATAGCTTCAGCTTCCGATTTATCTTAGGCTTACAACCAGAATAGGTCTCTTTCCTGTCTAGCTCTTACCACAAGAAACTATCACTAGGACATCCTTCTCTTAAATACTGAGCTAAAGCTTGTTCCACTGCAAAGTAGGATAAACCAACTATAAATATTTCACAGCCATGTAGTTTCACAGCACAGTAGTCTGGTTTTAAAGTAATTTTAAAACCAATTGTGTAGAAAGACAAATTACATGCTTTCAAGGTAACAAAAGCACAATCTCTAAAAAAAACAGGTTTCAACTTGAAGTATTCCATCTTGCCCTGGGCAACCCATTCACAGTGCAAGGTGGTTACAACATGGTATCATTAACTGAATATTGAACAACTCTACAGGACACACACATGTACTTTCTTGGTTCTCTTTCACCTGTTAAAATCAACTCAAAAAACTAAGGACAATAGAGGTAGTGCTAAGATAAAGATAGTGTCAGTTGATCCAGTTACAATAAGGCTTCTGAGATAAAGTGACAAGCATTTCACTGAGTGCAAGGATCAGATCTTTCCAAACAATACTGGTATCTCTACCTGATCCAGCCAGCTGCATGTCCTTGTATACATTACTAGAATTAATACTACACAGAACTCCACATAATTTGTTGTTTATTTACAACCACTCTTCTCACATGCTAATGAGTGACACCAGCTCTTCAGAGGGAGAATCTGCTTTTCTTGCCAATGCACCCTTGGCAGACTCTGCCCTTGAAAGAGATTTCAGGGAGGGACTGAAGCCAACAAGAGGGAAAGCAAGGGAGGATAGTATGATATGAGAAGAATGCCTGCAATTTTACAGGGAGAAGACCCAGCTGCCAGTTATTCAGGTGTTTCAGCTCACACACAGACACTAAGCTGTTCCATCAACAAAAGGTACACACTTAGGTACTCAACTGCCAGAAAACACCAGGGAACAGGTGCTCCCCTCTGTTCTAACCTGCTTACATATTTATAACTGAAGATGCCTGCATTAAGAAATAATTCAATATACCATGCTTTCTTCCACCCCCTAAAACAAGGAAAACATCTCTACTACAACACCTTCATCTCCACGCCAGACAAAGCCTACACAGATAACCTCTCAAGGTCTGTCAGGATAGCAGCCCTTCCCTCCAGTGTGTTGACCACACCACACAGCTTGATATCTTCAGCAAAGTTGTAAGGGTGCACTTGATCCCACTGTCCATGTCATCAATAAAGATGTTAAACAGCACCGGTCCCAGTACCGACCCTTGAGGAACACCACTTGTCACTGATCTCCCCTTGGACGTCAGACCATTAACCACAACTCTTTAAGTGCAACCAGCCAGCCAGTTCCTTATCCACCAAGTGGTCCATTCATCAAGTCCATGTCTCTCCAATCTAAAGACAAGTATGTTGTGTGGGACTTTGCACAAATCCCAGTAGATGATGTCCATTGTTCTTCCCCTATCCACCAACACTGTTACCCTGTCATAGAAGGCCACCAAATTTGTCAGAAACAATTTGCCCTTAGTGAAGCCATGTTGGCTGTCACCAATCACATCCTTATTTTCCATATGCCTTAGCATAGTTTCCAGCAGGATCTACTCCATGATCTTGCCAGGCACAGAGGTAAGACTGACTGGACTGTAGTTCCCCAGGTCTTCCTTTTTCCCCTTTTTAAAAATGGGGATTATCTTTCCCCTTTTTCAGTCAGTGGGAACTTCAGACTGCCACAACTTCTCAAATATGATGGACAGTGGCTTGGCAACTTCACCTGCCAGTTCCCTCAGGACCCATGGATGCATCCTATTGGGTCCCATGGACTTGTGCACCTTCAGGCTCCTTATATGGATTCCTTACAATTGCAAAAGATTATGTTTATAGTTCTAACAAAAATTATCTCAATTATGTTCAACTTGTAACAATCAGAAACAGAATCATAGAAATATCTACAAATTAAGTATTAGATGTATTTGACCAACATCTAACTTTTTATTAAACATTTAGCAAATGCTCAAATACAGAGAATAAGAAAAGTATCAAGGCAGGACAATTAATTTTAACTGTTTGGCTAAAATCAGTGGTCCACCTCACCTCTGCTGAAACTATGCTAGGTCTGAAAGAGCTCAAGATGATTGTGTACATTGTGTGTGACAATCTCCTGCAACCAAACCACAACAGAGCCACCACTTTGATATTTCCTTTCTGCAGGCTTGGTTAGTTTTCACATGAACAGTTTTAGCTCTTGAAATCCAGTTCTAACTGTTGTAGAGTCTCTCTTTCCTTCCTCCAGAATGGATTTTAATATCACTCAAAGAACTGTTAAAAGGCAGAAAAATTCCCACAGGAAAGAACTGAGTCTGAATTGGGGAATGGGGTGGGGTGTGTGAGGGGGCAAAGAAGAAGCGAAGGAAGACTGATATTAAAGGGTTTTTTTAAATATTAAAATTTTTAAATTTCAAATGCTTATACTGTTTTACTCACTCTTTTTTGTATATTTAAAGAAGAGTTAAATTATTTGAATGGAAAGAAGCTGCAAGAAAGTTTACATGCACCTTTCTAAAATTAACTGCTTACCAGTAACAAAAGAGTAAGAGTTCATTAAGCCCTTGATTTCATCAAATTTGAACGATACAGGTATCCAAGCCTGAATTTCAGGCACCAAACTTAGGTCCTCAATGAAAAGGCTGCTCTACCTAAACTACTAATATAATCAATACAGAGAAAGATTACCAGATGGTGATTCATGGCAAGGATCCCACCTAAACTGTTCAAAACTGCCCTACAGATCAGGCACCCTCTGTTGACTATCAAAGAAGCCTGTGAAAACTAGATTTCTAGTCTGGGCATCAAACTTGCAGACTCATAGGACAAGACATGATGGACACAAGCTGCAACAAAAGACAAGCTCCAGCAAGTATTCTTTAGCTTTGGTTTTAGCTACACCAGTGGACATACTCATCTTTCCCAGGCAGCAGCCTCTTTAGAGCGAATGCCAACATCCCACTTTGCAGGTTTAATATCCAAAGCTTGGCTTTTAAGCCTGTATTTCCAGATAAATAGCAAGGCATAACATAGCCAGATCAGGTTCTAGGCTTCTGCGTTTCATTACCTAAATAAAAGAACACAGAAGATAGCCCTCCACAGGTGTATTTAGGAAATCTTTCACTAGACATGTGCAACTCACCCAGCAGGCTGGACCTAAGGGGAAAGAACAGTAATCTATTTTATAAGGTGGTCCCTTGAAGAACAACATGCTTGAACAAGACTCTACTAGGTAGTACTTTGAAGCTATGAAAAAACAGCAAAAGACTGCAACCTCTATATAATAGGGAAATATTCTGAATTTAGAATGAGGGAAGATGCATAAAGAAGATACCCCAGAATATAAAGTAGTTTCTATTTTGAGCTCCTTCAAAAGGAAAAATGTCTTGCCAATTTTATGTTGGAAGTTAGCAACTTCTGTACACGGAGACTGGCTTTCTTAGTGATACCAGCTAAATACCAGTACGCTGCTGAGCCAAGATACTGTCAGAGAGGGTGAGTATACATTGCTAATGTACACACATGAAATTACCTTCCCCACCTGAAGAGGGAAAGATTGTTGTAAAAGTGACACTGACCATGTGGTTCTACAATAGAGATGATGAAGACGATGACATATGTTGACTAATTGCTCTGAAGACATTGTCTAGAGAAGCAAGTAGTGAAGAAGTTATGACATCAAATTTGAAAAGAACTAAAAATACATTCTACATCATCCCATGTAGGTCATGCACAGTGACCTACTATTCTGAGTAAGGCAATCATTACTCTCAAAAATTTTAAAAAGAAAAAAAAGAAGACAGATTCTCACAAACAATTTATCTAAACAATAATTGCTTCATACTAACACGTGTGTTTTCCTACTTGTCTCATGGTAAAAGAAGGCTGTATCTGTAAGAAAAAGGCAACTTTAGCATAAAAAATTCAATTACTAATATCCAAAGGCCAGACATCTTGATTTTACCACTACGTGAACTTCCACTATTCACTTCATTTCTTCATCTTGCTTTTTGCAATTGTAAAGTGAAAACAGTATTGTCAAGATTTTTGGAAAGCTTCATTCTTCTATAAAATACCTGGAGATTCTCAGACAGCAAGTACAGAAAAGTGTCATCATTAATTATCACTTTGAAATTAAGACATCACATTTGAGGTTCTGTCCTTCACAGAAGAAAGCCATGAAACACTTCTCAGTGCCTTAAGGACAACTGCACTTAAACAGTCATTTCAAGGGTTTGATGAAAGAAGTTTCCAATCAGAGTAGACTCAAAAATTAAAATTCTTCCAGGAACAAGCTTCAATATTAACTGTTCAGTATCCTAATCGTGACGACTAGTATTTCCTTTGCATTGTAATTTCACACAGCACAGCAATCCCTCTGCCACTGCTGGCAGAAATGAAGAAACATCTATTAGCAGCATGGAGAGTGGGGATGAAAAAGAGGAAATAAAGAAAAAGGTGTGTTTCTGACATAACTTAGTGATGCAGAGACAGTTTCACACCAGAAGTACTGAGAGCTTGACTTCCTTTCAGGTATTGTATAAGTTATTCTGGGAATTATATAAGGAAATTTGACTGGAAGGTAGATGAGAACTTTGAATATGCGATAAATTAACTCCAGCAGACAGAGTAGGAAGAAAAGTAGTAATAGGTAACCAGATACCAGGGCTAGAATGCAATAAATAGTTGAGAAACAGATGATCAAACAGATAAACTGAGCAGGAAGATAGCATAGTGGTGCAAAATAATTAAAAAATGGGCAGGGTAAGGAGCCGACTAGAGGAGGAGGCGGCGAGTATAATGCAGAGTGACAGTTTGTCCTACAGTGCAAAGGAACAAAGAGGAAGGACTGAAATTTCATTCAGAACCATATGGCCTTACTGACATCTTTCCTCCCTCTATGAAAATGAACACTAGTAACACTTTGGAACCTGACATACTTGCACTTTCCAACAGAAAAATACTCACTCCTTTTCTAATGTTGGGTTTCCTTTCAGTTTATTATGTACTCTGTGTACTCTCCAGCCCCCCTTGATACTATTGGTTCTTCTCTTAAGCAACACCAGGTTGTTTTCTCCATTACAAATTATAGACAAGTTCTACTGGAGAATCTATACCAGCTTATTAAATCAGCTGATGTAAATTTTGACTGCTTCTGGGACTAGACCTTAATGCAGGAAAACCTCAGAGAAGACAAGATTTGACAAGTATCTCTGTGAGCACTAGAACTAGCAAAGCTTTTATCCTACAGATTTGTGGTTTCTGGCTAACTGACACTGAAGTCTAGGAAGGTGTGAACTTCTATGGAAGCTTTTCCTGTGCCTGAAGCATTTCTTTATACCTGAAAAACCATTTCATTAAGCTTTCAGGAATTTATCTACCTGGAAAAAAGCAGGACCAGAGCCTTGGGTTTCAGGAGAGAGGACTTCAATCTCTTCAGAGATCTGCTTGGAAGAATCCTACAGGATATGGTTCCAGAGAGAAACAAGTGTCTAGAAGACCTCATTGATATTCAAGTATTTCCACCACCAAGCTCAAGAAAGGTCCGTTGTGCCAACAGAGGTGATGAGAGTCATACTTAGTAAGAGCATGGAATGCAAATCACTCTCAGATCAGTGTATGAAGGAAGGTATCAGACTGTACATTATTAGAATCACATCCCTGTGACAAATTCAAAATGGATCAAGCTTACTTTATAAATATTACTGACTACATTTCATAACTCATTTGCAGATTACAGGTTTTCCATAGTACTACCTCATCCCCATTTCACATAGTAGTAGCATATCAAAGTACTAATCATGCACGCAGATCACTGCTACTGATATTCATCTAGGATTCTTGAAAGGTGCATAACAGAGCAGAAACCAACAATCCTTTTAATCATATACAACACCTTTATTCATGATCATACTGATTTAAACAAGACTTACATACGTTTATTGAGGTAAGGCAACTTTAAAGTGGTGCAAGAACTTCTACACCTAAGCACAGCTGTCCTGTTTAGCTAAACTAATTCAACATCACAGCTTTAGGCAAACATGAACATACTGAATGGCACCAAGGCCTCAAAACAAAGGGCAGAGCAGAGACTTCCTGAGAGATTACGAGTTTGTAGGAACCAATTATGTTGCCTAACAAGAAAATGTTTGCTGGAAGACTTCAGTAACATAGTTACAGAAATAGAACTTCAGCTCCTGTCAGTCCTTTTAACACCATAGGGAAAAATCAGTTCCTCAAAATAAAACGGCACTCCCATGCTTATTTTACCAGAGTAACGGAATTTAAAGTTTTTGTGAGTGTAACTAATAGATGAAGTGGAAGAACAGAGGGCGAGAGATTGTAATTGTCCATATTCACAATCAACAAACAGGCAAAAAACTAGATATAGGTCAGGCCTGCTTGACCCAACAGGAGACAGACTCTAGAGTCAGGAGCACATGTAAATCCATCGGGTCAACTTTGGAAAGCTAGGAAGTGAATTTATGGTGATGGAAACTATGAATGACAAGACCACGAGAGAGAAAAGCTATAAGAAGCAGCTGGGATGATAAAGACACAAAGGCGACTGGTTCAGAGATTTTCTGTGCAGTTGGACAACAGTACTTAATAAAAGACAGATATTAAAAAAGGTAGATTTCTGCTCACTTACTATGACATCTCCTAGCACCTAGGCTACTTCAAAGAATTAATTGCATTTATGTAAAGGAGAGTCCTTACTCTTCTGTACACACTGAACTAGAATACACATTCTCTCTTCATAGTGCTCTTCCTCAGATTGCATCTACATTGCTCACAGTAGCTCAACACAGAGATGCCAGAGTTGTTTATTCCGCAGCAAAGAGCAATGAACACACCATAACAGCACTCCCCACATGTGAGATAGATCTGGTGAGATAGATCAGCTAGTCTCAGGCTGCTGTCAAAATACATCTCTGCAGCTTCTAGGTCCCAAGGTAGTATGTTGAGATAGTGCTGAATTGTACCATATGGAAATACCAACCCTAAACTCAGATTGTATACATAAACATTGCATTAAACAGCACAGACACACACTTGAAGCCAACAGGACAGGGAGAAGTATGTTTTATGGCTCACTGAGCATCTCTGCTGCTCAAGAGTAGACTAGAAACAACATAAACCATACTAGTTAATGAACCTAATACTTCATAGACCTTCTACTGGATGATCACCTACGCATATATAATGTGCAGATCATATCTCAAGACTTGTCACAATAGAGAAGAGATAGACCAAGTTAACTTAATATAAGAAACATGGAGCATTCAGAATCCCAGACCAGATCACACAACTTAGAACTAATTTTATTCCAGGGAACTTCCCCACAATCTGGAATACTAACTCCAGGCCCATATTGGAACCTAAAAAAGTCTTAATCAAAAAAATCCATTTCACTTGGTTTGAGTAAGAATGCTGTCATAGGGATGGGAAACTTGCCAAAAGACTGCAAAGCAAATGGTAATAATAATTACCAGTTGAATTCTGGATAATTGCTTAGCAGAATGCAACAATGATCACTGTACATAAACTCACTTAAATGTTTCACTCAAGCGGGACTAAAAGTAAAGAACATATCAATTTAATTTGCCAATGACACAACCACTGAAGAACTGTTAAAAGACACAAAATAGCCAGAAAACATTAGAAAACAAATGGAAACACTTATTGGTTTTCCAAAAAAGTGCATTCAGAGAGATACACATCTAGAATATGAAGTTGAAAAAACATTTGGAAATTAAGATGAGCTGGTGCATGGTCAGAGATATAGTTGAAAAGGAAATGTAATACTGGAGGGAAAGAAATCCAGAATCAGATTAGGTAAGGAGGACTTCCAGTGTACTAACATTTAATTTCACAAACTGCATTGTCAGAACTGAATTCAGGGAGAGACTAGGTGAAGGCTCCATCACTGATCCACATGCTACCACTTCAAGAAATTACTGCAATGCATTTGAGATCTGTGCAATGCAGATGTTTTAACTTACAATGCTTGTAGATATGCCTCACCATCTCTAAAATGTAATCTTCTACTTATTTCTCCTCAGCTTCAGAAATCCTTTGTCCTGATATTCGAGTCATCAGTGGCTCCAGGCAGACCTATGTTGATAAATCATAAATAGCAACGGCTATAATTGTAGGGCAAAGGAACCGCAAAGTGAATAAAGGCTGGAGACAATCATTTCAGCCAAGGCTGTTTCACTGCAGAGTAAGCTTCCAGAGAACTCTGTATTAAAATCCACAGCCTAATTACCTTTATGACATACTATAAGACCTTACTGAGTCATAAAAACTTTCCTGCAATAACATGGTATAAAGATCTGATTTGGTTTTAATAATGAAAGGGAAAGGGCAGAAGCTTCTGACTTTTGCTGCAATCATTGCATTGTTCTATGCATGCAGACTGGCTAAGCTACAGAGATAATGTAACAGCTTACAAGGGAGAGAGTGAAAAGAGAGGGAGGAATTTAGTATAGAGTTACATGTGGAAGCATTAGAATGACACTAGCGAAGGGAAGGGGGTTTGGAACCTCACAAAAGTAATCTTGGCAGCAAAATGCATTAAAATAGCATCTTTCAAAAGAGAGCTGGGAGAACAGTGGTCCTTCCAGCTCTTCTCAATCTCCAAGTTACATGAAGCATGTGGATAGGGCATTTCTTTCATTTTTATAAGGAATCTAGCCTTCCTGGTGAACTCAGGAAGAACTAGTCAGGGAGACATACCACTCCTCATTCTGTGACAGAGACTGCATGCTTGATTGTGGTAAGCCTTCCTCCCACAAGCTCCAAAGGTATCTAGGCTTCCAATTTCCTAATTGAAGTGTGCAGAAGCAGAGAGGCAGCCATTACACCACGTGATGCATGCAAGAGAAACAAGGTAAGTTTATAAGATTTTATTTCAATATGAGCAGTAAGAGTACTTTTTATCTGAAGAAGAGGCAAGACTTTGCAAAAAGGATATAGTCCAACATACTTTCTGCAGCAGTTTTATGCTTCAGTGGTGTGTGCATCTAAATAAAGCAACAATTACCCCCGAGTAGAAGGAAAAGATCCTGTATCTGGTGTTGAACCATTCCAGGGCTATATCTAAAGTATCAAACAGCAGCTATTTTTGCTAGAAGCAATTTTAAATTGAGGGGAGGAGAAAAAAAAAAAAAAGAAAGAACAGAACAGAAAAGAAAGAGAAAAGCTGTTGAAAAGCACCAAAGAAAGCTGGGGCTCTAGAAAAAAGTGCCAACGGTCCTGACTGAGCTTTCTGTTCACTTCTCAATACATCAGGCCTGGAACAAGTTTCTCAGTGCAAAATTTCTCTAATTGGCTGGAAAGCATTTAAGGAAAAATCTTTTTAATTAAAAACAGAGAACCAACAAGACATGAAAGCCATGGGGGTTGGGAGAGGCATATGTTGACCTTATGAAGCTTCACAGCAGAACTCTGCAGGGGCTGTTTAAACTGAGAAAGCACAGTTTTAATTAAAGAGTCCTGAGGAACAGACAATTCAAAAGACCAGGTCAGCTAGATTCCAAGAGGTCAATTTAAGCATAAGCAGAGGGAAAACAAGACTTATGGTCATTTTGCCTTCCTCTGGGAGAAATCTGTTGCTAACTGCGCATTATGCTCTGTGCTTCTCAACACACAAACTAGCTGTCCTCTAACCACCTCTGTGGGTGTTGTGTATCATTGGTAAGTGTTTAAGGGAGGGAAGAAGTTTTGTGAAGTCCACTCCAGTTTCCTGACACTGGATCGCATTCTAAAATAAACCTAATTATTTTTTTTCCCCCTCAGTACGTGGGATCCCAGATATGCTTATGCATACTTGAAAATAGGACTCTGCATCTTCCTAAGCTTCTAAAAACAGTGGGAAATCCTGGAAAAAAAAAAAAAAAAAAAGATCCAGCATATCAGCAAACAGAAATCCTCATTAAAAACAACCAAACAAAACCCAACCTTTTTTCTTTGCCTTAAGCGTGTCATGTTCCTATCACATGTAGTGAAGCTAGTAATTTTTCTTTGCTATTTGGAAAAAAAAGGAAAAATAAACCTAGTGTCCAAACAAAAGGAGTTATGAAGGGCAATGTAACTAGAACCCATGAAGTGGCAGGGCTAACATAGAAAAATGTAACATAAAAGCTGCTGCATTTCTCCGTGAAGAACTGCTTCCCAGTAATTCAAAAGGATAAGGAATTAAGTAGAAAAGTAACATGGACAGTGATTTCCCAAGAGAAAGATTAATGTTAGGGCACTTCAATTAGTGTATCCATGGCTTTCCACATACATTGATTATTACATTTAAGTACTGCTTCTGTTCAGATAGATTTGTCTCTTAGTGGCCCTTTGAGAGCTCATGGCTAGATGCATCTGCTTGGGTGAAGGAGGTGCACATTCCAAGTCAAGGCATGGTTATTTCAAGACTGACACACAAAGCAGTAAATTTCCCTGTGTCAAGGAGAAGCAACTAGCAGCCAGATGAAGCAATCAGTTCACTCATTTGTGAGATATTGTCTCTTTTTCCAAGATCCCAATTAAACACTCAAAAGTGCAAATATGGGGGGGGTTGTTTTGTTTAGGGTTTTTTGAGTTTGTATAAGCTTGGAAATTGCATCATCTTACATCTTTAATTTTATCCTCCCTTGTTTCTTTCAGTCAGGGTGCAAACTTTGATTCAAGTTCTCGTTTATGATGTTGACCTATATCCTCACAGAGCTGGCATTATGCAGTTTGTCAGGGATACTTTTGTCCATCTACGGAGGGTAAGAAAAAGCCACCACTCCTAAAACAGAAATTCAAATCTGGAATGAAACTTAAAGTAAATGAGAGAGGGAAACAGCAGTAAACACTGTTATGGCAAAGGAATAAATAAAAACAAGAACATCCTGGGAAACATGGAAGGTAGTGAATGTAATACTTTTGACAAAGGAAGACAAAAGATACCTTCATAGTCCTTCGCAGACATAAATCAATGACAACACTGAAGCACGGAGCAATTCCTGCCCAGAAACAAACCCAGGACAGAAAACTGGGATGGAGCACAAGCCCCTTGCTGTAGAAGCCAAAGGGCATATTTTCACCCTGTTCTGCAAACCAATTCTACTGAAATAAAATGGACATTCAATGAATAACTCTCTGTACACCTGACATAGGGCACCAAATGCAGAAAGATACTAGTTCAGGTCTCAAAAGCAATATACCAACATTAATCTGAACTATACTGCTTCTAATTTTAGAATCAGCCCCCGCCACTACCAAAACCTTGCCATGCAAACCCAACACACTCCTGCACATAATATAATGTTTAAATTGTCAAAATTGTGTCATCATAAAATGAGATGCTGTAGCAACAAACTATCTGCAGGTAGAGTCATGATTCCATGCAAGCTTGTATAACTGTTTTTAATTAGGTATGTACATATGGTCTTGTGTTCTAGTACAGTGATCATAAAGAAACAATTTAAACTCATTTCTGGAATAATCCAATTCTAAAGAAAGCTCTAAGTTGAAAGTCTGACTTGCTTTGGGGATCACTTAATCTAACTTTTTCTATTGTGAAGAGACTCATTCTGTAGTTCAGATCACCAATGATCTCACTTCTGGTTGCTGCTATTTATTGTATAATATGATTCCTTCCCACATTAATCTAAAAGGAATGTATTTCAGAGAAAGAAATCTAGGTCTAGTCTATGCCCAAGTGTGGTAATGACCATTTTTTACCCGTCATATTGCACAGGTTCAGCTTTTTCTTAGTAAATGAGTTTAGTTCTTAAGAGACCAGGAATGTTCTGAGTTCCTCTATGCACAAGTATAGCAGAAGAAATCCCATAGCAAATAAAACTGAAATGAATAAAATCAAAGTTCTAGTTTGTAATTACTGCTAGAGAATAAGAGAAATTGGACCGACTGGAGGAAAACACCAACAGCAAGCTCTCTAAAGCGATACATTTCTGTCTCTAGTTAATGTAAAAAGAAAATGTATATAAATGTATAAATATACAGGTAAACACGCCATATTTGCTCAGACTAAAAAGTGCAACCACTGGACTTCAAAGTCAGAAACATACATGTTGAACTCTCTTAAGGCCACAACCAGAGCATAGTAACATCCACCTGAGCTTTTGTTCCTATGCTCTCCCTTCCCCTACAAAGAACCTCAGTGATGACATGTTTTTCCACCACCTTTTCCATATTCACATAAAACTGCTAAAAGTAAAAGGGAAAGCCCATCATCTGGCTGAGTCAGATGCTAGATGGGTGAAGCTTGATGAAAACTTGCATTGAAAGTACAGCAGTGGGTGCTTTCCATCAGACAGCTGCTTCTCAATTTGTCAACAAGGTTCACTGACAGCTGCAGTGAAAAGTCATCCATCAGAACTATCATCTCTAACTCTCCTAAAGAAATATGCTCTAGGAGTCTGCACTTTATCTTTCCTCACTGTGACCTGACCTCAAATCAGATATGTCCTCACTGCATGTTAGATTACTACCATACAATTTACCTGAAATCTTGAAAATATTATCCCTGAACTAATATAAATGATTTAGAACATAACAAAGTACTTATCACTGAGAAGGTGTTACAGCAGCATAGTCAGTCACTTTAGTAGCTAATTACAGATTTTGTCATGTTTAACTAGGATTGTCTAATTTCCAAGGTACGTATCAAAAAAGCCAAGTCGTTATTCATAGTTTTGCAAACTCTGTTCATCATAAGCAGAAGCGTTGCAAAGCTTTGCCAGAGGGTGAGGTTTTATCTATATTTAAGAGAACAGTCTTTCCTGCAACATGAAGTGAGGCTTATAGTAAAAAACCCACTAAAATTCAGATTTGTACAGCAACTTTCTGTGTATTTGCTTAAAATACTAAATTAAAAACTAAAACAAAACATAATTTTAGTTGCATGTAGTTATATGAGTTTATTTTGAACTCTGGCCAGTTCTGTAATACCTAATATACCAAGCGCAGTATAAGAATAGCTACACAAGATAGTACAGTGCTGAATAGTTATTTTGGCATTGGAGCTTCTTCCTTGTGGGCAGGGTTGAGGTAGAGGTCACACAGTTGTCAGTGGTCCCCCTTCCACGGTCATCAGGATCCTGCAACATCATCGAGATGTGCCAGGAGTAGCTCAGGCACAGCTTGGGTGGCAGCATTCACCACCCTACAGCCCAACTCCACTCTACCTCCTGCTGGGCTCCTAGTCAAAGCACTCTGTATCCCAACTGCCTAATAATCTCAGCACCTACTTCCCTCATGCTCCATACTCTATATTCTATCTCCAGATCTGCTACCCTGCCTCCACCCACCAATCCCCAGCACATTTTATTATTTTTTTTCCTATCCATCCCCATGTACAGGCCCACAAATGTCCTCCCTCTATTCTTGCTTGACATGCTGTTCTGTAATGGAAGTAGCACTGGCAACAAGGTGCTCCTACACTACTTTACATTCTGAGCATTTTTTAACTATTCCACAGGCAACTGTGATGGTATCTCCCTATTAACATTGTTAGAGCATTAGAACACGGTGTGAAGTGTCAGTATTTGTACTGCATTAATAGCCTAGCTAATGATTTTGATGTGAAGGGAACAGGACAGCAGCAGATGCTGGAATACTTGCCTCCATTTTTCCCCACTGTTCGGAAACACCTCCAGAAAGTCCGAAGAAAAGAGGCCCTGTTATGAGGGGTAGCTTGAACAAAGCTGAACTCACGGAACAAGATGTGTGTTCCTTGACGGACGCTGTTAAAACTGTGGAGATAAAGTCAAAACAAGAGAACGTTAGAAAGCTGAATTGATGTGAATGTTCTGGGGCCATCTGGAAGAGTAGCAAGAAAACCACTGCCAGTCACATTTTGTGAAACCAAATCTCCAAAGCTTATACCCAACTGTTCTCCAGAGAGAAGCCTATTTGCAAAAACCACACACTGGAACTTAATTATAGGAGTTAGAGGTTTGAAAATTCATTCTAAAGAATCCCAGCAAGGGGTGTCCAAAAGCCACTTATTTGAAACCAATCCATTGGAAAATGACTGGCCAAGAGTAACTGTTGTTCATCTGACCAGAAGATGCCCTTTCTTTTAGTACCATTTGAACTTCACTGCTATTCTCATTACAGTTTTCCATGAAGTCACAGAAAATAAAATTTAAAATCCTCTTTAACAGCAGCCTCAAGATTTCATTTCTAGGTTACTGAAACTGGACTGTATTGGATATATAAAATCTACATCACCTGTCATCAAAAGCAGATTGACACTTCACTAAATGACACTTTGCACTAGTACATTTTGAAAAGAGTGGTTGGTCATTATGATGGATACTCAATTTGATCTCCTAGTCTTGTATTTTAGTACAAATTTCTCATATTTGAGTTGTAAGCATTTTAGGCTAACTTCTTATAGTAAACATTTGTCTTAAAAAGGTTTCTCTGAAGTGTAAGAAGCTCTCCTTTGGGCATGGTAAAGTTCAACATGCAAGAACAATAGAAATGCAAATACAAACATTATATACCAAAAGGTATAATGACAGGGCTGCCTCAAAGATAGATTTTGTGTTTTTCACTCTGCATCGTGCAAGTGGGACAAAGCTTTCAAACACTCCAGAGAGATCATTAAAAACATTCACTTGGGACAGCAGCTTAACTCCCCTGCACAGGAGAGAATTAATGAAAAGATAGAAATTTACTTTCATCCCAGCAGAACCTCTCCATAGGCAGCATCTCCACAAGAGACAAAGTCCAGTGGTCAGTGTGAACCCTCTCAGTTTGCAATTTTACATCACCTCTTTAAACATAAATAGTTTAATCACTTTATCCTTCATAGTATAGAAAAAAAAAGGTCTCACATTTGAAAGAGAATTAAACCAGACAGAATGAAGCAAAATTAAAAAGTCATGTAACAACTAGGGGAAGATGCAGACAGAAGCCAACTCAGTTTTTCAGAAAAGAATCACAATTTATGTTTTTTAAGGTCCTGGTTCTCAAAGACATGTGAGTAAATGGAATTTTTTGTCATGTGTGACAGCTAGGTGCAGAACACTGTTTCTAATCCTCCTACCCAGAAAGAAATGCAACTCAAATAAAATAAGTACAATCACCTTATGATTAAGAAACACTCATGACTCTTCAGTCCTGCAATTAGGAATATTCTTTCTGTAAATACTGTGGACAAACATATTTTTTTGTATTTATGAAACCTTATTCACTCACCAGTGCAAACCAGAGGAAAGCACAGCCATTGTCCCAAGAGATTAAAGTAAATAAATAAATCATATTTCTGATCAAAATATACCAAAATTACAGGAAAGGGCTCCCATGACTGTCACTGTAAGTAAAGAGTATTCATTACGAAGTGCTGTAGCTCACTGCCTTAGAGTAACTGAGTTCAGCATAAGGGAAAGTAGCAGAGAGTCCCACAAGATGCCTGTGACAAAGCTGGAAACGGGATTTCAGATCTTCTCATCCCAAACCACAGCCTATAAGACTTTTCTTATTTCTTATTTGCATTGGTTTGCTGATGATTTGACAGGCTGATGGAGAAAAGAGGGATACAAATGAAAAAAGAAACTTGGTGTAATAGGAGGAGGCAGCTTTAAGAAAGATGACACACTTAAGAGATGTTTAGGAAGAGAAAAAAGATGAAGGCACAGTGATATAACTAAACACACCAAATGATGTTGCTCAGAACAACTAGAGCACATGCAATGTCTGGAAGCAGATCCTGGCACAACTGTAATGGAAAGGTCCAGACATGAAGCTAACATTCACAGCAGAGAGCCCTACTATATGACTCCTTAGTTCTAATAAGCAAAAACTCAAGTAACTTCAATTTTCAGCATGGGATGGCTCTAAACCTAGCAGGCAGAAGGGTATGATATCATTTGTTGTTGCTTGCTCAGTTAAAAGAGTGGGTGGATGTGCTGGAACATCAGCACACCTGGATGTGCTGACAGCCAAGCGCCGCCAGCTAGTTCAGTAAAAGAAGTACAATGTTTCTTTCATTCCTCATTTCTTGCAATAAGATTTTGTTTAACTATACAATGGAAGGATTTTGCCCCAAAAGCTCAAGTCTGCAACTGTGGGAGTCAGAATTTTATCCCAGTTAAGATGCTGCATTTCAGAGACCCTACTTTATAAATTCCTTTTCTTGAATTGTAAAAGTTCAGCTCAAAGGAGCCAGCCCATGATGGAGCTATCCAGCAAGCAGCCCAATGACAAATCAACAGATCGGCTCCCAGGCAGGATCAAGATCACAGAACAGCTTTGGTTGGAAAAGACCTCTAAGATCACCCAGTCCAACCATTAACCCAGCACTGCCCAGTCACCACTACCCCATGTCCCTCAGCACCACATCTACATGGCTCTGAAATCCCTCCAGGGATGGGGACTCCCCCACTGCCCTGGGCAGCCTGGGCCAGTGCTGGGGAACCCCTTCTGTGAAGAAATGTTTCCTAATATCCAGTGTAAACCTGCCCTGGCACAACTTGAGGCCATCACCCCTCATCCTGTCACTGTTACCTGGGAGAAAAGACCAACACTATACATTTTAAATAAACTATGTATTTTGAAATTCCTTTATCATGGGTAGATGGGCAGTACAAAAATAACTTGGCCACCATTTCCTTAACAATTCCCCACAATGAAGTTACCGTCAATCTGGGAAGTACTAACAGCTTACAGGTACACTGTCTGGAAGAAAAAGATGGTGACAACCCAAAGCTGTTTGTAGGTATTCTAACAGTATATAGGGGGTATGACCAACACCTTACCTATGATTTTGATATACCTGTGAACAGATGTCTTTTCAGGATTCTTTTGAACGCAAAAATAAAACAAGTTGCAAACTGAGAGGAAAGGCTTAAGTAAGCAAGATATCAACAGCAAAGCAAACAGCTCAAATGTTCTCAGCAAATTAAACAGCTGCTGAGATTCTTCCCTAAGGATTGCTCAGTCTTCCCTCTGAACAACTCCTACCCTTAGCAAAGTTAAGTGGCCAGAGCTTCTCAGCACATTTGCAGAAGAAAGACTTTGTTCATAAGTAGGGTCCGTCGACAAGGTAATAGTTAGTCCTCAATCATTTAGAAAAGGCTTTGTGATCCCAGTAGCAGGGAAAATAATTTTTCACTTCTCTGGTTAACTTATTCTTTCCCCCTTTTAGACATTTAGTGCAGCCATCTGCAAGAGATTCCTTCAAGAAGAAAGCTTTCGACAACTCTGCAAGCCTCCAAACCTGATGGTTGCTCCGGCTCTCTACGTTAACAGTAAATAGAGTAGGCAAATTAGAACATTAACTGAAGTTACTTAAGATGTGTTTTTATTTGTCTTGCTGAAACTGAGACTAGAAATTGAACTGAATGCTCATTAATTAACATCAGTTCACTGCAAACACTCATATTTCACACAAGAATTGTTACGCAACTGGATCCTCTGTTAACAAAACAGCTTTTCCCATTCACTTGTGAGAATACTCTGGAGAAAGATTAGAGAAAGACAAAGCAAAGTTCTTGCTCCATGGGAAGATCTAAAACTTTTGCAGTAGGGCCTTCAAGATGCTTACTTTTTCACTCCTTTCCACTACATGCCCCAGAGCAGCCAAACCACAGAACAGAGTTTCTTCCAGCACCACTGCTGAGAAAGCTGCCTCTTGCAGCACACCCAAGTCTATGCTTGTGGGATGGCACGTGCACATGAGGGAGAGAAAAAGAGTTTTGGGAGATTGTGATAAAACAGGCCCAGCTCTCAGAAATGGCTGTGCTGGGAATTCTAGCACTCAGGTGCTGCTTCTCTGAACAGAGCTGCTTTCAGTAAGGCTTTGTCTTTTGTGTAATTACATTTCGGCAACTTGCCAGAGTTCAGAAACTTTCAAGCGCTCTTTTCAAACCTTTGGACTTCTAAATAGATTTGCAAAAGTCCCAGGATGCTATGGTAACATCCCAATTGAAACCCTCTACAGTAGTTAGCCTCTGCCTGCTGAACTCGGGCAAAGCCAAATATGCACAATGTAGAGAGCCCTGAGAAGGACAGAAGAGCTTGCCAGGACCCTGCTGTCCCCCTAGCAGGTGCCACCTTTGGTTACCATGCAAAATACTGAATGAGTTCACAGGACCCCTCCTCTACTAAACGGAAAACAAGGAACAAGGACCGTTATTCCTTAACTTAGAGCATTACTGCTTGCATTTTCCATCAAGAGCATGACGAAGGAAGAAAAACCTCACTTTGAGGGCTCATGCTGCTTCTCCAGCATGAACAGATTCCCCTCATACACACTACTTCCCAGTTACACAGGTGTCTAAGTCGTTAAAACAGAATTGAGTGTCTTAAGCAAAAATAAGGTAGCCTCAAAGGCAAAGTTGCCATCAGAGGCTATGTCTAGTCTGACTGAAACATCTGTAGAGAGAAACAGTGCAGAAGACCTGATGTCAATATTGTGGGTATCTCAGGATTTGTTTTTTCTGGAAAAACACTCTGGACCAGCTCTAGTCTGGTCCCATGGGCTGAATGCTCATTTGCAGTTGGAACACATCTTCCAGTTTAGTTTCATCTGAAAGGAACCCAGGTCATGAGCTCCAAGACTGCTTCATGGTGTGAACCAAAGCACAGTAAGTAGGGATAATCAGGAGTATTAGGATTAGAGACTGTGGTACAATGGGTAACAAAGAACTAGCTCTAGCAATAGAAACCACTGAAATTCAAAAGGCTTTAAAACCCAGGCAATTTCTGTTGTTAAATAACTCATCCACACACAAAGCATCCCCAAGCGACTAATCACACTTGCCCCAAGGCTATGCTCCAAAATAGCAAAGTGAGGTTTACCTTGCCTGGAAGGAGCCCAGAGAGGGAACACTTAAATCTGTAAATACCATGGGGAAAAAAAATAAAAAAATCCCAGTTTCACTGCTGTGATGAATAATTTACTGCCGCAGGAGCGTAGTTTAAGGTCATTCTACTCTTCACCTCTTGGCTGAAGTGTACTACACTACTTGCAACATTCAGACTAATCATTGGATTGTTTCTTTAGCTCTCTCTCTTAGAAGGTAGTGTAGGAGCATTAGCATTCCTCAGTTCAAAGCTGTTGTATCAAGTGCTTTTAAAAATTCCACAGATATTAACATTTGGGACAATGAAGTCAGCCTCAAGGAAATCACCATCTCCCTCTAATGAAATTAGCAGTGCTTTTTAGGCACTTCCTCTGAAACGTGTTAGCAGTGTTAAGATGAAACAGATGCTGAAAGTTATTCCTGATGACTGGCTTTAAGGAAAAAATCCTTTTTTAACAAGCAGGCAGATAGGAAATCATTAACACCCCCAACATTTTGGCAAGAGTGGGTGATATAACACTGCAAACACAGAGGATGGATTTTTTTTGAGATTCTTTCTGTCTCACCCACTCACATTTATATCAGCTGAAGGGTGTGGAAAGAGGGAAAGGAGTGACACAAATTTTAATTGTTTTCAAGCTTCTTGGTATAGGCTCAGGAGTCTCTGTATTCATGGCAGGGTTAATACAGGTGGTACAGAGATTATCCCAATTCCATTTGAAAGGAAATGAACCACAGCACCTGTGACACAGCTCAGAGCAGGCAGTGAACAAGCTTTCTCATGTTGCTTTGTAGCAAATCAAACCCTCTGAGACCAGCCTACAGATTCTGGAGAAGGAAAGGATTAAAGGAGTTGCTGTGCTTGCTCTTTATTACTCAGAATCCCTTTATCTTTTTTTAGAGTCCCCCTCCCTTGATTTTTCCTATGCAAGGTCAGTAATTTAACACCTTGAAGCTTTCAAATCAAAAGCTAAAATGACCTTAGTGTGTTGAATTATTAGCCCAGGATTTAAAAAAAAAAAAAAAAAAAAAAAAAAAAAGTAGTAAATGGAGTGGGGAGGGGGGAGAATCTCTAAAAACAGAGGCCTTTTGATCAGAGCAGCATCCTGCAGTTTGCTGTAACTCAAGCTGGCCATTCTTATATAGCAGGAATTAAGGACTCCTCCTGCCAGGCAGGGCCCTATTAAAACACAATAGCTGTTTGAAAAGGGTAAGCAAGCTGATATGGATATAATAGGCCACATATTGGGGCCCCTTTCTACTCTAAAATAAAGCTGCTTCTTAGAGTTATGAGCTGGGAAACCTAGTATTCAGGAAGATGGGAAAAGGGCACACAATGGAAGATGGAAGGCAGCCCTGCAGAAGCCCTCCAAGGTGGGAAATGTACAGAAGCCTTCAGATATAAGCATCAATCACCCAGGACTAGTTTTTCAGTCTGATCAGGTGCCATTTCAGACCACATGGTGTTTCAGTGAGTCTGGAAAGGTCTTGCTGGTATAAACAAGAGATTTAGTTTTTACAGTAGAAAACACAGTGAGTTGCAGACCACAGAGACAGCTGCATGAATACCATTATAACTAGATTTAAAGAGATCATTGCAAGTTGCTACCCAGCCTTCCTCAAAAACCCTTGCCCTTTTCCCTCAAACCTAAAGATAAATAAATAACAAGTAAAATTTTTTAAAATCCATAATTATAACTACACAAAGACAGCTGCTAACTCTCCACCTAATGCATTTTTTATTTTTCCAAACTGGTCCAACTAGACATTTTGGGGCAAGAAGAAAATACTTTATTGAACTGCTCTATAACCTTCTGTATGCTGAGGGTATGGGAGATTCAAGTCCTCAATAAGCTTTATTATCATTCAGCCACAATGTCCATTCTTTGACTTCTTTTATTAACCCACAGATGTACTCTTGCCCTCCCTGCCATGCTGTGGAATTCATTCACTAGCTGCAAGATGCTGCAGAAACCATGCAGCAGAACCTGTGGCACAGGCGAGAAGATGCCACAAAGAGGAGAAACACTATTAAAAATACAAGCAACACAAGGCAGTGTTCAGATTTCCTCTAGTCTAGCAGCTCTCGAACTATATCCTATATCTCTTATTCAGAGACAGTTCCATGTTTTATAAGTTAGACTTTTAATTATTTTAAAAGGTAGCAGCACAATCACATTACAACTATGATGATCCAGGAACTAGTGAAATATAACTTAATGACTGTTCCAAAGAGGTTAAATACTGGTGCCATGCATGCAGCTCCCATATTTGCTTTTATCAGTCTTGATTAGACTGGAGAATTTCAGAAGAAGAAAAAAAAATTACAATTAATACTCTCTCACCTATCCAGTTGCCTTGGCAAGAGCTATATCACAAAGACCGAGCAGCTTCCAGTATTTCTATCATGGCAACAAATGAACCTTGCCAAAATTCCTTAATATAGATGAAGCTTCGTCATTTGACATTAATGCTAACTCTGCATTTAGAGATTGCTTAGCTAAACCACTTTGTGCTCACTAAAACTGCTTGGCTACTGTGTTGACTAACTACAGTTTGTCTAATTTATTTAAAGATGCACAATAAGATTAATTTTGCAGGGCATGAGGTTACTGCAGATCTCTAATGCTAATGTATTCTGGAATCTACAATTTCAATGCTATACAGCATGAAAAGTCTCAAGTTCTCTGGAGACATCCAGATTTCTAGAAATTAGACTTTTTTTAAAAAAGAAAAAGAAGATAGATAGACCAAGTTTTAGAAATACATTTTTCAGGCAAGCTACAAGATTTTCATCAGTTTGCTATTCATGGGGATGCAGAGATAGTTAAGGGATTTTATCCTGTAAAGAGTAAGGAATCCTATTATGGGATCTTATCACATCCCACTGCTGCAGGCATTTGCTGATTTTTACAGCTTAGCACATCCAATTTAGGAGAAATTTTGCATTTTGTTGGCCTTGTCCACACTGGAACACACGTATTGTTAGCAAGGCAATTAGAACTGCTCCTCAAGATTTTCTCAACACAACACTTTACAGCCTTACACAAAACTCCCTCAAACATATCAAAAATAAAATAAAAGAAACCCAACCAACCTCAATTCTAATCCATCTTTTCCTAAAGATCTTTCTGGAAAAAAATAAGTTGTTCCTCAAACTTACACTAGTTTATTCCAATTTAATACAAAGTCTTTCAAGCTTAGATAGATGGAAGCCAAGAACTCTGAAATTCATTTCCTATATGCATATAGTAGTCTAGACCCACGCCAAAATGCTTAGTTAAAACCAGAACTAAATCATATGAGTTAGTAATACAGAAAAAGGTATAGTCATTGATGAAGCTATCATGTACTCAGCAGCAGTTCTCTTACAGCTTGAGACATAAAAAACTTTATTGGAAGAAACACTAAGTTCCAAAAAAAATTCCTAACAGAAAAGGATAAAACTATGCCTCGTAATTCTTAAAAAATAAAAAGCATATAATAAAGGAAAAAAACACCAATGGGCACATGGGTACCAAAGTTCTAAGTTATGTTTTTCCAAAGCTGCTATTCTCTAGTGCGTTTCTACTGAATTCCGGGTGCCAATTTTACATTACTAAAACAGTTTTCTTCAAAACATTTACAGAAGCTGCAGGAAATCCAATCCTTACAGCATGTGACCAAGCATAAAAAGAGATTATTGCTTTATATACACATTGCAGATTGGATGCAAAAGACTGTAAATAGTCCCACTACATCTGTTGTGGGTATGTCGCTTTCTCATTTTTTCCTACATATTCCAGCACAGTGATTCAACAAGCACAGCTGAGCTGTTTTCCAGAATGATGGAGAAAGATGCTTGTCAGTGATCTCAGCACTGAATATCTAATTTGCATCATGGTGAGGTCTGCTACAGACCTTTCCTCAGTGGAAGATGGACAATATAAGATTGCCACAGTTCACCAATTCTGATTTGAGGGCCCTTTCACTTCTGCAAGAATACAAACTAAAACAGAGCAGAGTTTTGTGATCAGAAATGCAAGAACAGGGATAAGAAAATAGCTACCCCATACCACAGATATAAAAACCAAGTAGACTGATGGGGAAAATAAGATTAAACAAAAGACCTTGTGGCATCACAAAAAGGATACGATGAGCACTATGAAATACCCAACTGATGAAATCAATTATGGCAAAATCACCAAGAGCATACATACAGGAGGCTCCTTCAAGATTTTCTTTGGAACAGCGATGACTTGCATATCTATTTTGTTGTACTGCCAAAGGTGGATGGACTGGAAAGCAGGAAAATTATATCACAAATGGACACAATTACTTCTCTATTACCTTCTAATCAAGATCACAGAGATCAAATTTCAGCAAACACTAGAATTTTGTCCTTTTCCCTCTCTACCCAAGTCAGCCAGACCTGTTTCAAGAATAAATTTGCACATTTGAAGCGTGTCACAAAAGTCTGGTTTTAATTCCCGGCTGGGATCACGTATACACCTCCAAATTTGTACTAGTAACATCAACAAATACGATGAAAAGCAAGAAAAAAATTGGAAGCATGAACAGAATTATGGTAGAGTTATGAACTACAACTAGGCAGAGGATAGTACATTCAAGTCTAGAGAAAGAGCACAAACACATTAACACTTCTGCCATTTGCCAGCTTCCTGGACTTTGGCTTTTAGAAAATTTCAAACATCTGTTTTTCACTTTTATTAGCTATCAATACTGCCTACATGCAATTGGCTTTAACCATCATTAAAGGAAGCTCAACTTCACAACAAATGTGTTGCATTTCAACATTCAAGGCTGTAAGAAGGAATACAAACATACCCAACTCCATAAAGTCATCAGTCCACTTCTTCTGCAACTGTTCTGAGAAAGACCACAAATAAATATGTAATTTCCGTGATGTAAAGGAATAGGGAAGAAGTGGGCACAAGCTGGACTGCTACACCACTGAATACATATTAGAAGTATCACAATCTGACCACACTGCATAGAAAAGCTGCAATCACCTCTCTTCAAACAGCAAGAGCACAGTGCAGCTCAAGGCAGCGTATAAGTGAGTGAAGGGTTATCTACGGACAACTACCCCGTGCTGACAGGGTGCTGATATCAAGTGCTAACATTCATATGCTATGGCAAGTTCTACAGATTTTTCTGTCACCAAACCAGTATTATAAATTTCCTGAGTGCAGTACATTATCACTTAGAGCATCAATGGTAAACATTGTCTTTCATGTTCAATTCTATGTTGCTCCTTTAGCTAAAAGCTATCCAAGTTCGTCCTGCTTACCAAAAAGATTCTTTACCTTTTTCTCCAGCCCTATATTTCTTTGCAAGGCTGTGGAATCATCTGAGTATCCCCTCAACTGTCAGAGTATGTGGGAAGTAAACATTACGTTTTCTAATATATTGGCAACATATACAAACTGCAGTGGGAATCAGTGTGTTATTCCCATTAATATATGCATTTTTTCCATCTGTTTACTCAACAGCAGTCATCCCAATCAGCATATTTGTCAGGCCAGGACTTGTTACAATGTTTGTTACAAAGGAACAACTCTGGGAAAATCAGGAATTTATAGATCCTGCCTGTCAGATGAAGATACCAACACTGTTTCTGCTGTCAGGCAATTCTGTAATAAAAACATCATACTTCAGGTGGTAGATCTACAGGTTCTGGACAAAATTCACTTAATTTTAATCACAAATAAACTGAGTTATCCACCCGCTCCTAAATCTTCCATAGCTTTCATACAAAACACATACCCACTGTCTGCTCTGCGTGGGGTATTGAAATCCCATTTCTAATATGAGTTGGAGAAACTTAGATTACAAGGAAAAAACTTTGCCATTCTGACAACTCTTCCATGTAGAAGACTGGAAGGCAACAAATGGACTTGAACAGAAAGGCTTTGTGTCCATTAGCAACACTCTTAAGTAGAGAAATATGCAACTATTGTAGGTTCCCCAGAAAGATTTATTGACAAATTCACTCCTGCAAATCCATCTACTTTGGAGAGAGAGACTTTGAAAATGTCTCTCTCCTAGCAACTTATTCACACTAGCTGCAAAATCTATTCCTCAGAGCTTCTGGCACGAGTGCTGAGTCTGAGTGCATATACTCATTCTCCTTCCACTGATAACCAAAAAGCAAAGAACAGGCAGACAGCACTCTTACCCAGTGCCCTAGGGATCAAGGAATCCCAAGTAAGAGCCTGTCAGGAACCATCAAGCACATTATACCAGCTGAGATTTTCAGCCCAAAGGGCTGCTTCACAGCTAGGTCATTGACAGCAGCAGCTTCACACCAATCGCACGGCCCAGTGCAGTCTTGCATTGAGTGTGAGAATTTTGTCCTCTCGCCAGAGCAGAAGACATGTAGGAATCCTGTGAGTATCTGAGGAACACATGAAATATTTTTGCAATTGCTCATAAGACAATATAAAATATTGATATTCTCTCTGATATAGTGACCTGAAAGTATTGTTACCTCCCAGAGGCTACCAATTTGCCTAAAACACATAGAATACTAAAAAAAACAACAACCAATACCCCTCCCCTAAACAGTCTTACCTAGAAATTCTAATGAATGGCTCCATCTCTCAGGGAATCTGACACAGCCCGTCAAAGCCCTAAGGACCTTCTCACTACTATTTTTGCTGTTTATACTACAACTGTACAAAGCACAGAGACAACGTTCTACAATGCTAGATGCTGTAAAGTACATGCAGTACAACATCACTTCTGTCCTGCAGAGCTTGTGTTATCCTTGCTAACAAGACAAAACAAGTTTCTGTGAAAAGGGGAAAGATGCAGAGTTGATGACAGGAAGATGATGACAATGATAAGGCCTACATACAGAAATGCAAAAAATAAATTAAAATTGATGTCTTTAAGCTGGCTGTAAGAATCTCTCCTCTTTATAAGCAGATAATTCAACTTATGTCCAGTTGCCAATTAAGGTTGTCTTCAGTGAGTAGCTTATTTCTCATGGGCATCCCATCTGTCCCGTTCCTGGCCCTTCCCCCTTGCCCTCCCCCCCAAGGGTACTGAGACCATTTTAAAGAGGAGGACATTGTTCACTCTACAGATTTATTTAGGTATGGTTGTATAGTAGTACAGGACTGAACAAGCCAAAATTATTTTTTGATCCCAAAGCCTGTGTCACTGCTATTGCCAAAGAAAGCCAAGAGAGCAGTATCACATTTGTCCCTAAGGAATGAGTTGAACAAATTGTTCCAGCCAATTCAGACAGCAAGAGAAAATGAGGTACTTTCATTGCTAGAAGTTGATACTTCTCACCATGATAACATCTTCCTCTCCAAGGCTCTAAAACTGTATAGCACTGGCAGTCCTATTACTCTGAACAAAGCAAATGTTCCTTTGTGTAAAACAGGGCCCTACACAGCACAGACCTGGTACTTCAAATTGCCAGGCACACAACAGAGAGATTGAAAAGCAGTATCCACCTCCTGACCCCCCCAAACACACACATCACAGACACCTTCTCAGATAAATATTATCAAACTGTCACTCAAGATCCAGCAGGCACTTTGGGTTAGAGTTTGCAGAGCCCAATGGAAGAAGTGCTGCATCTGCAAGCTAAAAGCAAGGTGCCTTTCTCAGTCGTGCTCCAGCTGGCAGCTGGTCAGGGAGACATTTCACCAGAAACAAAAGAAAACAAGAAGTGTTTTGGGAGAACACAGATGAAAACAATGTTTTTTCTGTGTCTCCAGTTCACTTGTGTTTGGTTTATCAAGCAAACTATAAAAGTGATAGGAAGAAGAGAATTTCCTGTCCAAGGTAAGTTATCACTGATTAATATTTCTGAGCCTTCCAAAGAGTTTTGGATAGAGTAGCACATCTACCTGCAAACTGGAAGAGAAAGTTTCAAGCAAAGCGTTAGCCCAGAAGAAAAGCAAAAATTACTAGTAGGAAGTCTCTAGGTTAGAAGTTGGTTTTTTTTTTTTCTGTTCCTTCCAGCTGGAGTAAGGAAAAGCCACATAGACTCCCTTTAAGATCCCAGAAAATATAAAATAGGATGCTACACACATTCCCTCTGCGTGATCAAATGCATTAGCATGGGGGCCCTGTTTTTCTTCAGTACAGAAAAGATCAAGAAAACAGGATGATAAATAACACATAGGAGGAATATGTCGCTTTAAGATATGTTGGCATAGAAGTTAGGCTGGAAGAAGTAAAGCAGCATTAGTGTGTAATTACACAGAGGGCTTTCAAGGGTCTGCATTTCATGGAGATTCAAAAGCAGAGCAGAGATTTCTCGAGTTTGTAATGAACAAATACCAGTAGCATTTCAGCATATCTATAAAACCAAGACTAGTCCTAAGAGAGGCATAATTTTGTTTAGGTAAAGGATGTGGCAGAAGGGTGATTGATCCTTATTCCTGTAAGAGTCAGCAGTGAGTCAGCTGAGGGGAGCCTCAAGGAACTCCCAAGATTGAAAGCAGATGTCCACATGATTGGGACAAATGAACAATGGAATAAAGTGGGGGAAAAAAAATTATCCTTGAAGACTAAAAATATTCTGGAACGAAAACTATAGAGATGAAGGTCAGGCCTCTGCAATCAGCAGTCCCAGTGCTAGGCTGCGGACAGCAGTGGAATACATACCCAATTTTGTTTCCTAGAAACACTCACTGCCTGCAAAAAACTTACTGCAGAGCTACATGACCACACAGTTTCCAGCTCTGAAATTTTACACAGGTAGGCTAAACCCCAACAAAATTTTCTTAATTACCCATAAAAATAGTTGTTGTAACTGGCACATAGATTTGAGGTGAGTCATGGTGAGGTGGGGCTTTGCAGTGCATGATGGAAAGGCCATGATTGCTTTTCAGTGGTGAATCCAGCAAGAGAGGTCCATGGAACACCACTATAGTATTGAAAAGCGTCCCTCTGAGAAGAGTCTGGAGAATATCTAACACCCCTTCTTGAGGCACTAACTTCATTATCTCTGAAAAGTTACAAAAGTCATTATTTTATCCCTCAGAGTGAAAAAAAGCCACTGTAGAAATTCACATCTCACTTTGACTTAGGTGCTGCAGATAATGTTTTTCCCATTTATTTTCAATCAGAGAGTTGTGCTCTACAGTGACAGTTTTATTTGTTATGAGGATCTTGAATTACTATTTATTCTTTCAAAGGTAGGGCAGGAATAGGAAGTGAAAAGAAGATGGTTATCATGTCATGATGAAGAAATAGTAGCAATGCCAGCAGTTTCAAAAAGGTGGAAGACCTCTTGCTCGCCACTTAATTTTTCAAGTACACATGATGAGAAGTTTAGAAAAGGCCCTGAGGTGTCAGCTTGAAAGCAGGTGCAAAGCAAATGTGATCTGGAGAGATGCCTGAATGATGGTTTCAGCTGGGTATTTCAGAGCCACCTTGCCTTCAGCCCTGGTAAAGGCTGTAGGTGGGTAGAGGTCATTGTAGTCATGCTGGTTATCTTTCAGCTCTTGTTTACTGACTATTTGTTCAGCTGACTAATCTCAGTAATACTTCCTGTGGAAACTCACCTGTATCAGATGGAGTATTATGATTCCTAATCATATTGAGGGCATGGGTTGTACCTTCATTTGTCCCTAATAGCTGCTCTCAATGATTATTTCTCTGCAGCCTTCACTTAACAGTGACCACTGCACAGGATCACAGAATAGTGCAGCTTGAACATGGAAGTATACTGTTCATTGGTTCGTATAGTAAGAGTTTCATTCCTTATACTCTAAATGTCTACCAAGAGAGAACGCATTTTGCTACGTTATAAACAACAACAAAAAATATCAATCTCCTTATAAAATCCATGTAGTAACCAAGTATTATTTGCTTCCAAAATAGTTTTCTGAGGTCTCTTAAAGTCAGTATTCATTCTAGTTACACTAAGCTACAGAGAACTGTTAACAGTAAAATTAAACAGCCTTGTTAAGCTGTTTGGTTCTTCTAGTAAAATTGCCTTTATACTGTTTTGCATGGGTCTTCCAGATTTTGCAACATGGACAATTCACACCAAGTGCAAGTTGGAAGTACTTTGTGGAGAGCAACACAGATAAGGTACTACCAAGAAACCATGTTTTCTTGTTATGATGCCATCTAACTAAATGATCTGTGATATAATCAGGTCTAACAGGATTGCCTGTATCTTACCTCCTCTGCCAAGATGGTCAAAACCACACTAGTGTTGAACTGCTTGTTAACCTATCTCCAAGACAGGGACAAGAAAATATAATGCAAGTTATCCAATCAGGAAAATTAGCACGTTAGACCTCATTTGGAGATTAGACAGACACTGATGTGCAGAATACAAAACAAAAAGAACCCCAACAAAAAGACCTGAAACTGTGGTCAACTGATAAAGCTACTCCTATGCTTTGAGATCCTCTTCCACAGCTGTAGTAATGCTGCACATAGATTTTCCTCAGAAAAAAAAACAAGAAAGGAAGCAAGCAAAGATTTTCAAATGGGCATCAAAAGACAGAAACACACAACTACTGCAGGCACACACATTACCAACAGATCTTTAATGAAGCTGCTTGGAAAAGTTTGAGACGTTGTGCAAGACATCATCAAGTTGGCAAAACATACAGCAATTGGCTGAGTCAACATCAACAACACTGGAGACCAGCACACAGCTTCTCCCTCAAAAAAAAAAAAACCAACCCAAAATCTTTCCAAATTAGTAGGAAGGGATTATCTGTACTAATTATTATGTTCATTACTTCAGGATTTGTACAGGTTTAAGGGAGGAAGAGGCATTCAACAGGGCAACAATCACACAAGGAGGCAAAACAGTTCAAATTCATACTCAAAAGAAGAATGAGTGCTGCTGAATACAGAAGCAGTCTCTGCTTTTGATACTAACAGCCCTGATGAAAGCAAACAGAAATTGTTTTTCTATATGCTTTTAAAAGCTCTGTTCCCCAATGTGACTGCTTCACATGAATATTTGTAATAGAAAAGGTACTGAACTGTACGAAACCCCTGCACGTTTCTGAAACATGCTCAGGCAGCCCTTGGCTAACCCAGTGAAATCTAGCATTCACAACATAATCAGCATGTGTCCAGCTCCATTCTCCATGTACCCTGCCTGTTTCCAAAAGCCCCCCTCAGGCTGGACCTATTGGCAGCATCCTGATGTACTTACTATTCAGTGAAGAACCTGGCAATGCCATACTGACTAATATCTTCTCTGTTCTCCAGCAGCTGGCTCACTGCATCCTCCATGTACGTGAGGACATGTCTTTGAGCTGCAAATAAAAGACAGTAAGAGACAGAAATTAGAATACAAGAAGCCTGGAAAGCCCAGAGCCAGACCAACCTAGTTGTGTGCCTTACAAGCATTTGCTCCCTCAGTTAGAGAGCTGAGGTTTCATTCCCTCTTAATTAGCCCAAGAGTGTTCCTCACACAGATATGGATGGTAAGATTCCTGACCTAAATCCTACTTTCTTTCCTGGCTACACGGAGTTGGTCATTAACAGTGCTGACCCTTTTTTAAAATTCCCTGAGATTCTGGAAGTGAAGGAAGAGGAGAAGAAGTTGTGAGACCGCTTTGCTGGAAAATGCTTACTCCAGAGGACTTACAGAATCACAGAATGGTAGGGGTTGGAAGGAACCTCTGAAGATCATCCAAGTCCAACCCCCCTGCTAGAGCAGGATCCTAGAGTAGATCCCACAGGAACACGTCCAGATGGGTTTTAGATGTCTCCAGAGACGGAGACTCCACAGCCTCTCTGGGCAGCCTGTGCCAGTGCTCTGTCACCCTCACAGTAAAAAAGTGTTTCCTTATGTTAAGATTGAACCTCCCCCGTGTTCCAGTTTGTGCCCATTGCCCCTTGTCCTGTCACTGGACACCACCGAGAAAAGTCTGGCCCCATCTTCCTGACACCCACCCTTGAGATATTGATGAGCATTGATGAGATTCCCCCCTCAGCCTCCTCTTCTCCAAGCTAAACAGACCCAGTTCCCTCAGCCTCTCCTCATACGGGAGATGCTCCTATCTCTGCATCATCTTAGTTCCTGATCTCTGTTCTGAGTCACAGCCATCTTTCACATATAGACGGTCAATGTCATATCTATGGGACCATTGCAGAGCTTGAGGTATTACCTGCCCTTCCCTCCTTTCCAAAGCCAGGTAGCTCTAAGGTTGTTCTGTATTTTTTTTTTTTCCTGAAGGTAAAATAAAAGTATATTTGTTTCCATACAAGCACTGGTGAATGTTCTTGGAGTGGCAGGTGGGGAACAGGTCTCAATGCCAAGAGAGATTTATATTGCTCAACAATCAGTCTCAAATAACTGCCTAAACCAAACATAAGGACATTTCAGATGTGGTGGATCTGCCAGTACCCAACCACAGAATGCCACTCACTTATAAGAATTCTAAGTCAAGATAGTTTGGTACAACACAAACCATTTTGCTGCTTCTACAGGGGGCAGACTCTGTATAAATCAAGCATTTGCCAGGGAGGAAGCAGCACAGATTTGCCACTGAGCCCCTTTGATGTTTTTGGCTAGAAACCAAGTTGGAGCAACAAAGAGCCGAGTCTGGGGTGATGTGCCAGCTACCAAGCAGTAGACTTTCCAAATCTACAAGTTCAACCATCAGAAGACAAGTCATAACGAACCCAGGAAAATCGTTCCTAACCTGGAAAGCGCACAAACCTTGTTCCCAAAGCACACACCTCCATCCTAAACATGTATGCTACTGCACCTTTGCAAGTAGTGTCATGTCCTAAAAAGAGCAAGAGAAAACCCTTAGGGGATGTAGGAAAGGCAAAGGCTGTTCTTGCTCCTTGCCAATCTGCTCCAGACTTGGCAGCATCATCCCCTCACCAGCAACTGGGCAACCTCAGACCCACATCAATATTTTTCAAACCATTTTAATTTGTGCTTAACATCCTGGTAAGCATCAAGGCCTGTGCCACTTGATACACAGCATGGAAGTCCCTTTCATCTTAGTGTGAGGCAGGTGGACTTCAAGAGAGACCCGGAAACGATTATTCCCAGTGGATACAGTGATTAAAAGTGTGTACGAACATTGATTGCTATCAGGGGATTTCTCTGCCTAGAACACTTTTCAGGACAATGGTAAAATTGGTTAAGCACACCCTGGAAAATACCTTGCAGCCGATAGGAAAATGGTGAGCCAAAGGTTCAAAGATATTATCTGGCACTAAAAGATACAGGGCGTAGCTTTATTTAATTATTTTAATGCAAAGGAATAAATTTAATTTATGTGAGCGATTAAAGAAAAACAGCTCTGCGCACCTGTATCCCCTGAGGGAGGAATGAGTCGTGCAGCTCAGTCACAGGCTCAAGATAACAGCAACTGGGTAACTTTATTTCAGACCATCCTTCCTCCCTCTTCATTATGCAGCCCATCTTGCACTCCAAAAACATCTTCCCAGGCCTCTCTTGAGCTGTCAGTGGTACCAGATTCAGCCAGGAAACGGTACTAGCAGTCAGGCTTCCACTCATTGCAGCCTGCAATAAGCTTCTGCTCAACTGCAAAACCATTCTCAAAACTGTGTGGGGAAGTATACACTCTACCTTTCGTAGAACAGACCCTACCAATGAAATATATTTTTGTTATTTTCCTCCTTTAGAGTCATTAATCTCTCCCCTAAAACCCTAAGGGAATAGACAGCCATGGTCCCACAGTGCTACACAGCACAACAGGGCTGACCTCTGTAACAAATACCTTTAACTTGGCTCCTGGAGAATAAATTAACTTTCAACACAGAATTTCAGACATTTCTATCATACTTTAAAACGTACACAATATATATGGGTCACTGTTGAATACAGTTGCTGGTATAAAGATATTTCTGTTAAGCCTTTTGTTGCATGGCCTAAGGATCCTGGCAAAGAACCTCACTCTCTTTCCCCAGAAGGTAGGTAGAGGCATGGGGGAGGGAAGAAGTTGGTGAGCAGAGAAGCTGAAAGAAAACAGCACTTGCCATCTCCTTGAGAAGTCTCTCTTTTTGGCTCTTGAGCTGCTGTGCTGTTTTCCAGGTAGCACAGTTCACACTGCCAAACCAAATTCCAGCTCTGGCTTCCTGTTTGCTGCCTGCCCAGTTCCATGGAACGGTACAAGTCGTATGTTTTATAACCCAACCAACTCTACCCTACACACAAAAGTTATAGAATAAAATTTAATTTGCAGGCAGGTTCTAGCAGGCCAGAGAGGCAAAATAAAGCACCAGGAGCCTGGTTATAGCAAAACAGTAGTTTCATAATTTATACAAGTGGTACTTTCCATAACAAACACTGGAATCATACTGGAACATTAACTATTTTTGCTAGCTGAGTTAAAAATCCATAGGGTTCTGTACAAAATAAATGGGATGGTTCATATGATTTTAACAGTTTCAATCTCTTTGAAAGGGCTTGTACAATCTCTTTACAAGGCCTTGTAGCTATAGGATAAGGGTTAATGGCTTTAAACTGGAAGAGGGCAGATTTAGACTAGATATTAGGAAGAAATTCTTTCCTGTGAGGGTGGCAAGACACTGGCCCAGGTTGCCCAGGGAAGCTGTGGCTGCCCCCTCCCTGGAAGTGTTCAAGGCCAGGTTGGATGGGGCTTGGAGCAACCTGGTCTGGTGGGAGGTGTCCCTGCCCATGGCAGGGGGGTTGGAACAAGATGAATGTTAAGGTCCCTTCCAACCCAAACCATTCTACGATTCTATGACAATTCAGGGAGATAATGGTGTATTGGTATACATGTTGCCCATATTTTTGAGGCACACCTTGCAATAATAAGGCAGCAAGTCAAGTTCAGAATGTAAAGCCCAAATGCTCACACAACTGTGCTGTTACAGCTTGCTGTCTCTACTCATTTTCTTCCCTATAGAATTCCAGTATACTGCAGCTTCCACACAGGAGGTATTACAACAGGTTATCATCCTCAGCATTTATTTGTTTATGGCTTATTGCAACAAAGGCTCTCCTCCCTACTCATACAAAACCTTCCAAGTTAATGCTTCATGCAACCCATATTTGCTGAATCTCTTCCCTGAAATCCCATGCAACTACCCCAAAGCATAACTGCACCTGCCACAGTCACTTGGTAGGTGCTACTCAAGCTTTGCTACCAGGCAGCTTCCACAGAAAGATCAGACAGCGTAAGTTCACAGTGGAGTCTTCTGGCAGCCCATGATTCGATGTTACATAGATACCTGTGCACAGAGCATCTCAGTTCTTATCACTAGACCACTAACGATGATTTTACACTTCAAGCCTCTGTCCGATCGGTAGTAATGTATACAGTACAGCTCTTCCAAAGTCAGCTGCTGCAGCACTTGGAAGAATGGCCTCTGATGCTATTACCTCTGTGTTCACACCCCACCATCACTCACACACCCAAGGTTCAAAGCCAGTTCTGCAGTCAGTGCACTTTTGGCTCAGAATGAAATTCAGGGCTAAACAGTGGCTTTTCAATTCAACTATGGCCAGACCAGGTCATATAAATCTGTAAGTATTTATACGTAAAAGGTAAAATGAGGATTGCATCCACAGTCCATCCGCAGTCTCTACAGACTTCACTACAACAGATTTGACAATCACAATTGTTGAGCAATCATTTAGCCATAACTGCACCAAGTCATTTTGCATGTGTATTTACAATAGTAAAAATAGTCCTTTTATAAACCACTGAATGATTTTTTTTCAATCTTTTTATAAGAACAAATAATTTGCTAATTCATAGGTTTCATTACAAATATTCTAAGAACAAATGTTGATACTTGAAAAAAACTGAAGGAAAATAAAAAAAATAATGCAAATAATACCACTGCATAAAACAGAATATATGCCCTCAAATTCCCAAAGCCAGAAATTCAGGAGGAAGTCAACTTTAAGTAATGATATTGCATGCATGTAACATTTTTATTATCAGGGGTGCTCAGGAATGGAGAGGATTAAGACCTTGTAAGTAACACAGTCTCTGTCAGTTATGTGGTACTTCAGCACGTACTGGCAATGCAAACACATTAACCATACTATTTTTGCATAGAAGTTTCCCAGTTTTACAACTTAGATGGCACCTCCCCAGTGCTACAGTGATAAGAAGCTTCTCTTTCCAACAAGTCTGCCTTTTCTAAAGGCAGAGAAGAAAACCTGAAGATCAGTATATCAGCACACTTACCAAGAAGTGATGCTACATGTCATACTTGAAAGGAATAGCAAACGTGGGGTGACCAAAAGATGCAATAAAAATAGCAGCAGATGCTGCAAAATAAAGAGCACTGAACAAGGTGAAGAAAGAATATGACTGGAACAGGGTAGTAAAACACATCACATATCTTGTTTAAGGAAGCAGCAGAACAGAGCGCTACAGCAGAGGCAAGTCTTCATGTATCAAATTATTATCAAATCAGCTAGCTACATTATCGCTCAGCTCTTCATGAGAGATGACTTCTGGAACATGAGCTGTCTACCTAAACAATTTCTACTGTATGCACATAAGAGGGCATATATTTATTTATTTATTTTTATGGCTGGTTCATTTCTGGCATTACTGAATATGTTGAAAAATCAGGAGTGGGAATTCCTGGACAAGACGACCAGCACTTGTTAATTATTTGCCTCCTTCAGCACTGAAGTGCTAAAAATACACACTATTTGATACAGTTAACATTGTGATTCATTTCAGTTATCAAAAGTTCAAAAGCATAACAAGCTTTAATGTATTCGAAGTATTTCTGGCATTTTTTAATCTCTAAGAGTGTATAATGTAACAGATAAATACCTTCTCAGTATTTATTCTAAACTAGAGCTTAACTAAGGACACTGCTGTATTACGCACCAAGACACATCTATAGTAACACAAAATCAATTTCATGCCAATATTACCAAAACAATAATGATGTGAGAGGTAATTATTAAGGATACAAACTGAGAGAAGAAAATCATGTCGACTCTGGAAGTTTTTCCAGCATTAACGGTCTTTCAGGATGCTCTTTTAAATCTTTTCAGATACCATTAGGGATTTAACCTCTTCAGATATCGCTAAGGAATGGCCTGAACAAGGGAAGTATGTAAACAAAATACCAATCTAAAAGCTAAATCAGTGTACAGCTGTAGCTCTTTCCAGCTTTGCACAGCTTCTCAGTGTAATTTCCTATTAACCCTCAAAAAAAAAATATTTTTTTCAAGGACAGAACATGCAATGAAGTACAAGCAGACCTTGTCATACCAGAGATAACTCCATGATGTAAGACATGTGCTGTTCCTCAGGAACACATGCTAAGTGGCCACATAGCACAACTATATCATATTTACTTCCTCCACAGTTTCAAAACCTCTTTCAACAAAAAATTTAAGAAATGTTTCAGTTCATAATTTAATCTTGACCGTAACTGACAATTTGTTTCAAACAATTAATCAGCACATTAATCACAAACCATGGCATTAAACTCTTTCAGTTTGCACTCCCAAGGCTATGCACAGACTGATTTAATTGCCCAAGTCCCTCCAGCAGACCACTTCCTGCAAGATGTCGTACAGCTGCCAGACATCACCACCTCACCAATCCAAAATTGTTGAGCCATTGTGTTTTTTCAAAGAAATAATCTGAATTTATGCAGTGTATTATTAACATTGTGGAAGTAATTGTCATTCTAGCTTGTTATAAGGGCATTAAGTAGCCTAGTGGTTCCCTACCCATACTCAAATGCAGAAGGTCTGTGTGTTCTTCACTTCTGGAAATCCACCTAGATCAGGTTCAGTTTTCACCTGTTACCTTTCAAGTTAAGGTGGGAGCCTTGTAGAGCAACAGCAGCTTTGGAGATGAAACCTCCATCTTTCAGAGAAAGCACTAGACTGAGTCTAAGAAGATTCATACATATCTAACGGTTCTACAAGCAAACTCTAATACATCAGCAGAGAAGTCATTAATCTTTCACATTATAGTTCTCCTATCTGTACACAGAGAAAGAAATCTTTATTTTTTTAATTAAAAAATAAGCATTCTCTTCTCTTTTTAGACCATAAGCTCTTTCAGCCAGAGTGCCTCACAGAAGCTCATCAAATACCTAGGCTAAGAGGAGTCTCAGTATCCACCCAGACACCTGGATAACAATGTAACCTATATATTGATTATGCTGTTAAGAAAACGATTGCACTTCAGCTTTCCAACTCAATATTTCTTAAGACTGTTCAGACCCTAGGTATCTGCAAAGTCTCTGCACAACTGCAGTTCTCTAGTGGGAGCTACTCAGTTTTGTAAAAGCACCAATACCATGAATATTCTACTCATGAAGCCTGAGACCTCTTATGAGGGAGATGAGGAAACACGACCATGTTTCTGGCACTTAATAGCCCCATGCTTTACTGATAAGGCACTTCCCTAACAGACTATTTGTGTTCTTACATGTCTTACACTGGCAAAGGAAGAAAAGAAAGCACATCCTGGAGTTGGGGAGTTGACGGGAGGAGAATCCAGAGAAAAATAAAGTTCAGAAATATGCAATAATCTGCTACTTTTTCTCCATAACAGGAAAGGGAATATAATTTATAGCTTCAGAAGACAGCTGCATGAGCAGAACAATACACTAAGTGCTCCACTGCCTGTTATAAATAACTGAGCAATCACCAGTTATTAAACCATAATGAAGAAGGCATGGAAAAGTGTCTCAAATAGGCCTCATTTTGCCTACTGTAGTTCCAGCCTCATCCATCAAATGACAAACACATTTTCATCACTATCCCCAAACACTACATGTTGTTTGTTCAGTGAAAATGCTGTTTAAAATGTCCTGCTTGCAACAACAACATCTTCACTGTAGCCTTTCTGCCAACTCTGCAGACTTTTGTCTCCTTTCCTATTCATCTCTGCTTTTCTACCTACTGTCTCACAAGCACTGTGCATGAGATGTGCTGCCCTGATTTTTATTTTCCAGGAATTCTGCTGTACCAAAGCTCTGCAGTTATTTTTCCTCTTAAAATGAATGCTTAATACTTTCCCTGTTCACTTCTATTTTAACTCACAACTGCTTTTATGTTCCACTTAGCATCCAAATTGGATATGGAAGAGTCATAGAACCATAGAACAGCCTTGGCTGGAAAAGACCTCTCAGATCACCAAGTCCAACCATTAACCCAGCACTGCCCAGTCACCACTGCCCCATGTCCCTGAGCACCACATCTACACGGCTCTGAAATCCCTCCAGGGATGGGGACTCCCCCACTGCCCTGGGCAGCCTGGGCCAGTGCTGGGGAACCCTTTGGGGGAAGAAATGTTTCCTGACATCCAATCTAAACCTCTCCTGGCACAACTTGAGGCCATCACCCCTCATCCCATCACTGTTACCTGGGAGAAGAGACCAACCCTCCTTCCACTACCCCTTCCTTTCAGGGAGTTGTAGAGAGCAATGAGGTCTCCCCTCAGCCTCCTCTTCTCCAGACTGAACACCCCCCAGTTCCCTCAGCCACTCCTCATCACACTTATGCTCCAGACCCTTCCCCAGCTCCACTGAAAAAAAGAAAAAAAAAAAAAGTAAATGTGGGAAGTAGAATGTAGTGTTATTTTGGCCACTCATTTTATTTGTTGGCCTGGTTTTGGTATTGGAAAAAGGGAAAAGGAGGTTAGGTGAAGCTTGCCCATTCCAGGTCAGTAAAGATGGTGCCATCTGATCCGGGAGACTTTATGAGCAGCCTGGGGCAACACAACTTCAGAATGAAATTACAGAAAGTGAAACATATCACAGTTGCTTACAATCCCACATCAGACAACTGTATTAACACAACTATGAGGCACACCACAGAACAAATCCAAAGAATGGTGATTTCAGAATGCTAGGTGAAAGTATAAATCATAAAATCATGAAAACATGTGAGGTGATGTGTTTATTTGGGGGGGGGGGGGAAGAGCTGGGGTTTTGGGGGTGTTGGTTGTTTGTTTTAACCAATTTCATGCTGTTAATACACAACTCATTGAGGAGGATCTGTGAGCAGTTTGGTAAGTTACGAAGTCTCACAAAGACAAAGACATTGTTATGGGTAATCTTTACAGCTAATAACTTTATCATCATGTAGCAGACACTTTTGCCCTTCTAATAGACAAACAGATATTGCAACCTAAACAGAAGAATATGCTAAGTGATCAACAGAACAAGCTCTGACACAAGTTATTGCTCAAGCTGACACATTCACATATCTATTTTTCCAAGCCCAATGTCAGAATAATTTAGGTTTTACAAAATGAAAAGTGAATGGTGGATCAGCGTGTGGAAGAGAGATAAAAGGAGGCTCACTTTAAGTAGCTTAATAAAGCTGTTTGCACCTAACAATCTTACACATATCATTTCGCAGCTTCAGATGCGAAACAGAAAACTGGTTTATCCTTACACTTTCAGAATTTTTAGTCTGCTTCCCAGGTTGAGTGATTCAATCCTTACTGACGAGTTTCGCACAAGTAAAAGTTAAGTGCCTATTTCATTAAAAACAATTAAATGAACCTAAACCCAAGTTGTCTCATTAAAAAAAGAGAAAAGAAAGAAATTTTGCATGTTTCAGCCTAGAGCAGCTCTGGAAAAGTCATGAGTCTCTCTATTAATGCGTAGGTTGAAAGAGCTGACGTAGTGTGAGAGTAGCACAAAACAAAGGGTGTATCTACATGATACATGGCAATACTGTTCTCAAATACCTGAATTAGATCCAGAATTGAAACTGGCAATAAGAACTTCAGCAAAGTGAGTCCCCTGAGAATCACCCAAACAGAGCACTAAAACTCTTATTTCTGCCTTGAGTTTCCTTAACACAGAATAGCATTGCAGTTACATAGGTACACACAAAGTACCCTACCAGCAGCCTAGCAGCAACAGCACAGAGATTCAACTCTAAGAAGGATTAGATCACTCCTTGGCTTAAATACTTCATCTCTCTTTACTGCTATGATGTGCTTTGAAAGAACAATTGGATCACTCCTCATTGACACTATTGCTAGGCTGAAAAAACTAAGCTCTTTTACTCTCCTCCCTGCAAGACAGGTTTTCCATTTACTGGAAACCAGCAGTGTGTCTCTAGTCTTGTTTCATTTTGACTTACCAGAGACGGCAAAATCATGGTGGAACAAGTAGCACAAACCAATCCATGCCATTTCTGACCTTTCCTTGTACAAGAAAGCCACAGTAAATTATTTATACCTTTATAACAGTTATTACCAAACAGCTTTTTGGGCCTAGAAAGCAATGGCTGAAGAGTTTCAATTTAAAAACACTGTCTTGAACATATTGCAAATGCTTACTACTTGTAACTCACCTCCTCTTCAGCAATTAAATGAAGACATATTGAATTTATTCCATCCTAATTTTATTTTTTTTTTTAATACATTAACACCAAATAATTTTTCCCCTTAGTTTGCTGGAACATCAAGCAACAACACAAACTGCTAGAGCCAGCTTAAAAGGACATAGACTGTAAAGGAACAGCTGCTTGATAAGTTAAAAGATTTCAATTTTATGCAGGAAACATTACATATATTACCTTATTTTAGAAGAAAAGCAAATCTTATGAGGAACAGCTGAAAGAACCGGGGTTGTTCAGTCTGGAGCAGGGGAGGCTGAGGGGAGACCTCATTGCTCTCTGCAGCTCCCTGAAAGGAGGGGGGAGTGAGGGGGGGTCGGTCTCTTCTCCCAGGTAACAGTGACAGGACGAGGGGTAATGGCCTCAAGCTGTGCCAGGGGAGGTTTAGATCAGATATTAGGAAAAGTTTCCTCAGTGAAAGGGTTCCCCAGCACTGGCCCAGGCTGCCCAGGGCAGTGGGGGAGTCCCCATCCCTGGAGGAATTTCAGAGCCGTGTAGATGTGGTGCTGAGGGACATGGGGCAGTGGGCACTGGGCAGTGCTGGGTTAATGGTTGGACTGGGTGATCTGAGAGGTCTTTTCCAGCCAAGGCGATTCTGTGATTCTATGATTCAAATCATATCGCAACATCAAAACAGCACCCCTTCCAAAGCTAGGAAATGTGTCTAAAATAAATGTGTCTCACATAGCTCTGTAACCAAACGAGGCTGGTAAGGGGCTAACCGAGGTCTCAGCCCGCCACACCTCCCTCAGCCCGGCGCTGCCTTCGTGGAGACCGCATCCAAAGGCAGCAGAGGGGCGCTCCCCGCGCCCAACATCGCCTCACAGCCCTCCCGCCTCACAGCAGCACCCGCAGAAGCAGCGCCCTGTCCCCCCCCCCAGGCCCAGCCTGAGGCCGCTCGCCGCTGTCCCCGGGAAGGCCGGGCCGGACCGCAGGCACACCCGGGCCCAGGGCAGCACACACAGGGTACCGGGCCCTCGGGGCGTTGCCCCGCTCCTCACCCAGGTACTCAGGTCCTGGCAGCGAGAGCCGCTCGGGGCTCAGCATCCTCCTCCCGCCACTCCCTCACGGCTTCCGTCCAGTTTCCAAGGCGCCCGACGCTGCCCGCCCGGCGCTGCCCGGCCCTCGCCCCGGCTGGAAACACGTCCCCACGCCGCCGGCGTTCCGCGCCTAAAACCGCCCGCCCTCAGCCGCCGCCCCGCCCGCCACCCCAGAGCCGGGAGACGGCTGCTTCCCCCGCCGCCTGCCGTGAGTGACCTCCGGGAAGGGTCTCTGGAGGAGCGCGGTGACATGGCAGCCTGGCCCCGAGGGAGGGTCTGTGGGCGCCGTGGCGGCCTGGCTGTGAGGAAGGGGCGTCGGGTGCTCCAGGGCTGAGGGACAGACACCTCAGGGGAGGAAGAGCTAGTGAGGCTGAAGAGGCAATATGGCATGAGGAGATGCGCGTGTAAAGGCATCCTGTTAGATTTAGGCTGGAAATCAGAAGGTGCCTAATGCCAGGGGCTGTTGGGACTACAGCTGTGGGGGAAAGACCCTAATTTGAAGGTGAAGGGTAATAAATTAATGAAGGGCACAGCAGGACCAGGGCAGTGATCTTACCCCTGTATTCAGCACTGGTGAGACTGCACTTCGAGTACTGGGTTGTTTTGGGCCCCTGAAGTGCTGGGGTCTGAACCCCGAGCCCTGAATTAAGGTTGACATATGGGTGGTCCCCATGGTCCTTTAAGAGGAGGGGATGAGTTTGCCTTTTGGCTTTCCTCCAAGGTGCGGCTGGCCTTGTAGGGAAAGCCCTTGGGTAAACAAGCCCCAGGTGCCCCACATTGGGTAAATGAGTGCCAGGTGTCCTGCTGTGGTGATAAAAGCTGGGACCACTTGCAGGAAGAGTTGGAGTGTCTGTCTGTGAGGTGGGTGCATTTCACAGAGTTTCCTGTTGGGGAAGGACCTCCTGAGTCTTCATGCAACTGGACCCCGGTCAGGTCTGGCATTTACAAACACGGACTTTGTGGGGAGGCAACATGGGGTTACCTCTATCGTATGTGATCACCCTATTGACTTGGTTGTCTCCCATTTTTTCTATGGGATACCTTGTGTCTTTGTTTATTCTACCTATTATGGGTTGTGCCATGTCATTCTTGGGGTCACTGGGGTTGATGTCTATTATTTGTTATCTGACTTGTTTGTACCCCCAGTGATACTGACTCCTCTACGTGCAATAGAATCTGCTTACTGGATTGGTTTTTTGCTGGCTGTGTCCTTCGTACTAAGGCCTAGTAATTGGCAAAACAGCCCCTCACTACAAGAAGGACACTGAGGTGTTGGAGCTGGGGAAGGGTCTGGAGCACAAGTGTGATGGGGAGCAGCTGAGGGAACTGGGGGTGTTTAGTCTGGAGAAGAGGAGGCTGAGGGGAGACCTCATTGCTCTCTACAACTACCTGACAGGAGGGGTTAGAGACATGGGGATGAGTCTTTTTAACGAAGTAATAAGTGATAGGACAAGAGGTAATGACCTCAAGTTGCACCAGGGGAGGTTTAGACTAGATATTAGGAAGAATTTCTTCACTGGACAGGTTGTCAGACATTGGAACAGTCTGCCCAGGGCTGTGGTGGAGTCCTCATCCCTGGAGGTGTTTAAGAGTCGTGTTGACATAGTGCTCAGGGATATGGTGTAGTTGAGGACTGTCAGTGTTAGGTTGATAGTAGAACTCAATGATCTTAAAGGTCTTTTCTAACCTAGACAACTCTGTGATTCTGTGTAGCACCCTTGTCCAGGGAGCAGGGACTGACCAAGGAGGTCATTGGCAGCTGTGTCCTTCTGTCCATATCACTCCTCTGCCATTCGTTTGTGCTCTGAAGAGGAAGGTATGGGCAATATCAGACATCATCCTTCATTCACATGAAAACAGAAAGTAGCAGAAAAGTCCTGAGCAACAGGGCTTTTTATTTTCTTGGCTGGGAGCTTGTCTGGGAATGGCCCTTGTCGCTGGGATGTAGGAGAGGCAGAGCTCTTCGCATGGTTGGAAGCTCCTCTTCCCCAGAAGCTGATGGGGCTAAAATTCTTAAATTCCTTCCAGTTTTTTGCATCGCCATTAGAAAAATCCCAGCCCAGGATTACATCCTGGGAGTTTTAAAAAAAAACAAAACAAAACAAAAAAAAACCCAACAAAACCAACAAACTAGAAGTGTTGCCTATGTTTTTACTGACAAATACAAAAGAACAGAAATTAAATAAACCACTTGTGCGTGCTTGTACCCTGCCTTTATTCCACTGGAGGAAAGAGCTGAGTGTGACTGTTGGCAACTCAGCTTTAACCGATGCTCAAAGGACAGCCACAGTTAAAAAGGGCAAAGGGGATGTTATACTTTACCTATTCATATCCCCCCAGAATTGCCTGGGCCACTCCACTGTCTTTGGCTTGTTCTGTCTTTAAAAGGGTATGACTTAGACAGAAATATTTCAAAGATGGGCAGAGAAAATAAATAATTTAGGGAGCGGACAATGAGACACTCCAGTGTGAAGAATGATTGGGAAAATGTAAGATTGTCTTAATAGGCATAACATATAAAATGATGTTATTTTAAATTATTTGTGCTACAATGAAGCTCATTAAAAACCTTTAGAGTTTCTGGTACTTTTCAGTGAGGTATCTGGTTCTAGGCCACTGTTGGAGAGGAGAAACGCAATTTGATAGACCCCCTGTGATCATTAGGTTTAAGAGCATAGTTTTCACAAGCAATCCTTTATCATCAGCCAGGCAGTTTCACTGGTGTTCAAAAGACAAACCTAAAAGCCTTCCTCTCCCATATTGCTGGTCAGCTGAGCTGCTAGGAGCCTTCCACAAGTTGAGCACTGTTTCTTTGTTGTTGTTTAAACCATTTCTGTAAACCACAATTTGTCCTTGATCAATATCTAGTGCACTTCTTTACAAGAGGCCTTTTAAAGTCCAGTTTTAAATACTGCATTCTAATATTTCTTTATTTCACTCTCTCTGGGATTTTTTTCTTGTTACTCTTTGGTCTCTGGCTTAGACTTTATTTCCTTTAAACCAGCTAAGGGAATCCTTTTGGACACGGAGCCCATTTGTGGTTGTAATAATGATAAGTTTCAGTAGTAGTGGCGCCTGACTGTTAACAACTCAAAGAAAACTATATAAAAACAAGATGTCATTTCTGGAGCCATTTATAGACTTCCCTGTTTACTATTATTTCGATCTGGGCTTGCCAGAGCCAGGATGAGGTGATACAATAGATCAGCTGCAGCACTTACCTGTTCTCTCATGCTCGTGACCTGAAAAGGTAGAAATGCTGCCAGCCTGGCCACAGGTATTGAGTTTGTTTTCCCATAGTGATTTTAGAACCCTAGACTAGTGCATTTTAATAAATTGAGGTGGTTTTTCTGGGTCACTGGAAAACATCTGCAAGTTTAATAGCTGCCCCAAGAGGGGCAAATCTAACAGGATCTTAATGTTCTTTTGGACCCAGCTGGAAGAATGATGGTGAAAAAAGCATGTTTTTCTCTGTCACAACCCCTTGATAGAGAATCAGAGGTACAGGTCTCACTTCAGGGCAAGCCTATGGAGTACACTTTTAAGGTCACCATCTACCCTGGGAATCACAGTGGTGCTTACATCTCTTAGCTAAAATTGCTGAGTTTTGTCTAACAGGGAATCCAAATCAGTCTTTTCAGAAGGATCAGTTGGACTATACTGATACATTGTGTGCTCACCTTCATTCAGAGCTAAAGCGACCTTGATTTGATTTAGCATAATTCACTTCAAAGTGTGGTTTAAGTGGTGTTTCAGAAATCATACTGTTAGGTAAATTGGGCTAATTTACTTATGTAACAGTCCATGTGACCACAAGTTTGAAAATAGTCAGTGGTATAGTTTAAATTTTGTGATGAAAGAAAATTTACTTATTATGTTATGACGCATGGACTGAAAAACTCCTTTCTGTGTCAGTTTGTAAGTGTTTCTCAGCAATTTAGCTTAAATCAGATTTCTGTTTTCCTCCATTCCCACATACTTTGCCCCCACTAATTGCTTAGCTTACTCTTTACTGGTTTTATGTTCACCTTCCTAAATGATACTATTAATGTTGTGCTGAAATATTTTCCTTCTATTAGCCAAAGTTCTCCTGAGAAACAGCTCCCCTTTCAGAGAGAGTATTATATAGAATAATAAACAGGACTAGATATCAAGCAACAAATTCCAGAGGAAATGCCTCGTTTTAAACAGACTGAGTCATTTTGTCTGGCTTCTATTACTTTTTCTTGGAATGAAATGTTTTGTTTGCTTAGAATTTTAACAATGATTGCTAAAGTAGTTCCAATAAAGCCTAGATGTATTGGAGGAAACTTGACTTTTCTATTGTTTTTCCTTCAGGTGACAATTGGAAATCCGATTGCTTCAAGCATTACAACTACAACATGCAAACAACGAGGCTGTGGGCAGTCTTCAGTCCTGTTCCATCTGTCTGCTGTGAGATTCATGTAAGCCAGTTTCACATAAACACTATGGAACTGTCTCTAGCCTTTCTTGTTCATCCTTTGAGCATCCAAAGCCTTGTTCTGTTTTGAAACAGACAGCTAAGAGCCCCTCTTGTGCAGGACTTACCTTTTTGGGGTTTGCTGGTGCTTTGTATTTTTTGAGGCTTCCCACACATTTTCCAGCCGAGCTTTACCTCGTATTGAGAATTAATAAAATTGCTGGTGTGATAACAAAATATGTTTATCTTAAGACACCCGAAAAACAAATCATATTGCGAGGGGAAAAACAGTGAGTTAAAACAAACAACTGTTAATGTTTATTGATAATCTATTCTTTTGGGCACCATAGCAGAGGTAAGTTTTTCAGACCTGTCCTCAAAAATGGCGAATAAGAGCCTCACATCTATTATCTATGTAAATTATTGGAAATCTTGTAAGTAAAATTAAGGTTCTATTATGCAAGACATTTTAAAAATCAATGGTGCTGAAGCTGGATGATTCATTTATGAGTCAGTGGCAAACCCATAAAAACATCCTGTTAAATTTCTGATTTAGTAATTATTTTTATGAATTATGACCAAACTCTCTAAACACATGCGCTAAAAATAAGATTATCTTCAGTAAAAAGGTCAGCCAAAATCACAATTAAATTATCTGATGAAATTTGTATTTTTGTATAGTTTATTCCTCAGGAGACATTTACAGAGAATGACCCAGTACTTCTAGTGCTTATCCTAGTCTGAGCCTTCTCAAGCTGAATGAACTGTTTATTTGGTTCACAGGCAGCACAGTGGTTTTGCACAAATGAAACAGTCATTTTCCTCTCATAATGCAGTATCAATACTAGTTCACCTCTTCAAGTAAAACCTAGACAAACAGGACTTATATTGTTCTTTAAGATCAACAGACTTGAGAGAAATAAGATTCACAAAGTTTCTCACTCCTAATATCTGCCACAAGAGGAAGTCTAGAAACAACTCTCTCTTTTCCTGCTAGTGATAGGACATGATGACAGCAGCAGCTCTTTTAAGTAGCCGGCATTTGTACCATTAAAAGGCTTAAATTTGACACCTGTAATTGTACCTGGAAGTCTTAAGTCAACTGGTAAGATGTCACAAGCATGCAGGAAATTGTGCTGTAAACATGATGCCATCGTAATTTATTTTATTTTTACTAGTTTAACTGCATTTTAATCTGGACTGCTGAAATTTTATTTTTCCCCTTGAACTGGTGGACAGAAAGTAAGCAGAGATCTGTTCTAATTTTGAAGTCTCTCTATGCTGATGAAGTTTGTTCACCTGAGGATTTAGGTCTAATCAAGTTCCCAGATCCTTGTGTTTTAAATACAAATTGTTAGGAAAAAACACTTGAAACATTCTTCTGCTCCTCAGTCATAGGAAAGCTTCTAAATTCTGGGTGATCTGCTTATGAGAAGAGGGAATATTATTATGACAGGTTCTGTGGCTTATGGAGGCCACATCTTCATTTTAAAATCAAGCATAGCTGTAAATTGTATGATAGATTCCTGGCATGTATTAAATGCACTATCCAAATTCTGGTCAGTTTTGAGCTTAGTGTTAGCAAGCAAAGTTGGCTCTTTTGTGACAGCAAACTGTTGGAAAAACTCTCCTTCAGTTTTTCTTCCCATTATCTTGTCAGGAAGGAAAGGACAACATCTTTAAAAGTACTTAAGTACCAAGCAAGTGACCCTTCTCTGCTGGAATGCTGCCCCACTAATGGTGCAGTGAAGAAAAACAGTCATTTCTGGCAGAGTTTGCAGGATCTCTCATGCCAAACAAAAAAGTAAAATGCCTGGTAAAAATAAATATCAGTATGAAATTCTGGCATGGGAAATGTTTCTGACAGCCAAGGTTTAGCTCATCCTGGGGGGTAACCCAAGAAGGCCTGCAATTTTCATTCCTCATTCCTACTCATCGCATGTGCCTTGCAAACTTAAGCTGCCAGACTGCGTTATCTATCAGACCAGGTGTCTGTGTGAGAAAAATATAATAAGTAAATGGCTCTGTGTGTGTGCAAGAGAGTAGGCAAATCTGTGTGGGAGTGAGCTATGGCTTCTTGGGCTGAAGTGAAGCAGTAACTCTGGCTATACTGGCCAGGTCTTCTGGGAAAGGTATATAACTCTGCAGTACAAAGATTCAGCACGTTTAAAATACTCTGGAAGTATTTTGTCTTATAACATCTACAGGGAAAAGCAAATGATGGAAGTAAGGAAAAAAAAAAAAAAACCAACACAAACCTGAAAGAAAGAGGAGATCACAGATTCAATAAAATTGTGAAATTCTTGCAAAACAATCCTTAGTTCTGCTTGTTAGGTACACAAAAGAGAGCCTGAGTATTTATTAGGGCTGTTGTGAGAGAGCACTGCGGAACCCTGCAGCTATGCAAGAGCTGAAGTCAGTATTTTTTTTTTTTTTTTTTAGTGAAAGCACACATTGGTATCCCAGTCATTCACTCTAATATAAGAGAACAGTGATGAATGTTTTTCCCTTTTGGCTACATAATACTTGAGGTGTTTTCAGAAGTAACATCTTTGTGGAGTCACTAGAAGAAAAGATAGAAACCAGAAGATGATATAATGGTTGGAGTACTTATGAAGAGAGGTTGAGGAGTAGTGGATGGGAGATGGAAAGGGTAGTATGCAAATCACTTACTGAGAGAGAAGATAATCCAGGGGAGACTGAAACAGCAAATGAAGATCATGGCAATTAATTCTAAATAGAATAAAGAGAACATGGAACATTTTCCAGCATATAGTAGCAAATGAAGACATTAATTAAGTTTTATCTGAGGAATGTATTTAATTTTTTTTTGATTTAACTTTATCATGTTAGTTTCTAAAACCCAGCAAAATAGATTGCCCATTCCACATATGAAACTGATAACATGTTAGATAGTAAGAAAATGTCCTTAAGGTTCCAGCTCTTCATGTGTTAAACTTTACATGGTGTTCTTAAGAGCAGAGTAGTTCCTTGATCACTTCAAGTTTAGACGTGGATCGGAGTTTCTCTCAAACTCTGTGACTAGAGTCCATTTCTGATATTTGCTAAGCATACTCAATGTGCTCAATACTCATACTCAAAAGTTATGTGAAACGGAAACCTGCAGTCTTTGTGACAAAGCTTTCACTGTGCATTAGAAGCATGGGTTTGTGCTTGCTGAAGTCACCGATAGTTTCCATCAACTCTGCTGACCTAGAATGAAGCATAAATGGAAATGCAATACACAAACTCACGTTACCTTGAACTCTCAATGCTAATATGATGTTAATATTCTTAAGGATCCTAAAATCCTGAAATTGCAATGACATGGACACAAGTATATGTGGCTAGGAGGGAGGTTGGATGTGTGTGCATACATGTGGGTGGCTGATCTCAGACTCATGTGGAGGGTGTGTGCAACTCTGGATCTTGCTCCCACCTGTGCCTTTATTCAGGTCGCACTCAGTGCTGGTAAGAAGCAATTAATTTGTTCCCTCATTCGCATTTATCAAGAGCTAATATGAGAGAGGGAGAGGTGTTAAGAGGCATCTCTGATTCAGCCACCTGATAGGAAAGCAGATGGTTGACATGTGGTATCTCTTATCAGAAAGGCTCAAGGGTTATATCTTGTGCATTCTGGCAGTACTTGCCTAACCCATCATGCCAGCAAAGTATTAGAACTGAATCATCTTCAAGAAAGAAAACACTCTTTATCTGTCTGTCTACATTTTTACATGTCACTCATCTCCATAGTGGCAGGGCTTCTGCAAACAAGAAAGGTTTGTGAGCTGAGGGAAAGATATGGTTATGTCTTTCATATCTATTCCCATGACTACTTGTTTCTCTTAGAGGCCCAATTCATGTGTTCTAGTTTTTTGAGAAAGGAAAACTCAGCCTATCAGAGATATTCCAGATACTGAAATGTAAGGTTACCTTTCTTTCTGATTGTTTTTGATTTCTACCACAAACTTTTTATCTGAATACAGAGACTATTGATGACAAACTCCATTAATAGCTTGAAATAAAAAAAAGACATGGGTCTTCAGTTCTTTGGAAAATGCTTCTCTGTGCAGTCAAAAATTAATTTAGGAGCTACAGCTTGCTACTTATCCATTTGAATGTATTTGGAGAGTAAAGGTAGTTAGGCTTCTGCCTTCAAACTGAATTCTGCTAGCTTGTGAAAGAACATTTTCCTTTTATGCTCTTCCTCTTTTCCCTTCTTTTTTTCTGTGCCAGAGTCAAGGTATTAAACTGTGCTGTTCCTAAGGCTAGGCCACGGGCTACCTTTGCAATGCAGACATTGTGCAAGGCCTGGGTAATTGCCATTTCACTGCAGGGAGGAGTCTCATCAGGAATAGAAGAGGGTGTATTTGCATTATTTTTACATAGAGGATGTAAGGGAACCGGCAAAAGAAGGAGAAGAACCAGCTTGCAAGACACCCAGGAAGAGCTACCATCTCAAAGAAAACATGAAGAAAGGTTTGGGTTCGGGTTTTTTCCCCTAGTTTGAGAGTCAATTTACTTGGTTGTGGGTTGATTTTTTTTTTCTTTTTTTTTTTTTTTTTTCTCCCCCAGAGTGGAAGGTTGAACAGCCTGGTAGGTTGGCGTTGGTCCCACCTTCCAGACACACAAAAAAAAGAGGGTGGGTGTGTGTGAAGTTCAGATGAATCTGCACTTTGGTCATTAAATTACAAAGACCCTCTTGCAAGATTCTTCATATCTCAGCTTCTGAATGTAGCTGTTTAGTAGTTTTGCTGTTCTGCACTGCAAAATAGAATTAATGGTGGTCCATGAGATGACCACAGAGTTTCCCAAAATAAATGTGCAATTGAATTCTTTGAAGACAACAGATGAAACGAAAGGTGAAGAAAATGAAGTGACACATAAGCTCTGACTAGTTAACCTGAATTTTATTTTGTTGTAAATTAAAACAGTTGTGGTAATGCTGCAGAAGATGGCATGTGTTTTCTTAAGAGTAAGTGAGCAGTAACTTGAGAGACACTATAAAGGAGAGGACTGAGAGGACCTGAATGTTTATGACATCTATGAGCATATCTGGATACACTAGTAGTGCCACTGCTTAGAAAACTTTAGAGAAGGCAACAAGGGAAAAAGTGATAGCATAAAATATAAATCAATGCTAAAATTTCATTCAGTGTATTTAACACAGAGACTATCATTTACAAACTAGGTCACCAGCTGTGGAAGCTGTAGCTCCCTCAGCTCTTTGGAAAAGTAAATTGTTTCTTTACATGTCCAACAGTGAATTTGGAGGCACAACTGTGTAACTGCATCTTCCTATATATGGGTAAAACCTTGGCTTTCAATTTACCTGGTAGTGCAAGCTACTGCCTCTTTGGCTCACTGGGGATACTGAGGAGGGAACTGATGTGAAATAATGATTGAAATGAAAAGCCTGATGGTGCAGAACCCATTATTTTATCTTGAATCTAAAGCTCTGTTGGGAACAACTTGCTATTTTCCTAGCTTTTCTGTTTAGTTAGTGGAGCTCGCTCATCTCATATCCGTTGTGTAACAGGTTTGAGAGGGGTCCCAAAAGATCACTTAGTCCAGCCTGCACTACATCAAGACTAAATTTATCAAGGCTAACACCAGCATGCTTATCAAACTTTGTTCTTAAAAAATTCCAGTGGAAGAGATCCCACAGTCCCCCTAGACAGGCTGCTCCAGTGTTGTAAAATCCTTAGTCACAATGCTGATCAGCAAAATCTTTTAGGCGTTTCTTGTCACAAATCAGGTTGACTCTTTCATGTCTTTCTACTGGAGCCACAGAGAAAAGCTGATCAACACCTCTCTAATGAGCCTGTACGCATCGGAAAGCTGCATCTCGCTTCAAGCTTTTTTGACTAGGCAAATCTAATTCCTCCAGCTTTTTCTCAAAGGGTTTGTTTTCTAAACTTCTTGTTGTTGTTATTTTCTTGTGTCTCTTCAGCTGTGTTTATATTTCTAAGGTGTCCAGCTGGTACCAGACGCTGTATGCCACTTGGGGCTTTGGTGCCATGTGAAGATAAGAAATCAGATTGTCTTGTATATGACCCACCTGTTAACACATCCCAGAATTAAATGAATTTTTGGCTGTGGCACAGCACTGTTGATTTATATTGTTCGTTATCTGTACAACCCTAAGGTCTGTTTTTGCTGTATTTCTGTCTAGTCAGGAATTCACGTTGTTTATTGATGTCTGTTTCCTAAGAATAATATTTTATATTTTTCATTACTGGTTTTTCCTTGTTGGTTTTTGGACAATCTGTCCAATTTGTCAGTAGCATTTGGGGTGTCTGATCTCATCCTTCCTAGTGTTTGCATGCCCTGCCATTGTTTTGAGGTTATCAGTTTTTTTAGCACAGATTTTACAAGCATAAATATTGCATCATCTAAGTTGTCAGTGAACACACTAAGTGAAACAGAGCTTAGGAAAGGCCCTGAAAGGCTTTCTGAGGTGCCTTGGAATTTTGATGAATCACCACTGAAGACCACTGTGGTTTTCTTCTCTCAGATGCCTGTACACCTTCCACTATTTGTATTTAAAATGTCATTCTATGACAGTGCCAAAAGCTGTGCAAGATGTATCGTGTCCATTGCCTTCTGTTTAGCCAGCGAGCTTAATGTTACTTAAAAAAAACAGAAACCTGATTTAGCACAAATGCATTTTTCCCATTTTCCATGTGCTGTCTTCATTCTATTAAATTAATTCATTCTAGCTCAAATATTTAAAACACGATTGCGCCAAACCTTTCTGAACAGAGCAATTAAGCTATCTGATCTGTCATTCTCTTCTAGGAAACTTGAGGTGTGGAGGAGCATCTTCCCAAGGAAGGGCCAATTTGAATGCATTAAAAATACTTTGACAGGTAAGACCAAAACTACCCACCCCATTTTTTTCTTTTTTTTTTTCTTGTTTTTTTTTTTAAACAACTTCTTAAGGACTTTGTGGTCTTAAAATACTTACAGTGTATTTTCCCTAGTAAGCCTACCTTGTTCTGGTTCCTTTTTTCTTTTTCCAATGACACCATGTTCTTGGTTCTGTTTTTCCTGACATGGGGTTGCTATTTAAATCACTCTGAAAATGATGCTGACTTTTAGTATTATTTCATAGTAGTTATTTTCTGTCATTGGATTGGTTTATTTCTCTAATGTGTTGGAGCAGAGGGGGGAGAATTATGTCCCAAAATGGTTATTATGATGATAATCTTCTCCCTGCTCCCTTTATAATGCCTGGTGTGGTTTCTTTTATCAAGCATGTTGTCATATAAATTCATTGTTAATTATATTTTAATTACATCTTTCTCATCTTTCTTACAATAGTTGTATTTTATATTACTTATCAGTGATCTGTAAGTTACTACAAGTTACTTAATAACATTTCTCCCCCATAGCTGTGGGTAAAAGCAAGTACCTACCTTGTACATGGGTTGAAGTGCATTCTTATCATAGAATCATATCATAGAATGGTTTGGGTTGGAAGGGACCTCAAAGATCATCTTGTTCCAGCCTCCCTGCCATGGGCAGGGACACCTCCCACTATTTACATAGTCTTTTTTAAAGTTATTTGGTCTGAAAAAGCCAGGTCCCAAGCATATGGTTTAATTTTACCAGTGTTATTTAGCAAGCCTTCTAGTTTTCTTTCAACAAAAATATCTGGTTTTGCACCACATAAATCTACTTTACAATTATTCCCCAAAGATCCCCCATGGAATCAGGGCCATGTTCATAGTACTGTATCAACAGGTAGGTAACCAAGAGGTTTAGAATATAAATTTTCCTCTGCTCAACTGCAACCCATTTAGGAGATTGTTGTGAAAGACAATACTATGTGCTCCTCTAGCATTTCACCAGGGGATTTCAAAATGATTTATAAGACAGAGATATAATTATAAGGAAGCTGAGCTTGGAGAGGAAAGCGATTTGCCAGAATACAGAGCAAGATGCAGAGGTCTGGTAAACACACTTTAACAAACACAAGTGGCTAAAAACATTTGTTCCCTGGGGAAAGACTGAAGAGCTAACGAGTGAATTTATTTGTGCATAGGACAATATTTTTCAAAAGTTTTTTGTTTTAAACACAGGAAAATACTCATCTCAACTGCTGGAGGACTGTTCCATGACCTAAGTATATAATTATCAGGAAGTTCTGGGCCCTGTGTCTGTGCTTTATCACATTCAGTACTTTGGCATCTGAACTTCTTACAAGCTTCTGTGAGCCTGAAGTCAGTGAGGCTCCTCTGATTTATACCACCTGAGAATCTAGCCCCTGTAGAGAATATGCACTCAAATGAATGTTGGTTGTGTTGCCCTGTATTTTAGGGGGATGCAGGAAGGGTTTTGCCAGTCAGCAAACCCCCAGTCAGAGTGATGTGAACGTTTTCTCTCCCTTAACTTCAACCCACTGTTCCCAACTCTTCCACTTCACTCATCTTAAACTCTCGTATCTTGGAGTTTATTCCTTTACAATCATTGCATGTTATTTCCGTGACTCGTTCTGCCACTGCTTCCCACTCAATGTTAGTGTAGAGAGGTTTTCTAATCTCTTGACCTCAATCCATCCCTCTTGCCTGCCTATATTTGTTATTACTCCACTGCAACTTTGTACACTTCCCCTATCAAATACCTAGAATTCAATGCCATAGTCCACCTGCCATTGCACTCATCCTCTGTAAAGTGGATCTGTTACTATCTTGCAGTGTTTCTGCATATAAAGTAAAAAACCTGCATTTTTTCAATTTGGGGGCCATATATTGTAAGTTTATGCATGGTTTGCTTACTGTTTCTGATGGTGTTCCTGCTCTCGGGAGTTCTCCTCCATGAAGCTATACACTGGGTTATTTTTTTCTTTACATTAAGCTCAATTTGTCAAGAGTCAGTCCCTACTTTAATTTTATGTTGTCTTTTTAATAATAACCCTAGTCTTCACTGTTTTACACTTAATTAATAGGAGTGGCAGAATTGTCTCAATCACACGCCGTGCTGTTTACTTGCTCTGGTGATTCTTTACAGGAGAGGATTAATTACAGCTTCCTCTGCATTCATCTGTGGGAAGGCTTTTAACAAGACCAAGCGATAGGAACTATCACCAGCCCTTTGGTGTCAATTTGACAAAATTCCCATCTCCCTCTGTGGTCCAGGGTTTGGACTCTCTGAATCAGCTTTCCATTCAGCTTAATATTTTGATATCAACTGAGATTAATTATTTAACGACAGTTTCTTGCGTTGCCAACCCTCTATATTAAATTGTCAAATCATGCCACAGAGGATGATAAAGCTGGCTTTAACGCTGATGTCCAGTGAAAGCCTGTCTGCTTTTAAATGCAGCACAGAGACCAGAGGGCACATAAGACAATTACCCAAGTGTTAATTGCTACTCCTACAGGACGTTTCTCTTAGATAGCAACATGTGTGCTGGGCAGAGGGCTCGGGAATGAGCTGCTCAGAGGCTTTTCGTTTCTGAAGGGTGTTTGGCAAATGGGGATGGGACAGGGAAAGGGGGCTCTGACGTTTGCCATGGGTACAGCCGGGCAGCGGTGGTGGCGCACAGGGGAACCGCTCCGCTAGCGGAGGACACCGGGCAGCCCTGCGGCGTCCGAGAGTCCGGGACGATGCTGAGGGAGCTGGGACAGTGAGAGCTGGCACTGACAGCGGGAGCCCTGAGCTCCGAGTCCGCTTTAGGAAAGGCTTCCCCGCCCGCGGAGAGGGAGCCGCACCGGCCGAGAGGGGCCGGGGACGAGCCCGGGGGTGGTGAAGGGGAGCGGGGGGTGCCTCGCTGCGGAGCCGCGTTCCCGGGACCGCCTCTCCGAAAGTTTGCGAAGTGGCTGAGCGCTGGGGGGAGCGGGGCGGGGGCTGCCCCGGCGGGGCTCCTCCTCCGGGGCCGGGCCTGGGCCGGGCGGAGCGGGGAGCGAGCCCCCAGCCCCGGAGCTGCCGCGGCTGCGGAGGGAGCGAGCGGCGGCCGGGCCGGGGTGCTGGACCGGAGGAGCTCCGGAGGCGGCTGCGGGCGGCCCCGGCGCGGGGCTGGGGCGCTGCCACCATGAAGCGGCGCGGCGGGGGCTGCCTGTCCCCCGCGCCTCCGCAGCTGCTGCTGCTGCTGCTGGGAGCGCTGCTCCGCGCCAGAGGTAAGCGGCGGTGTGGGGGGCCCGGGTGGGCAGCCCTGCCCCGCCGCGCCGCTCACCTGCCCCGCCGCAGGACAAAGGTCCGTGCCCCGTCCCGCACACGAACGCGGGGCTCTCGCCTTCCCCGTGCCCCGGCGGGGTGCCCCGGCAGGCCGGGGCGCGGGTCCCGGGGCGGCGCTGCCCCGGCCGGGCGGCAGCGGAGGGTCCCTGCCGCCCACGCGGCCGCTGCCCCCCGCGGAAGTTCGGCGGCGGGCTGGGGCTTTGTTCCCGCGGTGCGAGCGGCGCGGCGGGCCGGGACGGGCGCGCAGGTTGCCTCGGAGGCTGCCGTGCCCGGCGTGTCGGGACAGCCGCCGCTCCGGAGCAGGAATGCAGCCGCGCACCCGCCGCGACGGGCCCCTTAAAGGTACAGCCCGGCTCCGCGGCGGCGCCCCGGGCTACCTGCCCCGCCTCGGCGGCGACTGAGAGTCCTCCTGCGGCGCCCCGGCAGAGCGGTACCAAAAATAGTGGCGAGGGGACGAGGGGAAGGGTTCCGTGAAGTCTCGCCGACGAAAACTTATCTTTGTGGTTGCTCTATGAACTGAAAAGCAATTGTTGTTTCTTCCTCGTGTGCGGTGGTGCTTTATTTTACGAGTGCTGGTGGTGGAGAAAACACATAAACTCATCACGGAATTGTTTATGAAGATCTGGAAGGCTTTTGGGGGAAGGGTGCATCGAGCAGATACCTACCTCATTTCTCTCCCTTCGCTCCTTTGGCAGCTGCTGTATAATTTCACCCATCCGTTTTCTCCTGTGCTACTCTGAAATTACAGGAAGCATTTGCAGTAGTGCTGCTGACCTCCATCATTCTACAAGTATTGCCTCTGGGGCACAATCACATGGGGTTTGGGTTTCAAGTAATATTGTTTCTCTTCTAACAAGAAACCTAATTGCAGGCAGCTTTGAGGAAGATGCTAAACCAGCTTGGAATGGCTGAGGAGAGGGCTGCAGTTCTGTGGATCAGAAAAGCTGCTTTTTAGAAACCAGAAGTGCTCTTTAAGCTCCACGTGCCACACAGATACTTAGTCTAGGAGCAAGAAGGATCTAAAGCATACATCTTAGTGGCAGTGCAGATCTGGATGTGTTTTATTTGGGCTCTTACCCAGGTGCTCCTAGTTAATGTGTCTGGGCTGTTAACAGCCATGTGGGGGATGTCTGATTGTAAAGTGCAGGTTTGCTCCTAGGTGGTTGTGCCTTGATGTCTCCAGGATGCTTTTTATGGCAGTTTGTCTCTCTTTCAAGTAGTTCTCCCATCAGTGCATTTTCCTGTATCCTCCTGTCAAATGAAGGTGAGTTTATGATTAGATGTGCCAGCTGCTTCCAGAAGCGAGTATCCTCTTTCCTTCATGGGAAGATATGCTTTGCAATAGGAACGCAATTCCTGAGCAATTTTTTTCTTACTTGAAGCAAGGGAAAACATGAGGAAGTGTCAGGATGGAGGTGGCAGAGAAGATGCTGATGTTTTTGGTGAGCTGGTGTAGCTAGGAGTTTTTCACCATTGTCCCCTATAAGTCCCCTTGGGGATAGTGTACAGCTTAACCTGTCATAAAGCATCCATAGCCACAGCACTCACCATGCCACACAGGTAAATTGTTACAAGTGCTTGGTCACTTACCATTGTACCTCAGTATGGGAGCAGGTAAAGCAAATAGGTTTGCAAGATTGACCTTGGACCCTCTTTTGGCGGAGAGTGGCAGTTAAAACTGGAGAAGTCTTTGCCAAAAAAAATAAAATAAGAGGTCTGCAAGTATGTTAAGCTCTTGGAAGAGTGTGTAGAAGGTAAAAATGGGTATATAGAGAGAATTTAAAGCTAATGGCACACGCTGCTGGTGTGTGGTGCTGAAGAAGGGCCTGCTGTTATGATGGTCTGTGTCAGTATAAATACAGAATGTCACAGAACCTGTCTGGGTGATGTGTTTGCCATACTAGCTCCTGGAGCTCTGCCAGCAAAATACATGGCTGATATCAGAGCTTCGCTCACAAACATCTGGACTACATCTTGGAGTCACAAACCTGAATGTGATACCTCTATAGAAGTACAATTTGCAGTGGGAATTGCTATCTCCACTACGTGTTCTAGGCATTGCTGGTGGTTCTACAACTCTCAGCTAAGTGCAAAACACCCATTTTCCTCTTGTCAACTTGGAGCTGATAATGTTCTGCTTCCAGGGTGTGCTGAGAGTGCCTGGGTTTGCTGTTGGTCAGGTTGAATGATGTTCACAGATCTTATGGTCACCCTGAATTATCTTGGCTGTTTCTTTTTGTCAAAGTGGTGACAGCACTGAGGAACGTTCCCGATCTTCTAAAATGTAGAGTAAGATGCTGCTGAAGGCTGGCAAGTGGTGGGGGTAGGTTTTGTTTTGGTTTGGTTTTGTTGGCTTTTTTTTTAACAATTCTGTGTCAACTAAAACATGATAGCATTAGTGGAGAAGTATAAATCTTCCAGTTAACATTATAATTTCTTTTATTTGGTATAGATAACGCAATTTTCTTTTATGTTCTCTTTCCAAAAGCTTTCAGTTGTGTGCTTCAGCACTGTTTTTCTGCAATGGAGAATCCCTTCTTGCATCGGAGAGTGTGGGTGTATGCAGCAACCAAATTAATAGGTGCTTAGTTACATCAAGTGCTTGCATTTCCAGAGTATCTTGTGAACCTTGAAGAGGGATATTCTCTTCCTGTGAGCTACAAAACGGGATTTCAGAAAACTTGGGGGTGTTTCTCTACATTCTGTTCACTGAAGATACAGAAGAAAATGTGGTTGGATATAAACATTATTCATTTTCTAGTTCAAACCAGAAGGCAGTGCTTGTTGTATGTTAACTAGAAAAAGAAATCAAAGTGATCTGTATTTTTACTCCTAAAAACCTGTAGTTCTCCAGATTGGTGAAATTAACATTAAAAAATAATTAAAACATTCATCGTTGTTTTGTAAATGTGGGAAGTGAAGTAGAAATTGTCTTGCCCAAGGCCAACTCCGTTTGCCCTAGAATGCAAGTTGCCATTGAACACAATAGAATATATGCTTCATAACACTTATAAAAGCTGATAAAGAGATGTTATCTGGAACACCAGTCAAGGTTTTAAAAATAGGTTTTAAAAGTAAGTACATATCCTGCACCTTCGTTGAATTCCTCTGCTGCTTGGTGACTTTTGTGGCTATTTATCTTTTTAATAGTCCTCGTGTTTCTCTTGCTGATGATCAAAAGTTTCATAAAACTGCAGATGTTTTGCTGACTCTCCATTGCAAAGGGTGAATCGGTAAGTAAAGTGTTGTTAAAAGAAATGTGTAAGAAGTCAAAACTATTTCTCTAGTCCTCTGTTATTTCCACCTTAGCTGTTTGTGATGTTATGTCATAGGAATTTACGCAGGAAGGGGATATATATGCACACACAGGCACACTTAAACTGACCATCTTTTAAGATACCTGGCTTTATCTGATAGAGCATCCAGAGCTGGAGCTCTGGCATGTGGCAAACCCACTCCAGTAATTGGCATACTGTGTTTAGTGGCTGTCTGTGTTTCACACAAATCATGACAGAGGATGCTAATTACAGTTGTCATCCATGAATCTAATGTGCTTGATGGTTAGGCTCTTGCTTTTTGCCTCTGCAGTGCCTGTGGTTCCTTGCCATGGCTTTTTGGTTAGGCGTTACTCTTCTATGGGATTTTGTTGTCTATTTGGCGTGAAGACTGGGCACTGTAATGCTTCTTGAATCTCGTCTTTCTATGTTGTCTTCCCTGTAGATTTCCATTTCCCTGTAATAAAGATAGCAGCTACATGGATCCAGGGGCTTGTGATTCCACAGGCTTGTGGTTTATTCATGCTGTATATCTGGTCACTCTGGGACTGTTACCTTGGAAGTATTTGGCTGCCATCCTCTTGTGGGTGAGTTCATGTTCAGGTTTTTCAGCTTTCCAGGCATTTTTTTGCCTCTGTTATGCAGAACTGCCTGTTAAATGCTGAAATATTCCAGCCTGTGTATTTAGTCTGAGAGACTCTTGAGCTGCGGTCCGTGTTTCTGTGAGGAGCAGAACTCACTATGCAAGGGCACAAAAATAAGTTTTCATAAAAACTTTATTAACATCAAACGGAGCTGATGCTTGTGGACTTTTGCCTTGTTAAACTGTGGGTGACTCAAACTCCTCATATCCAGGAATTACGTTTGTTGCTTAAAACAGAAGAAAAAGAAAAAACAGGGGTTGAAAAGTCAGGAGCCTGATTCTGATGGTGTGAGATACATGCCTATAGCAGGATGCTTCGTGTTAGCACAACTTTGGGTTGTGAAAAGTAATAATAGAAGCTTCTGTTTTTCATGAGGCTCTTCTTAGATCATTAAATTTTGCTCTATTTAGCCACTGGTCAGCAAGCCACAAACGGTCTTACTAATGGATAGTATTGGATAGACATATTAAATGTTTCTGCCGCAAATTGCAGTTTTGTCAAAAAGTGCATGACAGAAGATGAGGTACTCATGTTTCTCAAGCTGTTGCATGTTAATAGCAGCTTTCCGATGTTGCAATACTCAGAACTAAGAAGCACCAGCTATTTCCCCAGAATGGGTTAGAATGGGAATAATATTCACCTCCCTATGCTATAGTGGTGAGGTTGTTTAAAAAAACGTTGTCCAGCAAAGGTTCCAGCAGAGAACGTATTTGCCTGCAAACAGACCTCATATTCTGTAGTGTCAAGGTGAAGTTTTACTCGCAGAGTTAAATTTACCAACAGTGAGACGTTATCATGACTCCAGGCAGGGGAGACCCCTCTCCTGGCTACCAGCATGGTGACTTCCTCCATATGCCCTAGCAGGGCATAGTCTTCTGTGTCTCTTTGTTACTGCCTGACAGCCCCTCCCGGCTGCTGGAGCTTTCTGTTTCTATTGCATAGCAGCAGTTCTTTAATCAGAAATCTTGTTAGTATTCAAGGATAATTGATCCGACTCTCTGGTAGGGGGTGGGGACCCAGCCTTGCATCCTTCTCCTACTTGCCACCCCCAGTTTGACCCCTGTTGTCTCTTTGTTTTCTCCTGTTAAGTTTGTGCCAGTGATGTGTGTGTGTGCTGTTTTTCCAAGCAGCCTGAAGTTGGCTGTAACCAAGAGCAGCAGTTAAATAGAGCCCGATTTCCCCGCTTCCTGGCGTTTAGTTGTTCAGCTCCATTTTCTGGTCTTCTGTGTTTTTGATTTGCAGAGAAGGAACTTACTTGGTGCCCTGGGGCATCTCTTAAACCCATTAGAACAAACTCCATTATTTCACTGTACTTAGAAATCCTCCTCCTGTAGTCCCAGCATCCATCAAAATAATGTATCCTCTGTAAGGCCCCCTAGAAAATGTTTAATAGGATCTTTTCAAACTCAAGGAGAGTTCCAGTTGGGAAGGGGGAGGGGAGAAGGCTAATGGAAGATCTGTCTGTGACTTGCAGTAAGCCCGAACTTGGCCTGTGTCAGCTCTCCCTTCACCTCCATGCCGAGGGAGTGCTGAACAGAGCGGATCCAACGCTGGGATCAAAGCTGGAAACAAAAGGCTTTGGGAGAAAAATTTCCCGTCTGGCCAAGAGGCAGCCACACAAAGGTGGTGCATAATTTATCATTCGAGGTTTATTTCTGCTGTGCTCCTTCTGGAGAGGGAAGGAAAAAAGAAGTGACTCTCCTGCTGTTTCGAAGGGGATAAGTGATGGCTTTGGAGGCTCGAGGCAGGAAGGGGCTAGAGATACCATGGAAAAACTTTTTCAGTGCAGTCTGTGCCCAGCTCCTCTCTTCTCAGACACGGTCACACATTGTTTCTGTTGGGGGGCAAGAACTCTGTTCTTGCCTTTTGAAGTTTTGAAGAGTGTTTTTCACTTCTTGGGTCATTCCCAAGCGCCAGTGTGTGGAGTGGCGCTGCTCTTGGCAAAATGAAGTTCTTTGAATTTCTGAGGTGTTTTTCTTACCTTAAGGATTGGTCTAAGTGCTGTGGCTCTGCGTAACGTGGCGGAAGAGACTACATTTGCCCCAAAGGGTTTGTAGTCTAAATTAGATATCTGACATGTGATAAGGATCAGGTATGTGATAATTCTAGTGGGATAGATAAGGTCCAATATTAAAATAGCATAGCTTTCTAATTAAAGTTCCTTTAGCTTTGGTTTAATGGGAAAAGCTTCTGAAAGTTTTTCCTTCCAATCACTTCTTAGAACAAGGATAGAGAGGGGTTTTTGGGTAGGAGTTGGCATCAAAGACTAGTGAAAACTAGTAACTGGGGAAATAAGGATGAGGAAGCAAAATGCAAGAGTAGTGTAGACCTTGAGAAGTAGGGAAGGGGATATAGGAGTACAGATATTAACAGAAGCAAAGATAGGCATTTTGGAAATGAGAGCCAAGGACTTGAGCTGGCAGAGGAACAGAAGAGTCGTGTAAGGAGATCCAAGTGAAGTAATTATATGGGATCTGATGGCAGAAAGAGCTGTTAATTAGGTAGTATAAAAGATGGAAATTTTGAAAGTGAAGATGAGCATTGAGCAGTACTTAAACTGCTGAGGCAGAGAAAGAATTATTTTAGTAGTGCTTTAAAGGAGGATGCAACAACTTGTCAGGGACCTTCAACAGTAGAGTCCTTGGCCTAGTGGGGTGATTTTATGAAATGTCAGGTGCTTAGCAATGGGGGCAGAGGTGGAAAGGGAGCCTGTTGGCACAGTGCTGAGATGGCGAGCCTGTGAAATAGAGGTGGTGATGGAGCTGTCTGCAGTGGTGGAATGTGGGACCCATCAGGCTTGGGAGCACATACAGCCAGAAGGATTTTTGAGTGGGATGTCTGGGAAGATATTTTGGAGGCCAGTCCTATCTGGAAAAGTGTATGAAAAGTACATGAAGTGGGAGGGTGGAGTTGAGGAGAGAAGCTAGGAGTTTAGAGCTGATTGCCTGGAATAAGGTGTAAAGTGAGAATAGAAGATTACTCTGGGTTTGGAGAGGAATCTGGGTACAGAAGCAACAAGACTGGTGGCAGAAAATAACACCTTTCCTGGAAACGGAGGCTGCTTCTCTTCCTCTTCTCCATTAAGAATTGCGATGTGAAGGAGTGAGTCACTAGTGAGAACTATTAAAACATAAACATGAGATGTCCTCAGCCTCCTTCTCCAAAAGGCTCAGAAGAATCCTTGTGTGACTATGCAAGAAGGTTAGAGGGAAATACATACTCTGCTCCTTTAGCCTGAATCTCCAGCTCCGTCAGTATATTTGCTTGATGACAGCTCGTAGTCTCTGGGAGAGGTTCTTGCCTAAGGTGCAGCCATTCACTGCAGCAGAACCCTGTCTCATGGGATCTAGGATTAGAATAAAATAGACACACCTTCATTTTTATGCTTTGTGCTCCCACCCGATGTTAGTTCTGAATTTCCATAACTGCTGAATAGTCAAATCCTTTCTTTGCAACTCTGAGGGCAGGGAATAAAAAGGGAAGTCTCAGGATTGTCATTTCCTGCTTCTGTTCTGAGCTCCTGAGGATGAACCAGGAGGTGGAATAATTCTCTGAATTAAAGTTGCATTTGTTAAGAGGAAGCCAGATTTACTGCTGTCCTTTCTTTGTGATTCAGATTTTGCAACTTCTTCAGGTTTGCCAAATTTAGGAAATGAGGTTTTTGAGATTGTGATTGCTGTGATTTTTGAAGCCTGTTACTCTTGAAAAGCCTGAGTTGAGATTCTTACGGCTGGAGGACATGCTCCTAATTTTTGTTGCCTTTCTGAAAGGGCCTTGATCAGCATAGCACCTGTTAACATGAGGAAAAACGTAATGGGTCTGGCTGTGAGAGAAAACTGGAGAGTTTGCACCATAGGAGAGAGAGAGAGACTGGAGGCTGCCATTCTGGAGGCTTTAATAGCCAAGAAGCAGGAGAGGACAATCATTGGCAAATAGGACTGCTAGTGGACTATCTGCACTTTTGTCATGGATCTCAAATACAAGTATTCAGTGTCTACATCTTAGAAAGCATGATGAGGGAGTAGGTGGGAGACTAGGTTGGGTCTCCTGACAAGGGGCAGTAGTTGTTGCCCTGCAAAGAGACCGAAGTTTAGTACAAGAAAAGAGCAGGTTGAATTGAGAGCAGTATCCATGCAGAGTCAAAGTGATGAAGGGATTCTTCTTGGGCATTGACTTGGAAGCAGGGAAGGACTGGATTGGGGTGGTGATGAGGTTACTGCCCTTTGCTATCTTTGCTGGGCCTTTGGGAAGGCTGCCTCTGGGTCTGACGTCTTTCCTGTACTAGTGAACAGCAGCTGCAAGAGGGTGTTGACTCACGAACAGCTGATTCATGAGCGGTTAAGATGTCTCCACTGTGAGGGTGGTAACCTCATGTGTTGTCCCAGTTCGAACTGTCACTGCTCATGAATCAACACCGTCTGTAGGCCTTTGTTCACCTCTGCATTTTTGAGTGTAAGGAAGAATGCAGACCTGCAGTCAGCATTACCTTAAACAACAGAAAGTGTTTAGGCTGTTTAGGTGGTTTTGGTTTGACTTTTTTTTTTTTTTTCCCCCCAGGCCCAGGGTTCTTTTATCTGTGGAACAGGTGGATGCCCTGCCTGTGTCTCTGGAAGGGCAGATTTGTCATCTTGGCATCTTTGCCAGTTATGTTGGGTAATTTCTATGCTAACAGTACTTCAGCAGGGAGCAACAACCTTGTTGATCCCTGCCTTCTGCAGCCTTCCACTACAAATTTCTTTGACTTGAAGTGGCTCATCCACTCACAAGAGAAGCCTGTTGTTTCTCTGAGGTTTCTCTTGTTTGTGACATGCCTCCTGTAAACTGGAAGATGAGGAGCTGTAATCTTCTGTTGCTCCTGGTGCAAATTCTAGACTAGAACAAAACAAGCGAATTCCTTAGGTTAAGTTTTCCAGTCAGTTGTCCCTAGAAAATGGTTTTTTTCATGCTTCCTTTCTTGCTTCCTTTCTTGTTCGTTATGACTAGTTCTTCACCCATGAGTCTTTGGAAGTCTGGGAGCAAACGTTGAATCTGGAAAGGAATGTCTTGGGGGGGCGGGGGGGGAAAGGGATAATTCCTGTGATATTCTGGTTGGTTGTGCTGGAAAAGCAAACTCCGGATGACAGTAATGTGTACACTGGAGGAAGAAGAGAAGCTCAGATGATTACTTCCTGAGAAATGACCCATAAGCCATTTTTGTGCTGCAGATGCTTTAGAACAGACTGGCAGGGAAGAGGGGGCGGCAGGCATTTGCCTACTTGAAACACTTGGCAAAACCCCCTGTTTAGCTTAATCGAGTACACGAGGCCAAAACTAAGACAGTTACAGTATGGAATTTATGGGAGATACAGGGCAAATTAAACCTATGTACAATCCATCAATTGTAGGATAAAAATAAACAGTGCTCAGACAGAAGCCTTCGAGCAAGGAAGGGAGTGAGGCAGAGATGACATCTTCGGTATGTATGTCTTGACTTACCCGCTCAGGCGAAACAGCCTCTGAGCTCAGGCTTCCGATTAAGTGACTGGGACAGCTGCCAAAAACACCTACATTTGCTAGCTAATCTACTGCAGTGCATTGGTCCTGCAGGTTAATCTGGGAAAGGCATGGAGCAATGTCTGGGTTTGTTTTGAGCTTTTTCTTGAACCGTGTCATAACAACATGCTTTGCATCCTGTATGTCAAGGTCTTGAAAAGAAATGTGATGGGGATGCTACAACTGCCTGTTAAAGTGTTGTGAGGGAAGAGGGCCATCAGAGTTATGCCACAGGGAGCCAGCTTTTCTGACCTTGTGGGCTGCATACCACAGCCTTTAAGGTATGTGCTGTATGGCTCTGTGCCCTTTACAGACAAGCGGAAGGGGAGTGGCTCACAGGACAGATGACAGTAACTCGCTAAGGAGAGAATTATTCTGTTGCAGGATGGGGCTGGGCTCAGGTGATCATGCAGCAAAGTTCCTCTACAGCCCTGCACTAACCACCCTCAGGAGCCCTGGCACGCCTAAGGCTCTGTGCTGGCTATATAGTGGCCCTAGCAAGTAAGACACATTTCAACCACTCAAACCATGAGAACTGAATACAGTGCTGAGATTTTCTTGCTGTAGTATTTGATGGCAGATTAAACATTTTTAGTCCCACAAGAATGACCTCCAGAGCTCTGTATATTCTTACATTATAACCAAAGCGAAGTTAACCTTTTTATTTGCAGATGTGCAAAGACATGATACAATTAAATGTATGACATCTATGTAGTGATGGCTACAGAGTAGAACTGGAAGGATTTCCATTGCTGATCTTTGCATAAAAAGACTCTATTTTGGTGCTATCTCAGCCACAGCAGCAAAAGCTGTCTCTACCTAAAAGTCCTAGAGGACTATAGACAGAAACCAAAAGAAAACGCCATCCATTCCTATCAAAACATTGATTTTGGGATTTGGCACTCCTTTTGTGGCTAAAGAAGCAAATATCTTAATCCAAAATCCATCTGTTTGAGAAACTACTCTGAATCTAAACCAGAACACAAGTTTCTGTAACAAAAGAAGTCCAAACCTACTAGCCAACTAGACTGCCACAAGTTATTACGCAAAGTTATTATGCTGGCAGATAATACCAAATGAAATGTGCAAAATCAAGTCAGACTCTTACCAAATACTGGACTGGAGCTGGATACAGGGAGAACACCATAAATCAAACAGTAAATGTCTGGGAAAGAGAAGTAAAAGGAGAGACTGAGAAGGAAATCTTGTAATCCTGAGAGTAAAATACAAAATAAGATTAGAGGGAGCAAGAAAACGCGTATCTTACTAGAAATAAAACATTATTCCTTGGAATATTTTCATTTCTATTGTTGGACTCCATGCCATGTAGCCTTCTCTGTTGAAACCTCCATGGAGGCAGGCGCTTCATATGTTGAATTCACTTCTGGGAGAAACTTAAGTGTGCTGTCTCTTACATGTGGGTAACACTTGCAGAGCTTGTTTTGCCAATAAAAGTGTCTTTGAATTTACTGTGGTGGGATGTGGTGCGAGTTCTGATGCAACATGAGGCTCTTTGTAAGTGCAGATTTTGATGAGAGCTTGTCTCTAAAATCTCTAGTAATTTTGTTTTCTTGTTGCTCTTGTGAATTGGCTCCTTCCTTTCTGTGGTCCATTGTTGTATGGTTGATGTTTGAAAACGAAATGTCTTCCATCTGGTTAAGAAATTTGATTTATCCTCGGAGGCCTGAACTACTGCCTTTGCTAGTAGGAAATAAACAATGTTCCAACTGTCCCTAATTATCACCCACTTGCCTTCCTGCAGATCCATGTCTCTTGCAAGGGCATTGGAAGAAATGACTTACGGATCATGAATTGCATTTTTGCTCTTCTCTAGTCCTTCATCTCTATCAACTTAGTCCTCTCCTCCTGTTTAAACTTTGTAACTTAAACATACTACTTAGAACGATTAAACAGTGGGCTGGACAGTGGAGATGTGGCTTGCCTGGAACACAGGCAGGGGTTCTTTCAGATGACATTAGGAATGTAACTGCAAATGACTTATAAGGCCACGTTACTGACTTGGAGTGGGGTTTAGTATACTCCTACTTTGTGGGAAACATTGTCTTCATAATACAGTTTTAGAGTAATATAAAGCCTGTGTTTTGGAATATCAGAACGAGAGGAATTTTTGTTCCTGCTGCCTTTTGCTTTCAGTAAACTTGATATCTCTCTGAGAGAGAGAAATTTTTTTGGTGGGAGTGCTAGGATGTTGTCACTGCTGAGGATTGTTCTCTGCCCACAATATGTGCGGCTCAGCCTCTGGCTGCTGGACTTCCTTGACCCACAGTGCTTTCATGTTATGCCTGGTGTAGTGTAGCTGTGAGTTGCCCCACAAGCGGTCTGGCACCCTTGTCCCTTTGATAGGTCTTGGTATATGAATCAGTTCAGCTTGTTGGTCTGTCACAGAACTGACCTGCCAAGTGGTGAAACCAGTGACACCACAGGTTATGTGATGTTGGCAAGCTGAAGGAATTGCTCTTCAGTGAGCTTCTTTCCCTGGAAACAAGGGGAGGTGAGAATTCAAGCCCGAGATTCATTTTCTATGGTTCATGTAAGCATAGGCCACTTCATTGTGTTGTACTTGTATGACAGTCTTAGTGCTGTATTAGTGTCAAAGTGTGGTGAAAGATCAACCTATAGATGTCACAACTGATGCAGTACATTAATTGGTGATGCCTTTTGTGGTGGAAGCTTATATTCATTAAAACTGGAAGCAGACACCTACTGTCTTGTTTCACTTGGGCTAGCACAGACTTATGTTCTGAGTTGTTGCCAGAGAAATTGTCAGTCTAAATATGAAAAGCTTTATCCCCTTGCTAGTGCCTTGACTCTTCTTCCTTAATCTTGCCTTTTAAATGACTGATGTCTCACAAAGGGTTGTGTTTTGACCATTATTTTCAGAATCTGAGTTTTGCTTGCTCTCCCCTCCCGTCTTCACTGATGCAGTGTTTGACGAGCCTAGCCTGGGCATGCACACAATAGGAGATATGATCCCACCTTCCTCCAACGTTGATGCAGAAATGGCAGCACTGATGCTAAATGTCTGGTTAGTCAAAGGAAGACAGAAACATAAGCTGCCTAAACAGCCATTCCTGTTCTCCATGGATGAATACGTGGCAGGCTGAAGCGGAAGATCTACATGGGCTGAATCTCACACATGAATTGTCAATTGGATCATGTAAAGATTCACTGTAATGGAAATCAGAGCTTCACTATGTTACGTGCAGTGTGTGCATACAATAAGGACAGTCCTGACTCTGCAGAGTTCATAATTTCTGCATGTAATAAATTCACAGGTGTACAGAATAACGAGAAAAACCCACAATGAAATACTGATTAATGTGGCTAATAGGGGCTTCACTTAAATGCTTTGCCTTTTAGTCTGTATGTTGATATTCCTTGTCCTGTCCTCTTCATCCCCAAAATATCTTTCTGTTGAAGCTGCCTTTCTTTAATTAGTTGTGTTTTTTCCCTCCCCCCTCTGACATGCTGCATGCAACGCTAGCACAATTAAATAGATGCATTTGTGTCGGGGGTCTGATACTGGGAGAGTGAAAATTCTTCTCGGGTGTAATGCCCTTCTAAGAGGATCTAGTTGCTGGTTTTGTCCTAGATAGTGTATGTTCCTGTTATCTGCTGGCATGTTCAATAAATGGTTAGCATTAGTCTAATGAAAGGTGTCATATTTGAACCCAGCTCACAAAGATCTCTTCTGCCTCTGTGACTCTTCCACCCTTTCCCCTATCCTGACTGTAGCAGCTCTTAGGATGGATTGCAAATGGATATTTAACCATATAACCACAAAGGTTAAGAAATTTGAGAACAGAAGCGTAACTTGGACTTGGTTAGGAATCCCAAGTGTTAAACCCTGGATTCCTGACTTGGCATAGTTTAGCTGTGGCCAACTTTAAATAATAATTGTTGAATGTTCCTTTTTGCTGCTTTGTAGCAGGAAGCTAAATTGCTGGGTAGAATTTTGTAAATACATGATTGGTTTCAGTGGCTGTATTTACTCAATAGCTTAAGTGTTTTTCCCCATAACCTTTGGAGGTCATCTGTACAGAACTTAACTTGGGAGTGTCCTCTTTGCAAGTTGTGACATAAAGGTTCTGTATGATTGTTGGGCCAGGTGTGCTAATGACTAGGTCTTTTTTTTTTTTCTTCCCTCTAAGGAGAGTTGACAACTTGATTTTGGAATCTACAGAACTTTTTCTTGCAAGAGTAAAGGACTAAACCATGGTGACTATTGCTTAAGAACTGCGTTTTTTTTGCGTACTAAAGTTGGTGGCTTTTCGCTAGTTTAGAATGTTACATTTTTTAAACATTTGCTGCACTCAGGTGTAGAATGATCTAATTCACCATCTTTATCCCTTTTCATAAGAATTTTCAGCACAGCAGCATGTGTATCCTCCTTCTAAATGTACAAACACTTAGTAAACAGACTGTCAGAAGACAATAACTATTGAGCTACTGTAGTAAATATGTCTGTAAACTGGAAATGCCCCCAACTACTTCTGTCAGTGTAGCCCTGAGGCCATGGTTCTGCAAGCAACAAAGCAAAGGGAGAAATGAGACTGGGCTGGGTGCAGATGAGTTGGAAGATCCTTCAAATTTGCATCTTTTTCAGTGCTCATCACCCACTGGACCACTTTCACTGATCTGTTTTTTACCAGGCTGTACAAAGCTGTGCCAGCTCATGGGGGTCATGAGACTGGGAGTAGGGGAAGGAGAGCTGGCTGCTCTTAAGCTGGCACTACTGATGGATATGAAACCATAGTCTTGAAGTTTCTTTCTCATTTTGAGCAAGTATCAGTGTGTTTCTGGAGGATCTCTGAGAGCTGTGTTATGACTTAACCATAGTCAAATCAAGGCTGCTTCCTGTCCTTTGCTTATTGTGCACAGAAGAGGGCTTGTTTTGGGAGGATATCTGGCAAAGAAATCAAGAAACTAGGTTATAGCATGAAGGGCAGAAGATTATATCTTCCCGATGGAAAACAGTCATGCCCTTCTGAGGACATGATACCTAAATCATCTTGTATGTTTTTCAGTTTGCCAAGTGTTTGTACAGTTATAAGGAGGGCCATGGGAACGATTTCCAGAATGCTGTTGCTATTTGTAATTGCACATTGATAGTGTACAATAAAAAAAGGAGGGAGAGGAATGAGCCTCTAAGCACACTTCTCAGAATCTGGAATTAACAGACCACACTCAACCTCAGAATAAAGGACCAGGAAACAGGAAAGCTAACTGAGCTCAACCTCTGGGGCTGAGATGTATGCTGTTGTGACTGTGATGCTGTGTAGCTTTGTGGCGTACTGTGACTTCAGTAGATCTGATCTTGACTCATCAAAGCTTGTTGGCTGAAGGTCCAAATGTACCAGATGTCCTTACTTAGGGAATGATCTATAGGAATAAATGTTGTGTTCTTACAGTGTCTGGGAATGGCAGTGTATGGTACCAGAAATATTTAGCAAATTTAGTCAAGATACAAACCGCAAACTAAGGCCTTTTCCCCACCACAGAAATCCATTTTTTTTTCTGACTGAAAAAAGTTATTTTACTGCATAACAATTAAAATGGATTACTACGTAACTCTTCCACTTAGGAGTGGAAAAAGAGGAAAAAAAGTCTTGTGTATCACTGAAAAAAAAAACCCCTCCCAGGAACTTCTCAAGGTAGATTGTAATTACTGGAGATAAAATTCTGCTATGAATAGAAGTAACTAGATGAGTAGCCCCATGTTCTGCTGCATCTTTACTGCTATCCAGTCATTTTAGGTAGCATTTATAGCACTGATGGGCTTGGGTTGTTCTTTGATCAGAGGAAGTATGCTATACTTGGCTGAATAACATCACTTCTTGCAATGCCCACGAGTTGCCTCAAAAGCTTGATTCAACTTGATTTGTTTATTGCACCCTACTCCCCAAAGTACATTGGAATAACAGAAGGAAAATGGCTCCTGAGTCATCGCAGTAAATGCATCTGAAAGACTGGAGAGAAGATGCCACGCTGTCTTGCTTGGCTTTTGGCTCTGAGGTCATGGTTCTAGGAAAAGGCAGTATGCCTTCATGTAGGGTGAACTTGTCCTTTGTAGGCAGAAGAGTTTAAAAGGTTTTTAAAAAGTATCAAAAATTCTTCTTCCAGGGCTGAATGACATGTCTGCTGAAATGATTTGTGGGCTTTGTGAGGAATCTGTGTCTTTTATTTAGATATGCACTTCAAATCTTGGAACTCGGTCCAGGAAGCAGTATCAGAAGCAGTTTTTAATAATATTGTTACTACAGGCTCTTCTCATGAGAAAAATCCGCAGGCATCTTTAGCCTGCTTTTGTATGGAAGCAATGGTTATTTCAATATGTGTGCATATCTTCTCACCCAAAAAACTGGTCCTGGAGAATAAAAGTTTCATGAAAATAGGGAACACAAGAAAGGGAAAGCACCAGAGAAGCAACTTGGCTGTGGGTGAAGATTCCTCGTGAGTTTGCATTTTGTTAGACATGAAAGAATCCCCTGCCTCCCTCCACTTGGCAACAGATGCACCAAAATTGACTATTAGAGATGAATCTGTCTGAAACTGGCTTTGTTAGTTCTGCTTCTCATGTAGCTGTTGAGATTAATCAGGTGTGCAAGTTGGAGCCTTGCTGGACATAAGCCTATTTCCAGGTTCCCAAGTAGTGGCAGTGGTCCAAGCAGTTAGTTCTCCAAGCTCAGGAGATATTTAGTCCTCTTGTTAAGAGGCAGAAGTCTTCAGTGAGCTTTAATTGGGTTGCACTTTAGGACTGCTCAAAAGCTTTGGCTGGTTTAGGATGTGGCTGCTTGGCTGCAGAGTGATATTTCTGACAAGAAGCATGTTAAACTTGAATTCTGAGCTAACTGGCTGCTGGCTGGTTCTCAAAGATGAAGTTTGGGTTGGGGTGTTTGAGGTTTTTTTGTGTTTAAACTCGTGACATTTTTGCACTGGATTTTATCTGTTAAGGTTCTGATATTGTGCTCATCCCCAGTTTAAGGGTCCATGTGCTCTCTTGAGTAGTGAGAAATTTTAACTGGGATATCTGAAATAATTACTGCTCCCAATGACCCACCCTGTGCCTCTGAATGGCTGAGTATGAGGTAAAATATTGCTGAATGCAATTGCTGAATGCAGGCTGTTCACAGCCTGGCAACTTCCATTTATGTTAGCACGCTGGATTATAAACTGGTGCTTTAGAAGCTGCACACAACTGTCCTGAGGTGATATCTTGCCAGATAAGATCCTCCAGATTGCTGGGTCTAGTCTGATTGAAGTGGAAGGAGGCTGCAGGCATGATGCTCTTTTCCCTCTGGAGAGTCGTGTCTCTTGGTGTTCAGGCCGTGTTCCAAGGCCTGTGTACCTCTCAGCCTTAGCCTGGCCAGGGTGGAAGCTAGCTGAGGGGTTTTGCTGAGGGCAGGGAAAGGACAGAAATGTGTCCTATGTGCTCCCAAACCAACCTGGTGTCTTGGAGCATGAGAGAGACATTTTATAATGCAAGTTGAACCAATTCTGATGGTCTTTCCTAATTAGTTGCATCAGAAAGGCCAAGGATCTTTACTTCTTTTACTGCTTTTTTTTTTTTTTCCTTTTTTTTTTTTTATCCCTCTTCTCTTTTGTCTTGCTTTCAGTTTACCCATCTGCATCTGGTCTTGCCCAGGCAGCTGCTGCTCTATTTGTATGTTCCCTGGGGGAGCTCTGGTGCTCCTTTAAGATCTCCTGTTGCTTTGGGAATTCACCTTTTAGACATGGTGCTTCATTAGCCTCTCTCATTTATTTAGTACTGTGAGAAAAGATTTCCCCTCCCAAAAAAGCAGAAGAACAAGTTTCCAGCGGCATCTGCTTGAGAGAAGAGCGTCTCTATGTAAATAGAACAGGTTTAAAAGCCTCCTGCTATTGGCAAAGGAGCGGCTGGGGAGTTTTTGAAGGAATATTGTTCGACCGAGTTGGCACTAGGAGGCCCTTTGGAGGCGAGGGCTGAAGAATTCCCCCCTGCTCTTTCTCGCTCGGGGAAGGCAAGTGGCCGCGCTACCCCTGTGCACTGTTGTCCTCTTCCCCCGCCTCGGTCTCAGCACAGTTGCTCCTTTTTATTGCTGCTCATTAGAGAAAAAGAGCTGTTCGGGATTTTTCGACCCATCGGGTTCTGCATTTCCTGGAGTTTGCCGCCCCTCTCCCCTGCCGGGCCTTGTGGGAGAGTCGTCCCCTCTGCAGGCGATGGTGGGAACGGCCCCGGCCTCACTTATCACCAGTGACAAATCAATGGCAGCCTTCAGAAAGCTGGCCCCCAGGATCCCCGCTCGGCCCAGCTCTGGAGCAGTGGGAGGCTTCCCTGGTGGATAAAGGACTCCTTGCAGCTCTGACTTGTTGCCTTAAATCTAACTGAGGAAACCTTTTCATTCTCTTCAGTGGCGGCCCCCTCCCTTCTCGATTTGTCTTGGGGAAGGTGGCGGCTGGTGGAAGGGGGGCACTTGGGGAGGCGGGGGAGATGGGAGTGAGGGAGCATTGGGGTTTGTAACGGTTTCTCTGTTTCCCTTTCACAATAGCCTGGCTAGTGCATGCAGAGCTGGGCTCACAAAGCCTCCCCAAAGCGCCCGGAGTCCCGCAGGGCTCCTCACAGTGCAAGTTTGCTGTGTGTATTCCTACCAACAATACGGCTGGGCCCAGCAACAGGCTTCAGCTTTGGGCAAATATTTCTACAGTTTCTCCTTAATCGCTTTTGAGGGGAGGAGGGTGAGATGAGTTTGGGAGGTGGGAGGGAGAAAGAAAATTCGTATGTGCGAGGGAGGGGAAAATAGAGATGCGTGGAAGGATTTATTTCTGGCTTCTGTGGTCCACGCTTCTGAAGGGAGTCTTTGTCAGGATTCGGCATCCACGCTACAGCTAGAATGGGTTTGGGGAGCATCAGTGTTGGATCTGACGCAGGAGGGAGATTTAGGCAGACAACATGTAATGGTTTGGGCTCAGCCAGTCTCCTTTTTTTGTTTTTCTTTTAGTAGGAGACCTTAGTTGACAAGCCCCTTCTGGGTGGTTTTATTGAAAGCATTGGTGGAAGCTGAAAGTGTGGCCTTGTGCTAAGTATGTCTAGCTTATTTCTGCTTAACTGTTCTGTGCATTTTTGTGCTTGACTTCATGTTCCCTTTACTACCTGTGAATTATCTCTCAATTTCTAGTTTATTTCATCTGGGTCCCAGCTCCAGATGTGGAAGAGATCAGGGAAGTGATGTCTCTTTAAAGCAAACTCTTGCAACTTGATTGTCTGATAGGTTTTGTCATTGGGAGTTCCTTGAGCCCATTACTGTAGTCCTGGGATAGTCAGGTAAGCTCATATCCATGTGCTGGTTCTGTCCCCCATTTCTAAAGCTGCAGTGGAGATACCTAAGCAGCATGAAACTGCTCTATCGTGTCAAGAAGAGATCATGAGCCCACTTCTCCCTGTCATTATGGGGGAAAAAGGAACCAGACCACCTCATTTAAACATTCCTTTCCATCCCTGCAGGGCAGGCACAAGCTTGGCGTGGCCAGAGTTTGGGGCTAAATTCTTACATTGGCTGAGCTGTGTTGCATGCATTATTTGCTGTATATTAAAGATTAAAATATCATCTTAGACCTGATGCTCTTATTATAGTAGGAACAATGCCAGAAGCATCATCCTTGTTCCAGATGTATCGTGTCAGAAGTTAAATTTGGGCAGGAGATGCTTACCTGTGTCAGTATTTTCCCAGAGCAGCAAGTATGCCTGCTCTAAGGTCTGAGGCTTTAAGCTGAGTATGACTAGGGACTGCACATATGGAGACTGGACTTCCTGAACTCTCTGTTCAAGGCCTGGCTCATCTTCCATTTCCGGTCAGTTGAATCCTAGCAATATTTCCAAATTGAATCCAGTCTCCAAGCGAGTGGCAGAATTTAGTAAGTAAAAGCTTATTCTGTGTCAGCGTGTGGGAGAATGTGCAGGAAAGGCAAGACTGCTGTGCTGTGGTAAAGCTCACAGTAAAGGTCTTGGCATGGATATAACCAGTGCTTTTTAAAAAAGGGACATCCTTGCCTTTCATTTGGAGGTGAAGGTAGAAGGAGAGTCCTTCTTTGTAGGAAGAAATTACTAATATGCCAAATACAGATCTGAGCCAAAAGAATGTACATAACTATGGAGATTTATAAGCATCCTTATCCTCACTGGCATCTGGTGACTGCTCCTTCCTTCTATATTGTTTATTATAGAAGCATTCTATACTTAGAGCATCACAATTACAAGTGAATCAAAGTTTATGGGGAGAGAGAACAACTTCAGTTAGACCATTTGTCCTGGTTCCCCAGGCACAGACTCATGGGCCAGCCGTGCAGGCAGGCCATGAGTAGCCCTGAGTCAGCTGAGAGTTCCAATCAAGGCAGCTGACTCACAGTTGTATCCCCCACCACTTCATCATGCTCATTATAAATGGAGGGACCCCACAGAGGGTGGGGTTCTTCCTCTCCCTGAGGCTCCTTGTTGGTGGTCCTCTGTTCCTGCTGTCAGCATTGAGAACCAGGCTGAGTAGAACTTTCTATGCTTTATGTTGATTGTTCTTTCAGTTTTGTTATTCTATTAAATCTGTTTATACTCCAACTCACAGGCTTTTTCCTTTTTTCCCAGATTCTCCTTCCCTGCTGGGAAGGGAGCCTTGGGTGATATACTAACTGCTACAGTTTAGCTCTGAGTACTGGCTAACCACTGACACCATTTAATATGGCTGGAAAACCAGATGAGCTTTAGGAGGTAGGCTTCTATTTTAGTTCTCAGGAGAAACTAAGTCTGTAAGTGCAAGTTTGGAACAGTTGCTTTGAGTTTACCTTTACTATGTTAATGAATTAGAAATTCAATAGAAGGTTCCTGGTATCTGTGGAGCAGAAGGGGATGACGTGTGGGAAAGGAGTGGTGCCACAGGGGCCAAGTCTACCCCAATCGCTGCCTGACCTGTTGATTAAAGTCTAACTTTCCAGGCTGAAACTTGAGGGAGAGAGAAAAGAGTTTCTGCCTAAAACTGTCTGTGAAACTTTAGTTAGAAATGATTCAGTGAGTTTGGAGAATACAGATAAAGAGAAAACGTGGGTTTTCTTTTTCCCCATGTATAAAATTTTGTCATAGTACAGAAAAGGTCGAGAATGTTTAAGCCTCCCATGCTCCAGAAATACAAAAAAGTACAAGAGACTTAAAGATTCTTTGGTTTCTCTGAAATTCACCCTTCCATGGTGGAGTTGTAAAATGTTCGAAAATTGGTACTTTTATGTGTTGAGTAGGAGTTAAAAAGCCTCTTTGACTCTCTCTGTGATGGACACTGACTATCCAGTGGCAGGCTTGAGTTGAACAGGAGCTCTGCTCCAATTATGCCCCCCATGGGAAAGGCTGCAGAGGGACTGTAGTCTGGATAATGCCTTCTGAGAGGCTGCCCTCTGGCCTGAGTGCTCCTTTGCTGGCCCACAGGTGGGGAGGAGGAGAAGGCTGCAGTTACAGTAGGCTATTTCTGTGTGATACCATGCAGTGTTGAAGATTGCATTGCAATGCAAGAGATAACATGGTGTCCCCTATGGAGCTGAGTCTGTCATCCCACAAGGCCGTAAAGCGAGTGCACAAAAACAGTGCAGCTGTGTGGTGCCAAATACTGAATAATACAACCTGTCTGCCTGTTCATATTCTTCCAGGGAAATTTGAGGTGTTAACTTTCTGCTAGCTCTTTTCCATCTGGATCACTTAGCCGCTCGTCTGCAGTCAGCAGGTTTGGATCAGGTTTGAATTTCTGGGCATTTTTCAGGGTGGGGAGAAAAAAAGGAAGAGGTTAGAAGGAAAGAGTAGCAGAAGAGAATTGGATTGTGTAAGTAGGGAAGCTTGTTGAGAGACAGAAAAGGGATGAGGGAAAGTGAGCAGGTGGAAGGAGGGCTCTGGGTAGCAGGCGTGCGATGTGCAGTGAGCACAGACACTGCCTTGTGCTGTCTTTTCCTCTGTGTAGACTGTCCCTCTTGCTCCCAGGTCTCACTTCTCTATAGTGGCTCACCCACAAAGCAGTTTTTTCCTTTCAAGTTCTTTTCTGTTGCTTGTCCTTTTTCTTAGAATAAAGAGACTTGCAAGTTTGAGAGGCCCAAGGCTGACCTTTTTGGCACAGTGTTTTACTTCTATACCACCTGCCTTGCTCCCCTTTCTGTTGTGTTTTATGAGCATCCAACACTTCTGCAAACTGTTCTTTGGCTCTTCAGGTTGGACACCTAGGAACAGAGGTTTCTGGCCTTGGGACTCTGGCTGTCTGAGATCTATAAAATGGAGCTGATGAAACCATTTACAGCAGTAAGATGTGAAGACAAATGCATCTGTGTTTATAGACTGCTTGACTGTTACGGTGATGAATACCATATAGTAATTTTACATTCAGTTCAGGACCTTGTGCTGCAAGTAATGTGGGGATTGTGTAGAGTCATAAAGTGCAAAAGGGGCCTGTTAAAGGCTGTGCAGGTGAATTTAATTCTGGGATTTCATGAAAGCTTTTTTAAACATGCTTATAATAGATTTTAAATGTCCTGTGTAATGAATAGCAGCTGGATTTATTTTCTTCTGAAGCATGCTGTGTAAGATACTGTCTTGCCAGACTGTTGCTCAGTTCTGCATACCACGAAGCGACCCTTTTAAATTCACACCTGTAAAAGTAAATTTACTAAAATCTTCCAGGTTTTGTAACACTAGACCTCGTCCCTCGTTTCCCTTCAGTAGAGAGAGAGCTGGTGCTGGGGAGTCATGGTGTGGCTCTTAGCATGCTGTTTACTGCTGCCTCTGTGGTTAACCTGGTCCTCATGGACCATTCAATGATGTCTAATTTTTTACACTGACACGTTTCCTGCTCTGTTGGAGAATGTGTCTGTATGTATGTATATGCTATAATATTATTTTTTCCTTGGAGTTGTCCCATAGCATCTCCCTTCTGTTTCTGCTCCTTCAGGAAGAGGAGATCCCAGTCTCTCCTAACACTGTGCTTGCAGCCTCTTGCAGCCTCTTTTGACCCATCCCCTGGTGAATGAGAGTGTCGAGTAAAGGCCACAGGTCTGCACATGAAAAACACAGGGAACATGAGTTGAGATCCATGTTGATTTCCCCCCGGAAACTGCCTCTCTGTAATTACAGTTCCAACATCCTCCAGAAGAAAAGGGCTCTGTCCCCCCTGCAGCCCCCCTGGCAAATTCGATGCTCCTTGCAGCAGGGAAACCAGGCGTGGAACGGAGCAGGTCAGCTGGGGCCTGAGAACGCTCCCCTTCTGTGTCTTCATTGCAGGAAGGGAGTGGGGGCTGTTCCTCTCCCTAACCCCCTTCTTACGCCTTCCCCCAAATCTCCCAAGTAAATACAATTTTATTTTATTATATTGCTGCCGATCTGCTGTTGTTTTTCATACAAAAAAGGTGGAAGGGGCAAGAAGGAACGAAAGAGTCTGGCGACAGGAAGAGATGAATTGCTGAAGAATGACACTGGCAGGGACTATTGTTCATTTTAACGCTGGAGCAGGAGCAGAGAGAAACGTTCACACGCCATTCTTGGGCATCCTGCTGGGCAGGCTAGGAAAGGGGCATTCCAGCTGGTCATGAGATTTGGCCGGACAGATTGAATTGGGCTGAATAGAGTGCTTGCCGTTTTTTATTATTATTTTTTTTTTTTCTTATAAAGAAACCCACTGATTAATTGCAATGGAACCCGATTAAAGGGAAGAGTCTGAAACCCACATAGACATTACAGACATAAAGCTGTCAGCCTACCAGCATGTGATAACTGGGCCTTAACCCTTTACAAGGCTCATGGGGGAGGGGGATGCTCACCAGGGCCAGCATTGCCCAGTCTGTGCTTACATGTTTGTGTGAGAGAGGATTCTGTCATTTGGGGAAGGAGTTGTGTGCACACCAGGAGACCTGTAAACAGACTATATTTCATGAAAGATAAGTGCCTGAAGAATGAAAATAAGGTTTAGGGATCTTTTGTTCATGGGGAGATTGTATGGGAATTTGCTCAAACTTTGCTGGCCTTATTTTTAATAGTTTTGCAGAATTTAGCAGCTCTTGTCCATGTCTGTCTTTCCCTCTGTGCAATCCTGAATATGATAATAGAAGAATCTGTGAAGAGATCTGTAAAGTTCCACAAACTCTTTGAGAATTGTTGCAAGTGAACTTGGTAGAAACATGAATACCCCTGTGGTGAATATAACATAAAAAACCTAGGTAAGTATTGAAAATAATTCTGCAATCTGTGTGAGAACAAAACTGTAGTTCATCTGAACTTGGGGACTGATGTGGAGATTGCAAGTGGATGGACAACTTGGACATACGTTATCTCAGCAGTGATAGGATGGAATTGCAAGAAAACCCTTTGTATGAGTGAAAACTCTCATTTTTGTTATATATTGGTTTCACGTGTGGGAAAAAAGTCCATGTTGTGATACTTCTGATTTTCTTTAACCCATTTTTTAACTCAGCTGTTTTAGTGTCTGGACATGGTTGAATGCCCTCTGCTCATTTTCTTGCTGCTTTAACATCATGTTTGTAGTTTGCTGCTTCTGTTGAGAAGCGCACATGACTTATTCAAATAGACTCTTCAAGCTTTGAAAGGGGTCTCTGTTGCAGTGTGAGGAGATTGGGAGGGGGGGACAAACACTCTTGCCCCCCAGCAATGTTTAGCTTCAAGTGTGACACAGTAAAGGATGCCATGTAAGATCTCTAATGAGTACGCTCTCCAGTCGATTTATCCTGTTCTATAGCACCCTGCGCATGTGTGCGCCCACTGGCTCGGAAGTGTTTCTGTAGAGAGGTGGAAAGAGTGGAGATACAGTTGGAGCAAACAAAGGTCCTTTGTGGGCCTTGGGAAGATGGCGGAAGGATTGCTTTCTGCTATCTAAAGCTCCTCATTCCTTCCAATTCATCTCTCCAAGTGAAAAGGAATTGTGGAGGCAGTAGGAGCTTTCTGAGATCTGCTGATCTTCCTTTTTTCTTGTCCTGTATCTCTGGTTACTTCCATTAGAAACTACCAGTGCAGGTTGTGTCCTTGCTGGCTTGGCTTCACAGGAAGCAACTGTCAAACTGGGGAGTCTTCATGCTCAGCTCCCTCCTCTTGGGAAAAAAAGTCCAAATGGGTGTATCTTTAAACTCTCTCTACATAGACATCTGTATTAGGTTGAGGGTTTGAGTATTCAAGGGAAGAAGTTCATTGTGCTGTCCGAGTCCCTACAACTCACCAGTAAAATGGAGAACAGCATGAACAGACAGGGTCTTGCACTGTTTTCATTGCATCCTCTTCATGAAAAGAGCCTGCTGCAAGAGCTCTCCTGCAGGCAGCTGTGTACAGCTCCCTCAAAGAACATGGGATCTGTCAAGATCCCAGCTGGGGAGACTGGAAATACCCATCTGTTCTTAGCTGACCAAGGATGAGAGTCAAGTTTCATGGTAACTCAGCACTGACATAGCCAAGGAGTCAGAAATAACAGTTTCCTCAGATTCTTATTCTGTATTTTGAACATGGACAGAGGAAGGAAGATGAGAACAACTGTAGACCTATGAGCAGATGGGATCTAAAAAGTCTGCTGTTCACGCAGCTAAGGGGGGGTGTCAGACAGGGGAGTCACTTCTGCAAAATCTTTTGTTGCTCACTTCCCATGTCTTGCTTCTGTTTCTTCTGTTTGTTTGTGGCTTCCCCTCCTTCCTCCCTGCCACCTACTAGTCCTGCTGTAGTCCTTTCCTGCAGCTCTGTTAACGTTTAACAAATTTCCCTCCAGTTCCTATGTTTCTTTTGGCTGTAGCTCAAGGCAAACTCCCCAGATCCAAAACTAATTTAGGGCTCTGAGCAACAGTAGCATTTAAATGTTGGCTTTGTGCCATCAGGCGGGCAGCCTCTTCACTGAGAAGAAACCTAATTCCAGTGTTTATTAGATCAACAGTGGCCTCGGGGCTGGACTTCCTTTAATGTTGGCCTTTTAATAATTGTAAGGTTAATACAGGAACTTCGGACCCCCAGGAGGGTCTCAGGAGCCTGGCTCTGACCTTTTTTTGGGAAGCAGGACTTGGATCTGACTTAATTTGGCTTAGGAAGCATGGGGGAGCAGGCTGGTGAAGGGGAGCAGGAGGTGTTATTTTGACTTCCTAAGCAGCGTGTGTAAATCCTTCCACATTTGTGCAATAGTGACTTTGATTTCCTGTGAGTTTGTTTTAACGAGCTCTCTGGGGTGAGGAGTTGGGTAGGGCAGGGCAAATTGTGCCCTGGTTAAGAAGTGGACTGGGACTGGGTAGGATCTGCATTAATTTCTCAGTTTGGCCACAAGCTCTTTGGGAAGTCACTTAGGGCTCAGGTTTCCAAGCATGAGGAGTGGATGCGGTGGGAGGTATGAGTACTTCATAATACTGAGAGTCAGGTCTAAATCTCTTTGGCCCAATGTATAATGACAGTTAAATGTCTAATTTTCAAATGACTCTAAATGACCTAAGCACCCAAATACTCAAAGATCCGTGCTATTGGGCTTCTTTTTTCTGCTTGTGTATTGAAGATTGTACTTCCCAGATTTTAAGAGGTGTTGAAATTGTTGAAAAAGGCACTCTGACACTGTGGTAGTGAAGGTCACACACATACCTACAAAGATGTGGTTCCTTAAGTAGGCCATTTTGCTTTTTGAGCATCTTCCTCCCCCTGCCCGAGTGCTGTTGCTGTTATCTCATTGGAGGTGAAACCCAATGTGAACAGTATGAAATTGGCTGTAAGGAATCCTCTGGTGCTTTTCACTATTGCAATCAATTTTTCTGGGGTGTGAGTATGAATGAACTGTGGAGCTGGCGGGTTTGTAGGGGCAGCACCTGAGACTTCCAGTTGAAGCAGAGGAAGAGGTTTGTGACCGCTTTTTAAGTTCTGCAACAGAGTCTGAAGTCCAGGTGCTGTGGGTGGTGTAGGTTGGTGCTTCATGAGCTGCCTAGAAAGCAAACAAATGTGGGTGGGCTGAGTAGGAGCTGATGTACAGCATAGCTGCCGTGCAGGAGTCCCAACACTCATGTTCTTGTTTTTCCTGTTGGCAATTCTGTTGGAAAGAACTTATCCCATCTGAGCCCATAAAACATATTTGCGTTAAGTGTTTTTGAGTGCACGTGTGTGTGTGTGTGTGTATATATGTACGTGTGTGTATATATATATATATTTTTTTTTTAAATGTTACTGGTAAAAGTTTCTCTTTGACTTTTAAGTTACTCCAGTGCTCTGGTAGGCAGCACAGTTGCTGTGATGTCTCTGTGGTTGTGTGGTACTTGTGTCTTTGCCAGGCCCAACCCTGTTCTTCCAACTCAGTCTGGCCAGTTAATAATTGCCCCTTTGCTGCTCATCCTCTGAGGGCAGCATAATATCATGTGTGGGGTTATTTTTTAGAAAACAATGTACAGAACAACTCTCTTTGTCCAAAGATAGCTCCGTTTATCTTGTGGTTTGTGCTTTTGAAGTCTTTCTGCCTGTGGGATTGCAAAAACGAGCTTCTGCCTCCTTACTGCCACAAAACCACACTGTGTATCCTATCCCTTCCCTGGAGAGTTCCTCTGCTAAGCAGGGCTGTTGTGGTTGGCTTCCCAGTCTCTCGTGTGGCAGAGAGCTGGAAAGCTACAAAGCTCAGATGCTCCACCGCTAACATGGTGGCTTCCTTATAGAAGACCAAAATAAACTCCTTAAAATGACCCTGTAAGAGAACAGTGTCTGTCTTGTCCAGGAACTTGGCCTTCTCTGTATCGTGTCATGATGATGGGAAGAATCTGACTGCAGCCCACAAAAGCCAAAATGGATTTTTTTGGAGGCAGAACTCATCTCCTTGCAGTATATGCCTGGACGACTGCAGTCCAGCTAGAATATTAGGTTCTTTGAAAAGGAGAACTCTACAACGCTTGCATTTTTATCTCCTGAAAAGAAGTGTGTGACTATCCATGTCGATGTGTTCTGGGACTGATCAAGACAGAGGAACTTGGGTTTTGTCTTGGATAGGTTAAATGAACAAAAGAATGTTCTGGGTTCTAGTTTTGGAGAAAAGTTGGGCATATATTCTGAAGGGCAGAATGGCCAGTACCTAGAGCATCTGGAAGATCGAAGAGCCTGGCTGATAATTTCCTGTGAGACAAACTTAGCATATTTGAGAGAGCCAGTGCAGGGTGAAAGGCACTATCTTGAAGTCCAGGTCCACTATCTTGAAGGCCAGGTCAAAACTGGCTTCTGAATGTGTTGTGAGCAAGGTTGTGGGTGCCTTGTAAATCCAGAGAGCACTGGAGGAACACTGATGCAGTAATTAAAGGTCGTAAATGGTGTGGCAGAGGAAGTGAAAAGCTCTAGAAGCTTCTGAATTTAAAGAGAAGGGAGGCAATTTCTTGGTTTTTCTTGGTTCCCTAAAGCCTCTGAGCACTGCTTTTCAAGCAAAGATGGCAGTAGTGCTTCCTCCTCTTAGCTGTCCTCTTTTGACCACTCCATTTTCCTTTCCTCTTGCCCGGAGACAGCTTAGCTTCTTGTGAAGCTGCAATTAAACAGGTGCAGTTTACAGACAGTAGCTTAATATAAATTGGCTTTAATTTCAGTTTTCCTTAATGCTGTGACCTGTAACTGGTTCTTCAGCAGTAACTGCCAGAGTTGGAGGCCATTACTGTTCAAAAGCATATGCAGACAGGAAGATGTATAGCTATTGTATATGAAACTGAAAACTAAGTGGGTTTTTCCTTGCTCTTATTTTAGCTTGAGTCAGGTTGAGTTAGTCCATGCACAGTGAGATGACAGCTATGTCTTTCTCAGCTGTTGAGAAAGAGATTCAGTGAAATCCTAAAGACGCTTGCAGCTTGGAAGAAGACATGAGAGGAATGGGAGCAGAAACAGAATGAATGTTGGAAAAGTACTGAAAGCTTGCTTGCCTTAAAAGTTAATATTTGAGTTACTTAGAGAAGTGAAGCAGAAGAGGGAGGAATGCGTGGATGCAAATTAAAGCTTTGTTTTCTCTTATTGCTGTTATGAGTGACAGATGCCAAGCTGGTTTTTGTTAGTTGTTGTAGGCTGCTTACATTATTCATCTCCATTCAGTGAAGGGGGAGGATTGCAAAGCTTCAGAATTTCTGAAATAGCTCTGAAGTTCTGATTCTTCCATTTCCAGCAGTGACAGAGCATATCCTTGCTGTGCCTGTAGTAAACCCGGGTGCTCCTGTAGCTGAGGTCTTGTAAGGCTCACTGTAGGATAATTGCTTCAAGTATCTACTCTGCTACTTTTGCTGACTTTTGCAGGTGGATTGCAGCTCTGTGCTTTTGTGATCTGCTGTTTCCAAAACCCAAGTTGGCTAGTTTAAAGCTAACTTGAGTAGATCTATGCTGCGCTGGAGGGATAGCAGCAATCAAAAACAGTGTCTGTAGCAGCAAGAGCAGGGGGTCTATTCCTAGGGTCTTGGTGAGAGCTCGCTTTGCCCAAATTCTTCTGAAGGCTGTAAGTGGCAGCATTTGATTAAAGTGGTGCTTTGCCTTTAAGGGAGTAGGTGCACTTTGCTTGTCCAAGATTTTAATAACATGGATATGGATCTCAGAGCTGCCTAAAATTTATACATCAACTGCTGTCACAAGATCCTCTAAGATGCATATGAATCAAAGCTGCTTAGGATTTTCCTTTTGGACCGTTCCTTGTATTCTTCATCAAATGGCAGTAGTGCTCTTAGGTCTCTGCGCCTCTTTCCCTTTGTTTCCTCATTTTAATTTATTTGCAGAAGGATGAGAGAAATCCATCTGTCTCTAAGTAATAGAAAAGTTAAAAGAAAGCTTATGGAACTTAAAATAATAACATTTTCTGTCCCATAACTGGGAAAACAAACTCCAGTTTTATTAGTCCTGATCAGTGTCTGTAGCTTATCTTCATGAACTTTGATATAGTAGAAGGATTTCTGACTGTTCAGTAAGCTTCGTTCTGAAAAGCTGTCATGCTAATGAAACTCTGGTGACTGAAGTAGGTAAAATACATCAGAAGTACCTTTTTTCCCTATAGATTATCTGTTTAAAACAGCAGTTTGCTTCTCTAACTGGCACTTATCAATTGTCTGGTATCCTGAAGGTCTCCTGGTAACACTTCTGCTGTTGTGCCATTATTTTCTAAATTTTAGCGTCTACTGTACTGTATGATTCATGAAAAATGAGCAGTAAATTGTTCACAACCCTTATGGGACAGGAAAGGATAGAGATTGTTAGTGTGTGGTTTTCAAAAAAAAAAACCCACAGTGAAAGAAATGGAAAGTTATGTGTCTCATGTTGCTGAGGTGACTAATTCTTGCAAAGCATGATGTAGGCTTAAGGTAGTATTTTAAAGTGTTTGTCTAGAGTGTGTGTATTCTGGAAGGGTTTGACTCACGTAGTTCTGCCTGCCAGGCCCTGGTGGTCCAGCTAAACATTCCCGCACTGTTCTAGAGCAGATGATGATATTTCTGAATTATGTTATGCAGGAGCAACCTTTTATTATTCTGTCCATTTCTGAGTGGTATTTCATTTCTGTTTAATGTGCTTGAGTGGAATGGTCCTGCATGACAAGCAAGTAGTGCTGTGGGTGAGCACTTTATGTGTCCCTTGGATTCTTCATTGTAGTTCTCTATTGACATGCAGTTGCACAGGAGCTTGCAGCTATGTAAGGAAATGCCGCTCCAGGCTAACATCAGCAAAGCATGTTTCTTGATGGCATCCTTCAGGTATCACTCTGCACTTCAGAATACAGTATGGATGAAATGCTTTCTGCTTTTAAGAGAGAAAATCTACAGATAATGAAATGCCAAGGCTGAAGGGATGCTTTCAACAGTACCAGGAGGAAAATTTCACAAGGTGGGAAGCATAATACTCTTGCTCCTTGGAATCCAAGTTTATATGTAGGAAAAATTAATTAGTGCACAGAGAAAATGTAAATACATGGGTTAAAAGGATTTAGGAGGCTGAATCTCTTCCAGTAAGGGCCTTGGAGGTGAGAAGCAGAATGTCAGAGAAGATATACTGCAGCTTTTGACTTTTTGTGCTCTTTGTTTCAGTAAGCATCTTGAAGGTGGAAACAGATGCTCCCACTATCTAATGATTTTTGAACACGTTTGCAGAGAGAATGGGAGAACCATCATCTTGAATTCTGATCTTTTGAAAGCCTCAAAGCCCTTTGTGAAATACATCTATTTCATGCATTGGGCATGACACCTGAAGCAGGCTGATAGAAGGCTGATACGGTGCTTAATTTCTTGGATGGCAGCAGTGATTGGCAGGCATGTGGAGCTATGGAACAAAACCTGCATTTTTGACTCCTCTGCCAGATGCAAATATTTGAGGGAACCTTGTAGTCAGGGAAAGTGGGATATTTGCCATTTAATGGCAAGTAGATATGCAAAAAGCATCACAGTATGGTCACATTTCAGGCAAAAGATCTGGAAAACAGAGTTGAGATGTTACCAGGTTCTTACAGACTAGTTCTGGTGTTACCAGGAAGGAGCTGCATAGGAATCTGGAGAGGGCTGGGAGGAAAAGTCATTCGAATATGACTTTCTTCTGTCTGGCCTTGCCTGATGGAATTCTTCAGTCACGTGGAAATAGTTGTCGTCTACCTGGTGCTTCTTGCCTGCCTTTGGATGGGGACTTTGGGCTGAGGTTTTGATGTGTTTTAACATGCTTTGGTGGTTGAAAGGTTCTTGTTTCCATACTGTGACTTTCACGGGTTGTCCACCATGAGCTACTTCCATAGGCAACTGAGGGGTTGCTCAGGAAACAGGGGATAATACAAGTCCTATTTAGAAAAAAAAGTGCACAGAAGTGATAGTTATTGCCTTTTGTCTGTTTTCAAGAACTAAATAGCAAGGGGGAAAAAAAAAAGCCATGTTGGTTCAGGCTTCAAACAGAATCTGTTTGAAGTCTTGAGGGAGCAGTGTGCTGTAACACACCTTTGATAAACATTTTGTTGCTGTGGTTAGAATATATTGTTTAGTTTCCCTCTATCAGCCTCAGCGTGGAACTCAATCTTATACCTCAGTTCTGCACAGGGAGAAAGTTTCCTCCTCCATGATGTGACACTTACTCATATGTAGCCTAAAGTGGTCTTTCAGCTGCCATATTGTGTCATAACATAAACCAATGGCTAGCTTGTTTTTTATTATGGCTCCTTGATTTCTCCAGGCATTGCTGCATCCCAGATTTTTCTTTCCATTTGAGTATCTGTTTCAAATTATTTTCCACCAGATGTACTAGCTTTTTAAAGAATTTTTTTTTAAAAGATTGAATCTTAATTTCCTGCCCATAATTCTAATCTTCTAAGGTCCCTTCTTTTATTATTTCTTTTTCCTCTGTGATGTTTGTAGAAGAATATTTCCTATTTTGGTATCGTTTGCAGGCTCCTTTAACATGATACTTATTCTCTCTTCCAGATCATTAATGGAGTTATTTAATGGGGGTGGATCTAACACTGATCCCTGTGATACCTACTAGCCTTCTCTACCACTTGCAGCTTGACTTGCTGCCATTTTTCATTATCACAGAATCACAGAATATTCAGAGTTGGAAGGGACCTCCAGGGATCATCTAGTCCAACTCCCCTGCTTAAAAGCAGGATCCCCTACAGCACATCACTCAGGACTGCATCCAGGCGAGTCTTGAAAATCTCCAGAGAAGGAGACTCCACAACCTCTTTGGGCAGCCTGTGCCAGTGCTCTGACGTTATCTTTTGTTCATGGTCCTTCAGCTGATACTGTGATCTGTGTGTGCTGGTAGCCCAGCCAATTTGAATTAGCTTTTGACCAGGATTTCATGGCAATAATACTGTCCCTTCAGCTGCACCTTCTGTTCAAAGACTCTGGATATATGGAAGCTCAGATGAAACATTAAACTTAACACTGTGCTGACATAATAGCAGTATCCCCACTTCTAGAGGGGCAGAATTAGTGTTGTCAAACACCATAGGAGCTAAGGATAGAGTGAGGATGAGTATCTAGAGACCTCTGTTACAGTGTCATTGTTTATTGCAAGGTGTTCATTTGTGGCTTGAAGGATTTGGGAGAAGGAACTGTAATAATTGCTTCTTGATCCTTGAGTCTTTTTATGTTCAAGTTAAATCCTTCTTCAGTATTTCAGTAGTTGTTTCTATAAATCCTTTTCTATTCCCTGGGTGCAGGGTGAATTATTCAATGGAGTTGGTAGTCTTTACTTCTGTGGGATCAGACTTGTGCTTCAGAGGCTTAATCATGTTTTTAAAGACCTTGTATCTCTTGACCCGTATGGTGTTTCTGAAAATATGGCTTCTGTACCTCATGTGTACACCCATTGCACCAAACACTGACTCAGTTTGCACTTTTGTTGCACCCCGTTATTTTCTTTAGGTCCTAATTAGCAGACACCCTGTGGTATTTCTCTCCTTATGCTTCCTATTCTCTGTGGTCTTATCAAGTGGAACATTTTTCAGGTCTAACCTGCATGGTTGTACAGTTTAATATGAGAGCTGAAGGGTGGTTGTGCTTAATAGTGTGCCTTTCCCTGGAACTTTGTTCAGCCACATGTTTAATTGAGAACCAGATGGTTCAGGCCTGAGGTGTCCCTGCTTTTGCAAATTTAGAGGGGAGCCTCTAAGCCTAGGAGGTTCATCCTTACTTGGCGACTGCCAAAGTAGGCACAGTACTCAACTACCAAACAGCTGTTACATCTTTGACCTCTGTTCTCTGGTTTTTTGTGGTGTTTGTTGTCTTTTTTAAACTTTACCGCTATCACATTCTTCTTCAAACAAAACTGAAAGAGCTCGGTTTAAAGCTTTGAAAACTTTTGGATTGCTCTTTTAGTGAGGTTGATTTTACTCTAGACAGGCATCAAATATTTGGAGACCATGTGGGTACCCAGTCAGAACTGCTTCAGATACTTCCATAATGGGAGTTAAAAAAAAGAGAAAACTCTGGCTTTTATCAGTGCGTGGTGCCCCTTCTGACATCAGACTGTTGTGCTGTAATGTTGCCTTTGCTGTGTCTGCCAGCAGAGCTCTGGGCTTAAACAATGGTCAGCAAATCCCTCTTCTAAAGCTGGATTAACTGTACTTTCCTTCAGTGGAAACTGCTATTTGGGTAAGAGAGGGGAGTCCAAAATTTTCATTTTCCCTCAAGATAGGCAAGCAAAGAAAGCTGAGCTGCTTTGCTATAGAAACACTTGGAAATGCTGGGTGAAGAAGGAGAATGTATCAACTGAACTGTGTTCAAGGCCATCTGAAATGTCCAAGGTCTGCCCTCATCAAGGTGTTTATGTGATGGGAATGTAAAAGTGAGCATGGCCTGAAAGTGGAGAAAGAGAGGAAGTGGTATCTGACACAGGCCTTCTAACAACAGGGGTGAAAGGTGTTAAAGAGGCTATCAAAGGCTGTGCTACAGAATTCACTAATTCTAACCCTGAATAAGCAATCAGATGCTCATTGGTTCTTAAAGTACAGAGATAAGAATGAAGTGCATCTGTTGAAGCAAGGGCAAAATATTCTAATGCTTGGTCCAGATTTGTTCAAAAATGCTTCTTGTGATACCCTTCCGCACTTTCTCTGGGGAAAAAAATTCACAGCCTTATCCCTCTCACTATTAGGACTTTCTTTCTCTCATTTTCCCTTTAATTCCATTATTCATATTCCAGTTCTTCTACATAATTCTCTTTGTCAAATATGTGTGCTCTATTTTCACACTTTTTTAATATCCATTTACACCTTCTGTTGTCTACCAGGGATTTTATATTGTAGGATTGAATTTATAAAAGCTGGTACCGTCATCTTTTTTGTTGCATCTCTTGTAGTAATGAGGTCACAGAAAGATCTCAGCCTTCTGTTAAAGGCCTTCTGTAGGCCATGAAGTGCAGAGTTAGGTGCCTGCCCATGGAGGGGACCAAACCCCTATCCATGTGTTACTCTGTCCTGGACCAAAAGAGTGATTGTTTTTTCCAGAGGCTTCTGATTCTGAACTGAACAGTCTGCAACTGTAAATCATGCCAAATATTTTTGTAGTTCTGAGTTTTCTAAACCTGTTGGTGCTATTTTCCTTGTAGTATAGAACTAAATGGATACTTAGCCATAGTTAGCTATGCTACCCTGTGTTACAGGTGCATGCAGAATTGCAGGATAGCTCAACCAAACTTATGGCTGTGAATTTAATACTACTGTAAAAAATAACAGTAAGAATTTCTATATTAGAGTGAAGGGGAAAAGATGCAACAAACAGGATGGTGTGGAGTGGAAGAGTTTCTTATGTAGTCAGTTCTTGGTACCTGGAAAGAAAGAAAATGTGGAAAGGCAGCATGGTGTTGACCATAGATTTTTGTCAGTTGTTCACGCAGTATTCTTGGTCAACATCCATTTGAAGAAACATCATCCATATTGTGGGAATGTGAGAAAATCCTCCTGTGGGTAGAACACTGCTGGGGCCTGACAGAGCTGATGGACCCTGAAGAGCAGGAACACGTTCATCTCAAGATAAGAAAGAAATTTTTTACAGTAAGAACTACCTCCCCAGGAACATGGGAGAATCCCCATCACTTGAAGCTTTCAAGATGTGACTGGACAGAGTGCTAGATAATCTCACCTTTCCCACAAAGGTTGAATCAGGTGATCTTTCAGTGTCTCTTCTAACCTGGACTATTATGATTCCATGTTGAGCCAACAGCCTGTAGAAGGTTGAATTGCTATGGAATAGTGGCAAGAGCTGCTGTCTGTCATTTCTATTGAAAATACAATTAGCATCTCTTCTTCTGGAAAAAAAAGCATGCCATCAGGACTTAAAAGAAACAGTGTTTTCACTCTCCCCTAGAAATCTGCTGTCCCTAACAAAACAAAGGCTACGGAGTTCAGTTTGGTAAATATTCTGTCTACTTAAGCTTCCTTTGTAATGTCAATGTTTCTGTGAATCTATGGCAAATACAGGGCTGTTATGCAATAGCTTGGAGGGTTGCAAGTGAGGTCATCAGCAAAATGAAGCTTTTTATGTTAGGTTTTCCTTTATGGGTTATATTTTTTTTGGTCTAATGAAGAGTTGACAAGGGGGGGGGAAGGCGAAAAACCCAACCAACAAACCAGAGTAAGAACTTATTGTTTAAGCAACTCCACACACACACCCAAAAGAAAAAAAATAAATGTACAGAAATAACAGGATGATCATTGACTTTTGCTTTTCAGCCAGAAATGACATAACTGTTTTGCCAACTTTAGACATAAAATTACAAAGATCCTAACTATCTTTTTAAGGATGAGAGAGGGGGGGAAAAAATCCACCCTTCCTCAGGAGGCGTTTCATTTGTTAGATAAACATGAAGATGGGGAGGGTATTTGGAAGGAATCTGAAGAAACTGAGCATACCATGCTAAATTTAAGGTGATGGCAGATGTTAAGTATGAGGCCTGTGTTTAGACTGACTTCCTGTTTTTAAAATCTGGAGGCTGTTTGTATAATACTTTGCTATGAAAACTGTTTGGTTACTGGATCCTGCTGCAGTCGCATCTGGAGGGAGCCAAATTACAGACAGTGACGATGAGTTTTTGGTTGCTTGTACCCATCGGCAATTGAGAGATTAGGAAACGTGTGTGGTGGTCACATGAGGTATAGAGTGAGGCCAGGAAAGTTGGATGATGTCAACTCAGCACCTGGCAATGCCTCTGCTTAGCTTTTGTGTATTGTTTTGTGTATATCGCATTGTTAAAATATGTCAGGTTTTTACCTGCTGCGTAAGTGAAATGATTTTTTAATATAGAGGGTTGGTAAAATGTCCAAACCTGCCGCGTGATGAAAAGTTTTAGGAAAAATGTTTGTGATAGCTAAGCCCAGAGGTACCTCTCATTGTTCCTGCTCCAGATGAATGTACCAAAGTGTAAGTAGATACGTCTGCTTTGATTGTTGGTCCAGTTGCCTGAACAGCAAGTGCTGACTTCCGTCCTGTTCCTGGACCCCTGACTAACTGGGATTGAAACGTGACACTGGAGGTTTATGTTCCACCCTAATGCGTGCTTGGTTAGTCTTCTGTCTCACGCTCCCTATGATCAGAGAGAGCTCGACGTTAAAGAGTAAGTCTTCCATTGAGGCTCCTCACACCAAATGCACTATTTCCACTTGGCTTTGAGGGAGTTTGGGAAAACATGCTTCTCGTCTTTATCCTTCCTGGCCCTCTACTGTTAAGAGATACAGTTACAGGGTAATGTCACTGGAGCTCTGAGTGCTGGGCAATAATCATGGGACACCAAGGGTGAAATACTATCCACATGGAAATCATTGAGAAAATTCCTGCTCTCTGCAAGGGGTCCCAGGTTTCATTCACTCTGTTCTTTTTACTGGATAAAGATTAATCATCTGATTGGTTCTTCTGATGCTGTTCATAGGTTGGAATTAGCTTGTTACGCCCATGGCAGTCTGTGAAGGGAGATAACCACAGCTAGTTTGGTCAGCACAATTGAGTAGCTGTGGATGTGCTTGGAAAATAGTTTGTAGCCATGCAACCTGCAGTGCAGCAGTTGGGAGCAGGCAGCAGAGGCTGGCAGAAACCTCCTCAGCCAGTTTTGTTGCAGAATAAACTTAAAATGGGATTGTTCCTCAAGGAAGAAGTGCATCCCCTCTAAACTTAAACATTAGCTTAACTTGTACAAGTGGATGTCTTCACTGAAGGGAGTTCTGCTGTTGGGAGAGTTGCAGAATAGTTACATAAAATTTTGCAGACACTGTTTTTCTCAATTAGAATGGAAAGTATGAGGCTTTTTTCCCCCCTTTTTTCTTTTTTTTTTTTTCTTAGGTTGCTACAGCTCACGGTTCATCATAGATAGATACACAAATGAGATCAAAAAGTCTGCAGATAGTTCAGGATATATGTAACTACCACTTGAGACACGTATCCCTCTCTACTACTTTCCTTATGATCTGAGAGCTTTAGGTTTGTTCAAATTGCAGAAAGAAGGAACCATGCAAAAAAGATTCCAGTCACAGACTAGCCTGAGGGGGTTGCTGATTAATAGAATAATCATTTGTTTAACAGTGATATTGATTATATAGGTTGTCTAGATAACGACAGACAGAAATTGAGGCAAGACCTTTTCCTTTTCAAGAGGTGGGCTATAGCTTGTTCTTTCTCAGGGCAGAGATTTATTAAGAGAATGTGTGGGATAATACAATAAACAGTTGGGTTTGCACAGGGGTGAGAGTCAAGAGTGTATTACAGAGTGTTGTTCTATAGCTGGGAGAGGGGAGAAAAGGGTTGGGAGCTCTTTAAGCTAACTTTAAGGCTGGTAAAAAATATTCTTATCAGATTATATATTGATGTTTGGACTGCATTTTCTTTTGGTCAGTTTCTAGAGCTGAAAACCCTCTTCTCTTGCTTTTATAAATGTCAGTTATGCACAGGATAATGTCACCGTATAATCTCTACAGATGAATAAGAAAGGATGTTGGTTTTGTTGTTTTTTCTTTTCTTTCACTGGAGTCTGAAATATCTAAAGCAGTGACATGTAAAAGGTTTGCCTCTAGAAATTTCAGGGTTTGGAGAAGACCCTAGGTAACTCTGAAGTAGAATATTTGCTGTCCCTTCTGTTGTGGTGAAAGAACTAAGTGGAGCCGCAGAAGCACTAGGTGCTGTAGGAGAAGACTGAGTCTGTAAAATAAAAAGGGTGTTCTGATACATGGGATTCCTTGAATTTGATTGTGACCAGTGTGGAGTTATTTTTCAGCTAACTGATTCCCAAGTCTCTTTTTGGTGGGTTGCTGTTCACTATTGCCTTCAAATAGCCCCATCCCAGGAAACTCTGCATAGTACTCTATCTCCTGTTTCAACAGCATGAGGAGGGTGAATGCTTTCCTTTGCAGTAGAGTGTGTGTTCATACATAGAGTGTGTACATTAGAGAAAAATTGTGATGTCACTTTCATTTAATATATTTACCCTAAAATAGGCAGATCTCTTAAAAATATCTTTTCTTTGTTCTTTTACAGGTGTTACAAGTAGCACCGAATGTTCCTGTGGACGTAATCATTTTACATGTGCTGTCAGTGCTTTTGGTGAATGCACCTGCATCCCTGCTCAGTGGCAATGTGATGGAGACAATGACTGTGGGGACCACAGTGATGAAGATGGCTGCAGTAAGAATACCAGTCTTTACTTGTGGTTGTGAAACCAGAATGTCTTAACTTTTTCTCTGCAGGTGCTTGTCTGTTTTACAGACGCGTCCTAGTTTTTGTGTGGCAAATGTCTAAGACTGTAGATGACATACTTCTGACTGATGTCAGTACTCAGACTAGCCAGTGTTGACTGACATAAAGCACAGTGAAAGCCCAAGTCTGCCTTTTGCAGCTAGTTATAGATGGCTGTTGGACGTGAATGTTTTAGAGGGAGAGGAGGGACAGAGGGAAGTACCTTTTTTTCCCCACCCTTGCAAAAGCACTACCTGTGAACCAAATTATATGGGTTTGCTATAAATATTAATGAAAAATAAAAAAACAATGTGAAGAAGGGTATTGAGGGTGTCTGCTCTCTTAAGTAACATTCTAGTTTCTGTCTTAGCCACCCTTTGAAGGGAGGGAAAGGTAAGCACTGTTATCAGCATTCATTGGTCTTGGAATCTGCTGAGAGAAGTTACCTTGCAGCTACTGTGTGTCTGCAGAGTGTCAGCATCTGTGTAGCTGAGCCCAGCTAGGTGAGAAGTGTCACTCTTAGTGGGTTTAGCATGATATAGATGAGTAGAGGCAATGCTTCTCCCTAAGTTGCTTTCTTACCTCATCTCTTCAGATTCCACAGAGCGTGGCAGAATTGAAGGGTGCAAAAAAAGGCCCAATTTCACGGAACTCCTTTTCTGAAAGTTTCCCTAGAGCTGAAGATTTAAAGCTCCTGTCAATGAACACGATTGAGGAATTTATCTTCCTCTGTTGGATGTTTCTCTTGCCTTCCCTGGTTTCCATTGTTGAGGAGCTTTCCTCATCTTTGAAATAGTAATTTGAAGAATCTCTTCTTCCTTAAGTGTGGGAGATCTCAACCCAGCTTTGTGAAAGTTTGTTTCCTTCTCAATTCTTATTTCTTATAATTTTGCAAAGAGTGAGCAAGGTGGAAGACCTTGGGTGAAAAATGGGGTTTTGAAGAATAGGTTACCTGCAAACTGAGGTGATCAGTGTTTGGTTTAAAGATGACTAGTGAAAGGGTTATTAGGCAAGGAAGTGGCCTTAACTGGAGAAATCAAAGAAAGTGGAAGGAAAACCTGCATGTTTACATCCAGTGAAGAAAAGTGTGAATTTGAGAACTTGCCATGCTCAAGAAAGAGGAGATGAGGATCTGGGAACTGAAGAAATAGTATTAACATCTCAAAAGAGCAGGAGAGAGGAGTCTGTACTTGACTGCTCAGGCTGCAAAAGGAGAAGCTGAGCAGGAATAAGGGGCTTGGGGAGGTAAGGCATATCCAATACCTAAACTGGTTTTGCTGGCTTCTTACCGAGGAAGATTTTTTTTTTGGTGTGTTTTTGCAGGGTGGGGGGAGGTTGGGGAGTTGGTTTTTTTGTTTGTTTTTTAGGGTCGGGTTTTTTTGGTGTGTTGGTTTTTGGAGGGTGGGGTTTGTAAGGGTAAGTCATGCTTCACAAATCTATTGGAATGCCATGAAAGAGTCAGTAATGATTTAGACAAGAGATACTTGTTGATAAGGTCTACTTTGTACTTCAACAAAATCCAGCACCAAAGGTTATTAAGCTAAGAAGGCATGGTAGGATTGAAGGGCAGGAGGGATAAAACCTTCTGTAGGAACTAGCAGGAGAAGGTTCAAAGCTAACAAGAGCTGCTTGTTCGTACACTTAAGCTTGATCTCCTTGCCCAAAACATTGATTCTGAAATTTCAGACCTTCTCAGAAAGCAATCTGACAAGTTTATGGATGTAAAATCCACTGAGGGCTGTTAAAGGTGGATATGCCACCTCTTGTTCAGGAAGTCTTTGTATCAGAAATAGAGGTGGATTTTGTCTTCTGAGGAAGAATGTTTATTTGCATGCTATGTCCTTAAACTCTTCTCTTGGCATCTGCTGTTGCATCATGTCTCTCTCTGTGGCCTAGGTGAGCGGAACCTTTTGGTCTTATGCAGTAAAGCTGTGGTTATGGTGTAATATAATATATGGTAATATATTAAGGAAATCTGTCCCATATGGATTTGAATGGAAGCTGTGCAAACTAGGGAGTAGTAGTGAACTGTGATCGATCTGCTGATACTCTCAGGCACTGGCTGTTGGGAAGTATATAAAGAAGAGGCAGACAACCAAGTGAGGCAGAGGATGTAGGAACTGGGTTTGACTTCTGCTTTCTTTAATTTACAGTTTCTAACAAGGCAAAGGGAGGAATAAGACTGAAGCAAAGGGAGAAAACAGCTAGAAAACAGCACATGTAAGATGGGAATGTTTAAACATTCATTCAGAATGTGACTTGTGCTATAGGTCTCTACAGTTTTGTGAGAGGTAAGCTAGCATGTTCAGAGGAGGACAGTAGATTTGACAAGATGGGAGGGGAGCTAAAGAGCTGCATTTATACAGAGCAGAAAAGTGACTCAAGGGAAGGACTAGAATATGAGCTGCCTTTTTAAATATTGCACTGTGGTAGAATAAATACAAAGAGAACTTTTTTTCAGCTGACTGCCAGAAGTGCTCTGAGTGGATTTCAGTGGAAAGAAGAAAGCAAAAAGAAAAGTTAAGCAGTGGGGCTAAGAACTCTATAGAAATGTTAAGTGCATTGCTTCAGCACACGCATGCAAGGCTGTGGTGGAGGGGCCCTAGGAACACTTATTCTATCTAGCCTGCTGAGTCTTGCTCTGAGTAGCTGCTTGTTATGCATCCAGGTACGTGATATTATTGTTAGCTTGTAAGAACCAGATTGACTCTGCAGTGTAGGTTTGTGGTAGTTGTCTGTGCTATTTCCTATCTTGCTTAGTTATTATGACACTGAAACTTTTTTGCCAGAGCAGTTTGCTTGCTAAATCCCTCTCTTTTGCTTGCCATACAGGAGCCTTGTGAAGGTGTACTCACTGGTGGGGTTAACTTTCCATTTGATCTGTTTGCTGACTGTGCCAAGCATAAAGAAGCAGCAGGAGTGCAAGCGCAGGGGTGGAGTGTGAACCCCTTGAAACAGCAACTTGAATTTTAAATCAATTTAAGCTTCTCACAAGCACTGGTGCTTGCAGATAGTACATAGGAATGGTCAGTTCACAGATTTTCTTCCCTGGACATGTGTGTGTAACATATGACAAGCATGTTCTGGTTGGAGTGAAATTTTGGACAACTTCTTTATTTTGAACTTGATATATTTTTTTGTTGTTCATTGACTTATATCAGGTCTGAAATTAGTGAATTTCTTTTTAATACAAATATTGAGCTGTAGGTTTGGTTTGTCCTGATGAAGTCATCCTACAAGCCCCAGATATATTAAATTCCTAGTTAAAAAATTAGTGAGATTCCTCAGAAACCGTAGGGCTTCTCTTCATGCTGGGGTGAGCCCGGTGGTTGGTTCTGACTCACAAACCTAAGTCTGTGCAGCCACTTACATGGACTCTTCTGAGATGCTAAAACTGTTGGGATTCTTTTTCAGCAATGTATGGAAGTACAGCTCTGAGTTTTAAAGACAAGAATTATAATATCATCAAATAGATGTCTCTGATGAGAAGAGTGGACAGACGTGATTGCACTGGTCTGCTTAAGGCTAGTTACAGAGTTACAGGATTTCTTTTTCTCCTCTGAATGTCCTAACTTTCTAGAGAAATAAAGCTGCAACTATGCTTGTTTTGAGGTCTCCTTTTCCTTCAGCGTATCAGCTCATATGTATACTGTAACAAGAAGAATGAGTTCCTCAGAGAGTTCTGTCTACTTCCTTGGGAAAGGGAGGGGAGAATGGGAAGTCATTGGACTGCTGTACTCCTAATAAAGCAAGAGAGTGAAACACAGGGTGGGGGGAAAGGTGAAAATTACTTTAGCAAGTCAAGACTCAGTCTTGTATCTGTGTCTGTGTCACACTGTATATGCTTGAGTAGTTGACTGGAGTCTACTAAATTCTATATCAATGCAATTTTCTAGCCTTGAACTGGTAATCTATCATTTCAGTAAAAGAATGACTGATAGCTTGAAACATAATGTGTAAAAAAACCCAAACAAACAAACAACAAAACAAAACCAACCAAAACATCACAACCCCCCCAAAAGAACCCCTAAATCTCCCCAAACCAACCAAAAAGGCAATATACTTGGCAGTTAGTGGGAGGAGTTGCAGCTATGAAAACCAAGAAGAGACACAGAGAACATTTCTTCTTTTTGAGAGAGATTCTCAGTTTTGACATATGCTTAAAATGTGGTGTTTGGGGTTTTTTATGTTCTGTTACAAACTATAAACCAAATTCCCACTTTTTGAGTCAGTTGCACTAAGTTTTTCCCCAACTGTTACCCTTCCTGCACACCCCAGACATTTTCCACTTGTACTGGTGTCCTTGGAATGTCTGCCTCTCATAGGTATTTTCCTGTCATTTCTCGGAGAGCCCTGCCTCGGCTTACCTGGCTGTGACAGGAACTGTTTTCCTTGCAAATCTGAAGCCCTGCTGTGATGGGAGCCAATTATTCCGTGACATATTTGCTTCCTGCTCTGGATCATGTTTACAAGCCAGAGTGCTGTAGTAATAATAGTAATAAGCAACCTCCCAGCTGTCGTGCCAGCTTCATAGACTTTCTCTGGTGTCAGCTCTCTGGCTTGCTGACAGTGTCTGGCTTGGAAGCCCTTGCTACACATGCACAGAGTAGCTCAGCTGCCTTCCTGCCTTGTGCCAACAGAGACTGCTTTGGACTGTTCCTAACGAAAGCCGCATGCAAGCGGAGGAATGGTTTTCATCCTGCCCTCCTGCGTGTGCTTTGAAGTCCAGCGTGGTGTGAATGAGTCTTACTTCCTGGGGCAAGGGTGAAAGGACAACTGAGTAAACTTGGCCTAAGGACTGATAAATCATTCTGTTTCTCCTAAGATACACCAAGTCCCCTCGTAACCACCCCCCAGTAGAGCCTTCTTACTCTGAATTTTGGAACTGTGTCATACCTAATCAGCTTGTAGATGTGTAGCTCCTTGGGATGCAGACTTGCTTGCTTAGCTACATGCACTGTTGTACAATACTTTTTCATTTAAAGGGACTGAAGAGGAATTTACTCCATTTACCTTAAAGCTTACTGAAAGTGGTCTGTTGTTTCCATCTCATTGGGAACTTTAGGCAGTTCCTGTTGAGCTACAACTCATTCAAGCCCAGGAGAGGGTTTCTTCCTTGCCAGGAACAGGGCTTTCAGTATAGCCTGCTTATCAGTTCCACACCAGATTTTTTTGAAGTGATGTGAGGATAAAAATGTCGGTCTTTTAATAAAATTAATGGATACTTTAAAAGACTCATCTTCCCTCTGCCATTCACTTAGTCACCAGTTGTGAGCTCAGATGCAAGAGCTCAGGTGAGGCTTCACTTCTAAACATCAGGTTTTACTAATTAGGAACTCTTCACAAGAGTTCAAATGTCTCTTGGAAAGACACCAGCTCCATATCTGTAACCATGCTTTGTCATTTTATTGTGCTTTGGAGTATGAGTGTTTCCTTTAAAAGACATCAGAATTAATGCAGTGCCCCCTTGGGCAAAGTGCTTGTGATCAAAGGGCTGTGAAAGATTGGGTGCTGATGCTATTTTTAAATTTTTTTTGTTTGGGTTTTTTTTTTTCCTTTTGACCCAGCAACATCCTTAAATACAGTTCAGCAGCATGACTGGAAACATTTTGTCTTATTCTGGAACTAGATTTTCCAAAACGTAGTTGGTAAAATGCAGCGTTTCCAGATTCTGAATGCCAGTCGCTTGCTGTCCTTGGGTACAAAGCAACCTGCTCACCACAGGCAAGAGGGATAAAGTGTTCAAAGTACAGTGGGACGTGATTCAGTCTGCGTTTCACCTTATAAACTTCCCTTTTCCCCCGCCCTCCCCCTTCCCCTTCTGCTCGGCCATAAAAGAGTGCCCTGTGTAATAGGAGTTGGGAGAGGGGGAGGAATAGCAGGCTTATGATAGACCTAGCTTTGCTGAAACCTTGGATGATGTCCAGTGTGACCAAGCAGAGGGATGAGCTCAGGGAAATGGTTGGAAGTTCAAAGGCCTTTTTGTGTTGCTCACTGTCAGTTGACAGATGTGCTGTTTTGGGCTGTCGCTGCCCAGCCTAGCTCTTCCCACTGGCTCTCCTTCCTTGGGCCTGTTCCCCATCCTGCCTCTCTGCTCTGCCTCGAGAGGCGGGTTAGTCCCTGTCTGCCTGGGCGTTTGTCTGTCTTCAGCTCCATCCTAGGACTCGCCTTTGCTCATCTCTTTTTAGGAAAATGTTGTTTCTTTGCAGAGATGTGGAGAGATCAAGCTGGAATTGAGCAGGGAAGAGGGGATGAGGCTTAACTGTGTTTACTGTTGCATTACCTAATCCTGCTATGAGTAGTGGTGAAAGCATGTGAGTGCAGTCTGTGATTACTTTCTCATCAGTGGAAGCAGTGCCTATGACAGACTTGCAGCTTTCTTAGGGAGTAATAAATGTCCTTCATTTTACGGGATGGGGAAGTGGGGCTAAAGAGGCAGAACTGTCCTGTGGTCACGGAAGCATCAATATCGAGTTGGGAACAGAATATAGAGGTTCTGTTTCCAGTCTTCTAGATGGTAATCCAGTTTGTCCAAAGAGGTCTTCCTCTGTCTCTGGCAGTGAAAGGAGTTCCTACTGCTTCATTTGTATTGCCATGTACTCTTCTGACCACGAAAGTGTGGCTTTTAAAATGAGTTGTATGAGTTAAAGCAATGCATTTACCAAATTGTATAGCTGCTTCGTGATGTCAGGACAAAATATAGTGGAGGTTGTTTGAATGTCCTAAGTGTGACCTTTTAACTTTTGAATTTCCTCTTAACTTCGAATTTCCAAACACTTGGGATATATTTACAACAGTACTAAACATTAACTCTGGGCTAGTGGTATGCCCTCAGCTTTAACTCCATAGGAATAAACCTCATCAAAATATGAAGTTATAAATGACCAACAGAAGGGCTGAATAATAACAACCCTAGAGCAAAGGGCTGTACAGTGGAACTGAAGCCTGATGTGTTTAGAACAAATAGAAGGAAGCACAGGAATGTTTCTGTGTAGGCAGTTCGCTTTTTAAGAGGGCGAAGGGATCATAGATTGGGAGAGCAGAGCTGGGAAGAGGGGGTTAGGAAGAGACTGCCCCTGTGTGAAAGCTGCTCCCAGAGTCTCTTGCATTTTCCTTTGAAGCATCTGTTTCTGACCATTATTAGATTCAGGTTATGAGTTTACAGAGATCCCTGTCCTGATCCTATTGGCAATTCCTCTGCTCCATGAGACATCAGCCTTCATTCGTTAAGTTTTGTTTTTTCTTAAGTGAGTTAGTGTTTTTTCTAACTCCTTTAAAGGAGAGCTCCCATATAGAAGGGGATTTATCTCTCCCCTGGTGTTGTCTGGGCTGGCACACACTTGCTGTCTGCTGGGGTGGGAATGAGGTCCTCCTTTGTGTGTGGCAGTTTGTGTTTCACCCTCTTTCCCTTGCTCCCCCTCCCCTGTGCTTGAAGTTCAATTTTTATATTTAGGGGGAGTATGAAATTGGCTGAACTGCTCCCTGTAGGGGTGGAATTTCATTTTGTGTCGTTACCTCATGAAGGGATGCAGCAGTTCAGTGGGATAATGGTATCGGCTCTGAACCAGCGCTAATGGCCTAACCCTCTGGGAGCCTGAAGAATTCTCCCCTGGAGAGTCAGCATGCAAATTCCCTTCCAGGCGGCTCCTGTGCACTCCTTTGGTGATTAGTCACGCTGGGACTGGGGAGAGCAGACAGAAAAGCATATGCTGGGGGGGATGGTCTTAGTCCTGAAGCTGCAGCTGAGGCCGGGGGAGGTTTGCTTAGTGTGCAACGTGTGGAAGTTGTGCTTGGGGGAGAGAGGGCTGGCTGGTCAGTGGGACTGACCCTCTGAATCCAAAAGTCTGTCTTGGTTTTGTTTGGAAGCAGAGTTTGGGGACTGGACTGCCTTCCCTGGGGAAGAAGAAGAAGCTACCTCTCCATTTTGATGCAGCAGCACAGGGGTGCTCAGAGAAAGTACAGTGTAAGGAAAGGAGCCGGCCATTAGAAGACCAGGGTGCTGTCAAACCTGTGGGGTGAAGATACGGTTTTGTATGCTTCCTGCTCCTTCATACTGCTCTGGGGCCTAGAAGTAGCTGGATGTGACCTGGACATATATCTGCATGGGATATCCTAGACATGATGGGAAGAACCTTTTCCCAAGGGCCAATGCCAGATTCTGTATTTTGTCACCTAGTGCTGTGTTCAGCATTGGGATCAGTGACATCCGCAGTAATGTCACCTCAGATACAGAGATGCCTACGCCTGCCATACTGCAGGGACGGCTGAGATGATGATTCAAATTTGTGGGTAGGAAAAGAGATGTTAGAGCAAGTCTGAGTTTAACTGCATTAGTGTATTCTTAGGGTGGGAGGCTTTTAAGACAGGCCCTTGGTGAGAAATGTTGGAGAACGTGCTATAGAGAGCGGTGAATGATTCTGTATAGTGTCATCCATGCTGCTTTCACAGGACATTGGCAGCAGCCCTGGGCCAAGGGGAAGTGGAGGGTTGAGGAAGCTGGAAAAGCTGAAAATGTGACTATTTGTTCTTATTAAATCCTCCTCCTTGTGTGTGTGACTGCTGTCTTCACCTTCTTTTACCCGCCTCCCTCCCCTCACCCTCCCACCTCCAGGATAACGTTGGCAGGGGAAGAAGTAGCAGCATAGCAGAAGAGGGCTGGCCCGCCTGGTGACAGATGGGAGATGCTGTCGGCAAGCTGGGCTGGGATAAAAGGGTTTCAGGCACTAGCCTCTCCAGCCCTCGCCCCTTCACATCGCTGAGGGAACGTTGTTCTTTAGAGAACACACCTGTCAGGAACAGTCTTGTGCAGCCCCTTCCCTACCACAGCTGGCAGCACTTAAAAGCATGAACCTCCCTGGGGTTGAGTGTTCCTCTCATCTGTGGGGGGAAGGACAGGGCTGATGCTCCCCCTTGAATTCCTGCTTTGTGGCTCCAGGCCTCTTCAAACACTGTGGATTTGTGGTTCCACAACATTGCCAGCAGACTCCTGTGTAGGCAAGCATCATTCTGTGTCTGCCCCCTTCCTCCGTCCCTTCTGGAGACCTTTAGTAGGGTTTGGACTCTGTTGCCCACACCTGAGGTACCACAAAGTATCCCCAGCAGTGGATTCCTGCCTCTAAGCTTCTCCTTGCAGGTTTGTTAAACAAAAATGCTGGTAGAGTCCCTGTGCTGGAACACACACATGTACCTTGCAAAATCCTATTCCCAAAACCATTGCATCTCATAGTTTTCACTCTAAAGAACTCGCTGTGTAATAGAAGCAGGATGGACTGCACTGGGAAGCATGCAGGAAAGATGTTGATAATGTAATTTTCCTTGTTATAAAACAAATGCAGTTATGGGAGGACAGCAGGCTTGGGGGTGAAAGAGAAAAAAAGGAACTTGGTGGGGGAACACTGGTGGCTACCTTATTGTGGAAATGTCAGTGCTTCTCTGGGGACTTACCCTGGCCCTCCATCTGAAGGACAGCTCTTCCTCATGACTTGAAATTTAATGTCTTTTGTTTCTAAGAGATGTAGCCATCCTCCCTGAGGAGGGAAGGAACTTAGCTTTCAGGAAGGAAGCTGGCTGCAGCTCCATGAGGTGTTTCTTTGCTGTGTTGCAGTGTTGCCCACTTGCTCCCCCTTGGACTTCCACTGTGACAACGGGAAGTGTATCCGCCGATCGTGGGTCTGCGATGGAGACAACGACTGTGAGGATGATTCTGATGAACAGGACTGCCGTAAGTCACCTCTCTGAGGGGAGAGGGTGGGTGCAGTGTCTGCCTGCCTACCATGGCCGGGGAAAGCTGACCCTTTTTATTACAGGAATGTAAGAGTTTATCCACTGAATCAGACCTTTGTATCCTGCCTCTGACAGAGGTGTGTACCTGATGTCTGTAAGCCCTGCTGCCTTGGCACCTGGCTTGCTGTTCAGCTGTATGTCCTGGGGGAGGGGATGCTTCTCCATCCAGCTGGAGAACCGTTTATGCCCTGCAGCCTTGCTAGTTAATGTCCCATGAAGCACTTCCCTGAGCTGAGCTCTTCATGTCCTCCCCTGTTCGTGGAAACACCTAACCTCTGCCAAATCCCACTGAACTGCCTGTCTGGCTGACTTCCTGTGGCCTCAGGTTCCACTGTCTGACTTTTCTGCTGTGCTGGGCTGTCCCCAGCATCCTCTCCCTTCAGACAGAGCTCCCTGAGGAGAGGGAGGGTGCTGTATGGATGCTGCCCACACAGAGACTGGTTGCCCTGAAAGCTGACTGTCTCCTGCTACGCAAAGTGCCATCTTCAGAAGACCTGCCATGGCAGGCTGCTAGCTGTGAGCACTGCTGTTGTGCTTCTACACATTATTAAAATGGAGGAAATTTTGCCTGGGTCTTTGGAGTTCAGCCCCTCCTTCCCAATTTGTGCTGAGGACAAGGGTTACTTGAGGTTGTCTTCCACTAGCTGAAGGTGTTCAGGGATGCAACTTCCCTTCTCCACAACAAATCGTCAGATCCATGCTTGGCAGCATGTGCCAGAGAACCAGCATGTTATGTAGGTTGCTAGGGCTGGCCTCAGGCTGCAGATAGGAGCAGAACTGTTCTGCTGTCTGGCTGAGATGGTTGCAGCTACTTGATAAGTATCACTCTACAGCCTTTGAGTTCTATAGAAGTTGGGTGCATGGTGCTCCAGGGTGGCTCTGATGGACGAACCACATCTCAAGAAATGCTAAAATAAAGCTCTTAGCTGTAAAGTATTCCATGTCCAATACTTGAGTGGAAATGAGTTCACTTTTTGATCAGTATGCTCCTGATCTTTGCCTGTCCTTTTGGGCAAAGTGCTGGGAAGTTCAGAGGTTTGACATCCTGTGTGATGCTCTGGATCACAAGACTAAGCTCAGTTTACCGGTCTGTTCAAAGATTTTCATGAAAGAAAAGGTATATAAGTCTGGGTCTCTTTGGTCTGTTTTTCAGAAAAGATTGGAATGCCCTCATATCTGAGACCACAGTGGAGAAGGGTGTGATCAAAAGATTTGGAGTCTAATAAAAGGAGGAAGGCGAGATTCTGTGAATAAGAGACTCCTTGGGGGCTGTTCAGACTAGCACGTAACCATAGGAGGGTTTCTGTTGGATTGAGGTCCTCAGGTGCTAATTTTGCAGTCCCTTTCCTCTCTAGTCTGCAGACAAGCTCCCTTAGAAGACTGGCAGAGAGGGTGGAATGAGGCTGCAAATACTGAGGTGTTCAGAAGAGGAAGTTTAAATTTTCTCTCTCCCTTTTCAATGGACATTTCCTTTCCTTTGAAGACAGCTTTGGTGGTGTTGTGAGAAGAATGTGGAGATAGAATTCTACCAGCAATTATTTGTTAGATAATGACAGGGCTTATTAATTCTTTTAAAAAGAGGCCTGGCCTTTTTCCTGTGCAGAGATCTCTTGAGGCCGTGCTAGAATATCAGCACGGGGTGGGTGGCTCCATCCCTCTGTTCCAGGTACTTCCTCCAACCCACATTCTCAAGTTTTAGAGCCTGTTATATTATTGACTTGCAAATGGAGTGGAAGAGAGACACTCAAGAAATCTCACAGTGGCCCTCCTGGTATTGTTAGTGGAAGGGAAATCATCTCTCCAACATTCCAGTGTACTTGGAGGATGATGTTGCTCAGTTTGTAACATGTCACAGATTTGGTGTTCTGCAAGGTAAATCTTCTTCCTTTGCGTTCACTGTGTCCCTGCAGCTCCCCGGGAGTGTGAGGAAGATGAGTTCTCATGTCAGAATGGATACTGCATCCGCAGCCTGTGGCACTGTGATGGTGACAACGACTGTGGTGACAACAGCGATGAGCAGTGTGGTGAGTAATGTGGCCCTACAAATACTGCCCTGCCAGTGATTTAAAAGGGGTTGCACGTACTCCAGCCTGTGCAGATCTAGGACACGCTGAGCATGGCGAGGGCTCACAGCTGGCTTGTCTGGGCTGGGCTTGTGGGATAGTCCTTCCCCAGGGCTGGCTGCTTGGCATCTCAGGCTGTGTGGCTTACCTGCCAGGCAAAAATTACTTGAGACCTATTATTCCTTGACACGCCATTGTGAAGTCCCATGGATTCCTTTTGAATCCAGCACCCTGCGTCAGTTAAATCAACAATGGTGGTTTTGCTCAGGCACTGCATGATATGGGTACGTATGTTTTAATGAGCAATCTTGTTTGTGGGTACCCTAGGAGCTTCTAGAGCGTTGTGCGGTTGTTTCCTGGGTACTCTGAGAAAAGCTGAGGCTTTGTTTGTGTTGCTGTCTCTGCAGATATGAGAAAGTGCTCAGAGAAGGAGTTCCGTTGCAGTGACGGTAGCTGCATAGCTGAGCACTGGTTCTGTGATGGTGACACAGACTGCAAGGATGGCTCGGATGAAGAGAATTGCCGTAAGTGCTCTCCTTGCTTTGTAACCACAGGAAATAGCCCTTTGGACCTGCTCCTGTCTTGGGGTTTGGCACGTTTTCTGCAGCAGAGATCAAAAACAAGTTAGTCCTGCCTGTACTGGCAGCTATGCTGCCTTCTGTTGCCTACCCCAGAGGGCACAAGAGAATGGTGTATCTCTTGTAGTACCTCACAGGCATACTTCATCTGTGCCTGTTCCTTCCCATGGCTGTGTGACCTTGAATCAGAGCAGGAGGCTTACGCTTTACTGAATACAGCTCTATATAAAACCATAGGAGTTGGAGGGCAGGGGGGAAGGGAAGAAAATTATTCCCTTCTTTCTCCTATTGTTATTCCTACCTGAAATATCTGGGGGGGCTCTGCCCACTGATGGCATCCTCGGGGACTGCACGTCAGGGGAACCTGCTGCAGGGGCTGCCTGCTGACCAACCTCTCTTCACTCAGATGCTTTATGCAGGACATTGTCCGAAACGTGACTGATGGGGAAGGGGGGCTGTGAGAGCCCACAGCAGTTGTTTCCTCCTCCGCCTGCACAGGCTTGTAGCAAGTGGGACAGGAGTCTATTATGTCCCTTCCTAACCCGCACTGCCTCTCTCCTGTGTCTGCGAGCACTGTTGGTGTCTGTGGAAGTTGCAGTGGTCCCTTCCCCCACCCTGCTCTCAAAGGCATTTTGCAGAATTTGTTCTAGATAGCAGGAAACTTCAAAAGGCTCTGGGAGGGGGATCAGGGCCACCAGCTCCTGAAGGGCAGGGGGAGTGGATGCATGGGGGAGTTGTCTTTTATCTCTCCAGATAATGAGAGTTGGCAGGGAGCCAAGGGCTGCAAACGTTTCTAAGCCAGGAAAGGGCTCTAAGAGGAAGCCAGCATCTCTCCCTCTCCTTTCCCCCTCTCCCTTTCTCGCTCCCTTGCCTGTCACTTCCCCACGAGCCATGAATAGGCCCTCGGGAAGGGAGGGGAGCTGTTTTAACCTTGCCTCCTATGGAAGTAGAGGGGCACCCAGAACTGATGCCCCTGCTTCTCTGTGCTGGAATGCTTCCTCAGCAGGCAGTTGTCTCTGTAAGGCATTTTAAGTCACTGACTAAGAAGCTCAGTTTGGCTACCTCCCTTTCTCTTATCTTCCTCCATGTGGTTGTCATCTTTTCCTTATCTCCAATCCTGCTTGTCATTCATCTAGGACAAGGTGGGACTACACTATTCTTTGAGTGTTTTTTCTTTTGTGTATGTGTGTTATAATTGAATCACACTACATGAGAATTTAAGTCACTGACTTCATCTTCTCCACAAGGAGACCCAAACACTCCTTTCAGGCTCCTTTGGTGAGGCACATTTAGCCTCGTAGTTAACACGCATTTTAACATCCAGCCCCTGGATACTCACTGAACTACAGCTCTTACTGCATGCCTGCAGGCTGTGCCCACTACTTCAAGTTGAAGAGGCAGGTTTAGTTCGCTTTCCAGACTGTTGGTCTTTCTTTTTCCTTTTGTTTAATGGATTTCTTTTCAGAGCTTCTCAGTTGGAAGACTCATATGCCTGAAACATGCAGTTCATTCTCTGGACAGTATGAGAAGAGGTGTCAGGTTCTGTTGTGTGTGACTCAAAATACTTTTCATCCCTTCCCGTGTAGTGTACTGTTGGACAGAGAACAGTGGGCAAATCCTTGTCTGTAAGTTTTTTGGGCTTTGCTCAGGGTCATCTGTCTGGCAGTCCTCCTTACTGATAAGGCACGGTTTGTTTTGGTGACAGCTTAAGAGGAAAATGAGGGGGGAAGTCCTCAAAGGTCAGGTGCAGACCTAGGCACCTTGCTGCTTGCTTGCTTCCTTAGGTCTTCAAGTGCTTATTTTTGTTAAAATTTTAAATGAATCATTCCATGCGTTAACCTTGCATTCTGACATGCCTCAGTCCTTAATACAGAGCTACCCCAAAGGGTATCTTTATTTTTCCATCTGGTTTTGTAGCTACTTTTTCCAGGTTTATTAAACAATTTAAACACTTTCTGGAGGGCACCAAGATGTAGTCTCTTGAGCATAAGATGGAATTATCTTTAGTGGATTGTCTGTTTGGATGTCTTTATATATAGGTTTAACTTGCCCCTCAGTGAAGCACAAACAGCATTCAAGTTCCTTTCAGTAATACAAGTCATGCAGAGAAAGGCAGCAATAGCTAGTAATTTTAAACACCTTTCCATTGAATACTGCTAGTCTGTTGTTAGACTGAGAACGTTGCATCTAAACTGGATTGTGCCCTGTCACCTCAGGCATCTTTTCTTTGATTCCCTTGTTAGCATCGGATGTTCCAGCTGCCACCTGCAGCTTAGAGGAGTTCCAGTGTGCATATGGACGCTGCATCTTGGACATCTACCACTGTGATGGTGACGATGACTGTGGGGACTGGTCTGATGAATCTGACTGCTGTAAGTCAATGCGGGGTGATATACTGGTCCAAGCATCTGAGTTGTAAGCCAAAATGGATTTTGTGTTGGCTAGAGGGGTTGCAGTGTAGATGGCAATCTAATTGTTCAAAATGTAAGATAGCTCATTATTTATTTTTTTTTAGCTTGGAAAAGTGAGAATAGTGATAGGGACTGTGTAGTCAGCACACTTCTGCATACAGGGATTAAAGCAGTTTCCAGGAGGAGTCTATTCTGCTATTGCATGTAGTGATAGGACGAGGGATAATGGCTTTAAACTGGAAGAGGGGAGATTTAGACTAGATATGAGGAAGAATTTCTTTCCTGTGAGGGTGGTGAGACCTTGGCCCAGGTCGCCCAGGGAAGTTGTGGATGCCCCCTCCCTGGAAGTGTTCAAGGCCAGGTTGGATGGGGCTTTGAGTAACCTGGTCTGGTGGGAGGTGTCCCTGCTCATGGCAGGGGGGTTGGAATGAGATGAGCTTTAAGGTCCCTTCCAACCCAAACCATTCTATGATTCAGGACCAAGTTCCATAATAGTGGAGTGTAATGGTGGTGCTGAGGGCCTTTTGGGATCTTACATTGGTCTGAGTTTGCTCTTTATATTCTTGACCATCTCTGCAGCATCTCACCAGCCTTGTCGCTCTGGAGAGTTCATGTGCAACAGTGGCTTGTGCATTAATGCTGGCTGGAGATGTGATGGAGACTTCGACTGTGATGACCAGTCAGATGAGAGGAACTGCAGTGAGTGCTGGGAACTGGTGGAAGCATTCAGTTTCTGTGGATGCAAAAGAGTGTTTGAGACTCTCAGCTTTGGAATTGGGTCTCTTCTTGCTCATGTTCATTCTTGCTCATCTAATGTTCTTTTTTTGGTCCTTCAGCTACATCTATGTGCACAGCTGACCAGTTCCGCTGTAAATCGGGACGCTGTGTCCGTCTGTCCTGGCGCTGTGATGGAGAAGATGACTGCTCTGACAACAGTGATGAGGAGAACTGTGAGAACACAGGTTTGCCCTGCTGCCTTGCTGCTTATAGCTAACGTTTCCATCCTGAGGGTAATAGGTAGTGAAGTCTCTTTTGAATTGCTTCATTGAGTTCAGCCTAGAGTTTCCATCCTTACGAAAGAATGGGATCCATATGTGTTGCGAATGCGTAGAATGCACCTCACTCAAAAGAGAGAAGCAGCAATATGTTTTATTGAGGTAAAGATTATAATATGACGGAGTTCAATAAATCTGATGGAATTTAACAAAATTTAATAGTGGTTTACCAAGGTTCAATAAGTTCAATGGCAATTTTCAACTTACCAATTACTGCATGGAAGAAACATATAAAGAAAAATTGAGTTAGACTCAAGTTAGAAGAGACCAGAGACACAGAAGGGTAAGGAGGACCCTCCTGTTGAGTTACAGGGTTCAGAGTGGACCCCCTCGCTTTCTAAACTCCTGATGCAGCTTTTGTGTGGCTAGGTCCAGTCTTAGTCTCAGACCTGGACAACAGTTTATGTCTAATGGAATTACCTATACAAAGTGTATATTAATTAGTATGTAATAGCTCCATGGATTAGTAATGTTTCATTAGTATTAATTCAGCATGCTATCAGTTACTTACCAGTGATCTGCTGTTGGTAAAGGGTCTCTGTCTCAAGGAGCAACCTTGAGAGGTGTCCCATCTCAAGGGGAGATCACTGCCATGCAGCTCTGCTGCCTAGCAGGGAGAGCTCAAAGAAGGCTCACTCCGGTTGTCATATATATGGAATAAAGTGGTTGGCTGATAATCAAATTGTATGTGATGGGAAAGGCATGCATGAGATTCCTTGTACCCATGACTTTTTTTGTTCTTTGATAAATGTGTCTTGGAAAAGCCACCTGCTATTCATGTGTCAAATCACATGATGTTCCAAGTTCATATGCATCAATGACTCTACTGCTTTGTGGATTTTCAGAAGAGCTCTTGGCCTGGCTTTTCTTTTTATCAGGCCTTTACCTCCTTTGGAGTTTGTATCAAACTACTGTTAATTTGGTTAAAGGATCAAGTGCATCTGTCACAATAGGCTCTCTTATACACTTGCAAACAGATGCAGGTCTGTGTGCTTAAACTAACTGAAGAGATGGTGTTTTCTGGTCAAATATCAGATCCCTGTATCTTCCTGTCCTGTCTCCGTACTGTGAGTTACCACATTGCTCTGAGACTATTCTATTCAGACTTGGAAACCTTAATAGTGTGCAAAGTTGCTACCTTTGTCAAATGGATTATGTCTAGCTCGTGTCTTCTAGATAGTTTTCTAGATAGTTCTGGATAGCTTTCATGTTGCCTTGTGAAATTGCTAAGCAATTCTAGCAGGCAGTGGAAACAAAAAGGGTATTTTATGGAAGTGAAGGATAAAGCCTTTGTTTTGGAGGTTAAGGGTGTCAGCTTCCCACTTAGATATTTGCTGAGGGGTCTCTCTTCTCTTTCTAGTAATCATTTTGCATATAGCCATTCTTTTATATAACAGTGGTTACCGAGAAGAGGAGGGTTTCAACAGACCCTAGTGTTATGATAGGGTTCAAGGAATGTCTAGGGGATATTCATTAATGACTTGGACGAAGGGACAGAGTGGATCCTCAGCAAGTTTGCTGATGATACCAAGCTGGGAGGCGTGGCTTGACAGAGAGGGCTGTGCTGTCATCCAGCATGACCTGGACAGGTTGGAGAGCTGGGCAGGGAGAAATTCAGTAAGAGCAAGTGTAGAGTCCTGCATCTGGGGAATAACAACCCCATGGATCAGTCCAGGCTGGGGGCTGAGCTGCTGGAGAGCAGCTCTGGGGAAAAGGACCTGGGAGTCCTGGTAGACAACAGGCTGACCATGAGCCAGCAGTGTGCCCTCATGGCCAAGAAGGCCAATGGCGTCCTGGGGTGCATGAAGAGGAGTGTGGCCAGCAGGTCAAGGGAGGTTCTCCTCCCCCTCTACTCTGCCCTGGTGAGGCCTCATCAGGAGCACTGTGTCCAGTTCTGGGCTCCCTAGTTCAAGAGGGACATGGAGCTACTGGAAAGAGTCCAGCGCAGGGTCACTGAGATGATGAAGGGATTGGAGCATCTCCCATATGAGGAGAGGCTGAGGGAACTGGGTCTGTTTAGCTTGGAGAAGAGGAGGCTGAGGGGGGATCTCATTAATGCTGATCAATATCTTAAGGGTGGGTGTCAGGAAGATGGGGCCAGACTCTTCTTGGTGGTGTCCAGTGACAGGACAAGGGGCAATGGGCATAAACACAGGGAACACAGGGGAAGTTCAATCTTAACGTAAGGAAACACTTCTTTACTGTGAGGGTGACAGAGCACTGGCACAGGCTGCCCAGAGAGGCTGTGGAGTTTCCATCTCTGGAGACATTTAAAACCCATCTGGACGTGTTCCTGTGTGATCTACTCTAGGATCCTGCTCTAGCAGGAGGGGTGGGACTGGAGGATCTTTGGAGGTCCCTTCCAACCCCTACCATTCTGTGATTCTGTGGTATCTGTAGGCCTTGTTTGAGGAATAGTGTGTACTAGTCCATGAATTCATCCCAGTGAGTGGAGCCCAGCTGTGCATACTGACCCTTCTGGATAAGTGTATCTAAACAGTGCCTTTAGGGGTGACAAAAGGGATTTGTGAAACTGCACCTCTTGTTTGGGTGTGTTGAGGAGAGGAGAGTGGGTGTTCAGCAAGGACATCTCAGAGGACCTGGAGAGGCCCACTTTGTAGCTCTTTGAGAGCAGCTGCTCTAGATTGGTCAGCTGTCTGTGTGCAGCAGATGGTGGTGATCCTGGAAAAAGCAATTGTACTTAAAGACAAGCAGGTAACCTGTTTCCTTGTCCTGATAACAAAGGCATTTAGAGGTATTGAAAGAACAATTGCCACACAGAAGCCAAGGCAAACTTCCAGAGCCACTGCAATTCAACCTCTCCACCTCAAACCAAACCCCAGGTGGCTGAGTACAGTTGTGGTTACTGCAAGGTAGTTGTGCAGTTCTGCATTAGGTCTATGATGATAGTTAGCAGATAAAAACTATCCCAGGGCTTCCCAGCAGAATGTCTTCTGGCTTATCTAAAGGAAATAGTGTGCTGTTTCAATGTCTGTAGTAAGAGTTAAAATCCTGTGTCACCTCTTGGATTTAGAGCAGAATTACATTTTTATTGGCCATAGAGAGAAGATTCCTAGAATACTAGATCAGCTGATGTAAGCATCTTTATGTTTGATATGACAAATGCAGTCCAAGTTTCAGAATCCTTCACATAAAGCATTCCTTTGCTCTGAAAAGTGAATCTGCATGTGATTTGGTTTCATGTTCTCAGCTGGTGTGGCTGTTAGTTTTTATTTGTACTTGTTAACCTCACAACTACTCTTTTCCGTGCTGCTTACAGGCAGTCTGCCAATCTAATTGTTTCTTTGCTGATAACTGTATTGTCCTGTTGTCTTCTGAGGATTATTAGAGGGTGATGATTTGGAAATCTCTAACCAAGTCAGCTTAAGAGGTACAAGAAATAAGAGGCCACAGGACAGTGCAGTTATTGCTGAAGAAACAATCAAATTGGCATAGTCCCTACAAACAGTATTGCTTTACTTACAAGAATTCTGTAGAGTCTCCTTGCCAACAGCAGAAGTTGAAGCGTGTAGCTCATGTGTGAAATCCTGTTGCCTGAGCTCAGATTTCAAGGATGTATGTAAATCTCATTCCAAGTCCGTCACAGTGCAGTTAGAGCTGGACAAGTCGCTCATTCCTAGGCTGGTTTAAGATTCATGCCATAGTGGGGTGACATATCAGATGATTAAAGTGAGGAACTGACTCCTCTCTTGCACATGCTGAGTAAGGTGGTGGAATCTGGAACCAAAGGGAATTAAACCAGGACCTTCCAGTCATTCTGAGAGAAACTAAATAGCTGAACTTCCCAATAAAGCAACATTGGTCTCAGGCTGGAGGAGAGTTCACAAGCCTTCAAATCAGCATAAAGGTATGTGAAGTGGCAAGGAGTGCAAGATGAGCTGAATTCAAGGAAAGAGGAAGTCATGGATTTGTGCTCATATGTGAAGTTCGTAACAAATCTTAGAAAATGTTCTGTATCCTTTTCTTCACCGTGGCTGTTGTTCCATCAGTAAGCTGTGGTGTGCTTACTTTCCCTTTCTTCTGTTGCAGGGACCCCTCAGTGTGCCCCAGACCAGTTCCTGTGTGGGAATGGGCGTTGTATTGGCCAGAGGAAGCTGTGCAATGGAGCAAATGATTGTGGAGATGGCAGTGATGAGAGCCCGCATCAAAACTGCCGTAAGTCCTCCAAGTTCAGTCTTAAACATAAATGGAAGTGCTGTGATGTGTAGGAGTCTATCTGGAGTTGCTGAAGGATGTGTGTAAGGAAGAAAGCCTGGGCTGTGATAATGGGAGAGAGTTGAAGGCTGAGGAAAGAGGCCTTGGTGGTTTTGCCAATTACATACTGCTGACAAGAAATAATGGGGAGAAGATTATGATCTCGGTTTGTCTGCAGAGATAGTGAATCCTAAAAGCATATTATTCTGAGCTTCATTGTCCCCTTTAGTTGTGGCCTGCAGGGGAGAGTTCTGACTGTGAAGAGGCAGCTTCCAGCACAGCCTGTGTCCTCCCCCTCTTGCTCAGCCTGTTCTGAAGGGTGATCACTGCCCAACAGCTGAGGACACAAGCAGATGCCTTGTGCTTTCAGCTCAGTTATCTTCACGTGTTCCTTTTGCAGGTCCACGAACAGGGGAGGAGAACTGCAATGTCAACAACGGTGGCTGTGCTCAGAAGTGCCAGATGGTACGAGGGATGGTGCAGTGCACCTGCCACACAGGTTACAGGCTCCTGGAAGATGGCCGATCATGCCAAGGTGGGTTTTTGGAGCAGTAGCCTCCTTCCTGCTGCTTTGATGTGCCTGAAGTTGATGGCTATGATAGGATGCAAATCAGAGCATGAAAGCAGAAGCAAGTTATTCGTGAGATTGCCTGGCTTGTTGATGATCTAATGGTAACTTTCTCCGTTTGTAACACACAGATGTGAATGAATGTGCTGAGGAAGGTTACTGCAGCCAAGGCTGTACCAACAGTGAAGGAGGCTTCCAGTGCTGGTGTGAGCAAGGCTATGAGCTGCGGCCTGACAAGCGTAGCTGCAAAGCTCTGGGTAAAGAAGAGTTCAGCCTTATTCTGGGGTGTGTGTGCTGGTCCAGTTCTCGTAATTCTGTCTCTAGTGCTTCATTGGCAGCATTATGCTGTTCTCCAAGCCAACACGTGAGGAAAAGGAAGTACCTGGATTTGTATTAGATATGCCCCAGGACAGCCCTTGCCTTCTTTTCCTAGTCCCTTGCCATTCCTTGTGACCCAGACCTTGGGACAATAACAGCCTTCTGCCTCTGTCTCTGTTCAGGGAGTGTCTTACTTAACCTTTCCAGTCAGTGAGGATGTATCACACCTCCTTGTGGTTTGACCCTTGATACTGGTCACCAGTCCTGAATGCTGTGAATGGCAGCTGTATGGACATCTGCTGTTTTTTAACAGCATTTATACACTTGTTTAACTTCATTCCTCAGCTTCCTCTAATGCAGGAGCTGAGGAATTAGAAATTCCATATAAAGAATTAAGATTTCACTAGTGAAATCCATAAAGGATGTTGATGTTTTTCTTTTTTCCTTTCTTCTTTTTTATAGGAAGTACCTGCTGAGTTTGTATCTGGCCAAGGCAGATTTTAACTATGTCTTGTCTGTGGTAGAAGATGTGGTAGAGCATGTGTTTGTATGGCTAGGACATAGATATAGGAAAAGGAAACTATAGTCCAGCTGCCAAGTGACTGCCTACTGGTATTCCTAGGTGGGACCTAGAATGATCACTTCTTGCTTAATGAATGTTTGTCAAAAGGTTTAAACTGCTCATCTTTCAGTCAGGACTGTGTATTGAGGATGTGAAAGCAGCTCTCTGAACTGTTTTTGGGAGTAGATTTCTTGTTGCCAGTACTACAAAACTATGTTCTGGGACTTGGTCCAAAGGGAATGGTAGGCAGGACCCTGTCAAAGTACTCTAATGCTGTCTTCCTGTATATTCTCAGGACCAGAGCCAGTGCTGCTCTTTGCCAATCGAATTGATATCCGACAAGTGTTGCCTCATCGCTCAGAGTACACGCTGCTCCTGAACAACCTGGAAAATGCCATTGCCCTTGATTTCCACCACAGCAAAGAGTTGGTGTTTTGGTCTGATGTCACTCTTGATCGCATCATGAGGGCCAATCTGAATGGCAGCAATGTGGAAGAGGTGGTTTCCACAGGTTTGGAGAGCCCAGGTGCGTCACCACAAAAAAGGCAAAAGCCTGGGGACTGACCACGGTGTGAGAATAGGGGTGGGTGAGTGGGGAAAAGTGGGTACCCAGTATTCAAAATGGAGTATATCTCCCTGAGCAAGAGGATAGGTGGATGGAATGGGTGAGAGATCAGTGTCCCTCTGGAGATAATCTTTCCTGACAGGGGAAGAGACAGGAGGACTGAACTAGGTCTCTTTTGAGGCTGAGAGGGAAAGGGAACTATTTTTCTGAGCAGGTCCTGCTCCTGGTTTCATTTTGTGCTTAATTCTTCCCTGGAGATAGGTGGACTTGCTATTGACTGGATCCATGACAAATTATACTGGACAGACTCTGGGACATCTCGAATTGAAGTAGCGAACTTGGATGGCACTCACAGGAAAGTGCTTTTGTGGCAGAACCTGGAGAAGCCCCGAGCAATTGCCCTGCATCCTATGGAGGGGTGAGTGAAAATGTGGGACCCCAGTGAGCCCTGCATGCAAGTGGTTCCAGGTGAACATGGAAAAACCCATCCTTGGTCATAAAGACTGTCGCTGGGCTCAAGCCCTCATTTGGTACTGTCAGTTTGGGGAACCTGGCAGTGCTGGGAGCCTTCAGAGCCTTAATCCTATTCTGGGCCCTTCAGGTTTCTCCAGCCTGAAGGTGCTGGGTGTTACCTTGTTGACTGTCACTTCTCCCATGTTTAAGACCCAGTCTAATAAGGTCACAGGTCTGATAGTGTTTTGCACTGATAGGGATTGATGCTGAGTGCTCTATGTGGGACATGAGTTTTCTCGCTTCTCTCTCCCTGCCTCCTCCAGCACTATCTACTGGACCGACTGGGGCAACACTCCCCGCATTGAGTACTCCAACATGGATGGCTCTAATCGGCGCATCATTGCGGATACACACCTCTTCTGGCCCAATGGACTGACCATTGACTATGCAGGACATCGAATGTACTGGGTGGATGCCAAACATCATGTCATTGAGAGGGCTGACCTCGATGGGCGGAATAGGAAGGCTGTTATTAGCCAAGGTAAGTAACAGGGCTACAGATGGGGAGTGCTCTCTGCAGTAAAGAAGAAAGAGTAGCACAGTGCTACTTTGAGTTTCAGAGCCACTGGCTCCTGCTTCTATGCTTGTCATCTGTTCTTTGACTGTGTGATGAATTCTGTCACCGTTGAGGGATAGCATTTGCTAACTGGTCTTTGGTGGACAAGAGAGAGGAATTATGTTATATTAGTGTAAGGTGGATTTGAGCAGGTTGACCATGGCAAGGCCTAAGGGGCAGTGGAGAAAGCTTTCCCTTGTCTCCCTGCTAGCCCAAGTTCTGCTGGCCCTGATTATATCGCTGTATTGGATGTCTATTACAGGCCTCCCACACCCATTTGCTATCACTGTCTTTGAGGATAGCTTGTACTGGACAGACTGGCACACCAAGAGCATCAACAGTGCCAACAAATTCACAGGCAAGAACCAGGAGATCATCCGCAACAAACTGCACTTCCCTATGGACATCCACACGCTGCATCCTCAGCGCCAGCCAGCAGGTAACTGCAGAGAGGGTAGAGACTCATTTGTGCCACTAGAAGATCACCCACCACCCTGTAAACCAGGGAGTTGGCAAGCCTGAGCCCAGTATATCAACATAGCCTCCACCTCTGTCCAGAGCTGTCACAGAACTTGCTGCATCTGGCAGTTCAGTTGAGGTCCCTCAGCCACGATAACCTGGTGTTAGGTGTTGCCACAGCTCCCCCTACTGACACGTGGGAGTGAAGGCTTTTCAGTAAGAAATACTTGTGGCTTGTTAATACAAGAGCTGTCCTGGAGAAGGGGGAAAATCGTAAGTGGGCACTAGTTATGACTGACACCTCCTTTATTCCTCTTCAATTGCCGTAATTTGCTCTAGAAGTGGATTGAGTTAAATGCTTTATTTTAAAATTGAGCCTTACAAATGGAGTTAGTGCTTTAGTTTATCCATTTATCATAGAATCAGAATGGTTTGGGTTGAAAGGGACCTCAAAGCTCATCTTGTCCCAACCCCCCTGCCGTGGGCAGGGACACCTCTCACCAGACCAGGTTGCTCAAACCCCCATCCTACCTGGCCTGGAACACTTCCAGGGATGGAGCATCCACAGCTTCTCTGGGCAACCTGGGCCAGTGTCTATTCTCCATTAACTTCTGGGTTGACAAGTTAGCTTATCTATGTGAGTCTTGACACACTTGACTGGTGTTTTTCCTCTTTTCTTTACTCTTTGCTTTATGCGTGGTTGTTTTGTCTTTGGCTACTTGAGCAGGGAGAAACCGTTGTGGGGCCAACAACGGGGGCTGTACTCACCTCTGCCTGCCGAGCAGCAAGGATTACACCTGCGCCTGCCCCACGGGCTTCCGCAAGACCAGCAGCCATGCCTGCGCCCAGAGTAAGTGAGGTGGGACCACAGCCTGCACGCTCAGACGTTCAGCGGGTGGCAGAGGGCTGGCAGTGGGAGTAAGCAGCAGCTGCTGCTTCCAAGGAGATACAGCTGGATAGACTAAGTTAGTGTTAAGGGCCCCGCCAGAGTGTGCTTTACTTTTTTGATGCATTCCCCTGTTCTGTGTTCTGTGTTCCCATTGCTCTCACTGGGGATGGGATGGGGTGGGGATGCAGAGGAGCATCATCCTTGGGTCCTTATTTCAGGGCTACTATTGGTGCCATGCTGCCTGTCACAGCTGATTGTTTCCCTAAAACTCCCGTAGGAGCTGTGTCAGTGATGAACAAAAAACTCAGTCCTCTTGATTGCCACAGTTTCTCTTGGTTTGCCACCATGTGGAAAAATCAGGCCAACTATCTCCTCGGTTCTAAAGAGCTATTCTCAAATAGCTGCTTGATTTGGAGGGAGACCTGTGCCATTTTTTGAGGAATATGGTTGACTTCGTTCCCTCAGCATAGATTATCCCCATGGGACAGCTCCCTACTACTCTATTCCCCCCTGCCCACACACCCCACCCACCCCCCAGTGATATTTTGCTACCAGTAAAATCCTGGGCTGTCACCTGCCAGTGAGAGACGATGTAACTGGTTAAGGTTGGATATAGCAGGGAATTGTGTGTGTCTATCGCTGTGTTGTTAAACTTAGAGAAATTAAAAGAAGACCTTTCGACCTTTGATCAGGTCTTGACAAGTTCCTGCTTTTTGCCCGAAGGATGGACATCCGTCGGATCAGCTTTGATACAGATGACCTGTCAGATGATGTCATCCCCCTTGCTGATGTTCGCAGTGCTGTGGCTCTAGACTGGGACTCAAAGGATGACTATGTCTACTGGACAGATGTTAGCACCGACTCAATCAGCCGAGCAAAATGGGATGGATCGAGCCAGGAGGTACAGTGCTAATTACGTGTGGAGGTCATCTAGCCAGGAGACTCTTGAGCATCAGATTTGAAGCCGCTGGGATACACTGACCTTCTAAGGAGCTGCAGTTCATGCTGGATTTGTTGTTCATTAGTTTGCCTAGTTCTGGCTCAGAAGAGCCCTGATATCACTGAACGCTTCATACGCGTTTGGTGTATGTTCCTGCTTGTATGGAGAACCTTGAATTGGGACACAAAACACGTTGATTTGTAAGCTGTGGTCAGTTCCTTTGTTGTAGCCCTGAAATCTGAAAGGAAGAAGTATTAGATTCTCTGTTATGTACTACATTTGAAACAAGAGCCTCACTCTTTGGGAATGCTTTTTACACATGTCCTTAGGCTAGTGTTTCCATATAAGAGGGGGACAGAGTTCAAAGTTTGGAGTTGCCTTTTGAACAGACATGAAAAATAGATGTTTCTCCAAGTGTAAGACTTATTTGAACTTCTAAGTCCTCAATGCTCTCTTTCATATGGCATTGTTCTGCTTGGGCTTTCGCCTTTTGAAAGTTAACGTTTGTGAATGGGTAGTGCTTTGGGCAACTGCTTTCTCCCTAAGGTCTAATCTCACTGAAAGTTTTTTCTTTTTGTTTAGGTTGTGGTGGACACCAGCCTGGAAAGTCCAGCTGGATTGGCAATTGACTGGGTCACCAACAAGCTATATTGGACTGATGCAGGTACTGGGATCCTCTGCTTTACCTAGGTTTCTGTATTCCTTATTAGTCATGAAAACTGAAAAACAGCTGAATAGCTCTATCTGTCGCATTCCAAATTTATCTGTTTCTGTCTAGCAAAAAATGAGTTTCATCTTCTGTGCTTCTAACAAAGTGGGAGTTGAGGTGGCATCCTTAGTTTAATTCTTTTTGCAGCATCCCCAGTACTAATTCTGTAGAAAGGTTTATAGTAGAAGTCAAGCACCACTGTTGTCTTGCTGCAGAGCTTGTCACTGTGTGTGTTTACATGTCTTCCGACAGTGTATCTTGGCATGCAGCAGGTAGTATTTGGAGGACGTTCCCTGCTGGAGAGTCGTAGTTCAGAGAGATGTAAGAAAGGCGATTCTTTTCTAGGTATTCTTTCATGCCTGCATAGATATCTTGGGGACTTGGGAAAGAGCTGATTTACATTCATACAGGGCTCCGCATCAGTGACAGCCACAGAGGTGACTTAAGAGATCCAATGGAAGGTGACACTTTGAGCCATGTTTCTTATCTATCTTCCAGCTATGAACAGAGATGGATGGAGGGGAAGAGTGCATTGTTGTATGGATGTCTTTTGCCTTAGCTCTTGTGATTCCAGAGGTCTTTGATCTCTCTGTCGTTCTCTTTCTTGACTTTTGTAGGAACAGATCGGATAGAGGTCTCCAACACAGATGGAACCATGAGAACTGTTCTAATCTGGGAGAACCTAGACAGACCTAGAGATATCGTGGTGGATCCTGTTGGAGGGTAAGAGATTCTTTCTTCTGGGATGACATGGCAATTCTTGCATGTCTAAAGATATTAAGGTTCTTTGGTTTTGTGCAATTGTCTTTCTCTCTGATGCCATTGTTTTACATCCTGCCAAAGACTGAAATTAGAGACCTGGTTTTGGATGCTAGATGATTGCCTGTAGTGCTATGGAGCTTACAGGAACTGGCTGCCTGATTTGTTTATCCTGGGGATGTAAGAACTAAAGATGTGATACAAAAAAATGTTGAGAATGAGGCCATCTAGATATTTCCTATTTCACATCTATGTTGAATTTGTATTCAGACTCTCTACTTAACAACCAGAGTTCAGTCAGAAAGATCTGCTCAGGCAAATTACTGCTGATCTCAAGCAAACTGTAAGATTAGTGGCCTCTTGGCTTCAAAGCATTGTGTCAGAGTATTGGGGGATCAACTGTGCCATGGAAAGCAAACCTGAATAGAGTAACAGAGACAAATGGTTTCAGTAATGGATTTTGCTTCTAAATCGTAAGACCTTGTAGAGCTGGGGATAGCGTGGATAGGAAAAAGCTTGCCAGCCATTGTTTTAAAAGCATTTAAAAGCATTGAAGGTCTTGAATAAAAGCATGCGATTCTTTCCTTGGCTGGATTACTGGAAGACCAGTGCAGCAAGAGCATAATGGGCTAATGGTGGAGACTGGTAAATAAATGACACGTTGAACTATTTTCTTAAACTCTTTCCTCCATGTTGTAATTAGGCCGGCCCATGGGCAGTAGAAGGTATATAAATTTAACTGTGATCTTAGGTACGTTAGAAGAAGCCAAGGCTGGACTTGAGTACAATATTAGCCTAATGCTGCTTCCTGCTAGGGCCTGAAGGCACCAGGCTCTCTTGCTTCTCTGTAACATTGCCTGATGTGGCAGTGAAGCAGTGTGGGCATTCACTTTTGTGTGGTCTTGTGTTCAGGTTCATGTACTGGACTGACTGGGGAGCCAACCCAAAAATTGAGCGTGCTGGTATGGATGCCTCAAACCGCTTGGTGATCATTTCCTCCAACCTGACATGGCCTAACGGCTTGGCCATCGACTACGAGTCACAGCGCTTGTACTGGGCAGATGCAGGCATGAAGACCATCGAGTACGCTAGTCTGGATGGAAGCAACAGGAAGGTAAGGAAGCCATCTTTGAGAAGGGAGTCTGGGAGCCTGAGGTGCAAGTCCTAGAGCACAGAGTGCTGATGGCCCCTGCCTCTCTCTCCAGTTGAAAGTGAAATCCCCAAATCAAGACATGCTGAGCTGCTTTCACTGGGAGAGAAGAGCTCCCTTTCAGTTGCAAGCTGTGTGTGAGGCAACCTCCTTTTGAGAGCTGACGTTGCCCCATCACTCTCCTTTTGCTGTGACTGTACATTATGATGTTGAGAGGGGGCAAGGGAAGCCTCTTCCCCTTAGTGACTTCTTAGTAATGTTTTTTGGGGGGGCTGGGGGTAATCTGACCAGGTGCTGATTGGGAGCAATCTGCCTCACCCCTTTGGACTTACTCTTTATGGCGAGAGAATCTACTGGACAGACTGGCAGGCCAAAAGCATCCAGAGCGCAGATAGAAGGACTGGGCAGGCTCGGGAAACGCTGCAGGACAATCTGGAGAATCTTATGGATATTCATGTTTTCCACCGGCACAGGCCACCAGGTACAGAGCTCGCCCCAAGCCACTCTGAGCTGAGAGCTTGCTCAGGCTCTGGTATGTGGCACAGCTCTCCTGCAAGGAGCTGACCTCTGTCTGTCAGCCCTCAATGCCTTAAGTCTCTGGGTGGAATATGAGAGCATGAGAATAACTCTCGGCTTGGTATTTAAGGGCATTCTAGAATGCATTGCTATAGCTGTTGCACCCCTTTTTTATGCCTGTGCTACTGGCTTATGGATTTCTCATCCTTTCTCCTATAGTACGTACGGCGTGTGATGTTAACAATGGAGGCTGCAGTCACCTGTGCCTTTTGGCACCTCGTCCAAAAGGTTACAGCTGTACGTGCCCTACTGGGATCAACCTGCAGTCTGATGGCAAGACCTGCTCCCCTGGTGAGTCCTCTCTATAGGATCCTCATTGTAGTTTTGTATCACAACTACGTTTTGCTCCTGTCTTGTTAGAGAACAAAATTCACTCTTGTGAATTGTGGATGGCGCTCGGCTTCAGGCCATGGTACAGCCACTTTTTCTTCTTAGCAGGAAAAAACCAACTACTAATTCCCATTTCCCACATCTATTAGCAGAAGTAACTCTTCTGTGAGTTTTAACTTAGATGTAAAGAAGCATTCAGTAACGCTCAGTAAAGCTTTTGTACTCAGACTCTCCATAAGCCGAGATCTGCCTGAGACTTCCCCTTTTCCACTGAAGTGGATGTCGCCTCCAGAATGTTCCATAAATGATGCCCACAGTTGACTGAACTTGTTCCTTGCTGATATCTGTCCATTTTCAACTCTCTGCAGGAATGACCAGCTTTCTGATCTTTGCCAGAAGGACTGACATCCGGATGGTTTCTCTGGATATTCCCTACTTTGCAGATGTTGTTGTCTCAGTCAATGTCACCATGAAGAACACCATTGCAATTGGGGTGGATCCTCGTGAAGGTCTGAACTTCCTAGTGTATCTGACCATTTGAAAGGCAGCAAGTGACTTCATACCTAAATATCTGAGTAAAGACCCAGGCACACATCTTACAGCAGGCTGTGAATTTGGGTAGTTGGGTTTTTTTTTTTCCTAGTATGTGCTGCAAATATTCCTTTCCAATCAGGAAAGAAATGTCCTCATAGGAAAAGAGAGAACCCAACTATTTGGAAAAAGCTGCCTGCTATATTGCATGAGGTTCCTGTGCATTTTGGATTTAAGAAAACTTTCCTCCTGCTGAAACCTTTTACAGCAGTAGAGCTGAGACTGTATACTGCTGCTCATGTATACTGAACATCTGATGCTGTGCTGGATGTAAACCCACTGTTGTACAGTAAGGTAGATGATCTGATTGCTGTCCTCTGGGACGTTTTGAGAACTTGGATGTGGGACTCCATACTGCTAGCTGATAATGTGTTATGTGTTCTCTGGCCTTGTGTAAAGGTCAGAGTGCCAGTCCTCCTACCTACTTTGGGGAGGACTGGAACAAGATAATTTGTACTGTTTTATCACTTAATAGTCATGCGCTGCTGTTATTGTGTGCAGTCAGATCTGTTTTGAATTCTGTAGCTGGTAGTCAGAGACCTGGACCTGTTTTTTTAAGGATTTTGCTTGTTGGTTGGTCGGTTTGGTTTGGGTTTGTTGTGGGCTTTTTTTAAGTTTCTCTTTCTTCTTCCACCCAGGAAAGGTTTACTGGTCAGACAGCACACTGCGGAAAATCAGCCGGGCTGCCCTTGATGGCTCACAATTCGAGGACATCATCACTACAGGTAAGAGAGATTTTGGCCTGGGAGCCTCTTCCCTCCACGCAGCACGAAAGGAGATTCTTCAGTACCGTGGTAGAATAATCTTTAAATTTTCAGTGGAAGGGCAAGCAGAGCCTAAAGCAACTGCCTGATGAGGTGCACAAGGGGAATACCATCCATACACGTTTCTGTTTTCTCAGGTCTGATGACTACAGATGGGCTGGCTGTGGATGCTATTGGCAGGAAGATGTATTGGACAGATACAGGAACAAACCGGATTGAAGTGGGCAACCTCGATGGCTCCATGAGGAAAGTCTTGGTCTGGCAGAACCTGGACAGCCCTCGGGCAATAGCTTTATACCATGAGATGGGGTTAGTGTTGTCAAGAGGCTATCTAGGGGTTAGAACAGGACTTCTGACCTCTGTTTCCATAATACTTGCTGGCTTTTTCCCAGGTATATGTACTGGACGGACTGGGGTGAGAATGCCAAGCTGGAACGCTCAGGGATGGATGGTTCTGGACGTGCGGTGTTGATCAGCAACAACCTGGGCTGGCCTAATGGACTGGCAGTGGATAAGGCTGGGTCCCAGCTGCTCTGGGCTGATGCACACACTGAGGTCTGATTCTGTTCTTCAGCATTGTTTGTCATGGGATCTTTGATAGCCTGGAGGCTGTTTTGAAGCTGTCAAGCAAGCTGTCAGATGGGCAAAGGGAACTTAGGCTTTTCTGAGAGTATGGGCTGTGGAGAGAGTGGACTTGAATAACATCACTTGTTTAGTGATGTTATTGGGCACAAGGCCCACTTGATAGAGTAATTGCTAGCAAGAGGTTCAGTGTTTCAAAGTGTGGGGCTGATGTTTACTTCTTTCTTTAGCGGATCGAGGCTGCAGATCTCAATGGTGCTAACCGCCGCACCCTGCTGTCTCCTGTGCAACATCCCTACGGCCTCACTTTGCTGGACTCTTACATCTACTGGACTGACTGGCAAACTCGCAGCATTCACAGGGCTGACAAGGACACTGGTGCCAATGTCATCTTGGTGAGAGCAAACCTGCCTGGCCTCATGGACATTCAAGCTGTTGATAGGGCACGGCCCCTGGGTGAGTTGCTAGGCTGCTCCTGAATCAGCAGGTGTCTGTGGTGACTAAGGGAGCTTGTCAGAGCTATCATTGTCCTTTGGTGTAAAGTGTGAGTGATAGAGTAACTTCTCAAAAATCAGCTTTTCTTTTCTTCTTCCCTCTTGTTTAACTATTTTTGTACATCTCCCTGTTTACCCAGCTCCATAGATCTGATGTTTGTTTATTACTGCATGCTTTTTGACTCTCTTCATCCCATTTCCTTCACTGAATTGCACTGACAACCTCATTCACACACAGCAGAGCCACTTTCTTAGGACTGAATGAGTCATGCACTATTAGGCTTCACCCGAGTCTACTGGAACTGGATACTTTCCCTTTTTTAACTCAAAAAGGCACTAATTTCTCTTAGGCTGGTTGCTGAAACCTTATTTCAAGTTCTAGTCATTTTTTTCCCAGCCATTACAGGCTTCATCTTCCTGTCTGCCACTTTGCTCTACAAAATCTCTGCTTCTTTAGTTGCTCTTAATACATCATGCTCTCCAACTATTCTGTGCCAGAGTCAGATTCCTTATGTTACCCTATCTTGGCTCCTTGCTCTTCAGTGGGAGTTGTTGCTTTGTTTTGGTGGAATTTCCCCAATATGTACTTCTACAGAAAACTCTGTGCTGCTTCTCCTGTGGCTACTAACAGCAGGACGTCACTCTCGACAGTATAACTTTGCAATATAACTTAAAGCTAACCAAAATGCTAGACATCATCCCTTTTGCCTTCTTCCCACTCCCTGCACCTGTCTTCTGGGCTTATCCCCTCCTAGTAAATGTATGCTGGATTTTTTTTCAGTTTAAAAAAACAACGATATGACCCTAATATGTCAGGCACTTTCAGTAGGCTTCTCTGATGCTTTTGTTTACTTGCCAGTATGTGCAGCTACGTTGAAACAGAAGCTTCTTTGTCAGCCTGGCCTCTGGTACGTTGTCATGCTGCTTCCCCACAGGGTTGGATCTTTCTGTCAGCATTACCATTTGCAGCAATAATAAAGCTAAAGTGCAGTTATGTGAATCTTATCAGCATTTGACTGTTTCTTTTTCCATGGGAAAACTATGATTAGCAAGGAATGCAGGTCAAGATTTTGTTCCTAATGCTCCCCCTTCTTCTGTGCCCTCTTGTTCTCCCTGTCCAACTGTGCCCATATCCACCATGAATCTTGGAGGGGAGGGAAGAAGGCTCTGTATGAAGGGCTGTAGGTTCCCAGCAGGACTGGGATGGTAAGGATAAACTCAGCTGCTAGCAAGTTTTACATGTGTGTAGCCTTTAAAATAAAGCTTTGGTCTGTGGGATGGCATGGATCCTTAAACTGTGCTTTCCCTATTTCTGAAGGCTTCAATAAATGTGGAGTTCGTAATGGTGGCTGCTCCCACCTTTGCTTGCCTCACCGCACTGGCTTCTCCTGTGCCTGCCCCACTGGCATCCAACTGAAGAGAGATGAGCAGACATGTGACTCTTCTCCAGAGACCTACCTACTTTTCTCTAGCCGTGCTTCTATCCGTCGTATCTCGCTGGACACCAGTGACCACACAGATGTGCACATACCTGTCCCTGAGCTGAACAATGTCATTTCTCTGGATTATGATAGCGTGGATGGCAAGATTTACTACACAGATGTGTTTCTTGATGTCATCAGGTGGGTGCCAGTCAACTGCTTGGCCAGTGCCCAGGTCACCCAGCTGGCTGTGCCACAGTGAGCTGTGGAGTGTGCCAGTAATTTGGGGAGGCTGAGATGCTGGCAATACACCACTACTTGCACCTTGTCTTTGGTACACAGCATCATGTGTGTGGCTGAACTAAATTCTGAAGGTGTGTTTAACCTACTGGAGACCATGGGGAAAAAGGTATTAGTGAGGTAGCAGTATGAAGTGGCCCTGTGGTTGATGGGGATCACACATGGGCATGAAGGCTTTCCAGGAGCTAGCTGTCCCTCACTGCCATTTGTCATTGATTTCCATCCAGGCGGTCTGATCTGAATGGCAGCAACATGGAAACTGTTATTGGTCAAGGTCTGAAGACTACAGATGGCCTGGCAGTGGACTGGGTTGCCAGGAACCTCTACTGGACAGACACAGGACGTAATACCATAGAAGTAGCTAGACTGGATGGAAGCTCCAGAAAAGTGTTGATCAATAGCAGCCTGGATGAGCCCCGAGCCATTGCCGTCTTTCCCAAAAAGGGGTAGGTATGGGGTGTTGGTGGGGGAGAGGTGTGCAGAGGCAGATTGGAAGAGGAGGTTGTGTGAGAAAGAAGAGATGTGCCATGTGAATCTCCAGGCACCAGCAAGGGGCTGGCTCTGGGTGACAGATGTAAACAGGCAGACAGTGAATTTGAAGGTTGGGCGGATAGCTGGGAGAAGCAAACTACAGACCACACAATCTTTTTTGAACCTGAAGAATCTGGCAGTTTTGAATTCATAACTAAAACTTTCATTAGGCTAAATGAAATGTTCTTTTCTTCTTACACTTGCCTTTTATCTCTTCAGGTACCTCTTCTGGACAGATTGGGGTCACATTGCTAAAATTGAACGGGCAAACTTGGATGGCTCTGAACGTAAAATCCTGATTAACACTGACCTAGGATGGCCCAATGGATTGACTCTGGATTATGACACTAGGAGGTCAGTGAAAGATTTTCTTACATTTGCACAGGGTTAAGGGATGTAATGATTTTTTTAGCCACCTTAGTTTGGTTTATTGGTGTAGCATTGTGGGTTTGGGTTGGTTTTTTTTTGTCATATCCATCTTGGCTAGCAAATGACTAGAAAGGTAAAACAGGATTCTATAGATGGAAGCTCACCTCTTTCCCTGTTCCTCCAGGATTTACTGGGTGGATGCACATCTTGATCGCATAGAGAGTTGTGATCTCAATGGGAAGCTACGGCAAGTGTTGGTCAGCCAGGTGTCTCATCCCTTTGCTCTGACGCAGGTGAGAAGATTTTCTTGCTGCCACTGTTCTCCCTGGTGTGTTGACGAGTTTGGACAGTGGAGCCTGGGGATGTGGAAGTGTCACAGTCTGGGGAAACCAAGATGGCTGTGGGGATAGTACTTAACTCTTCTGTAGAACTAACAAAGGAAGTTTGTCTGAACTCCTGTGGTGTATAGACAGTCATCATCTTTATGATAAGAGGGGAAAGGGTTGAATAGGCCTTAGGGGCTTTCTGCCACTGGGATGTGTTTTTTTATGGGTAACCTGTGTCTGTGTGGCTAAACATGCTAGTGGCTGTGATTTTTCTTTCTGTCTCCCTGAGCAGCAGGATAGGTGGATATACTGGACTGACTGGCAAACCAAATCTATCCAGAGAGTGGACAAATACTCCGGGCGGAACAAAGAGACAGTCCTAGCCAATGTTGAGGGACTGATGGATATCATTGTGGTTTCCCCTCAGAGACAGACAGGTAAATAGGAGGACCTTGATTCAGGCAAATACTAATTGTAGACCAAAAGAACTCTGGAACTACTGTGCTACTGTAGATGTCAAGCGAAGCTGGCATCCTTTCTTATACTCAAACTGTTGATGTATCTTCCCTGGGCACATTCTTTGTCTGCCTGTGACATTTCAGTCAAGTACATCTTAACAGTGTTCTGTTACAGCTCTGATTGGCAAATGTCACTTTGTGTTGTTCATCTGATGTGTTTAAACAGAAGAATGTGAGCTTTTTGGTTTTTAATCTGTACAGCTGTGTTGACTAGGCTCCTGTCTAATAATTTCCAGTGCCTTCCTTTCAAGACTGCCCTAATCCTACCAGTGTCTGGCTATTGTCATCACTTTCTTAGCAGTCAGATGAAGGGCCAGAGCGTAGCAACTTCCTGGATTTCTAGAGAGTGTCTCTGGCTGAGCAGGAAAAAAGGTTGTTGCTCTGAGCTCCTACCTGGTCATCTTCAACATATTTAGAAAATTGTTTGTTCCTTCCAGGTTCTAATGCTTGTGGAGTGAACAATGGAGGCTGCACTCACCTCTGCTTTGCCAGGGCTTCTGACTTTGTCTGCGCATGTCCGGATGAACCAGATGGGCGGCCCTGTTCTACTAGTGAGTTTATTGAGTGTCACTTGGGTAGTATCTTCCATAAGTGAGCCACAGCCACTACTTATGCAGTGGCACTGGCAACCAGAGCGTCTGAAGCTCTCCAGTGTGTAAAAACTTATCCAGTCATACACTGGAAGTAAGGTGGTTGTGAGCAGTAGAGCCTTCTTGTGTCCTTTCTGCTGACAGACTGGGTTTGAGATGGGAAAGTTGCTCATACAGGCCGTTTCAGAAACTCTCTATAGCTTACCAGACTTGTTCATCTGTCCGACAAACTTGGGGTCTGTCTTGGTTTAGAGAGCCGTTCTATCACCCAGTGACCTCTTCCCACCAGAGAAGAGGAATCGGGAAAGGAGACCCACGGGTTGAAATGGAAATGCATTTAATAAAATAATAATGAAGAACTAATATTAATCCCAATACTAATATGAAATACAAAAGCTTATACTCAGTCCATATAGTGGTTGTGAGCTGTGCACTCCCAGCAGTGAGTGCCAGTGCCAAACAGTGCAAGCACCACAGCTCCAGCGAGAGCGGGACGGTCACAGCAAATGGGAGAGTCAGCCTCGGGAGCAGAACGATGGGCAAGACCCTCCAGGGACAGTGGGCATTGAGGAAGAGTCCCCGTCCCCAGCAAAATTTCTAATTTATAGTGAGCATAATGTTTATGGGATGGAATACTGCTGGTGGCCGGCCTGGGTCAGCTGCCCTGGCTTTTGCTCCTCCTGGCCTTAGCACCTGGCTAGCTCAAAACTCCTAAAGACCTTGATCACTATAGAAACCTGCACACCATGGCTGGCCACAAACTAAAACAAAGTGTCTTATCAACTTTGTTCTCACAGAATCAAAACTACAGCTTTCCTGAACAGAAAATTCATTCTATAATTCTATCCCAGCAAAACCAGGACAGAGTCCTGCTAATTTTTCTTTGTTGTTCTAGTTCCTGGTGTGGTACCCCCTGGTCCTGAACCCACCAGTGCAAGTGAGAGAAGTCAGACACCACCTGGCAGAGTAGGTACCTCAACAACCAAACCTCTCACATCTCTGGAAGCAGCGGAAGGAAAGTAAGTGCTCTTGTACTGTTGGAATTGGGGTGTGAAAGTCGCAGCTTGTGCAAGGTGCAGCGTACAAACCCCCTCTGGTTGTACCTCTACTTAGCCAAAAGAGGCTATTCCAGCTCCAGAATTCATGTTCGTTATGGGGAAAACCATTTTGCCAAAGAATGCAGAGCACTGTTGAGCTGGCAAGAAAGAAGTGCAGAGATCTTTGTCTGTTCTATTGAAATGTGTGTTTAGACTGGCTGTGCTGAAGTGTTAAAATCCTCTGAAGACCATGTCTTTCATTGGATTGGTTTTTGAACTCCTAATTTTGAGAACTTATTTCCTGAGAGGAGGAGTGGGCAGTCTGTGCTTTAATTCACTGAGACATCTCAGACCTAACCCAGACATCAGAGAAAGTAGTTCTGCCCTGGCCACAAAGGGAGAGCTTGTTTGGGGCAGAAAAGAACCTTTGCAGCTCAACATTTAAGTTACAGTGCAGGTAGCTAAGAGACTTTTTTTCTGCTAATCCTCTGCAGCCTGCTGTTCCTACTGCCCAGCAAAAAAAAAGTATGGTTTATAGTGTATGGCTGGGTTATTTACGACACAGAACTTCCATTTTGTTGAGCGTGATGTGTTGGACAAAAAGATCATTGTGCTGACTGTGGGTTGTTCTGATTTTTGCTTCAGCATTGATGCTGAAATTTGTGTTATGATATTTATGCACCTATGTACCTGAGAGGTGGATATAGAATGACTTGGATATAAAGATATCACAGACTTACAATTGATATGTGTGCATGCACACACCCCTATATAAATGTATATGGTCCCCTCTCCTCTGGATACAGAAGGACACTGCAGAAGAGAAGGGAAGGCTGCTGTTGTTGAAGTGGAAATGGCAGGGGTATAAGTGCTAGCCCATTCCATCCTGTCTTTTGATACCTTTGATACTGTTTATTCTACTTGCAGTAACTAACTGTCCTTCTGTCATTCAGCTGCTCTGACAAAGATGCTAGGCGAGGCTTGTGTACCCATGCCAATGAGGCAGTGTTAGCAACCATGGGTGAGTTCCTTTTCTTTAATTCTTCTCCACCAGGGTTTTTCCTCCAGATGTGCCCAGGGCATTCCAGTCCATAGGGTTTGAAAATCAAATTTCTGAAACTCAGACTTGAATTACTCAAATGCTGAGCAGAGAAAAGTGTGTCTAAGGATGAACATAAGTCATACACATTCATTAGCCTGTATGGGGACTTTTCCAAATGGCACTTTGGTCTGAAGAATAGTTCTGTTTTCTTTCATCCCCTACCTCATCCATTGGGCTGTTCCCATTAATGATACTCTTCTTCCCTCTCCCCTTTGTGTTTAGTTGAGGAAGGTTGACTAAGGTGTAATTGTCCCACTGTAGGAGTAACCTGTCAGCAATGGGGTCTAATTCATCCAACCCCATTACAAAGATCTTGATGCTCCTTGGTTTGCTGGGGCCTGGGTGGGAGGAAGGGTTATCATATGTTTGGTTCCAAGTGAAGCCAAACAAAACCCTCTGCTAAACCTTGGTGTGCTGACATTTTACTTTATATACTTCTGTATGTTGTAAAACCTCTGTATTAGGTGTTACCCCGAGGTCAGTATTATCCAGTGGAAGTGAAGGAAAGTGCATAAAATACCTTTGCTGTTCACTTTCAGGAGAAGGACTGCATGTCAGCTACATTATTGGAGGTCTTCTCAGCATCTTGTTTATTTTGCTGCTTATTGCTGCTTTAATTATATATAGGTAAGTGATCTTTTTCCTCCTCTCCTGGCCAATAGTAAAATCTAGGGTTGTAGAAGAAGAAAGCTCCTGAAGGCACTTCATCTTTCTTTATTGTCTTTTACAATCCTTTTGTTCTCCATTGGAAGCACTGTTTGGTGATTTTATTTGCAAGGTTGGAGTCCTGTGCCTTTGAAGTGTTGGGCATGCGACTCTTATTATTTGAAGCCTTATTGGCTAAATTTTCTGTAGAGAGCTTATGAGTTACAGACAGTGTTGTGAGATGGTTCATATCTCAGAACATGTGTGAGCTCCTGTGTTTTCTGCCAGGTAGCTTCACCAGTTACTGCCAGTACAGCTTTTGTGGTTACATGGCAGTGCCTTGCTGTACTGGTAGCTGAAGAGCTAGGTGAAGCCAGCATTCTCTCTCATTGAGGGACAGTGAAGATTGCTGGAGCTTTCCACTTGCTGAGCATTCAGGAACTTTGGATCCTGGCAGTAGGGCCCTGTGTCTTTTCTGACAGCTCTCTCCCTCTAGGCATAGTAAGTCGAAGTTCACGGACCCTGGCTTGGGGAACCTAACCTACAGTAATCCCTCATATCGGACATCTACCCAGGAGGTGAAGATTGAAGCGATTCCCAAACCAACCATGTACAACCAGTTGTGCTATAAGAAAGAGGTAAGAGCTGCTACTAAGGACATGGGAGCCCAGCTCAAGCTGCTGTTGAGTATTACATGCCTTAGTACCTGTAAATGTTGCAACTTGTCACATTTACTTCTAGGACATAGGAGGACAGCTTCAGTGAATTGCTCAGACTCCTATGGAGATCAACTAGCAGCACTTCTTTCCCAATGAGCTGTAGTGAATTAGGCCTGTCTTTAGCTCTCTGCTGCTTCCCCACTCCCACAGTGTCTTGTATTTTGTTTGCATTGGGTGCTGGCCTTCGAAGTACAGGAGTCAAAGGGAATTGTTTTCCCTGGACACAGTCCTGGTTAGTGACTGTTGCACTAAGGTTGCTTTGGACAGTCACCAGGGGAACCAGGCAGCCAGAAGGGGTTTGGTAACGAGAACGCGGGTCCTGGCTGCGCATTGCTTGGCAGGGGTGGGATAGGGAGAACCCGGGAGCCCTTATTAAATGGAGCATTTTAAAGGCCCTGCAGAGGTCTTCCCTGTGTGCCACAGGATGGAGTGTTTAATATGGTGTCTTGCAGCACTTCATTTCTCCTCTGTTTTCTCCTCAGAAGCTTTCTTATCACTCAGATAGCTTCTCATCTTCCCTCTTCTGATTTCCGTTCACATCCTCACATCAGGTATCACTGCTCTGTGTTTGATCCTGCCTCCCTTACTCAAGCTCTGTTGTGTGGCTCGAGCACTGTCCCATACTAATTGCTCTTCTTTGTTGTTTTTTTTTCCCCCTGCTTTTATGTCCTTAAACCAGCTCTGCTGTCTGTCAAGATAGTATAGGTAATTTTCTATGGCAGATCCTTTGGTCTTGGCTTTGGCTACTCATACTCAGCATGTGAGATTTGAAAAAGATAATTTCTGTAGGACTATTGATGATAATCTGTTAGATCACGTAGTTTCTCTAGTAGGGATCACAGCAGGAAGTATACAGAGGAGAGTTTTCCCTGCTTTCGTTTTTCAAAGGTACTATCCAATAGATTTCCCAAACTTTCCTGCCATTTTAGCTTTATCTACTAGGGATAAAACTGGATTATTTATCTGGGAATCTAAACACTTTCCACTTTTCTCTTATTTTTGCTGCTCCTAGATATATCCAGATGTATATTTCCCCGCCCCCTCCACTTTCTCCTCAGGGATAGATCAGATGTTCTAGTGCTCCTTGTTTGTCAGCCAAGTTAGACAGATTTCACTACTTTAATCTGAGTGTGGTCACTTTAGTTCTGATCATTTCCGTTGTTTCCCTATAGTGTCCTTCCCCTGTATCACTGGGAGACTCAGACTCAACAGTGTTACTCCAGCTGTGCTACCCTGAGAGGCAAATCTAGAATGACTCAAATGGATATTGCAGGCTTAGAATCTATTCCCTGCCTACTTTTACCATGAAGTCTTCTGGCTGTTTCTTCTTCACATTTTGGGTTTTTTTTCCCTTCCTTTTTAGGGTCAGTGTTGTTCGTACTCCCCACTGTCAGGGAATATATATAGTTAATTAGAAGAGCCAGCTCATCCTCATTTCCCTTCCATGATTTGAAGGCTCCTGGGGTTTGGAATGAGAGCTCTTGCAGGGGACATTCATCTGGGGGTGGTGAAGAACTGAAGGGAGACTTAGAATGTGTTTTGCCATCGTGACAGTCGAAGCCAGTGGCCTTTTGTCTGCTTCACTGTCTACGTTCCAGCTCTGCTTTGCTCTTTGCCCTATTTTTCCATAGACGTATTGTTTTTTTTCATTCATCTGTCTGCTCCCTAGACTGGTCCTGACCACAGCTACACCAAGGAGAAGATCAAGATTGTGGAGGGGATATGCCTTTTATCCAGTGATGATTCCGAGTGGGATGACCTTAAGCAGATCCGGAGCTCCCGAGGAGGGATCCTCCGGGACCACGTCTGCATGAAGACAGACACGGTCTCTATCCAGGCTAGTTCTGGTTCACTGGATGACACCGAAACTGAGCAGCTGCTACAGGAAGAACAATCTGAATGCAGCAGTGTTAATACAGCAGCAGCCACTCCGGAACGGTGTGGCTCACTCCCAGACACAGGCTGGAAACACCAATGCAAGCCCTCCACGGAGAGCGAGGTCTAAAGTACACGTGACTTTGGAAATGCTCGTACCCTCCCTAGCCTCTGCTCTGCACAAAAAAGACGGGACTCTGCCTGCTAGGCGAGGAAGGGCACAGAGACCAGCCCCTCCTGCGAGAGGCCCAGAGACTGACTGCCTTTCAGCAAGGAGCTTGGGCAGCTGTGCTGTTGTGGTTGGAGAGGGAGGATGGGTGGGTTGGAACCCAGAGACCCTTTTGGCTCATTTTCACTGTCTGTGGTTTATTTATATGTTCCCTTTTCCTGGAAGCTGCCACGTTAACTTTTGCAGTGACTCCTCTGGCCTGAATCTGGTTCAGATTCTGTGTTCTCTGGCAACCTGCAAGTCCTGTGCTGTCCAGCTCACGGTCGATGCCCATGAAGAGAGCAGAGCTGCCTCATCACTAGCTCCTGGTCACAGAAGTTCCCCTAGTTATTCCAGCACTAGCAGCACTCTTTGAGGCTTTGTTTTGAGGGGTCTCTGACTTGAGAGAGGTCTTGGAGTAGATGGGGTATACTTTGGGGCTCAGAGGACACTGACACAGCATCAGGTCACCTTTTAAGGGCAAAAAGAGGATAACCACAGTTGTCGCGACTCGCTTCATGAGAGCATCATTGCTTACTTTCTCACCTGCTCATAAAAACTTTAAGGAATGCTCAGATCAGAGCACTGTGTCTGTTGCTGGCAGTGGACGCTGCTCCTGTTCTCCCATTTCCTGTTAAAGCATGTTTCTACTTTGGAAACACCAGAGTCAGCAAATGGCCCTTTCCAAACTGCTCCCTGTGTGTACTAGAGTCTGAGTGCTGTACTTGAGGCAAGAAGAGATTGGTATTGTTCTTAGCTCTACAGAGCTAATGGAAGGAAATGGATCTCAGCAAGACCTAAATTCTACTTTTGTCTTTTCATAACGGATAAATAAAAAAAAAGAAAAAGAAAGTTTGCTAAGTCCCCACCAGTCCCGATTCTGCAAGGTCCCCATTCTCTTGGCCTTTAGGAACTTTGATTACCATGATGAGAGAAAAGAGAGAATTCCTAGGTTGAGTCTTTCCCAGGGGAATGCTCAGTGCTGAGTTAGGAACTGTTGTATTTCTAGGCTGAGCCCATTTGACCTAAAATAGGAGACAACAATCAGGGAGCTGTAAGGGCCATTTTTAAATAGCTGTTCATCAGATAGAATTGCACTTTAAGCTCCTCTGTTACCAGTAAATAGCTCTCCTCGCAAAGTCATTTTTCCCATCCTGAGCTTCAGTTGCTCTCTGGCCTCCAAGGGGGTGTCATCCTACCCTTGCAGTTACACCCCGGCAGCATCTGGAGCTGGGGCTTGCGTGCTCCCGAGGACTATTGCCACCTTTTGATATTCTCTTGACTTTTCTTGTCATCTGTTTGTTCAGAGGGAAAAAAAAGATTGAGAAAATAATCTCTTGATGCTTCTTCAAAGATGAGATTTATATTAACCCCTCAAGTCATATGGATGTTATCGTGGTAAAATATTAAGTGTTAAGCCAGATACTTGGAAGCAGAACTTTCCAGTGAAGAATTTCCCACTGCAAACTCTGTAACCTCTTTATCTCCTGGGAAGAGGTCAAGTACATTCCCACCCGTGGTGTGAAGAGAGCAAAGCATACACTATGGGTATGGCTTAGAGGTGTGGGGAGGGTCCATCTCCCATGTGATATTTTTTCCAGCTGGTTAAAAAACGAAGGAAAATCCATCCTACTCTGCTCTAACCTTGTTCATACGCTAATAGTCCTGCTAGCCCTAAAAAACACGACAGTTGCCAGTGGGTTGGTTGTACATTTTACAGCAGAGGTAGCTTTGCAGAAAGGGGAAGGTTGCAGCTTTGACCTGGTTAGATGGCTGGAAACTCTGTCCCTTACTGCACCGTTGGGCTGACTGGTGTATATTCCTGTGGAAAATGAACTGGAGCTACAGCTTGGAAATTTCCCTGTCTTCATGTGGGACTCTTCCCTACTCCCAGAGAGACAATGTTGAAAAAAAAAATTTAATAAGATTTTTATTTAATTATTTATTTGATTGACTCCAGCCTGGGAAGCATTGTTTTTGTTGGGCAGAGGCACTTTTGGATTGAGGCGTGGACTCTACTGGGAACTGAGAAAGGAGTGTGTATCACTGACAGGGACCTCGCCTGTCTAAGCTGCCTCATGCAGGGACAACACCAGAGGGCTCAAGCGTAGGCAGAAGGATAGATTTGAACAGAAACCACGTGTAGGGGCAGGGGCATCGGAACTGGGAGTGAGTGGGTGGATGTGGGGGGAAGGCTAGGGGTTTTTTGGGGTTTGGGGTTAATTTTTGACCCAATAGCTTATGTGAGTGTGCAGCAAAATCCTGAAGGTGGGACAGGGGTGAAGGGAAACATCTGCCCAGACCTGTCACTTGAGATTCAGTCAGCCTGTCAAAATAATTGCTGTCCGAGTCGCAAGTACAGAACGGAAAGGAAAACCCAGTCAGTCTTTTCAACAGCTCGTGGTGCTTGTGATCTCCACCTTGATAAATGTTCTCTGCTGCTTCTTAGGAGGGACCCTGCACACTCATTCATAACTGCTCTCTGCTCCCTTCCTCAAATGATGATGGTGAAAAGGAGCAACAAAATGTCCCGCAGCCTCTCCTCTACCATTGAGGTGGGCAGAAATTAGTTTCTAGAGACAGCGCCAGTGAGATGCTGCCTAGGGGGTGCATCATGGTTCCCCGTTCTGGGGAAGAGAAGACCCTCGTTGCACTTGGGATGTTAAGAATGTAGAAAGGCCACTGGAGGATGATCTCTTGAGCACTGATTTACTATGTAAAAAGCAAACCTCTCTCCTGTCTGTCCCGAGCTAACGTCAGTGATTTCCGTGTGTTCCTGTGTAATGGTTTTAACGTTACTCACTGGAGACATTGGACTTTCTGGAGTTATTTAACCACTGTGTTCAGTATTTTAGGGGTTGATGATAATTTAATATAAATTTAGCTTTTCTTAACCACTCTGCCTGGCTTTTGGTTGTGAATCGTGTATGTTATTTGGACTTTTCTTTGGAAGAGGAGCTCCCAGACCTGTTCACACAGAACCTTTTGAGAGTAGCAAGACGGTAGGAAGGATCTGGGTTCTTTTGATAATCTGATTACAACACAGGCTGCTTCTGCCACTATGGCTTTGAATCAAGGGCCAAATATCCACACTCACACATTTGCAAATTCCTGCATGTACATAGAATACCTCTTACCCTCCCCCCACCTTGCTTTTTTTTTCTTCTTACTATTTAAAAATGACAGCAGCAGAAGCAGACGTTCCTCTTTTTGGAAAGCATTAGGACTGTAGTGGTCTCAAGCTTCTACCCAATGGAAAATAAAGCTCTTAAGAAGAGCTGGGTTTCTATCTGTACAGGGTTTGGTTATAAAAAATGCAACAGAATCTTGAACAGAGAGTTTAAAACAGCGTAAAAGGCCAAATAACGAGTGAAACATTCAGTGATCACTGGTGCCAATCTCATACCCCACTCCGTCCCTTTCTGATGGAAGAAGTACCAAAGCCATTTAAAACATTTTAGCTTTATTCCTGCTCATTTCACAGTTGAAGCAGAGTGCAGAAGCAATTATAATCACCTCACTTATTTTAAAAAAAAAAAGATGCTTATGCAGTGTGCTGAGGAGAGGATGGCATGGTAAGATTAATTGCAGTTGTGGTGATGGCACTCTCCTGTCCCTCGTCTTCTATTCTGATGATGCCTAAGAATTTTTCCTGTGCTCACTTCAGCTGAAGAAACAAAGGAATGAAAACACTGCCCCACTACCAGCCAGTTACTGCTTGCACACTCACTGATCACAGAACAGGTTGGGTTGGAAGGGGCTTCAAAAGCTCACTTCGTCTCACCCCCCTGCCATGGCAGGGACGCCTCCCACCAGCCCAGGTTGCTCCAAGCCCCATCCAGCCTGGCCTGGAACATTCCAGAAGAGAAAGCCCATTCTGCTGTAATGGGACCAGGGACCCCCTTCCCTTTCTTAACTGCCAAGAGCTCCAGCTCGCCGCCAGAGCCCTTTGCGAGAGGTGACGGGTTCTGCGGCCCGGCACAGCTGCCTCCGGCCGCTACCAGCGCCTCTCGCCACCGGGCACTGCGCGTCCCGCAGCTGCCCCACACCCTCACGGCGGCTGCCGCGGGACCCGGGTCTCCCCTCAGCACCGGGGGGCGGGCGGGCGCAGCGGCCTCCTTCCCGGCGCGGTTGGAGCGGGGCAGCGCCAGGCTGAGGGCCCGGGACGGCGGTAGTGCCCGGGGGTGCCGGCAGCGGCCGCCTCAGGAGAGCGCGGAGCACGGGTCGCTGCTGGCGGTTTCAAACGGACCAATACGGGGAGCGGGTGCGGGCGTGGGTGGGGCCGGCAGCGACCAATGGGCACTGAGGACACTGGGAGGTGCGGGCGGTGTTAGTGATTTCAAACCTCACAGAGGAGCGGCCGGACACCCGCCGCGCCCGACCCGCCGGGATCCAGGTGAGAGTCGCTGTCGTTGTCCTTTCCCCACTGGGGGCTTGGCGCCTTTCTCTGCCCGCCGCGGCTCCGCGGGCCCGCAGGAGGGCGGGGTAGGCCTCCCTCCGCCGCCGGGCCTCGGCCTCCATCGCTTCACTTGGGCGGAGGCACTGACATCCCTCCGCAGGAGCGACCCGGGCCCGCGGGCTTCGCCTCCAGCCGCTCCCGTGGCTGCGCGGGGCTGACGGCCGCGACTGCTCGCGGTGGGAGGCCGCGGCCTGTACCGCGCCGCGCTGTAGAAGCGTGAGGGGCGCCGCTCGCCTAGGCCGCCCGCGCAGCGGGGGGCGTCGGGGCCTGTAGGGTACCGCGACTCGGGCTGCTCCGCCGCTGCCGCCCCCTTCGTGTCATCACCGTGGGCCCAGGCGTGGCTGGGAGCTGCTGGGGCCTTGCCTGGGTGGCGGCCGGTGAGGGAACCCAGCTCAGCTCCTGCCTAACGCCCCTCGACAGAAACCTGGCGTCTTTATGCCCCGAGCGAGTGTCTGGGGAGGCTGCGTGCAGGATTGGGCTCCCCTCTAAAATGATCTGAGGTAATATCGACCTTAAAGAGAAAGGCGTGAGCTCGTCTCTATTCCTACAGCTCTGTTGTTGGTGTTAGCAGGTGTTAGTCCCTCGCCAGGAGGTGCTTCCCTGCTGTATATGGCGGTAGGGCTCTGGGCGGGAATATGGGTCCCATGTTCCCCCCCCCTTTTTATTTCACTTGATTCTGTTTCTGAGTCAGAGCCTTGTGATTCTTCTTAAGATAGTAGCTTTCAGGCTGGTGTGTAGGGGGTTTTCCTCCTGAATTTGGACCTCTGTCAGTGAAAGACCCAAAGCGTTGTGTAGCAGGGTCTGAGGACCCACTCTCCTGTGGAGCTTGAGCTGACCTGGACTCTGTTGTAAAAATAAAATTTAAAAAAATAGTGATTACAAACTCGCCTACAATTTTCTAACCGATTTGTGTTTGGTATGTATCAGCTATCTAATTATGCTGAAGTTTTCCTTTTTTTGATGATTTATTATTTTGTGTTTAGTGTTACATCTCCCAGTACTACTGCTGAGCTGCAGTGCTGTTGAAGTTGCCGTCTGCAGATGAGAAAGGGATGAGTAGTTGTGAGGGTGATAGACTTTCAATGAATGCATTTTTTAGTTTACAACTGTTAAGATACGTATTTCCAAATGCTGGGAGTCTCAAATACTGAATTATTCTAAAAGGCTACACATAAAAAAATCTATTATTAAAACTTTGTGATAGGGTCAAGTCAGAAAAAGTGATTGGGTCCAAGTTGCCCGTGTAATTTTTGACTCTTTGGCATCCAATATCAGGTCAGTTGATTGTGTGAAAATTAGAATTTGTGTTCACTTTATTGCGCCAGCCAGGTTTGGCCTGTCTTTAAACTTGACTGTAGCTTTCCCTATTTAAAACTTATAGATGTACTTCCTTTATTTCCCCCCACTTCAAGACTTGCATTAAGGCCAAACTTTTTGAGCAGCATCGAGAGACTGATGTTATAAATGCAGAATCAACAAAAAATGGCCTTCAACTACAGTGAACTAGTGCTAAACAAATTGTAGATGTTTTGAAGGTAATTCTCAAGAATACAATGTTGGGAACACTAACTAGGGGATCTGCTGTGGAAAAAAATATTTATGTGATGGCTGCGTAAAAATAAATGAAAGTTGGATTTCAGAAGCGTAGGAGATGAGAGTTAGACTGCTTTACATGCTCCCTTTTATTAGTCAGCTCAGCAAACCTGGCTTCCAGTGTAATGTCAAGATTTGTTTCTTGTGTGCACCACTGTGTATTAGGTGATGAATTTACAGCTGAAATTCCCTTGGCATGTTGTCAGCTTTTTCAGTTAATCTTTTTTTTTTTTTTTTCTTGCTGTCCTGATTAATTGTGTCATCCTCAAACTGTAACACCTCTGTTCGCTCCTTTTTATAGATCACTTGCAAACATCTTGAAGAGTACATACAGTTAGGTACTGCTCTGAATGCTTTGTGGAGTAGAGATAACTGTCTCAAGTGTCTAATTTGGAAGATTTTGTTGTGTAGGACGTATGACCTGAAGGACCCTTGAGAGATGTAAATACTTGTAAACGTTCTAATTAGGGTTTTTAAAATCATGGTCAGTGATATCTGGTTCCCTTTTTCCCCCCCTTCCTGTCTCTCCTCTGTTCCAGGGTAGCAGTCAGATGTCCTTTTCTTGTTTTTAAAAAATATATAAGCTTGCATTGCTAATTTGTTTGTGAATTATTTAATATAAATGGTTTGAAGTCTCTGCCAGAGTAGGAAGGCATTAAGGGCGTTTGCATCTCTAACAGAAAGGTTGGTTTCAAGACAACATAGTCTTAAGACTAATATGGTGTTGCTGATGCTTTGTTGTAGACTATTCCAGTGGTTCATCACACAGCAGTGGAGTTCTAAACCGTGACATGGGAAGCTTTGTACCCGTGTGTTCACATTAAACACTGCCTTGCGCCATGGTCTCTGGACCTGAGCAGTTGCACGTTGTTCGGTGGTGTCTCCCTGGCAACTCCGGTTGCTGTGAATGGCAAACACTGAAAAGCAGAAGCTGTTGTGCATGTTTGTGCCTCCCTGTTGAGGCTGAGGTGGTAGGAAAGGTAACTCGGGTGATTATTCAGCGGGGAGTGGGGCTGGTGCTGCAGTGCCTGGGGGAGGCTGCTTTCTTCAGCTAGCTAAAAAGGTGTCTGAAGAACAGCCTTGCATCACAGGGTTCGGTGCTCTGCTCGGGAGGAAGCTATGGACACCCGGGTTCCCCCATACTTCTCGGGCTGCCATTGTCACTGTGGAAAAGGCATCCCAAAATGTCAGGCGATGGGCTAGGGAGAGAGCTGATGAATCAGCTCCGCCGGAGCGCGGGCACTGCAGCAGAACATGGAAGGCGTGGATGCTTCGGTGCCAGGCTGTTCCTTCGGAGGGCCCCTCACGGCAGGCTGGTGCCTCCTGTCGGGGCTCGGAGCTGCTCCCTGCCATCGGGGATGGCCGGGGGATGGTGGCCCGGGATAACGTCTGCTCCGCTGTGACCGCAGCTGCCTCTCACCGGGCTCGTTCTGATGCGTGTGGGGCTTCAGGGCTATGACGCAGGAGAACAGCAGGCCAAGCTAGCCGCCGCGCTCCGACGGCCCCTGCCCGGCCAGGGGGGGCGGCTCCTCAGCGGGGCCGGCCCTGCCCTGCCCTGCCCTGCCCGCCTTTGTCTGCCCCCGCCGCGGGCCGGTTCCCCGCCCAGGTGCGGCCGCGGCGCCCCCGGCCCCGCCCGCCGCCGGGGAGGGGCCTCACCCGGCCCGGCCTGCCCGCTGCCGCCGCGGAGCCGGGCCGGAGCTGTCAGGGTGAGTGTCCGGCCAGGCCCGGCGGCGCTGGAGAGGCCCGGCCCGGCCCGGGGGCGGGAGCAGCGTGGGCGGCGGGCAGAGACAATGCTGGGCGGGCGGCCTGCACCGCCGCTGCCCCCAGCCCCGGCCTGTGCCGCACACCGGCTGCGGAACTGGCGGCGTGCGGGGGCACAGCTGGGCCTGCGGGCGGGGAGCGGAGAGGTGTGCTTCTGGAAGGTGCTGGGGAGGGGGGGGTGCTAGTCTGGGAGGGGAGGGAGGGCCACTGCTGTCCTGGGCATTCCTGAACTGGGATGTCTGCTGGAGCTTTCCTCCGTCAGCAGTTCAGGCTGTCCTTCTGAAGAACATAATAGAACCATAGAACAGCCCTGCTTGGAAAAGACCTCTAAGATCCCCTAGTCCAACCATTAATCCAGCACTGCCCAGTCACCACTGCCCCATGTCCCTCAGCACCACATCTACACGGCTCTGAAATCCCTCCAGGGATGGGGACTCCCCCACTGCCCCGGGCAGCCTGTGACGGTGCTGGGGAACCCTTTCAGGGAAGAAATGTTTCCTAATATCCAATCTAAACCTCCCCTGGCACAACTTGAGGCCATTACCCCTTGTCCTGTCATTGTTACCTGGCAGAAGAGACCAATCCCCCCTCACTACCCCCTCCTTTCAGGGAGCTGTAGAGAGCAATGAGGTCTCCCCTCAGCCTTTCTGCATCACATGAGCCTTTCCACACTTGAGCTTTGTAAACACTTTGAGGGATGGGGGAGTTTGCAGCTAATAAGCATGGCCCTGCTGACATCTTTCACTCCAGGCAGCCACCCTTAGAATTCTCTCACACAAACTTGCCTATGGGTTGCCTTTTTCCATATTGCCCCTCTCTGCTTTCTAAGACTGGCTTCACTCCAGGCTCACCTATGCAGTAAGAAATAGCTTTTCCCTTAGCTGTATCAGGAGGTTAGTTTGTTTTGCGTTGTCTCTCACTTTGAGGCCGTTCTTTTTCATGCACAAGTTATTTTTGGAGGCCATGTGTTGAAATGTATTTTTCCAGAGAAATTAATACCTATCTCCCTTACAATAACTTGTCATTTCTGCTATTAACATGCCATTGAGCAGAGTTAGGACATATGAGTTAGAGCAGGCAAGAGAGAATTTGATGCTGTTTGCTCTTCAATGCCATTTCATCACTGGTGAAGCAGTAGCTTCTCTCAGCTGCCATCTACTCCACAACCTGCAAAACAATTCTTTTTTAGCGTGTATTTCTCCAGTTTCTTTTTCATTATTCTGAAGTCCTGCTTTCCTTTCATCAAGAGTCTGTGTATCTCACATCTTTTAATTGAAAATGCTAACTTTTAAAATCCTAGGAAATATTTATTGCCTAAGCAACAAATAGTCTTCTGTGGGTTTTTGTTTTAACCTCTTCTTCTGGCTGTTATTAAAAGATATGTGGACTGAAACTGGAAAGTGTGTTTACATCCTACTGAATGTTCTTCTGACTCTTCGCTGCCTTTGCAGGTGTTTGTAGTACAGGGTTGTTAGCTGGACTTCAATTTTCCTTTTGACTAAGTGGGATTTACTAGGCAATTACATTATTTCACTGACTGAACAGGCTGTAGTTCTTGGATCTTCAAAATACTTAATGTGTCCAGGTGTTGTTTAAAATAAAAATTTAACTATGTTAGGATTATTTGAATTTTTCCAGCCTTTTTTTCTGAGCTACTTTATGGTGTATCTAACAAGAAGGTTTAGCTGACAAATACCAAAACTATGCTGGGCTAAACTTCTAAGAAGTGAAACTTTTCAAGAGCCAATGAGCAAATATGACCTAAAACTGCCATTAAACAAAAATTCCTTCTGCTAGGAAAACTCGGGGCGGCACTGACGGAGGACTGTCTACTGAGAAGTGTAGTTCCATCTGAAATGTGACATACAGCTATACACTCCCCAGGTATGTGCCCTGCTGTATAGGAGCATTTCAAACAAACAGGGGTTTTTTTTCCTTTAAAAACGCCTATCTTGCTTTCTCAGAACTTACCCTTTTGAGTAAAGTTTTTGAGAAGCTTTCAAAGTATAAAAATGCTTCATGCCATTCTTGCACAACAGTGATGTTCAATAGGTGGAAGTGAGTAGGGAGAAGTGGACAACCAGTATCAATCAACATCTGCTTTTATGTACTCTGAAATGGCTTTCTACTTTGCTGTTGCACATTTTATGTAGAAAATGGTCTGGAAACATCACAGTAAAATATAGCAATAGGTGATACATGTAGGCTTCAAAATAAAACACATTTCAGGGTGTTTACAATGAAAGGATTTTCTTTAGCAGTAGCCCATGCTATGAAGCTGTAAGGTTGATGCTATTCAGCCTTCAAAAAATGTAGCAGAGAAAGCATTTATTTAGAAGCTGAGTAGGAACTGTTGAGAGCAGTGCGTGGTTAATCCGAAGTTTCATGCCTTTACACTTTCCCATAATCTCTTAATGTGTTGACAAATTTGTTTCCTGAACTTATTTATATTCAGAAGGAGTTTCTCACTTCGACATTTGAAATTCTTGCATTTGTGCTGCCTTGTAAATATTTTCTGCTCCTGCTACTGTTGCGTGGTCTGCCTTTGAAAGACATTCTAGTCTTTCCTTGATGGTCTTCGTTTTCTCAGTGCTCCATAACATAAGAACTTGTCCTGCCAAGAACTGTCAGGGAGGATTTGTTATTCATCTCCACTGCAGATTCCTCAGCTGATTTGCTTTTGGAAATGTTACATTGACCATGTTAACAGCAAGCCTCTCTCACAAAACCAATTTTGGTGGTTCAGTTACTTCAGAGGTCTTGTTTTCTGCATTCTACAAAAATGAATATTGTTACTGAAAGACTTAAATCTGTCTGTTCTGAGCTGTGGTAACAAGAAAGCTATGTAGGTCAAACGCTTCATTGCTGCAAATTTACTTGTAATAATATAATTTAACTGCTTTATTGTATAATGAGGTTACTTGCTATTTGGATGTTGAAAAGTAATGGCTGGAGGTTTGCATGTCTTTGCAAAAAAGCTTTTTTTAAAAAAAAAAAAAAAAAAGCTTTTTGTCAAATGTGGAATATTCTATGAACATGGAGAACCAAGTGACTTAATTGAAGGGAGAAACAACAGTCTTTTATTCTGGTAAGTGCAAGATGTAGCCAGTACAAGATCTTGGCATTAGGACAGGCGTGAGGAGTGATAGAGTTAGAAAGAAGGGATGTTGAAGAAGGAGCTCTCCCCTCTATGACCGTGGAATGCTTTCAGATAAACTGTCTGTCCAAAGCGATTTGTAAGTTAATTGGGGGTGTGTGTGTATAATTTTATGACTATTTTTAGGTGCTAGTTTCAGCACAGAAGGCAACTTAACCCGTTTTATAATTGAAGTAACCATTGCAGATGTTATAACTAAAATTAGTAGGGGAAGTGACTTGACCAAAGTGAAAAAAAATGGGTGAGGAAATACACAGTTTCATGGTCATCTGTCTTCCCTCCCTGTGTCTGTCCCATCATGTGTGTTTACCCCCCTTCCCTGCCCCCAGGTTGAGTACCTGGTGGTGTTGGGAAGAGAAATCCTAGGTCCTTTCCTTCTATAATGCTTCACTAGGGCGTACAAGCTTTGTGGCAATGAACTGTTGGATATGTGTAAGGGTAAAAATACTTGTACATCAGTGCCAGCCTTGCAATGGGCTTTGCTCCTGACTTGAGGGTTTGAACTGATTTTAGGATTATAGTAGGGTAGTTACTGTCCTACAACGAGGTTTTCCTTGGCAGAACAGATGTCTGTAGAGAAATAAATGGTGGTTTCTTTTATTGTTGAAGTATAAAGTTCATGCTGCTGACAGTTTTCCAGATGACCAGGGTGTAGATGGGGTTTGCCTTTACAGGTGCCAAAACTCTTTATTCTGGTGTTCCTGCTGCTGGCAGGTGTTAGTGCTTTATTTCTTTTTCTGTTTTCTTTGTGAATTAACTGTTAGCCTTTTATCAGTTCCTTATGTTTTCCTTAACAAAATGATATAGACTGATAATGGCTTGAATTACCTCCAAGATTCTGAGCAAGATTTGGAACTACTTAGTTTCCTATGAAGCTTACTTTGCTTATTCTTGGCAAAGGCATGTATGAGTTTGGGAAAAGATTGATGTATCTATTTGTCATCTGCATCCACACTGGGGAGCCACCCCATTATTTCTGTACTGGTGCATTAAGATGAAGGTATTCCTAATGCAAACACAGCTTATATTGGCAAAACTGCATCCTTCCTGCTGGCACTTGGCTGCAGAACTAACTTGAGTGGCAGAAGGAGGTCCGCTGCTGTAACAGCGTTTGCATTAGGGCATTCCTCCACCCTTCACTAGGTGAGCTCTTTGAAAGGTTTTATTGTGAACCAGAATTAACAGTTCAGTAGAATGGGCTTTAGGTACCCTCACTTCTCTGTGCTTGCTTTCTTACATAAGCTGAGTGATTCCTTCATTCTCAGTGGTTTGTAGTTCTAGGGGTTAATTAAGTCCTCATCTTTGGCCTTCATAACCTTTTTTTTTTCTTTTTGTAAAAACAAACTTCTTGCTGATGTCAAGAAGAACTGTCCACATCACTGTTAGTGAAGTGAAAAAGACAAGCCATAAAAATGGTTGGATATATTTGTTTATATGTGCGTGGTCAACTTCTGTCCTGACAATGACTTTCACTGTATGGCCATTGGGCAAATCAGTAGGTTTATGCAATATTAACATCTATAGGATTTTACAAATATTTGAAGTAAGTTTATTGTAATTTGGTGTGGGTGCTGGTAGCTGGTGGGGGCTTGTGTTTGTTTTGTTTGCTTTAATTATTGAGGATTTCATTAAAGTATCTTCTTTCTACTAACTAATCCAGGAAGGAAGAAAATAAGATTGTTATTATTGTAGACTATTGCTAGCCTAATTTTGCTGTCAAGTTAGCTGTATGTTAGTGTTGCGTGGCTGACAGAAGGCTTTGGACAACTCACACCAGTGAAATTGCACTCCTAATTCTAGGGCTTAATTTTCTGCAGAGAACCTCTGTGTATTAGGTGAAATACTCTGTAGGTTAGAGAATGCACTTTGCTGGCATAAGATGGATTTGCATTAGGAATATTCTACTAGTATGGTATATTTATATGCCTCTAGGGATACATTCTTGTATATGCTGGCCAGTTTTTAGGGTTTGGGTCATTTTTGTGCATTCGAACTGGTATGCTGTAATGTGTTACTCCTCCTCTGGTTTGGTTTTGTTTGTATAAATAATGTTGGGAGCTCTCTTGTCACTGCTGCTATTTTCATTTTGATCTCCATGCATCAGGCTTATTCTCTTGTTACTCTCTGAGCAGTCAGGTTAATTGTATAGTATATCCCAGATGGGCATTGAGCCTGAGGTCTCAGTACCTAATGCTCAGTATTCCTATCTTAATAAAAAGGAAAGCGGGGGGAGAGAAGGAAGAAAACACCTAAGGCTCAAATCCCTACTCATTCAAGATCCTACACATGTAAGAAATTGATCTCTTTTTGGCAGTTGCTGACACTGTTACATTAGAATTAGGGCATTAAGTGGACAGTTTACAAAAATGGGTTTTGTTCCTCTGGTGGTACTGTTCATTTCAATTGTGCCATTTGGGATGTTGTTAAAATGCCTTTTCTTACCCTAGCACCCTGTTATTTTTCAACAGTGATTCATGGCACCTGTTGCTGAAAGCACGTGTCAGTAAAAGTCACTTTCCTAGTATTGATGGGTGCTGATTTCATTTTAGTGTCTTAATTATAGTACGTTCTTCCTCAAGTGTAGATGAGTTTATATTCTGCATGATTTCTCATCTTACTAAAGCTTTCACAAATTGAGACTTCTGGTGTCTGAAATATTACAAATTGCATTGCTCTCTGATCTTTAATGGCTTCTGGTAGCCCTCCAGGGCTAACAGAGTAGTGATCTAGTCTTAGAAGTGCATACCTAAGTACAATTAAAAGCTTGGGCTAGTGGGTTGCCCATTAGCAATAGATATGCTACAGGGATGTCTTTGGTTTGTTGTTGTTTTTTTTTAAGTAGAAGTATGTTGCAAGTAGCACCTCACTTATGTTTTTCTAAGTTCTAACTTGTCTCTGTCTCCACAGGAATTACTGAGATTATAGAGAGAACCTGAATTACAATGGGGGACGACAGCGAGTGGATGAAACTGCCCATTGACCAGAAATGTGAACACAAGGTAGGAAATCTTGTCATTGGGTTTGGCTTGCTCTATATTTCTGCTGTGGTGATTCTCTGTTACTCCTCTGTCTAAGTACACCTTGACAACTACACAGCGTGCATATAAGAGGTCTGAAACTGCATCTGGTCCATCCAACCTGGAAGCTGAATAATATTTATTAAGTACAATTTAGTAGCATGATAATCTGTATGGTGTAAGCTTGTGTGCTGAAAGACCAGTGCACTCATTCATGTGGAGAAATTGCTCATCTGTAGCTGAAACTATTGTTGGGCTCCCACCTACTTGTCAGTGGTTGCTAGAGCTTATGAAGAGCAGTGAGGAAGACTGGCATCTCTTTATCGAGGTCACTCTTGGCAGGAGAAGAACAAGTGTTTTGTCCTGTTGCATGTTATTCATGTAGTCATTGAGGAGAAATCTTGCAGATGCCAGCTTACTGAGAACACTTTCAACTATGATTTGAAGAATTTGGCAAAATCGGTGAGTTAAGATTGTACTAGCAGAACATTTAAACATCTGATTTCTCCTTTCAGGTGTGGAAAGCCAGATTAAATGGTTATGAGGAAGCCCTTAAGCTCTTCCAAAAGATAGATGATGAAAAGAGTCCTGAATGGTCAAAGTATCTTGGATTGATAAAAAAATTTGTGACAGACTCCAATGCAGTGGCTCAGTTGAAAGGACTGGAAGCAGCACTCGCTTATGTTGAAAATGCTTACGTAGCTGGGAAGTAAGTGTCCTTTTCTTGTTATTAGTTGGCTCCTATGACAGTTTAATGTGCCTCTCTGAGTGAGGCTGCAGATAAATTGTGCAGTGGCCACTAACAATTCTGATCTTTACTGTTGAGAGCAGAACTTGCTTTCTGATCTAGAGAATTTGCCAGATGGTAGGCTTTCCTTGTAGGTGGCCTCTGTGTGCATATTAACTTGTCAGAAATTGCTTACAGTGTTCAAATAAACTTTTAAAGGAAGTAGTAGAGATTTCTGAAATGGTAGAGGAAGTGAATCAGTAACTTGGTACAGATGCTGCAAACTGGAATCCCTATTCTTGTTTGACTGAGTCTGTACATCCAGGGAGCCTTTTTCTCCAGGGAGATATTAGCGTAATTCATTCATGGAATAATATGTAAAATTTTCAAACCTACCAGTTCCTTCACAGGATGCTTGTTAGTCAGATCAGTGCTTTGGTGCATTGACTTTGTGACCTGAAGAAATGAATAAAAGTTTTATTTAAAAAGCAAATAAAGAAACCCAAAGCTTTGTTGAAAAAAAAAAAACCAAAAAAAACCAAACAAAAAAAACCCCCCAAAACAACCCAACAGCTTTCCAAACATCTTGATTTAAAAGCAGTGTAAATGGTTTTCTTGATTGGAAGCTTTGAAATAGATATGAGATTCTGTGCTGGGATTATGTGCCAGTGCTGTATGTTAGTTAACTGTAACATATGCAATTCCAAGGAATGGCATTTATTCATGGACCTTAACTAATGTATATTAATGAATATGCTTTTGAGAAAACGTCTACTGTTCACTGTCTAGTGTAGTTCAGTATTGGGAACGTGTTAACTAACACTCACTCTGCAGGAGTTTTTTATTAAACTAGAAGTTGAAGTGACCTCTTACAAAAGGTTATTACTTTAGAATTTAGTCCGTATTATATGAGGGCTTACTGAGTTTTAATCCATGTTTTGGGTGTGCTTTTGTCTGTGGGTAATAGTGTAGAACACCTAATTCACTTAAATGTTCCAAAAGTGATACTCTCTCATCTTTCAGGACAACAGGAGAAGTGGCGTCTGGAGTTGTAAATAAAGTGTTCAATCAGCCAAAAGCCAGAGCAAAAGAGCTGGGTGTGGATATATGTCTCATGTATATAGAAATTGAGAAAGGGGAGGCAGTACAAGAAGAATTGCTAAAGGGTCTGGACAATAAAAACCCGAAGATCATAGTAGCATGTACAGAGACCCTGAGGAAAGCACTAAGGTAAGCTTTTACTTTTGAGTTGGTGGTTTGGGTGTTGGGGTTTTTCTTTCTTTTTCCCTCACCCCAGCAGTATGTAAGAGTCTGATTTGTTGCTTAAATCTTTTTAGAAGGCCCTTGTTGTTGTTGAATGTGATGTGTCTTTACTGAACTGGTATTTTTTGACAGCAGCAGTTGAGAGCATCATGAGATTTGTTAGATGTGAGGGATGTCTTTGTTGTACAAGCCTCATCTGTATCACTTTAGTTCATGGCAACTGTTTACCAAACTTCCATTTTCACAATGGACCTCTGAAAGAAGGGCAGGATTAGTGTGTCTTGTTCCAGACTGTGAAGCTTCTCTTCTGAATCGCTGAAATAAACTCACTGATGGGAAAACTAAAATGGAGTCTTTTTTTTTAAAAAAAACCCCACTGTTTTCCTCACTGATCTGAGCATCTTTAATTGGGTACACAGTGTGTGTTTTTTGGAAGAAAAGAGAAAAAAGCTCATTGCACAATAAGTTTCTGTTGTCCATATAGTAATATCTTAATTAAAAAAAAAAAGGCCATAATGCTCCCTAAAAACCAAATCCAATTTAATTAAGATGGGGTAGTTGATTGCAAGATGAGATTTAGAACATCTTTTTTTTTGTTCTACTTCCGGTATGATTGCTGCCTTTGTGTTGAGTGAAAAGTACTGGGGTTTTATCAAATTCTTATACGTGGTGTATATATAATTTACTGTTCATTAGATTATTGTTTTTAAAAAAAACACCATAACTTTGGTATTAATGGACAGAACACTTGTTTTCTGAGAAAAGTAGTTCATGTGAAAACTGTATAACATAGATGGAGAGTGCCTTCTGCTAGTTTGGGGGGTTTTTTTGAGGCATATGTACAGATGGTTCTTATTTAAAGTAATTGTTTCAGGTTTCTCTAGAAAGCACATTACCTGTGCCTCTACTAAGTGAAACTACTGTCCCACATTTAAGAACATATTTTAGCTATTTTATAGCTATTTTAAATTGCCTTATCTAATCAAATGTCCTTTTAACAGTACAGTGTAATTAGAAAGATATATAACCTTCCTCAGTATCTTTCAACTAACCATGTCTTTAAAATGTGCCACATCTGCCAAGTTTTTTATATGCACTATTTTATTATTTTTGAGATGGCAAGATCAAATTCTTTCATGGAGCCCTATCGACTTAACCATTGTCTTCTGCTTCTGAGCTCTGTTAGATAAATTTGTATTGTGCTTTGACAGGCTTTCTGCATTGATAACAAAATTTGTCCATGATGTACGTAGGGTGGGTAGCTCGAGTGCATAACTAGTTAAGCTTCTGGTGTTTATCTTGTGCTAAGGGTTCTGTTCTTTCTGGTGGTGTCATAAGAATTAGATAATATTATATTAATTATATAAGAACAAAAGAATTTGCACAGGTGCTTTTCCTAATACGCTCTTTTTTAAGTCATGGTAGAAAAATGAAAATCTTGGGCACCTCATTTGTTCATATTCTGTGTTTAAATTGGGGTATTTCTAAGACTGGAGCCTCTTTTGCAGGTTTTAATACTTGGTATTTCTCAAAGTGAGCTTGGCAACAAACTGTTTAACAGTAGGATTTTTAGAAAGTGATACACAGAACCATAGAATAGTTTGGGTTGGAAGGGACCTTTAAAGGCCATCTAGTCCAACCCCCCTCTAATGAGCAGGGACATCTTCAACTAGAACCGGTTGCTCAGAGCACTGTCCAACCTGACTTTAAATGTTTCCACGGATGAGGCATCTACCACCTCTCTGGGCAACCTCATTGTAAAGAATTTCTTCCTTATGTCTATTCTAGATATCCCCTCTTTTAGTTTAAAACTGTTACCCCTTGTCCTGTTGCTACAGACCCTGCTAAAAAGTCTGTCCCATCTTTCTTTCCTTTAAGAATGGAAAGACCGCAATAAGGTCTTCATTGTGTGCCAGCCCTCTGATCATTTTTGTGGCCCTCCTCTGGACCTGCCTCAACAGTTTAGTTCTTGAGCAGCCATTTTTACTAGTTTTTACATGTGGTACTGCATTGAAGGGAAGCGGAAGAAGATGGTGGTGGTGGAAAAGTTAGTTCAGATTTCTCAAGGAAAAGAAGTGCTTCTGAATCAAAAAAAAGTGTGGCTTCTGAGCTGATTTAGAGATGAAGCTTTAAGAACTGTAGCAGTTTACTGTGAGTACGAAAAGAAAGTTCTGAAATTCTCATTCAGCAGTGTTTTAAAAAGGAAGTTTAGTGTATTCAGTTCAACAACATATAGAATCTGTTGAGAGGGAAAGGGCGAGTGGCTGGGGAAACTTGTTTTATCTGTCCTTTCAGCAGCACATATTTCAACACGTGTATTTGCTGTGAAGATGACCCAGGCTCGCTATAATTATCTGGTCCAACAAGTGGAAAAGTGACTAATGCTTTTACTGCAGTTTGTCTCCAAGGATAGACAAAGGAGATTCTATTCTGATTCTTTTAAAAAAAAAAAAAAAAAAAAAAGTAGGTCATACAAACTTTGGTCTGAAGACACTTCTTTCTCTTCCTGCCCCCACCCCCAGGAAGGGAACAGATTTAAGTGCCAGGTTAGATTAAGTGCTTTGAAGTAATTTCAGAGACCTGTAATTCCAAGATGGGAGTGCAGGGTAATTATGATAGGGCAGATATTCTTTAAATTTTAAAGTAGCTCAGTAGCTTTTTGAAGTAATACCTATAATAATGATTTGAGTAAATGACACAATCCCTAAATGCACACTGAAAGCACTTCATAGATTGTTTAAAAAAATCAGTTGTTACTTGTGGATCACTCTGTAGTTCCTGCCTGGACACTGATGCTATTTCATGTTTTTAACTTTCAGTGAATTTGGTTCAAAAATAATCTCACTGAAGCCAATCATTAAAGTATTGCCAAAACTTTTTGAGTCTCGGGAAAAGGCTGTTCGAGATGAAGCCAAACTCCTTGCTGTGGAGATCTACCGGTGGATAAGGGATGCTCTGAGACCTCCACTGCAGAACATAAATTCTCTTCAGGTAGGCAGAAAGTAGTTCTGTATCCATACATCTGAGAAACACTTCAATGCTCACCCTGTAGTGTTGGGCATTCTTAAAGGGAAAGCTGGTATTTTTCAGTAACAGTATAATTATTTTTTAGCTTCCAGTAACTTCACCTGAAATGTTTGTCCCTCTTTATTATTTGTAAAGAAATTGTGACAGTATTTTGTTGCTCTGAATATGTATGAAGTTGTGGGGAGAAGCATGATGTTGAAACTTGAGGAGGAGATTTGAGAAGTAGAATGGTATTTCTTGGAAACCTAACCCAAAGGCAAATGGTTACCCTTAAAAAACACCACTGCACTCTAAGTCTTGACCATTTTCCTTCTCTGTTTTCTTTTTTCATTAAGTTTTCTGTGCAGCCCTTCAGACTTGTTCTGATGGTGCTCAGCATGTGACTGTTCCACTTCAGGAAGTAGCATTACATGATGATACAGAACTGTGCTATTGGAGATGGAACATCCCAGTATTTCAAAACTTGATAAATTTTTTATGCATCCTTCCCTCATACCCACTTGAGTAAATTGTGTTCAAGTGAGAAGCAGTAACTGGCTGGGAAAAGGCATGGTTTAAAAAAAAAGCAAACTGTCTTGTCAAATGTAGCTCAACATGTTTGTTTTGTCTCCCTTTTGGTGTGCAATAATAGCATGGATGTAACAAAGATCTTCCTTCTTGCTCAGCCATTTTTATTTTAAAGCTTCTACAGAGAGGACATGCCATTCTGACTGTTCTACAGTTTGTTCTTACATAAATGCTTTGCATTTATATTTTTGTCAGTGATACTCTGTTCTGTGGGTATACCTGGTCAAAAGCTTCTGAACAGCAAATGCAGGGGAAGTCATCTCTTTGGTGGCAGAAAAAGAACTTGAAAAGTAGTGCTATCTTGGCTTTGAAATGGGAAAACTTTGTTGCTTTCTGTGAAACATTGCATGTCTTGTGGTATGTACAAAATGTCTCCCTTTTGGCAGCTAAAAGAACTGGAAGAAGAGTGGGTCAAAGTGTCATCAGCTGCTCCTAAGCAGACCAGGTTCCTGCGTTCCCAACAGGAGCTGAAAGCAAAATTTGAACAGCAACAGGCAGTTGGAGGAGATGCAGATGGAGGTAAATTCTCTAACCTCTGAACTCCCTTGGAAAGTGTATCACTAGTATATTATTTGTGAAGGAATGCATTAAATTGTAAAGGTGCTTTTGCTCAAACTGGTGCAAAATGTGGGCTGTGATACACAACAAGAAAACGTGGCTGGGGCAAAAACTCCCTATGAAAGAGTCTTTTGGAATAGCAAAACCACAACTGCAGACAGTACTTTGTAAACAGTGAGCCTTAAGTGGTACTGCAGTCAAAATTTCATTTGTCACTCTGCTTATATTTTTCTCTCTTCTGGTTGCAGGAGGTGATGATGAGGAAGAGGCAGTACCACAAGTAGATGCGTATGAGTTGCTCGAAGCTGTAGACATTCTTTCCAAGCTTCCCAAAGACTTCTATGAAAAAATAGTAAGCATAAACTTAAATATTACCAGTTAATTCTATGACATCTGGAACTGTGTGCTTTACTGCTACATAGATAATAACAGACTAGGGTAAGTAAAATATAGACTACCATAAGTCTCAAAATTTGATATACTGTCAAGAAAGCTGTAATTTTAAGGAGCTGAGATGTCCTGGGAAAGGACTGTATTTCATATTTCATGGCAATTATTGATGATGAACTGTAGAGAGGGAGACTTTGGTGTTCTCACGATAGAATTAAGTTTTAAAATCTGTAGTTTGTGGCAAGTATGCTTCTCTAGAACCGTTTGCTTTTATAAATGAATGTAAATTATTTGCTCTACAGGAAGCAAAAAAGTGGCAAGAAAGGAAAGAAGCTCTAGAAGCTGTTGAAGTGCTGGTGAAAAATCCCAAATTAGAATCAGGAGACTATGCAGACTTGGTGAAAGTTCTCAAAAAGGTAATAAATAAAACCCAGAGTGTACATATGGTTTCATATTTTTTGTATTGTATTTGTATTGTACTTTAAAAGTTAGAGTTGAGATAATTGGCATGAGTAGGTAATTATTAGCTGGAACAAACCCAGTCTGTGGCCCACTGACTATTCTAAGAAATTCTTCCAAGTATCTGAAACTTGGATTTTCAGTCTTTAACATTGTTCTTTTTGGTTTTTGTTTTGCTTTTTCTCTTCAGGTTGTTGGAAAGGATACAAATGTTATGTTAGTTGCTTTGGCTGCCAAATGCCTTGCTGGACTAGCTGCTGGCCTCCGAAAGAAATTTGGACAGTATGCAGGGCATGTAAGTAAGAGTAATGTCACACCTTGGTATTTGTCAGAGGTATTCTTTGTACAATTATGAATGCCTACCTACCCCTTGGAGGAGCAAGCAGTTGAAAAATCTGCCAAGATCTCTTGCAGCTTAAGGTTAAAAGGACCTTATTTATTCACATTCAACAACATGAAGCTTCCTATTGCAATAAATCTTCTGTATTAGGACAGCTCTGAATTACTCTGCTGTGAAATGAGCTTTACTTACATTACCTCATCCTGGAGATACACCCACAGAAGTGCATTTGTAGGCCACAGTGGGGAAAAAAAATAGCTTCTGAACCTGAATTCTGCTTAGCAGCTCCTTGATGTATGTTTTAGATTGGTTGGGTTTTTTGGAATGTTGGGGGAGGCTTGGTGTGGGGGTTTTTTTGTTTGTTTGTTCGTTCTTTGAGTTTTGCAGGCAGCTTTTAATAGCCAAACTACTAAGGTTTTTTGGTGCCAAAATGTTCTGGTGATCTAGTTTAATCCTCTCCTCTGTTCTCCTTTACTACTACTCTTTTACCAACAACTAATATCAGGGAACATAGGGAAACTTAAGCAGTCTCTGGAAAGAAGGGGAGCTTTTAATTAGTTGCAGGTGTCTCAGTTATTTTTGAAGCCTGTGTTGCTGTGTTCTTTAAGCTGCTGAATCAAATCTTTCTTGTGATGAGCAAGAGTGATGGGGGTATAGCTTCGAGACAGAGAGAACTGATGTGTCTGGCTGCTGGTATTGTTGTGATGAATTAGAAAGTTACTGAATCTCACTGTTTGGACAAAGTCTTTTTTCATTCTGAAAGCTGTCTGTACTTGTAAAGAAGTGTTCTTACACTTCTTGACATTTAATTTGTGTTTTAAAGGTTAACCCTCAGAGCTACAGAGGTAGTATTGAAAAAGCCATTCTGAAACAAAGGTATAGCTCCATGGTTGCCAAACGAATGGTGTTGAGAAGATGACTTTTTCAGTACTGTAATGGCAGCTATGGATTGCATAATCTCAGCACTCATTTTACCAGTTCATTTGAGTTGTCTGCTGGATTTACTTGCTAGTGAGGAAGATGTAGACTTCTGAGAGCGTGCATTTGAAGTGTTATAAAACAGAACTGTTGTGCTAGAATTGTGAGATTATAATAAACTCTGTTAGTTAAATATAGGACTGGAATGTTACAGTCTGCAGTCTGTTAGAAGAGCGATGAAACCATACAGAGAACCATACTACTCACTGTAATTGAGTGCATGTGGCCCAACTTCACCTCTATTGGCTGCCCTTAGAGCCCTGGACTGACTTTTCTTCCTTCCTTCCTTCCTTCTCTCTTTCACATAGGATACAGCTTCTAGTTTCCATGTTAAAAAAAATACTCATTCTAGCTGTCAGCATTTTCTAAAACAGACTTATGATTTTAAATATCTCCTTCCTATGACTTTGTTCTCTGTAGGTTGTAGAGGTGTCTGGCACCTGCAGTAGCATGTACAAGGGTCTTTATGGTTCCATTCTGTATTAAGTGAAGCTTTTTTAGTGCCTCTTTTGTGAATAGAGAGTTTGCAAGTTGCCACCCAGCAAAGGATACCAGCTGAGCCTAGGTCACGGTGTGTTGCAAGGGGCTGAGATCTCATAGTCAGCTTCTGGGTAGAAAGCATTATCTGTGCAAAACCTATTTTGTATTACGCAAGAGCTTAAAAATTCTCTAAGGCATCAAACTTCTTCCAAACTATGAAATATGTGAAGTTGATGACAATCTTGAAAATAGCCTGCTTTCCACAGTTAAAAACTCTGCATGTTTTTGGCTCACTGACAGAAGTTCTTACTGTTACAGAGACCATACTTAAATGGAGCCACTCATATTACTGGCACGTGAGAAAGTCTGCTGATTTTTATTTTTTAGAAAATATATTTATTTTAGTTTTCAGCACTGACTGACTGAACAGCTAGATTGGATACAAATTGCTGTGACATTCCAGTATGGCATATTTAGTGTCAGGTGTGCTTTTTCAAGGTGATAGATCTGAAAAATACTGCTCCAGGAAGGATTCAAGTTGCTTTAGAACTATGGTCTTGTCAGCTGTGGGTCAAATGAGGGCTTCTTAATGAGCGTACGCTGAGTGCTGTCAGGAAGCTGGAAAAGAGAGGACAGGTTATATACCTTCCTAAATTTAAATGCTTATAGTACAAGAACACAGCAATCTGTGCTGTGAAATTGTTTACTTTCCATTCTATTGCTCTGTGTTCCAGACCAGTAGAGCCAGAGTATTCATCTGCAATTATGTGAACTTGTATATCTGCATTTTTGTTTAGCTTTGCTGTGAAACTGCTTAAAGATGTCTATTTGTTAATAGATTGACTGGAATGAATTTAATATTGGGGATCAGTTAGAATGAACTAGTTCATACTGCTGTTGTATACCCCTGGAGGGGGCAACAGTGATGTCTGAATTATTTGCTTTTCTGCAAAGTGTGCAGGGAGCAGACTATCAGGCTTTCCAGTTATATTAGTGAAGAGTAGATTGACTTTCTGGTTTACTGCTTTTTCCCTTTTCCATAGGTTGTTCCAACAATCCTGGAGAAATTTAAAGAGAAGAAGCCTCAGGTAGTGCAGGCACTGCAGGAGGCCATTGATGCAATCTTTCTTACGGTACATAAGAGTGACAGTTTCCCCATTGTCTGATAACTGGTCTCTAATTTTGATTTGCTTTTCTCTTACTTTACTGAAACTAATGACTTCTTTATCCAACCTTGTAGACCACGTTGCAGAACATAAGTGAAGATGTGTTGGCAGTGATGGACAACAAAAACCCAACGATTAAGCAACAAACATCCCTTTTCATTGCGAGAAGCTTCCGTCACTGCACACCTTCTACTCTGCCAAAAAGCCTGTTAAAACCTTTCTGTGCTGCACTTCTCAAGGTAAAGCAGGAGGTGTTGGTACTTCTCTGGCATTGAGTTGAGCACTGTTGTGAAGGAGTGGATTGTCTTGGGAGAAAGACCCTTCTGATAAGTGCAAGGACTAAACAGTTCTTGTGTGTTATGTAGCCATCAGAGTCAGTTTAGACTGATGTCAAACTTAGCTGACTGTCAGTCATGGGAATAGTGTAGTCTCCTTTTTCTTAGCTTCTCTGAAACTGAAGATTCATCGAGTTTATAATAAAGACAGTGATTTGCAACTATTAAACTTGTGGGCACTGTGCACTTGCTTCTTGCAGACGTCTCTGGCAAACTTTTGTTAGTATGCTGCATGTCATTTCACCATGAACAGAAGAACCATCATTGATTCATACACTGCAGTTACACTAGAGCATTTATCAGTGTAAATGCTAATGATGCATACTTTTTTCCCCTTGTTGCAAAATAGCCCTTTCCTTGTTATGGGAAATATCTGTGGCTTCAAAATTGGGGATTTGAACAGGGTGGCAGGACTTCAAACTCCTTGTGAACTTTCCTGGTGTTGCAGTATCTAGTAAAGCATGAATGTTTACACTCTTGTCTGGAAGATGCAAAGATAGGAAACATTGTAGATTTTGAAAAAGGAGAGAGGATTTATACAGAAGATGGATTTAAGAATCTGTTTAGATATGAGCTCTAAGTCAGATGATACAAGTTGTCTTTCTCTGCAGCATATCAATGATTCTGCTCCTGAAGTAAGAGACGCTGGATTTGAAGCATTGGGCACTGCCTTGAAAGTGGCTGGAGAGAAAGCTGTGAATCCTTTTCTAGCAGATGTAGACAAACTAAAGCTTGATCGGGTGAGTTTATCATCATAACTCTTGCAAAAATGTTCCACTTAGCCATTTAAGATGTATCTTAGGCTAGAGAAGACTAAAGAGGATGCATTCGCTAATGACTTTCAGCACGGATTTTTAAAATTTATTTTTTACTTAAAATGTTACTGATTTTGCAGGGAACTTGAGAATCTCTTTAATTCTTGCTAGATTGTCAAGTGTCTTTTCTTTGACTTCCACTACCTAAAATGCATTGATATGTTTATGTTGCACTAGGTTTGACTGCATGATTTTATAAGTTAAGGTGCTAAGAACTGGTCTTTAGAGCATCTGTAAGTTTTGGGGGGAGAGGTGTGTGTTAATACTTTCTGCATGTATAAGTGCATTTCACTTTGAACTAGGAAAATTATTCTAGCAATCCAGTGATGCCTGATGCCATTGACTGGTTAACGTTACTACTTTAAGGAACACAGCATGACAAGATTTTATGAAGTAAACAACTTCTCCTCTTCGTGTTTTTTCCAGAGTAGTCAAGTTTGAACCACTGCTGTTGAAGGGACAGTGTACATCTACTTGTGGTAGCTAAATAGCCTTTTAACCTTTTTTTTTTCTTTTTTTTTTATTCCCCCCCCCCGCCTCTCTCTCAACTGCTTGTCAGATTAAAGAGTGTGCTGAGAAGGTAGAGCTGGTTTATGGTAAAAAGGCAGGAGGCGCTGCTGAGAAAAAAGAAGGCAAGCCTATTACTGGGAAGACCCCTGCTCTTTCAGGGTCTGGTGGAGATAAAGAAACAAAAGATGCAGCAACCAAACCAGGACCACTGAAAAAAGCACCTGCTGTAAAGGTAAGAGAGATTGCCAAGAGATTGTCTTTCACAGTTGTCTGTGATCGCAGCTAACAGTTACTCATTGAAGATGAAAAGCGGCCTGTTGAACATCTTCCACTGAGGAATTGCACTCCTTAGGAATAAGTTATAGCCCAGCAACAAAAAGAATCTGGGACTTTCTGAGAATGTGCTTGATGAAATCTCAGTTTTTAATGATACAAACTTTCTTGTCACTTAATGTCACAATCTGGTATTAGGACATGACATAGACTACTGGAGGCATTCAGAGGAGCCTCAGATGTTGTAACACTGATGTTATTGCACACTGTGGTGATATAGTAATATTTGACTGAAGTCAATGTCTCTTATAACTAGCACAATTGCTACTTAAGTGCTGAGTATTACCTTCAGTGTTGTTTTTAGTTTACCATAAATAATTTGAACCATTAGCCTGTATTACTTTAAAATGGTTATTTGGATTTTAAAAATTGACCTAAGTAGCACTACAGATGGCCTTTGTAATACCCTACGTATTTCTCCAGGTGAGAAACCTGGAAGTAAATAGTAGAATGGATCATATTTTTAAAAATGTATCTGTACTCTGGTAGTCTGGAGAAGAGATACCAGTTGCAAGTTTAATATCTAATTGGTATCCATAGGAGAATATATAGATGAATTAATTATTTCCTGAACCTTTATGAATGCAGACATTCTGTCCTTTTGCATCACGGAATTTTTGGAGTTGGAAAGGACCTCTAGAGATCATCTAGTCCAGCTCCCAATCTTGCATTGTCTTGTGTGTCCCTGTTACTGTGCATGTTTTATAAAACCAGTTAGTATGAAAGCAACATATGAATGAAATAAGCTCTGGCAGAAGACTGTTTATTTGCCTGCAGGTGTTATGGTACTAGAGATATGTATCTTTTGACATGAGAATGTAGAAGTGTGGAAAAACAGCAGTTCTTTTGGTATCTGATGAACTAGAGACCTGTTCAATCTTGGCTAACTTGTCCCTTTCCTTTCTAGTCTGGGGGCCCACCCAAGAAGGGCAAACCAGCTGCAGCTGCAGGTGTGGGAGGTGCTGGGGCTAAAGGCAAGAAAGGTCCTGAGACCAAAGAAGTATTTGAATCGGAGCTCTCGGTGAGTGTTTTGCTATTCTCTGAAATACAAAGTCCTTTGTATAAGTAGCTATGGTTAATCAGTTCTTCAGCTACTACAGAATTTTTCACTGAAGTTGGGGTTGGTTTGTTTTCATTAGGACAAGGGAAAGCAATGCATTTAAACAAATGAAATTTATAACTGGTAAAATGGATGTTCTATATATTCTGGTAAATACACCTGTTCTTTAGGCTGTTACAGTATAAGACAGTAAACAATAAGTAATGCTAATTAAATACGGTGTATCATGTTGTCCTGAACTAGGAACAGATGAGAAAAGTAGTGATATGACTACTTTATATGTAATTTAGGATGTATGATGTCTGGTATTAAAAGCCTGAGAATACAGTATTCTGGAGTTTATGTTGAAATCTGAAGTAGAATACAGTGCTAATTAAATGAACTAATGCAAATTTATTCCATGCTGTTCGTATTAAGTTACACTTCAAGAAAATGATCAAATTCTGCATGTTAATTGAGCATCTACCTATCTTCTTGATAGGGAACCAGGTGAACTAATCTATCTGTAGGTTAAACAGTAACAAAAAGATGTTAAAGCTTTACTAGATGCAAAGTTGCAAATTTTTTTGACTGTCAGTTGTCTTTAGTGTCACTTACAATGAATGCTTTCCATTATGTATCCAGTTTATATTGGTAGTTATACAGTGGAAAATGAGTGCACACTTCCTGAAGGTGATGCAGATACCAGTGAAACAAGGGAAGCTTTTAACTTTTTTTTTCATAAACTGAATAACTTTAATTCTTCATTTTGCTAAGTTGGATGCAGAAGTCTTCTCCCATCCACCTTCATCAACCACAGATTCATTGCTATGAATGCTTATTCAGACTGCATACAAAATTATCTTGTGAATTTTTGGTTACCACTGCTTGATTCTCTGAGTAGATAGTGGCTACTCAGGATTATTTTTGAGTGTCTGCACAATTTATCGTACTTCTCAGAGATTACTTTTTCTGTTGCAGTACAGTTCAGTGGCTTCCTAAGTTCATAAGGCCCCTGAGCTCTACTCCATACAAAATCTTTCAACCTACAACAGAAAACTTTTCATATTTTGTAGATGCACCAGAGTGCAAGAATCATTATTACCTGTCCTTAAGGCTGCTGCCCCCCTCTGACAGGATACAGTGGGGTGTTAACCTTCTTCTGATCTGTCTGCAGATAGAAGTATGTGAAGAGAAAGCAGCTGCTGTCCTTCCAGCTTCTTGTATCCAGCAGTTGGACAGTGGTAATTGGAAAGAGAGGCTTGCCTGCATGGAGGAGTTTCAGAAGGTGAGTTTGTAGTAGTTACAGAAAGAAGCAGGTAAGGAAAGAAAGAAAGCAGTAATGTCTTCAGCTTTTTAGGTTTGGTAACTCTTTTAAAAGACATACCAGTAGTAGTGATACGTCAGCACTTCAGATGGATTAAACAATGCTTGCAAAACAAATGGCTTCTATGGTTTAAATTGACTCTTACTCCATAACAATAGTTGAGTAAGTCTTTTGGTTTAATGTAAGTAGTTATGATTTTGTCAAAAATATTTATATGTGGTTTGAGGATGCACAGAGGGTTTTTTAACACACTAGATAATTTTAAAGCTTAGTCTCAAAGATAACTAGGTTTCAACAAAAAGTTTTGGAATGACTGGGTAAAACCAGTTGCAAGTAAGTCCCTGCTGATGGCATGTTAGGCAGTGATTGATTTTATAAATACTAAAATTTCAGTTGGCAAATAGTGGATGTTTGAAGCATTACACAATAGCAGCAGTCATCACAGCTGGTGGCAAGTGCTTCATGTAGTCACAAAAAAGCATCATGTGCCACTCAAATGTGAAGTCTGCCTTTCTTCCCATGGTATCTGTCACAAGACCTCTGAGAGTTCCCATTAAAAAAGGCATCAACTGTAGACCTAGACCTACAAATAGTTCATACAGCTACAGCATTACAGTTGTGATTGAGTTTTAATATTTTAGTGGAAAGGGTGACTGACTTAAATTAGGAAACAGTGACTGTACTGAAATGTTGCTGCAGAAGCCACCTTTACTTAAATGTAAAGACGTTACAGTTTCAGTGGAATGGATAAGCTAAACAACGAGTAAAACCAGTAATTTAGGTTACATCCAGACTTAATCTCTGCTGTGTAGTCAGCATTCCAATGTGAAAGGTGCACAGTATGCTTCATCTTTAAAAAACAAACAAACAAAAAAAAAACCAACAAAAAAAAAACCAACCAAAAAAACCTACCCCAAACCAAACAAAAAATCACAAAACAACCAGCTTGGGGTTGTATTGGTTTTGTTTGGTTTTTTTAGTTAAGTGTTAAATTCCCAGGGCTGGAATGGCCAATAATGGTTGTAAGGACGCTTGTTAAAGAATATGACAAGTGTAGCAGTGTGAATGCTGTAGTTAAGTATTTGCTCATTACCTGTAAAATGGGTTCTTTATATAGATAAGTCTTGTAGTAAGGCTCTTCAGGTACATTCTTATGCTGAGAATTTCTGCAACCTTAGTTCAGTATTAAGAAAATATTTACAGGACAATTGAGGTGACTTCTGTTTGTGTTTTGGGTTCTGTATCACTTGTGACCCACTGGCTAACTTAATGTTTCTCCTTTAGGCTGTTGAGCTTATGGAGAGAAGTGAAATGCCTTGCCAAGCTCTAGTAAGAATGCTGGCCAAGAAACCTGGTTGGAAGGAAACAAATTTTCAGGTAATGTATTATCGCTCAGTAACCAACAGTCCTTTTTTGTTACTTAGTGTAAGCTGTGTTTCCAATTAGAAGGCTATAGGTGCATATATGTCATTGATGACAGTCCTAGCACTGTGACCATGGTTGTACCTTTAGTCAGTGAGAATATAAACTCTGAAATTAGATTTGATTTCTGATGATCGTTGAGACTTAGAGGCAACATTTGAAGATATCCAGGTGTATATGTTTGTGTATACATGTGTGTGGGTTTGTATATCTGTGTTTGTTTATATAGGTTTTAAAAGTGGATGGCAACTGCCCAGTATTGATTGTATATGTATAAATGCATATTAAAATGTGTATTTGTATACACACAACTTGTGTGTGTATAATCACATAAAACCTTATATATACAAGTGTGTGTATATAAAGTATGTATTTGGGTACAGAAATTTCTTATATATTCAAATGTATATATATTTATGTGTGTGTATACACACAAATACATATTTTATGTACACATTTGTGTTTACCCACAAATATGAATGTATATAATTTTTCTATATCTATAAATATAGAGAATTTTTTTAAATGGTCTAAAATACATGAAGACATGAGTAACTTCCTTGCTGTTATGAACACTCCAGGTGATGCAGATGAAACTGCATATAGTTGCACTGATTGCACAGAAAGGCAACTTCTCCAAAACTTCAGCCCAGGTTGTGCTGGATGGTCTTGTGGACAAAGTTGGTGATGTGAAATGTGGGAGTAATGCAAAAGAAGCCATGACAGCAATAGCAGAAGCGTGTCAGTTGCCATGGACTGCTGAGCAGGTGAGTGAGCAGCAAAGGTATTTCTGATTTACTGGAAGAATATGTCAGGTGTTCTTTCTGTATGAAGATTAAATCCTGAGTCTTTGATTTTTCTCTTTTGCCTGAAAGTGGTTTGTTTGCTCTCAAAGTATCTGCTAAGCCAGAAGTTAAATACCATTTCCTCCAAATGAGGAAATAACGAGTAGTAAATCTGTACTTGGCTGAAATACTGCCAAAGCAGATGCACATTCATAATAAAGGTATCTCTGGCTGCCTTTAAGCACTTGAGGAACTTTTGGTTCACTTCTGTTGCAATCGTATTCTGCTACAGTGACACAACAACCTTTTCCTTTGTATGTTACCCCAGCTGTTGCTGTTTACTCACAGTGCCCTGTTTTCTGTAGATGTCTTCACTCCTTTATTACAGTGCCATGTCACCCAGTTTGCCAGTGAAAGTTTACACTTAACTCTCTTCTGTTCCAGGTTGTGGCTATGGCATTCTCTCAAAAGAACCCTAAAAACCAGTCAGAAACTTTGAACTGGCTTTCAAATGCAATTAAAGAGTTTGGCTTTTCTGGGTATGTCTTTTAAGTAAATTGCCAAGAGAAACTTGAATGCAACTGTTTCTAATCTAGGACTAAGGATCTGTTCTTCTCTGTCAGATTGGTATGAAGAGGGTGGCTGCAAGTGCATCTGAACACTGATAGTAGCTCTGTCAGGTGTTTTTCTAGCTCTGAATGTGTAAATGAAAGTATCTGACATTACTAGCAGGATAGGATACTATTAACTAGCAGATGCTTTATTCATCACTTGACCTTCTCTGAAGAGCATGTTTCTTAAATTTTCTACACTACAGGAGGGGGCTGGGCAAGGAGCTGTGGTATTGCATGTCTGTTGTTCTCGTTGTACTTGGGTACACCTGCAACCAGGTGGATCACTATATTTTATAGTTTAGAAAAACAAAACCTGAAGAATACATACCAGCATGCTTACTGCCCTCCCTGGGAGAGATTTTGAGGCTGATAGCAGGATGAAGTTTTAGCCACAAAATAGCCATTATTGCATCTGGTGCTGTAAGGGTAAGAAATGGATTCTCCATCAGAAGCAAGGATAGCATTCCTTAATTTTTAATCACCAGTTTTTTAACTGAATATGGTCAAGCATATGTAATGCAGTTTACTCCTGAGAATAAAATTTTGAAGCAGTGAAGACTTCAAATATTAATTTGACTACTTGGTCAGTTACTGATCCTGTCCAAGTGATTTTGCAGCTGTTAAATGGATAGTAACATTGATTAGGTCTGAAAAATAAACTCTATTCTTCCATAAATTCCCCGAAAAGTATTTATTTCCAGCAGGGTAATCAATGTGTAGATATAATAGTAGAACAGCAGTGTTTGAGGCTTCACAAAGGAAGCTCCCATGACTGCCTGCTTTTTTCTTCTATTGCATTCAGTGGTGGTAGAGAAGATTCAGTAATCTAAACCTTTTTCTCTTGTAAACTTCTTTTTGAAATTTCTACCTTTTTCTGGAAGATCCTCAGACAGACTAACAAAAAAACCCAAACCACCTCACCTTTATTATGTAGCCATCTATCAGGTGGTTAAAATGATTCCAGAGTCATCCCTCAGCATTTCAGTCCTAGCAATTGTGTGTGTTTTAGCTTAAAATTTCCAGCTGTAATAAGTCTTTGATATAAATTATCTTTATTTTACTGTATTGATTTTCACAGTAGGCTATTCCCTAAACTGATCTCTTTTGGTAGTTATTTAAATAGCTACTAGCTGCACTGTACTTGTGATATTATTTAAGTGCAAATGTCTTCTGCTTGTAAATCACTTAGGTGAATCTGTTCTCAGCAGATTTTTTTTTTCTTTAACGTGTTGTTATGATTTTGTTTCTTGTTGGTGCTCCCTGCGTGGCGTTTTGCTTATGGGGGATATCTTCTTCCCACAGACTGAATGTCAAAGCATTCATCAGTAACGTGAAGACAGCTCTTGCTGCAACTAACCCAGTGAGTAAATTTAGAATTTTAATCCTGAGTTATTATTGATCCTTATTAATTGGAAGACTGAGTGCTTTTATCCTCTTTTTGGCAGGCTGTAAGGATTTCTGCCATTACCTTGCTGGGAGTCATGTATCTTTATGTGGGACCTCCTTTGCGAATGTTTTTTGAGGATGAGAAGCCAGCCCTTCTCTCCCAGATAGATGCAGAATTTGAAAAGGTATGGTGTGGAGATCTCTTGCTACCAAATATCATTGAAACTACTTGGACACTTCAATAGCTGGAATCTGTAGTAATAGTGTGGTCTAACCTGTGTTGTTGTAAGTGAACCAGATTTTTTTTTTTAAAGACATCTCACCAAAACAGCTGCAAACTCATGTCTAGCTATGTCAATAGTCACTTTTTCATGATGAATTTCAAAAGTTTCTGGCTTTGAATGGCGTAATGTTTTATAAGTGTGTCTCCCTGAGGGAGCACATTAAAAACATTCACATGATACAAATGTCAAATGAAAAACTAAAATAGCTGCTTCTGATTTTTGTGCTGCTTGCAGATGCAAGGGCAGACGGCACCAGCCCCAACTCGTGGCATTTCCAGGCACAGTGTTGTAGGTGGGGATGATGGTGAGGAGGAGGAACAGGAGGATGTTGGGAATGATGTTGTGGATCTCTTGCCAAGAACAGATATTGGGTAGGTTTGGATTCTACAGCCTGAAGACATATTTCCTCTGCAATTCAAATCTTTGTGTTTATATACACTTTCAAAGCAGAAATATGTGGTGTTAAAGTACTCAAATGCTGTAAGACACATAACTAAGAAAATGGGCTTTTTACCTTTTTTTTTTTCCTCCTGCAGTGAGAAGATCACAGCTGAACTAGTGTCTAAGATTGGGGACAAAAACTGGAAGATCAGAAAGGAAGGTCTAGATGAAGTGACAAGTATAATAAATGATGCTAAGTTCATACAGCCAAACATAGGAGAACTTCCAGCTGCTTTGAAAAATCGTCTCAATGACTCCAATAAAATCCTGGTATGTTACTCAAAATCCTGTTTCAGCTATTTCTAGCTAAGAACTTAAGACAAACTATTTATGATTTCTGAGTCTTGCTTAGTCTGTTACAGTGTCATGAAAACAGTTGGAAAAGCATGAACTGTGTTTTTCTAGATCATATATTTACCAACTTTTATAAGTATTTGCCTTTTTCTTTTCTTTGTATTAAAAGAAAAAACTTTAAAACAGGAAAATCTACCTCTGCTTTGAATGTAATGTAAGCAAATAATGCCCCTTACCTCCAAATAAAAGAGAAGTTTGAAGTTTGAATAATTGTTCTGCTGGTGACAAAAGTGAACTATTCCTTATTTGAAAATATCTTTAGTTGAACTTTAATTTACACAGAATATAAAAATAATTTTTATCTCTCTGTGTGATGAATTTTAAAGTCTGGAATAGATATCATTGAGCACGCATTCTAAAATAAAAACCTAGGTGTACAGCAGTGCCTTTTCCCCGTATGACTTGGGAGTTTTGTGCACATGGTTGTAACAATATTTTATTCAAAGCCTTTTTGTTTCTGTGCAGGTGCAGCAAACACTGAGCATTCTTCAGCAGTTGGCAACAGCAATGGGCCCCAGTATCAAACAGCATGTGAAAAATTTGGGCATTCCTGTCATTACAGTCCTAGGAGACAGTAAGGTAGGACACTCGTTGAGATCTCTTTCCTTTTTGCTGCTCACACTTTGAGCTATGCCTGAGAATAACTATTGCTGTTTGGACTCGATTTTGAGAGATGGATGGTAGTTAAAACTTCTTTGGAAGCTTATGAATTTTGAAAGGTTCTTGCCTAAATGACAGCTTCCTGTCCAAAAATGAATGTGTATCTGAATATATATTCTGCCTGAGATGTATTCTCCTGCTTGAACATAAACGCACTCAGTGTCATAATTCAGCTTTTAAATGAAATGTTGTGACTGTATGCATACTTCTAATGCTGAAAATGCGCCATGTTAGATGCTGATCAGGTTTGCTTGGTAACATTGCTTGTAGAACTTCTGTTCTTTTAGCGTGTCATGTGGATTCCAGTGTACATTGTTGTATTTGTGTCACTGCATAGGGGACCTTTGAACTGTAGGTATAAACAGCACACTAACGACTAACACTGAAGCTTGTGTAATGTCAGTGCTGAGCTTGTCAAGATGCTGTGTCAAAACCAAAGCTAGGACCATGGGAAAGGGCTGTTTGAAGCAGTGGGGAAAGAGGCTTGGGAAGGTGCTAATTTCTTGTGCCGGAAGTCACAGGCAGTTATCAGAGGTGACATACTTCAGATATCTCCGCTCTGAATGCGAGTAGGACAAAGAGCAGAAACTGGATCTACCTGTCCCAAGCAGTGAAAAGACTCAGACTGGTCCTAGGGCTAGATAAAAACTCTTAGTTCAAATTGTTTTCTTATTAAAAGTCTTAAAGAATTGAGATTTTACATTCTTTTATTCACGAGTTATCTTGAGGAAACAGCAAACTCCCTTCAGCTCCACTTTCCAAGTTACATGGCTTAAGGATAAGACCAACTGTGATGAACTTGTACTGTTACTAAAATGCATAATACCAGTGTTATTTGTAAGCACTATAATACTGACAGAGGATTGTATACACATTCCAATGTTGTTACAGTAGTAACTTTTTTTGATGTACTGCAAGATTTAGCCAGTTTACCTAATTGTTCGAGTTTTTGAGGATGAGGAGGATCTTTTTTGGACCCTACTTTGAAATGTAGATAGTGGACCCACTGAGTAGTTGAGGGAAATCAACAGCTTGTAGCAGGAGTGAAGACAAATTAAGTTTGGGTGATGGGAACCAAGGCCTTGTCAGAGGGGCCAGTGAGCATCTACTTACCTGCAGCACCTGATTTGTTTCTTTTCCTCAGTGAGGTTAAAGATGGGATGAGTTATTTGCAAGGATGCTCACTTGTTGTTCAGATATGTGCCTACATGTTACCTTTGCATTTAAAATTGATTCATGCTATAGCTAAGCGAGTCTGTTACATTGCCTCAGAAATTCAGCCTACAGGAGAGGTTCCTATGTATGGAGTCGTATCTATACTGATAACATTTTGAAGAGCCTTGGTTCTTAAGTGTTCTATCTGACTTCTTGTGACTTCACATAGCTGCTTCAAAAAAGGATGCTGTTCTAAATTCTGCTTGGAAAAAAAATGCTGAAGATGGGAATTGCTAGGAGCTAGAGGGCTCCCCTTTTCCTGACTTGACTTTTGCTCATATGTGTCCTAAATAAGAGTGCCCTAATAACAGGTTCCATAACCCACTTACCTTGATTTATGATTGTGCCAAGTCTATTTTAAGCATTACATAAATAACTAACCTTATTCTTTAGCTTGTTTGAGAGACTCCCAAAATTCCCATTAATGAATGGTAGCAGGTGCAAAGTGCTTTTAAAGCCTTGTCCCTCTTTATTAAACTTATATTTTAAAAATGATGGTAAATAAGTATAATGTCTGATTCAGTGATTTCTGCATCTGATACCATCACTAAAACAGAATTCTTCTGAATCTTGGACTTCTCAAGCAGTGAATAAAAATAAAGATTTTTGAAGCCTGTGATGTAGAAGCTTTTTCCTTTCATGGGAAGGATGAACCTATTGCCTCTTCTCTTCTAATCTTCTGACCCCTCTTTACAGTTATTCTTTTTAATCTTGTTCTTGCTACAGAATAATGTTCGTGCTGCTGCACTGGCAACTGTGAATGCCTGGGCTGAACAAACTGGCATGAAAGAGTGGTTGGAAGGGGAAGACCTGTCTGAGGAGCTCAAAAAAGAAAATCCTTTCCTAAGACAAGAGGTAGGCACCTGTTAAGTACACTTCTTACATGTGTCTAGTCAAAATAACCTTACTTGCTATGGACTACATTTCTCTCTGCAGACTGAAATAACACAGTGCTACCATTACATGAATAAACAAGTAGCTGTGTCTTCATACTGACATAAAATTGTTAAACCTCAAAAGGCTCATGAGCTTTCTTCCTGCATGATGGCAGTCATTCTGATTTCAGTGCCTCCAAAATGAAACTTTTGTCTGTTTTGATCAACACTTTAAGAGCTGCTGTGTTTTCCCTCAAATTAGCCACGTGGTAATGAAAACCAAAACTGAAGTGGAGGCACTGATATGTTTGAGGTTGATAAAGTGCAACTGAAATCCTGATGTTACTTTCAAAAGGAAGAAATGGCCTGTGCAGTCTTAAAAGATCAGGCTCCAGGTTTTAAGATAGCTGCGTATTAACATACTGCATTAACTTTTAGTTGCTGACATAAAATTTGGTGTTGGTTAAAAATATTTGTCTGATCAAAGGTTGGGATGGGTTTTTTCCTACTTGCATAGAGGTATGTGAAGGACTGCTTGCTATTCAGGCCCTTGTGGCCTGGCAGAGCACTGTGAGCGCTTCTTCAAAAACTTTTGTTTCAAAACTTTCTTTCAGCTTCTTGGTTGGTTGGCTGAGAAGTTGCCTACCCTCCGTTCCGTTCCTTCTGACCTACTCTTGTGTGTGCCTCACCTGTACTCATGCCTTGAAGATCGAAACGGGGATGTGCGTAAAAAGGCACAGGATGCCCTGCCATTCTTTATGATGCATCTTGGTTTTGAGAAGATGGCAAAAGCCACTGGCAAGCTGAAGGTATTTCTGTCACGAAGATTAGATAATGTGACCTTGAATGAGTAGATATTGACAAGTCACACTCACAATCTCATGATATGCAGTCTTGAGTTGAGTAAGCTTGTCTGCACTGAATGTTTTCAGGGGGCTGAAAATAGTATCAGGAGGCTGCGAGTTAGAGCTTTCACTACTTCAGAAAGACTGTCCACCACACGTTTATCACTTCAGAAGCTTGACATTTATTGATTCTGCTTTTTCTTCTGAAAAAATCTACCAGCAGATAGCTTCCATACCACTTGCTGTCCTGCTGAATGCCTTTGAACACATGCTTTAAGATGACTTTTAGCAATTTATTGTATCTTATGAACCTGGAAAGAGTCCAGCACAGAGCCACTGAGATGATGGAGGGATTGGAGCATCTTCCACATGAGGAGAGGCTGAGGGAACTGGGTCTGTTTAGCTCGGAGAAGAGGAGGCTGAGGGGGGAATCTTATCAATATCTCAAGGGCGGGTGTCAGGAAGACGGGGCCAGACTCTTCTTGGTGGTGTCCAGTGACAGGACAAGGAGCACTGGGCACAAACTGGAACACAGGGGAGGTTCAATCTAAACATAAGGAAACACTTCTTTCCTGTGAGGGTGACAGAGCACTGGCACAGGCTGCCCAGAGAGGCTGTGGAGTCTCCGTCTCTGGAGACATTTAAACCCCATCTGGACGTGTTCCTGTGTGGTCTACTCTAGGATCCTGCTCTAGTAGGGGGGTTGGACTGGATGATCTTCAGAGGTCCCTTCCAACCCTACCATTCTGTGTCACTATTAGGGCACTCATCACAGGACTGCTCACCTAGAACAGATTGCTGGTTCATGTGTTTCCCATAGGTTTTGGAGAAGAAACTTAATGGAAAAGTGTTTTATCTCAGAACAGAAATGTCTGAAAACATTGGTGTTTTAAGATAAGCATCCTGGAAGATGCTAAACAGAGAGTAACTCGTTTCAATCTACTGTTATTTTCCTTATCTGTGGCATGTATTAGCAATCAGTGTCACTAATCTTTCCAAATTTATCACTTCTTTTTTTCCCCTCTCTGTTCTGTAGCCAACTTCCAAAGACCAAGTACTGGCCATGCTTGAGAAAGCCAAAGCCAACATGCCAGCTAAACCAGCTCCTCCTGCTAAAGCATCTGCCAGAGTGGTAGGGGGAGCAGCTCCAGCCAAATTCCAACCTGCATCAGGTAACCTCTCTTCTGTTCTGGGAAAGGACTGAGAAAAGGGTGGTTTTTGAAGCTTTTTGACATGCCAGAGCAAGAGACATACTTAGCAGGAGGAGAGGAATTCAGTGTAGTTCGGGTTACAAATAAATGTGTGATCTAGTAAGCTGTCTGCAGTTCTGGTCTTATTTACACTTGAGTCGGTTTCCAGTACAGGAGGGCTTTTTCTTTCCACATAACCATCTGTCAGCTGTCCTTTGAAAATACTGGGTACTGAAGCTAAAACCCATGGACTTAGAGGAGTGGGTTTTGGTAATACTAATCTGATTTAATGTAACATTTTTTAAAATGTTTTCACATTAGTTTTTATCTGGAATATTTCCTCAGTGTAGTTCACTGTGGGGCTGCCAGAATGCCTGTGCTGATGCCAGAGAGAGCGTAACGGGATTAGGGGACAAGAGAGTTGAAGAGGCAGTCCTGCCTTTTCAGTCTGTTGGGGCTAGCTTGCCTGCTCAAAATAGGTGCAACTACAGCTCCAGACATCAGCCTGCACAGTGTATGTGGGTGTGCATTTTTAATTTTTTTCAATAATGACAAATTTACTAACTGTATTTTTTCAATAATAAGAAATTTGCTAATATACTGTCATCTTAATTTTGAAAACTTTGTGTGCTAACATGGAGTTTAAGGACCTTCTTTTATGAGTCTGAAATCCTCAGACCTCTGTGTGATAAGCTTATTGTATCCATGAACGGTTTTTCTTCTGTCTCAAGAATAAAAAACTGCGTTGACCTAAAATGTGCTCGTTGGTAGTTTGAAATGGTTTGTTGTTTCTCCAGCACTTGCTGAAGATTCAGGGTCTAATACCATGGAATCCAAGCCTGATCCCAAAAAAGCCAAAGCAGGAGGAGCCTCCTCTAAAGCTAAGGTATGTTGATTTCATTTTGTATAAAATCAGTTCTATGAAGTTAATAGCTATAGTTCATGAATGTATTATAGGTATAAGAACATAGCCCTTGCAGGGACTCCTTTTATTGAGAATCTTTATGCAGGTCCAAGTTCTGAAGTGACAAGTGTTCCCATATCACTTCCTTAAGTAATGACAAAATTAGTGGCTAATTCTTAAAGTCTGTTCTCAAAAATGCAGTCTCGTGAGCAGATCAGTCCATGTTCTAAATCTGCTTGGCCTCCTTGATGTCCTGCTGTTGAGAATTCATTCTTATCATTGCAGTTCCAATGTTACACTTCGACCAGTAATTTTGAATGCATGTATCAAAAGATATTCAGCTCTCCTTTACCCTATGGAGGGTAAAATGTTCTCAGTCACTAGTAGGAAAAGGGAAGGAAGATGCTGAAATGCATATTTTTTTTGCCATTAAAGTTTGTCATATGTGTATATCTAAACAAAACCCGAACTGTTCTACAGTCCCGTTGCCTCCATTGTCTAAGGTAGTGCTGTAATGAGAACACCTGATGCGGGTCCAGATTGATGGCAGGAATGAATGGAACAAACCCCAAAGGATGTTGTAGATTTGCCTAAGTTGATGTACTCTCCTGTCAAAACCGAATGCCTTTGCGGTGAATGTATTCAAAGGTTTGGAACGTTGACTCTTATAAGTAAATAGCCGTGTAACCACAAAGCCTTTTCTATGGCTTGTTTACAGCAGTCAGATGTTAGTAGCAACACGTCCAAGGGCAATGCCAGCCTGTCCAAAGCTATTACAAGCCTCAGCAAAGGCAGTACCAGTGTGACAAAGAGCAAATCTATCAAACAGGTAACACGTTGGGTTTTAGGGACGTGTGTGGGTGACTAGCACACTGGTTGAGAGTGATGTGTCATATTTCACAGGGTACTACTGCACACACTGTGATGGGTATTGCTTCCACAGCAGCAGAGCACATACTTGTAAAATTCTAATCAATATTATTCTTCCAGCTTCTCTCTGGCTCTTGTACAGATATGCAGCATGACATTGGCTGGGATCTAATGCTTGCAGTTGCTGGGACTGAGACATGTGTCTGTCTTGTGTTGCCTCTTAATACCTTGCTTTTTTCAGGGTGTACAGGCGAAGAAAGTGCTAAGCAAGCCTAATTTGAAGGAAGATGATGATAAATCGGGTCCTATTTTTGTCATAGTCCCAAATGGGAAAGAACAGAGGATGAAAGATGAGAAAGGTCTGAAGGTGAGAAAAATCTGAGTGTGTTCAGTTGTTTGTTTTTTTTGTTTTGTTTTTTTTTTAAGTTTAGAATTAAACATACTATGGCATGAAGTGCTGGTCTCTGTCCATAGCTTGGATTGATTATCTAGTCCTTCAGTTGACTTTCACAGGCCAATAGATGGTTTACTGTGGTGTTTCTCTTCTGATTTCCAACTTTTGTGCATTGATACACTCTCATAGAAGCCAAAGACCGCTTTACAACTTCCAAGAGATGGTCTTCAGTTGTGAAGTATCAAGTTTTTACCTGAAAACAATCAACTAATTTCAGAGTTCTAGGATACATTGTAAATTCTTTAATATACTTATTTTGAACAGCCCCCCTCATATCAAGTAGGTCTTTTGTAGGGAAATTCTGTTGCTTAAAACATGCGTGTTATTTGTAACTTGCTAGTAAATGAGCCTATCTATAGCTTAAAAACAACCACTTTAAATTATAATAATAAAGATAATGGCCCGAAGATAAGCACTCCACATAGAGAAATTTTTTTCATGTAACACCACTGAATTTTTTCCCATTACTTGTTGATATTGAGAAGACTTTGAGAATATATTCTAAAGCAGAATTAAAAGGGATGCAATTTCCAGACTGCTGCAGGAGGAAAAGGTATTGCTTGCTTTGAGTTCCAAGTGGTGCCTTTTACAGGTGTTAAAGTGGAATTTCACTACTCCCCGTGATGAATATATCGAGCAGCTAAAAACTCAGATGTCCAGTTGTGTCGCCAAGTGGCTACAGGATGAGATGTTTCATGCAGACTTTCAGCACCACAACAAAGCACTGGCTGTTATGATTGAGGTGAGTTTGGATCTGTGGTAGTAGATAACATTTTATAGAATTACTATCTGCTATGAAAGATGCTACTGAAGTTAAAATCAAATAGGAATTCTCCGAGGAGCCAGAAGTCATTGTTCTGTGAAGTTGAAACCTCAACGTATATAGAAATCATTTTCAGAGGAACAATGAAGTTGGTGTTAATATTGTTTCTTGGGAGAAGGGAAAATTTCCTCACTGGAGACTTCACTTAGAATTTCAGAAAGCTGTATAAGTTAGAAGTGAGTACTTATGATTCCGGGAATGAGCCAATAAATGCAGCCCATCTTATCAGGCATAGCTTTTCCTTAATCTGTTCTTTTCTTGAACAGTGTGTTGTTTTTTTTCTTCAAGCACTTGGAGAGTGAAAAAGATGGAGTCATCAGTTGCCTGGATCTGATCTTAAAATGGCTCACCCTACGGTTCTTTGATACCAACACAAGTGTTTTGATGAAAACACTTGAATACCTTAAATTGCTTTTCAATTTGCTGAGTCAAGAAGAGTATCACCTTACTGAAAATGAAGCATCCTCTTTCATCCCATATCTTATCCTGAAGGTATGGTTCATTATACAGAAACTAACCTTATTTTACATGAGGAATGTAACAGTATACCATCAAACACTATAATACATTCATTCCAAATGTGTTGTGAATGGCATTAAATCCAACTGGCAGCCAGTCACAAGTGGTGTTCCCCAGATCTCAGTATTGGTGCCAGTTTTGTTTAGTAGCTTTATCAGTGATCTGGATTAGGGGATTGAGAGCACCCTCAGTAAATTTGCAGAGAACATCAGACTGGGTGGGAGTATTGATCTGGTGGAGGACAAAAAGGCTCTACAGAGGGATCTGGGCAGGCTGGATTGATGGGCTGAGGCCAATTACATGAGGTCCAACAAAGCCAAGTGGTGGATCCTGCAACCCCGTGCAACGTTCCAGGCTTGGGGAAGAGTGGCTGGAAAGCTGCCTGGTGGAAAAGGACCTGGGGGTGCTGGTCAACAGCAGCTGAACATGAGCCAGCAGTGTGCCCAGGTGGCCAAGAAAGCCAAGATCATCCTGGCCTGTATCAGAAATGGTGTCGCCAGCAGGAGCAGGGAGGTGATTTTTCTCCCTGTACTCAGTTCTGATGAGGCTGTACCTTGAATACTGTGTTCAGTTTTGGGCCCCTCACTACAAAATGGACATTGAAATACTTGAGCATGTCCAAAGAAGGGCAACGAAGCTGGGGAAGGGTCTGGAGCACAAGTGTGATGGGGAGCGGCTGAGGGAACTGGGGGGTTCAGTCTGGAGAAGAGGGGGCTGAGGGGAGACCTCATTGCTCTCTGCAGCTCCCTGAAAGGAAGGGGTAGTGAGGGGGGGTCGGTCTCTTCTCCCAGGTAACAGTGACAGGACGAGGGGTGATGGCCTCAAGTTATGCCAGGGGAGGTTTAGACTGGATATTAGGAAACATTTCTTCCCTGAAAGGGTTCCCCAGCACTGGCCCAGGCTGCCCAGGGCAGTGGGTGGAGTCTCCTCTCCATCCCTGGAGGTATTTACAAGACATGAAGACATGGTGTTTATGGACATGATTTAGTGGTGGACTTAGTAGTTAGATGATCTTGAGGGTCTTGCCCAACCTAAATGATTTTATATTGCATATTTGCATTTAAAAGCCATTTACTGAGAAGAATTATTGCACTGAGAATAATTCTGGCTTTCCTGACATTGTCTAGACCAATCAACAGTACCGTAAGACTGTTCAAAATATTATGTATTTCTTCCCCTCTTTTTTTTTTTTTTTTTTGACTTTCCTACTAGGTAGGAGAACCGAAAGATGTCATCCGCAAGGATGTACGTGCCATTCTGAACAGGATGTGTCTCATCTATCCAGCCAGCAAGATGTTCACTTTCATCATGGAGGGAACCAAATCAAAAAACTCCAAACAGCGTGCAGGTGGGGAATGGCATGATGAACTAGGCAATTGTCAAGTACTTGAAATTGCATCTTGAAAAAGCCAGCATAATAATGTTTGGTGGACTCTGAGATTTGCCTATGCATAGCATTTTATGCAAAGGCTTGTAAGTGTTTGAAGGATCAGATCTTAATGTAGTATCATTTTGCTTTTTATTTTTGGTGTCTTTGGAAGGTACAAAGATGAGCAATCTGTTAAATGACTAGCAGCATTAAGATTATGAGTCTCCCTTGAGTAGGCTTGTTGTCTTAGTGAAGCAGTACTGGGGAGAACAGTGACAATATTCTTGCCCAAGTGACTAAGGGAATCAGTTCATCTGATCGAGACTTTGGAAAGAAATGTCTCTATGCTATACAACTTTCTCAACTTTATTACAGAATGTTTTTTGTGGTGTGGTGTTTGTAGTTCAAACAACTCCCTAGTCACCTTGAGAATATCTCTTCCTGATGTAACCAGGAAGTTAAATTATATATGTAATATAGCATTGCAAGCTCACAACTGTCTAAACTACGTAGGTGTGAAGTTAACTGTAACATTGCTCATACACAGTCATGGGAAATATTTGAAGGGTACAGGGATGACTGACAGCTTTTAGGTGCTATCTGTGTCAAATAATCTGAACCTTTAGTTTACTGTTCATCCCATAAATCACCTGGAGTAGTATAGCTATTGTCAGCATTGTGATTGCCACTTCTCTACCATGGATGTTCAAGTTGTGCAAGCAACACAGGAATTGGGAGGGCTCTCTTCCCAGCAGCTTTAAACTTGACCATGCACGTGTTGTTTTCTTCCTTTAGAATGCCTGGAAGAGCTTGGATGTCTGGTTGAATCATATGGCATGAATGTATGCCAGCCAACTCCAGGGAAAGCCTTGAAAGAAATGGCAACTCATATTGGTGACAGGGACAACACTGTGCGCAATGCTGCGCTGAACACCATTGTCACTGTCTATAATGTTCATGGCGAGCAAGTGTTCAAGCTGATTGGAAACGTGAGTGTAACTGCAAATAAGATTTTTATTATTATTGGGGTTTTTTCCAAATCCTTACACTTCTGTAGGGATTTGGCACTCTTTTGCTTGTGACTGCTCATGGCACATCTTGCTATTGGTGTCAAGAGCATTTTGTAATGTTGGAAGTAACTTGTTACAACATAGATCCTCTAAAAGTTAGTTGGTTAATTCCTGATTGGGGGTTATAACCTGGGTGTTCATGAATGAAAAACTAAATTGGAAGAAATGGGCAAAACGCTGACTTCCATGGGGATTAAACTGTTTATAAAGAGTAACTTGCTTTACAGTCAACTGTATAGGTAACACTTGTGATTCATAATGATATTTGGATAACTTGGCCAAAAAAAGGCTAGTTGTTGGGGCTCCGTCAAGTACTCTCAGGTTTCTTTTTTTATGCCCATCTCCACCAACTGCTTTGCAGTTGAAGTCTGGTAAGTTTAGTTTGTTTTCTTATCTTACTCCAGTGCTCAAGGTCTGTGTCAGTATGGTGTTGCTTTGTATTGCTGCTGTTTTGTTCTCTGGAAGTTGTACTTGGCCATGTCATCTAAAATACAGTAAAAAAAGGTGGCACAACTCAGTTTCCAATATCCAGCAGAGGAGAGCTTGCTCATGGTGTTGTCTCCAATTACTGTGCATAACAGATTAAGTATATTGAATTCTAACCTGAATCAAGAGCTGTTAGACTGTTTTGTCCTGTTCTGTTCTCCGAATTTGTGGTCTTGGTAATGTTCCTAGCAGCACTTAAACTGATTGGAGTATGATAGATATGTTAACGCCTAATTTTTTTGTGTTGTGATATATGCCCTAGTGGGTACAAGCAATGGGAGGGATATTTTTTGTAGTTTGAGCAGGGAAGCTAGGCTGGTGTGGTTTTGGGTTTGGATTTTTTTGCTTGCTTGCTTTCTTTCCAGCTTCCTGAATTGTTGAAACTTAACGTGACTCTTATTTTCTGTGGTAACCGTCTCCATTTTCATTAACATTTTAGATTCCCATCTTATTTTAATTACTGTTCAGAGTGCAATCTTCCTCCTCCTCAGTGTTGTGTAGTCCATTTCCTTTTGGATATTCAAGGTTAAGAAAAGAACTGTAGCACCTGAACCATTCAGCCCCTTCTAACCATGGCTTTCTGAGCTTCAGTATGGTCCATCTAGTCCCAAAACATATGGCTTTTCAGGAAGGTTTCCAAATCATAGGGATGCTGGAGAGTACTTCCCACAAAATTGTCACAGCTACTTTTGTTCAAATGTAGTTATTGGTAACCTTCAGTCCTGTAGGTAAGCAGGTAAATATGATTCTTTTCACTGCATGAGTTGAAGTGTTCAGTTGGCTTACCTTGTGTTCAGGTTGAATTCTGGGTACGTTGAACAGGTCAGCTGGCTACCATGGCAGAACCTATAGTGTTAAAGATGACCAAGATTTCTCAAGTCCATACAACTCAAATTGAGTGAAAGCTTTGTGTGTTATAGCTTTCTGAGAAAGACATGAGCATGCTGGAGGAGAGAGTAAAACGCTCAGCCAAGAGACCATCTGCTGCTCCAGTGAGGCAGGCAGAGGAGAAACCTCAGCGGACTCAAAACATCAGCACTAATGCTAGCATGCTGCGGAAGGGGCCGGCTGAGGACATGTCCTCCAAACTCAAGTATGTGCTGATACCTTATAGCCTGCGTAGTGTGTGTGCTGATATCACGTCTGGCCACATTATTTTAGTTCTTGTATCATCATCTTTGCATGTTGTGAAAATTGGCCAAATAATATAAAACAAAATGTCTGAAACTCTTTTTGTCTTGTCTGTCTTAAAATCTTTCTAAATGGTCTTGTGCCTTTTTTCACTGCTTCTCCATGGACAGAATTATGTATCGCACTTATAGGATGTAAGTACTGCCCACTAACTCCTTGGTAGCAAGGCTTTTGGGTCTTTCAGTTTCTATCCTGCTCGTCCCTTCCTGAGGGTGACAGGTTTACCATGGCTAGCTCTCGGTTATTTTACAGGTCTCTGACTTAAAGAAAAGAAAGAAACCAAAAATACATGTTTCTGCCAAGATGACTATAGACTGAACTGCAGGCAGACATAGCACTTCTGTGTTAGGCAGCTGTTAGAAATATTGGGAGAACTTCCCATGTGTTACATGAAACTTGGTGTTGTTTGGACCCTGTTGTTAGGGCAGATGTACAGCACAGAACTGGATGAGCATGTGTGAATCGTAGAGCCTGGGGCAACAGTTCCAGAAACAACAAACTCGGAAACTATATTGCTTGCCACCTGCTCATTACCTTGGAATAAAAGTCCCTGTTGAGAACCATGTATTAGAACATTTCCTAGAAAAATCAAATATGCAGCACAAGTCATGTGGGATGGAGTCCTAGGTTCAGATGAGCTTACAAGGTTGCTATGTACTTATGCATCCTGTCTATCCAACTTTAACACTATATTTCTTTAATGCTACTTTAAGCTGTGCTGGATATCTCTGAAAATGAACCAGTGCATACCTATCACAGATACAGGGGGTTTTCTGGTGGGTTATTAGAGAAACTAGGAAGCGAGGTAACTAGCAGCTGCTCTTCTGGCCTGGAAAAGCTTATTTTACTAATGCCTAGGGGAAAGGCAAAGGGGGTTGTTAGGGGGCTTGAATAAAATCAGAACTTCAAGATCTGTGCTCTTCTGAGAGCTCTAGGGCTACCAGTGGATGCTATTGCTAATACTCTTGTCTCTTGTGTATGTATAATAAACATCTCTCTTGTGGTTTCTATAGCCAAAATCGCAACATGGGCGGTCACTCTGAGACAGCGCATACAGTTCCACGGGAATTTCAGCTGGACCTTGATGAAATTGAAAATGACAACAGTACTGTCAGATGTGAGATGCCAGCACTTGTACAGCACAAACTAGATGACATCTTTGAGCCAGTCTTGATTCCTGAGCCCAAGTGAGTCTAGTTTTACTCCTGAGTGAAACCAGTAGGGCTACTTAAAAACTATTTTGAGAAGCTGAATTGACCGTGCTAGTTTCTACATTCAGCCTTGTTTACACAAGAAGGTGGTGGTATCAGCTAATTTGGAGAGATGTCAAAGTGGCAGTCTGTTGTACTGATCTGGAATCTGCAGAGCAGTTATTTCTAATGAAAAACCTGAGTTCTGCTTATGTGTTTTTATAGTAAAAGAGTCTTGAGTTTGTAAATGCATCATCGGTGTCTTTACAAGCAGTGCAACAGATGTGTTAAAATGAATTATTCTTTCCTTGAATATCCTCTGGGAAGAATGAAATCCTTTTCCCTTGTCTCTAACCATCATGGAAATATAGCAATTCAGTGTAAATCAGAGCTGTCTCTCCAAAGAGTAATGAATCCTGTTTTCTTTAACTGTTTAGAATCCGTGCTGTGTCCCCACACTTTGATGACATGCACAGTAATACAGCTTCTACTATCAACTTTGTAATTTCCCAAGTAGCCAGTGGTGATATAAATACAAGCATCCAGGCTCTGGCACAGGTAAGCCAATTAAAGTAGCAGCTAATCTTACTGTACTAAACTATTTGTCTGCGAGGGTGATGAGTTGCACTGTGGTGGAGCAATCATGTCAGGTGACATGGGCTCTGCTCAGAATCTCCCTGATGACAAAACTAAGTGCACAGGGGCCATCTGACTCGCTTTAGCAATAGAAATTCCACTTGGATGATGTAGAATAGACTCTTAACACAGAAGCACTAAGGAAAAAAAAGTGCATCTGTTTTTGTCAAATATCTGTGCTATAAGTATTTTGAGTGTTGAGTGTTTTGTTTTTAAATCTTAGATTGATGAGGTCCTCAAACAGGAAGACAAAGCAGAAGCTATGTCTGGCCACATTGACCAATTCCTAATAGCTACATTTATGCAGCTTCGGCTGATCTACAATACACACATGGCAGATGAGAAGCTGGACAAGGATGACATAGTCAGACTTTACAGCTGTATTATTGGGACCATGATCTCGGTAAGGCTTTGATCTAGAGGTTAAAGTGAAGAGCAAATAATTTCTGTGCAGGAGTTGCAGGAGAATGGAATATCTGTCCTGTACCTGGGTTAGCTTACTGTTGGGTCTTATTTATGAAAGTTTGTTCCTAATTGTCTGCTCACCAATGCACCTTCTGAGAGGGATGAGAAATTGGGGAAGGGAAGAAGGTCTGTTTGTTGCTTCTACAGAATACAGCCATTCTAATGCTTTTATTAAGCTCTGTTTTAATATTCCTTACATTTTGAGTGCTTAGTTGGTGGCCTAAGTATTTTCAGAGGTCACTCAGTAGAAATAACTTTCTTCCTAGTTGCATTTTTATTGTTTAACATTGTGGGGGACAAGGGGATGTCAAATGGTTTGGTAGTGTAGTCTAGAGAAATCCCTATATAAAAACATTGTGTGCAGGAAATCTTCTAATGTTGTCTTCAATTTGTAGCTATTTCAGATAGAGAGTCTGGCTCGAGAGGCCTCCACTGGTGTGCTGAAGGACCTAATGCATGGTCTGATTACATTAATGCTGGATTCTCGGGTTGAGGACCTTGAGGAGGGTGAGCAGGTCATCCGATCAGTCAACCTCTTGGTAGTGAAAGTTCTGGAGAAGTCTGACCAGACCAACATCTTGAGGTATGTAATGAAAACTGCACAATTACTGCTTTGCTTCACCTGTTTGTGTGTTCCTTGGATGGCTGAGTTTGTTAGTTATACTATAAGCAAAGAATGAATCATTCAGCTGGCTAAAGAAGAATCATCACTGATTGTCAGTGGTGATGAGAATTTGTCTGCATGATCTGCCCAGCTGGAGGCAGCATAGCATGATACTCTGTGCTTTGTTGTTCAGCAGGCTACTTCTTAAACCCTTGTAACATACTAGAAAGAAAGAAGGAGCTGTTACACAATGTGATGTAAACTGCTGGAATAAGCCCAGTCTGATGTAGTATTCTGTGGGGAGCTGGCATCTTTTTTTTTATGTATGTAACATTTTTTCTGTGTAACTATTATAAGTTTATTCCTTCTAGTGCTCTGCTTGTTTTGCTTCAAGACAGTCTGCTAGCAACAGCCAGCTCTCCTAAGTTTTCAGAACTTGTCATGAAGGTGAGCCTGTAGTAGAGATTCTGAACTTGCTTGGTTTATCTGAATCAACCTTGTTGAAAGAATAGTTATATTTAATAAATAAATAAATTGATGACCATAACTTGAAATATTTCTTATAGCTATTATAATCATATAATTAGATGTTATATATAGTGACTTCATGTATGCCACGAAGCCAGGAGGGAGCTTAATGTTTGTGTGTACTAACAAAAACTCCATACAGTCACCTGCTGGGCTTATTTGCTCAGACACAGCACTGGACTATGGATTCAAACAGTTCCAGGATGGAGCTGGCCTGAATTTTGTCATCTCCAAGGACAGTCAGAGTGAACATATAAATATCTGAATTTAAAGCATGGGTGTGATCTTTTTTTATAATACCACACCTGTTTGTAACTGGCATGGTTTAAAGACGACTTAGGTTTTCTTAATGAGGTTAAAGCTAAAGAACTCATGCTGTGTAGGGGTCTGCATAGCATATCATGCATTATCTGCTGAGAGTCCTTCATGCAAAGCATTCAATCTCCTGTTACTGGTGGAGAAGTCAGCACTACTTTTATACATCAGCTCTAAAGAAGGACCCGGATACAGTACAGCTAGTTACAAAGAGAAAGGTTCCAGTGCAAACACAGCTTGAGCAGACAGACACGGTGCGTGCCTGTATGTGGTTGCAGAGTGAAACGGCTCAATGATAGTTTTGTATAATCTCTCCTTATATTATAATGAAATGCTTCTTCCTTGAGCTGTCTTGTTTTAAGTCAGCCTCTTGTTCCAGTGTCTGTGGAGAATGGTGCGTCTCCTGCCGGAAACCATTAACAGCATCAATCTGGATCGGATTCTACTGGATATCCACATTTTCATGAAGGTCTTTCCCAAAGAGAAGCTGAAGCAATGTAAGAGTGAGTTTCCTATAAGGACACTGAAGACTCTGCTTCACACCCTGTGCAAGCTGAAAGGGCCTAAGGTCAGAGCAGTCACTAGTCGTGTACTTTGAAACTGGATGCTCATGCAGGTCTCTAAAGCTTTTCCTTTTTTTTTTTTAAACATATCCCCTTTTTTTTTTTCTCCTTTTAGATCTTAGATCATTTAACAATGATAGACAACAAAAATGAGTCTGAGCTAGAGGCTCACCTGTGTAGAGTAATGAAACATTCCATGGACCAGACTGGAAGCAAAGCTGATAAGGATACAGAAAAAGGGGCTTCTTGCGTAGTAAGTAATGTAAATGTGGTGGTAGGGAGAGGGAATGTAAGGCAATTTATTTAAGAAGCAAGTTTAACTTTGTGATTGTGGAATATGAAGTAGTAATTTCCTTTCCAATGTGTAACTAGTGTTGGAAATACTCTTCTAGATTCACTTTTACTTCTGGCTGTTTTGGGAACTTGCAGTGTGTGTGTCTGTTATTACCTGAATATCCTGTGCATGTCACAGGATGAAGTGCTCTGCAGGACATTCAGGTGTAAGGCTTAAGTTTTGTGCTGCCTGATACTGCATTTCATCTACTAAACATTAACCATACCCAGACCAGGTTTTAAACATTGGCTTCTCAGAAGGAGTCCCACAGCTTGGTGATGTCCTTACTCTCATTCTGGGTAAACAGTGGCTATGTAAAACCCTAATTGCTTTGAGGTTTTTCATCATCTTGGAAGCTCTGTATCCAGCTAGCATGTCTGAGGGCACAGTGGGTTTGTCTAACTTCCCTTTTTATTCACTTTGTTTTAGAAGTCTCCTCTTATTTATTTATTTATTTATTTATTTATTTAGGAGGAAAAGGCTTCAAAGGCAAAAGTTAACGATATTTTGGCAGAAATATTTAAGAAGATTGGCTCCAAGGAGAACACTAAGGAGGTAAGTGCTCCCTTCCTGCAAGGAAGAGGGCACAATACATCAGAGTGGTGCGTGCAGCAGTTGTAGTAACGCACAGCAACTCTTCCCTTCCAGGGTTTGGCAGAGCTGTATGAATACAAAAAGAAATACTCTGATGCAGACATTGAGCCCTTCCTGAAAAACTCCTCTCAGTTCTTCCAGAGCTATGTGGAGAGAGGCCTCCGGCTGATAGAGACGGAACGGGAGGGGAAAGGACGCATTGCTGCTTCCACAGGTACACATTATGCAAAACTGATTGGTTTATGAGAAGCAGAGATGCAAGGAGAGCAGTTGTGTCCCCTGGTAGGAACTAATATTTGCAGTTATTTATGGATTTCCAAAACAAGTCCATGTATTTTCTTGACACTTGTGTTGCTCCAGGAGGCCCCATTTGCATTCTCATTTACAAAAAAAGGTGTTATAATAGTTGTCACACTGAATGTAGAAAATACAAAAGGCTTGGTAAGCAAGTGGTTCTAACTTGTATCCTGTAGTGTGGGTTGAACATCGGTTTGATGCTTCATGTGTCTGGTATCAAGAATTGTTTCTGCAAAGTATACAGCTGCTTTATAATGGCAGCAGCAGTCAGGTTCTCCTTTTACCTTTTGGTTACTAAAATGATGGTACAGGATGTTTTTTGATAGAGTATTGTTTACTGTGGAATCAAAAACTTTATTTTAAATAACTTGAACTGTTTAAATAGCAGTATTTATGATGACCTCTCTCTAATAAATCAGCTTTTTAATTGGATAAATTACTGTAAAACACTTTGTTAGTGCAGATAGGCACGAATGAGTATTCAATGCAGTATTAGGGAGGTAATGTGACAAATTATTAGCTGACAGTAAAAACTGATACATATTCTAGCAAAACTACCTTTACATTTCATTTCTTTCCTATTTCAGTGTCCTGTGAGACTTTAGCCTTGTCTCCCCCTATTGTTCCTTCTCCTATCCCTGTATTGTAAATTACTTTAGAAGGTTCTGCAAGAAACTTACATTGTTTTCCTAAATTTGTCTGACTAGATAGGACAAGAAAATTGTACCTTTCATCCTAAAAGTCTGTACAACCAAGAAATTTAGAGATTTCAAAACAGTTTACATGCCCCAGTTTTGTTGGGTTTTTTTGTTCTTTTTTGTTTGTTTGTTTTTTGTTGTTTTTTACCTGAACGAGAGGTAAAGAGGGGTTAGAATCAGTGGGGAGGTCTACCCAGAAGTACTACTAAACTCAGAAAAAGAGAGAAGGCTCCCAGTATTTCCCATCCTGCCTATTGCAGAGTTCTCTGTTGGACATCGTAGTTACTGCTGAGCCACATCAGCATCTCCCTCTGCCCTCCACTAGTGCCTCCAGCTGTCAGCCTCAGCACTACTTCTGGAGCTGCTCTGCTGCCATTTCTCAATTCCTTTTCTTTGTTTTCAGTTGTCACTCTTGCAAGGAAATGAAAGGGCTGATATACCTATACTACGAGCAAATGCAAATAGCTTGGTAGTTTATAGGTTGGTTTGTTGATTCTTCCTGCATTACATCTTATTTCAAGGAACTGACCAAGAGACTTACCACTTTTTGATGTTTTTAAACTCTTTTAAACTTTATTTTTCTCCCCTCTTCCCCTTATTATCCAGGAATTTCCCCTCAGCTGGAAGGAACGTGTGTTCCTGCTTCTACCCACACTGTATCTTCATCTATCGGAAATACAAATGGGGAGGAAGTGGGGCCTTCAGTTTACTTGGAAAGATTAAAAATTCTTAGGCAGCGCTGTGGCCTTGATAATGCAAAGGTATTGTACTTGTAAATCCCCAGGGAACACGCTTGATTTGCACTTTTTTAACAATTCAAATGATTGGGGTTTTTTCTTTGCCAAAGGCAGGTTCCAATCAGAATAGATGATCTTTATACTGCATGTCCAAGCATGTCACCATACCTAGTATAAATAGCTTTAAACTCAGTACTTGGTCAAGTAGGCTTATGTTTCAGTCCACTTTGTTTGCAGCACTGATCTATATGCAGGTTGTTTCAACAGCCCTGTAGTTTGGCATCTTCCTTTGCCATGTAGCTGAGTCTTAGAAAGGTTCAAATAACATATATCTAACATATATATTGACCTCTGTTTCAGTTGAATGATGTGGAAATTCTAAATCTTTCCGTTCTGAAAGAACAGTAAGAGCTGAATGAAGACTTGGAATGAAGTTTTATATCTATTGGGTGTATACTGAGCCACTGAAACGTTGAATGAGCTTGGTATCAGAAACCTGTGGACCAAAATACATATGCATAAGGAACCTAGTGCTGATTACTGAAGTTTGCTTTCAGCCACATGAGAGCTGATGTTCACTCTAGGAGTAGTCATCCTGGGACATCACAGTTTTAACCTTTAATGCAAACTTGCACATCAGCTCACAGCTGTGAGGAGGGGAAATGTTTCCTAGGTGATAGTAACAAGGTAATTAACGCAGATGAAAGTATCAGTTGGTAAAAGAACAGTGAATTGACATTGTAAGTCTTTGGCAGAGTGGATCTTGCCAATCAGTTCCTCCAGAAAACTCATTGGCTGTTGATGCTGCACATAGGCATGGACTTTCTTCTCGTGGTGTTAGAATTCAGGCTGTTTGAGACTGCAGCAGGCTGTCTCAGTAAAACACTGGTCTGCTGTAAATTGTTGATCTTTAAAGGCTGTAGTTCCTTGGTGTCCCTACTGATATCAAGCTAAACATGAACTACTTAAATGATAGGAACTGAATATTGTGGCTAGCTTTGCATGGTTCTTACTTTGGCAACTGGCTTTATCTCTTCAGATTGCCTGTGTTGTATTGCTCCTTCCCTTTCCTCTGCTTTTAGTGTTTCTTGTGACGATGCAATGCTGTTGATTATGGCTTTTGTCACTATCTGTCTTAATACTTTTCTTTCTTCCCCCTGTCTTCTGTAGCAGGAAGACAGACCACCCCTGACATCTCTGCTCTCTAAACCAGCAGTCCCTACAGTTGCATCCTCTACAGATATGCTTCACAGTAAGCTCTCCCAGCTCCGTGAGTCACGGGAGCAGTACCAGCATCTGGACCTGGACTCCAATCAGACTCATTCCTCTGGCATTGGAACGACCCTGGCTTCACCCTCTTCTGCAGCAGCTAATATTGATGACTTGAAAAAAAGACTGGAGAGAATAAAAAGCAGTCGCAAATAAGGATGCAAGAGAGATGGCATCATTGTTGCTTGGGCTGTCTTCAGCTTTAGTTTACTAAACTAGAAGTCTTCATAGTTAAATGGCCTCATTTAGGCCTAATGTATACAAACTGGTTTATGTATAATACAGTGGATTTTGGGGGGCTGAGTTATTGTGGCACAAGTATTTGTACATACTCTGCTTCTTGGTGAGCATCTCTTTGACAATAGAAGGCTGTCTGTGTATTAGTTTTAGTGTACAGACCTGTAAACAACCATCCTCTTGCTCAGACTAGTTTCTCATAACTTGTTTTTTATTTGTAAAATTGTCTTCAAGATCTTTTCCTAGTTCTTAACTCTTAGATCTTTAGTGATTCCACTTTTAATTTTGTGAATTCTTCTCCATGTAATCCTTGAACTGTTGATTCTGTATGGACACATGGCATGAAGTAACTAACTTAAGTGTCTTTTGTAAATAAAGTTTGCATTAACTATACCAGCCTCTGTAGGAACAGCAGTGACTGCTGGTTAGAGAAGTCAATCTCTATTCCTGAATGTTAGTGACTGGGCATCTAGAAACTGAAATAAGCTATTCTTGACATGAACCTTGGGGTCTGGACATACTATAAGGAAAACGAGTGAATATATCCTGTCTGTGGGTGCAGTCCTGAGACTTTGCACTCCTGTGAGCAGTAGTGTGTTTCTCATAGAGTTGCTTTTTTTCTTTTTTTTTTTTGTTTTGGAATATGTTTCTGTAACTTGAGAATATTTACTTGGCTTATTTTAAATTCTCTAGTCCTTGTGATGCCTCTACCCAGCTGAAGCCTAGTCCCATCTGTATGGAAGTGCTTTCCCTGAGGGAGCCTGCCGCTGTCGATGCAGAATAGATTAGCAGTGACGTACAGTTGGTGGACTCATTTATCCTGAACTCATTTGGTTAAGCAGTCTTTCTTGTGCAGTTTTGAAGTGCAAGTAGACCTTACCACCATGTTCTTTTTGCTCTTAAACAGCTGTAGCCACTGCTTTTTTTTATGTGTCTTCTGATTATCCTTTTTCAGAAGCAACAAGTATGAAGATCAGGACATAACTGTGTAGCCTTTCTAGCCCTTTCATTTGTGGGGAGGTAATGTGTTTTCACCTTACTGCTGCATTTTCATGTGAGAGCTGGTTGTGAAGCATAAATTGCACATCTATTCTGTAGGTAGAACAGAGTTATTAAAGAGTTGGGCAGGCAGGCTTAAAATAGCACAGTTCTGCTCTAGACTTTAATCTCCTCCATGTAACTGCTGCTTTTGTTGTTTGCTCTGTGGACCAGCAGTCTCTGCGTTAGTTACTGAAACTATCTTGCCTGATTACAGTAAAAATGTGGCTTTAAATCAGTACCTGTACAACAGGTGTATGCCAGAGCTTCTGCAAATGGCTGAAATCTTCCTCTACCAGGACCCCTCGGCTGGGGTTGCAATACTGCTTGGTGCTTATGGTGAGTTTATATGCTGTGACAGCAGGTGACTTGTGAGTGTTCTCCATCCTGTGTTAATTGCTGTGATGCCATTCATTGCTCCAGCACCTCGATTTAGTAGTTGCAGTCTCTTCCTAACCTGAAGTGGGCATGCACTTTCCTGTGGAACAGCGCTGTATGGCAAGGGGAGGTTTGGTCCGTATTGGTAAGTGCTGAGGTTTCGCACACTTAAACTGGGGCTGTTTGTGAATAGTTTGTGTTGGCTGGCACTAGAGTTACTGCCACTACCTCTTAATTACTGGCTGCTTTTTGAAACTTACTGACATTTAAATGAATCCATGTGTTCCTTTACCGTGTCTAGCAGATGTTCTGAAGAGCTATTTGTTAATTGGCTCAGGATGTTAAAACAGCAGTGCCTGCAAAGCTGCATACAACTATTTTAAAATTGAAGCTGAATTGGAAGTGAAGTACAGGAATAATTGAGTAGCAGAAGAAATAGTTGCTTACTTTGAATGAGTTTTTGCCCTGTGTCTCTGTAGTGTTTGGTTGGACTTGATATCCTGGGAGTTCTGAACTAAAACTTGTGCACATAAATTAATAAAGCCTAATCTTTAGCTCAGACAATACTTAAATAACATTAAACTGAATTTTAAAAATTATTCCTCTGTATTGTTTGTAACAAGTCAGCATTAACAGTGACATCCTCCAGAAACTATATGGTCCTGGTTCCCTCCTTAGATGTGCAGTTTCTCTCATTAGGTAGCAGTGGAAGGGTGAGGCTAAAAATTTAAACATCAGAAGGGCAAAACATTTTCAGTGTCCAATGCCTGTGGTTATCAATGACTTTAAACAATTGTGGAACTTGAGCTCTTGAGGTCAGATGTCTTTGAGAGGTTGTTTTTATGCTTGCTTTGGGCAATCAAATTGGGCTGTCTTCAAGTTGGTTCCCAAACAGCCATCTTCAAGTAATTGATCAATAACTTTGTATCCAACTAATTTCAGATAGTTGCCTTTACTGTCACTTTTTCAACACAGTCCCTCTGCTTCTTAATGCTCTGTGTGAAGCCCAACATTTCACTGTTGCCTGGTGCTGTGACTTGATGGCACTGTGAAGAAGGAGTTTAGGAATACATCACAGGCAGCAAGGACAGTTTCCAAATCTCGTGGTTACTTTAAGAGAAAACTGAGCTGAGCAAATTGGCTAGTCAACAGTATGTGTTTACTTGAGGGGTCCTTGGTGGTCCACGAATTGCTGCTAAAAAGAAGGTCATGAAAAAACTGAAGCTGCTTTTGAGAGTGATCCCTAAACAGGTATAGTGCAGGATGCTTCCATTGGAGGCCCTTTGACAATTACTGTGCATGAATTTCTTCCTTCTGAATCTCGTTATCTAGGTAGAAAATACACTTTGAAGACCCAGCACCACCTGTCATGTAGGAAGTTAATGCCATGCAGTAATGGAAGTGCTACTTTATGTATTCGAGCCTGTATTCCTCTTTAGGATGAACTGCATAGAGCTGGCATCTGTAACTTCTTAAGACACTGACCTTGCAAACAGTGGTGCTGGTATTTGTCTGCTGTTGTAGCTGCGAACAGCATCGGTCTTATCAAAACACATGATAGTTGCTTTACTTTTGACACTGGTATTGGTGTTGTGTGTGATGCCACAGTTCCTGTAGGGTGATGATCTCCAGTACATTCTTGGCTCAATTTCTAGAATAGAAAACAGCTGCCTTGGGAGGAAACAGAGAGCACCTGAGGGCGCAGTCGTGTTTACTGTGACTGACTTAAGGCCATCACCTGAAATCTAAAATCTGTTGATCATAGCAGGTAGAGGGGAGGAGAATTTGCTTTAAGCACAACAGGTAATTAGCAGTACAACCAGTGTCATTCTGTTGGTACCCCTGGCTCCTGTGACGGCTTAGATTCAAGTGCAACTAAACTCGGCACGAACAAAAGGAAGAAGATGGGTTTGAGGACTTTTATTTTCAAGGGAGAGCACAACTTCCTTTGTTGTAAGGATATAACTCTTTTACTTCAGGATCTTCTATTATTATGTTTTTTAAGAAGGGGAGCTTTGTAGCAAAACTGAGAGCAAGCAGGGTAGACTCTATCGCCCGTGTTTTTCAATGGCTTTTCGCATCCACTTTTTCAGGCGGAACACGTGGGTATAAAATCCATATTTGCCGTCCCGGTCGCAGCCTTCTCCCCATGAAACTACTCCCACTTGATACCAACGGTTGTTATCTGGGTTCTAAAGCAAAGAAAAATGGGATTGGCAGAATGAGCAAAGAGATTTTCAGATCTAAGCCTCATAGGCACCCCAGCCTGTTTAGTGATGGACACTGCTTTGGTATTCAGACTGGCATCTACTAAATAACAAATGATTGGAGTCATTTTGTCTCTGCTCTTAAAGCTCTAAGTGAGAATTGGCCATCACTTGTGCATTCTGCTCTCTGAGTGTGCTGAGAACTTGGCACAGAAATGGGGCTGCATGGCTGCAGGATCCATCTCAGTTGCTCAGCTTGGGCGTGAGATGGGTTTGCTTCAGCCACTCCGCTCTCTCCCTCTCTGCTGCTGGTTTTTTAGACTATTTTGAATGTTCAGTGTAGCACAAACCTAGCTCCACATGTTTTGTTGTTGAACATACCTTCATCACAAAAGGTCCCCCACTGTCCCCTTCACAGGCATCTCCTCTCTTTGAGTCTTGAGGACTGTAACCTACAGGCAAGCAGACAGACAGACATTTGACTGTAGGGGGAGTGGCTGGTGTTGGCCACCTTCAAGTGTTGCTGCATAAATTTTGAGAGCTGTGAGATTGCTTACTGCTGCCAACTGTTGGACTTAAATTTAGAAAACTGCTTTGTTTTTTTATATTGTATGTAAACTAACTCTGCAATGTTCCTGAATCCACCATCATCTTCCACCCTCTGTGCTCTCATTCCTGTTTGCTTTCATCAGAATTGCTCTTAGTGTCAGCTGCCACTGCGTTCACAGCTGTAGCTTGAGCTACTGTGCTTGTCATACAAACCTCTGTATGTAATATTACATGTACCCTGTGCTTTCATTCTATTTATTATACAGATACATTGCCCTCCTCACTTTTCCTTTCCTGTCATTCTGCAAGCTCTGCTCTTTCTCTCCTCCAGCTATATTTCTATAGTCTTACTGTGAAGAGGTAAGGGGTTTCACTTTAATTTCTGATTAACTAGACAGTATCTCTGCATTTTCCCATCACCCACGTCTCCCCTTTTCTGCTGTCTGGCTGCATCGCCGCTATTTTTCATCAATGTTGTCTAGCAAAAGAAACCCATAAGAACACTGTATTGTCAGGGCACTCTTAGGAAATGGCTTCCATTCGAACTTAGGTAATTGTATGCATCATTAGATGCAAACAGGACAAACTCAGCCAAAAAATGTTGGAAATTTGCTTGTAGGAACTGATAAAGGCTGCAGGAATGAAGAATACAGCAGAAAATATTAAACCAGTATATAAATCCATAGTCTCTATGTACCTTGAATACTGTGTTCACTTCTCTCTCAGAAAGTGTATAGTGCTAGAAGAGATTTAGGAAGGTACCACACAGGTTATCAGAAGTACAGAATGCCTTCTGTATTAGGAAAGACTGAAGTGCTTTTCAGCTTGGAAGAGAAATGACAGAGCTGCAAGGGGTCCATAAAGCAGCATGTGACATGGAGAAGAAATATTTTTTAAGTGATGAATATAGATGTGCACCTCTTCAAATTTATTAGGCAGGAAATTTAAGAGAATGGAAGGAATTGATTTTTTTTTTTTTTTTTCATACAGGCTGTAACTAATCTGTGGAGCCTGTTGCCACAGAAGCTGTAGGTCTAAGTATGAACAGGCTGAGACAAGCAAGGGGAGAAGGGGTGTTTGGGTATTTGGTGTAGGCTAACCAGTTTGCAGTCTGTCGTTTAGGAAGTCACTGAACTGTTCCATATCCTGGTGAAAAGATAATTCTCTGTGCTGAGCTCTCACACAGCTAGTTAGCCTGACATAGCCTGGTATTACAAATCTGATTCATAGCATTATGTTTTCCAGCCTTCATGTTTTCTGAGAGTTGAGAAAGTTCTTTTTGTGGGGAAGTTAATCTTCATGAATGGCATTTGGAAATTTATCAGAAAAGAACCTTGCTGCATGAGCCCCGTCAGGAGCTCGGAGCTCTTGTCTTCTGTGGCGAGTTGGCCTTGTCTCTCTAGTGCTGCTTACCTGCACAGAACATGTTGTCAGTGACTTTAACTTTGGTGGACGCCTTGCAGATATCTTGGTCTACAATGGGCACGTTGAGCTGTTGCAGAACTGCGGGGAGGTTGCTTGGGCTCGTTCCCCATGTTTCTTTCAAGTTTCCCCAACCAGTTACCCGCCCTTTGTAACCTGCTAGCATCAACCTGTGGAAGGAAATGTGATTAGAATCAAATGTATGGTAACAGCTTTCTCCCCCCCACCCCAGCTCCTGTGCTGCAAACAGCATCAATAATGCATCATTTTCTGATTTTTTTTTTTTTTTTGAAGGCCCAAAGGAGGCTTTTTAGCCTGCTTTTTAAGGACTGTGGGACAGCTGCCTCACCTCTGCACCACCTCTTTGGTAGGCAGGCAGACAGGATGGATGTAGTCACTGAAGATGATGGGTCTTTTCAAGTGCATGAGTGCAATGTCTCGGTCCATGTTCTCCTTCCAGTTGTACTTGGGATGGATGATGATTTTATCCAACAGAGCAATTTTCTCTTTATTCTTTTCATATCTGAAATAGTCATGAAGAACTCGCTGTACAGTAGCAACTGAGAGTCTTCTGAGGTTCATAATACTCTCAGGTGCTTTGTATCCTCTGAGACAATACTATCCCTTTACAATGGAGTGCCCCTTTAGACTTTCTGTGGTTCTGCCCTGCCTTTCACGTTAACCTTTAGGATCAGCAAGAGCAGCAAATGACAGCTCTGTTAGATCCCATTATTGAGAGGCATGGGACATTGGCTATGCACGTTTCCTTGGATACTGAAGGACAGCCCAGCCTCGCTGTAGCTCATTACTCCAAGAGGAAGGCTATTGCACTCTCATGTCATCCAGGCTCTTACTTTGTCCTTACGTGCTTTCCAATCCGCACCAAGACGTCATTTGTAGTTAAGTTCTTGTCCCAGGGTGGATAATAAAGACAATGAGCAGCAGTCAAGACCCAGCTGTCACTGATGAGGCTGGCACCGCACAGCAGCTCTTGAGGACTCTTTTTGTAGAGCATCACTTGCCTGAGAGACAAGGAGGGAGGAAGGCTTAGCAGGACTAAAGCTCTGGCTGGCAGACCGTGTCTTTGTGTCATGCAGGAAGATCAGAATTTGCAGTGAGCAGGGAAGAGCACTGTGCTACACTGACAAAGACAACTGCAAAGTCTTCCCTGGGCACGTATATTCTATGTAGTAGGCCATTTATCCTATTTCCTTCACCTGGAGAGGTTTCTCATCCTCTCTGCTCCAGAAGAGCTGGACAAGAGGAAGAGACAAAAATAAAACACACCAGCACTCTTGCTTTTGTAGCTGGTTGCATACTTGGCTCAAGAGGAGAGTTTCTTTCCAGCTGTTTTATTACTGCCCTGTCAACCACTCGAAGAAGCTTTGATTAGAAGCTATAATGCCCCCATGCTGCCTGAGATGGGAGAGCCCTTTTATTTCCCCCTGCTTGAATTGAAGGGAGGCACAATTCCCCACGGAGGACTATGCAAAGATAACACTTACCAGGGGGAACTGCCAACTTCTGCATCATCCCCATGCACAACTCTGCCTCCTATGTAGGACTCCAGCAGCTCCTTCTCACTTTTGTCTGTTACATCTTTCTTCTCAAATAAAGGACGAGTGCCGCAGTCTGAAAAAAAAGGCAATCTGGCTTTGTTACTCTACCCCATTCCCAGTGGAGGACTGCTGTCTGCAGTCAGCATGCTAAGCAGGAAAAGCCTAGGAAGGAAGTGCTTATTAGCTCCATGATTGTAACTGGAGGTTGACTTCTGAGGGTCCTTCAAGGAACCTAAGTATCTCCCCCTGCTTTTGACAGCATTTGGCAAGCTGGTGTTTCTGAGGAGCAGTGAGTGCCCTGTGGGAAGAAGCTGTAGCCTTTCTGCAAACTGTGAAGCTGTAACTAGAGTTTTTGCTCACCTGCTTCGCCTGAACCAAAAGTTTTGTCATCAAAGAAGGTTTTGAACTCTTGTGGAAGAGTAGTACGTCCTGCTATTCCCTCCGCCTGTTCGTCCCCATCCTCTAGCGAGCTGTCTGAGAGAAACAGAAGGACAAACATGGTAAAAGGCCTACCTGCAGTAATTGTCAGCAATGCAGATGTTCCTTTCTGCACACAGTGGGTCTCATGAAGGGATGATGTTTTAAAACCACTGCTCTTGTGAATTTTCTTGAAGAACAGCCGAGGGCCATAACGGCTCTATACATGCACGGCAGGTTAGTACATGTGACATTTGGACAAACAGGACTTCTGCATACACACTGCGTGTGCTTCCTTGTCTACGCCTCCCAGGCCAAGCACTTCACCCTAGTCACACATGCTGCTTTTGTTTGCCACTGCCTCACGCGTGTGCCTACCCAAACCAATGC